>CM070028.1:20542437-21224937 GCA_036247105.1 Cirrhinus mrigala | reverse complement strand
CTAGTAAAATGTCTTTATTGACCAAATTTAAATAGCCTAGCCTTCCTGCTGTCATGGCCTATACAGTATATTATGTAGCTATACGAGTTTCATGTTTAACGTTTGCAAGCAACACCAATAAAGGTTTTATTCGGCCACAACTGCAGAATCACTTGTATTGTGGCACCTCATAAAGAATGCAGTGTGATATTTCGCGCCACAAGAAACAAACTGGATTTAAACGTTACTTCTTTTGTATTACATTGCATTTATACACTACACCATAATACACAGATATCAGTTATTTTAATGGCAAATTGGCAACCTATCGCCGTCAGTGATAAACAATGATAAAATAAATATTTTTAAAATGCTTCCTGATTGCCGGTTACACCACGCTGACTTTGATTTGGCGGGCAAATACTTTTCAAAAAGTATTTGCCTCGCCTCCTTTTTAATAAATTTTTAAATATACTTAGAATATGTTATTTCAAGGTACTACACATATTTCTTAAAGAACGTCAGCCTTTTAATGAGACGTTATTTTTTACTTATCTTGAAACAGGCTACACCTAGACATTTTTGAGTAACTTGAGTGACATTTTAGCACTAATCCCCACTTAAACATCACAGTGGCTATTAATTTAGAAATTAAAACTATGTTCATCATGCAACACGTAAATTCCGCTCATTATTGGTCTGGATTATATTTTAACGTATTTTAAATAACAGATTACGTTGCAGGTTAAGGAGGTCATATTTATCTTAAGCATCAGTCTTTCGGATGCTGAGAGCAGTGCTCGGTCACGGGCGCGTCCCACGGGTGTCTCAGCCCTGCTCAGCCATGTGTATCAATAAGCATTAATGGTTAATGCTGGTGACATCACAGTTGTGTTGGCGGTGTGACCCCCGTGGCCCTGCCCAGAGGAGCCCCTCAGTTCAATCTTCTCCCGTTCAGTGCTGCTACTGCCGGAACCTTGCGCTTCCTCGTGGTTGGCTTTCTAGGCGTAAGATTTCACGATAAAGATTTTATTTCCATCTTAACGGCTTTACTTTAGCAAATAAATAGCGGAGGCATCGAAAAGACATCTGTAAGCCGCGTAAACCTTGAGATTAACTTGTTCTCACGCTTTTTTGTGAGTGCTGTCGTTTGAATGAAATGGATGTTCTGGAGGTTTTTGGAAAACGCTGGATGGGAGATGAAATTGTAAGTACATCTTTCGGTGACATCAAACGCAGGTTGTATGAGAGTTGTCTAATGTTTATCTTGCGTGTTTCAAACGTTAATTTCTTTAAACGTGGTACGCGGGGTTTTCGTTTGCATTTTATTTGTTAAGATGTATTTATTCCTTATTTATCTATTCGTTAAGTCAAACCAGTCGTTTATAGTATATAATAGTGCAGAGTGTACATATTTAATTAAACTGATTTTGATTATATATACCAAAGCTCGCATTACAGCCTTAAAAATAAAAGTTCCAGCAAGAACCAAAAATGTCTATTTAGCCCTTTTGTCATTACTAGAACCTTTACTAAGTTCTCCTGAAAACATTTTACTCGCTAATTCTTTAGAAAACATCAGTGTTATGATGCTTAAAGAGCCCAGAAACCAAAACACTGATGTGAGGAACCTGTAATGATACATTAGGAACTTCTTAATTTACAAAGAACTATATAACGGTTTCCGGTTTTCCGGTTGATTGAGATAAGGGTTTTTAGCAGAACATAAGAACCGCTAAAGAACCCTGTAGCTATTTTTAGGCATTTCAGCTTTTTTTTTTACTATATATAGATGCAATTCCGGAAGCGGCTGCCTGTTGGATAAAAGGTTTTAATTCAGATCAAATCATATGGGCTTGGACAGGTTGATTTGTAAAGTATTTTAGAACACCTTTCAATATTTCATTTTACGAGATGAGCCATTTAATAGGCCAGATCTAAATACCCAATGTAGGCCTGATAATGACAGCCTACATATCCTATAATGCATACAGTAGGGAATCAATACCCTATAATATACGTAAATTAGCTGTAGAATAGCCAAACGATATAAGATATGTATATACTATTTGTCAGTGTTATTTGAAATTAAACAGGACGTCTGCTATTTTAAACGAGTGTTTTGATAGCGTGCCATTGGTAGATGTCAACGCGCATGGACGTATTAAAGCTTTATTGCATTGTATAGCCTAATTCAAACGAGTTATCCTAGGATTGAAGGTTTTTTGGAGATGTATGTTGATTTTTAAAACATTCTAAGCTCCGACATCGCTAGGCCAACTAGATAAGAAATAATATTAAAAAAAAAAACGCGTTTTACACATATTGGAAATAATCGCGATGTGTTGGATGTCCAAATGCATGCGGTGCGCGATAGCCCTTAGACTATTAAATTCACATAATATGAGTGTATTTAGCCCACGTGTATGTGTGTGTGCGCTGAAAGAGTGAGTGAGACTGTATCGGAGCTGCACACACGGCAGTGAATGCAATAGCTCCATGTGACCACAACAGAAGCTGCATCTGGCGTACGCGGCGGTCCCTTTAAGACACATGGGTTAGTTTTTCTCTTTGGTTATCTAGCTGTATGAGTTTATGTGATATCATAAAGCTAGAGAACCGAATGTATAAACTAATTCCAAAGACTTCGGAGCGCTTTGAATGGGAACGAGGCTGGAAAGCCGGAGGGATGTGGATGGTCGGGGTATGAGGGAGACGGCGATGTCCGCTACAAAGAGCATCGAATCCGGTAGGCATGCAGTTGGTGCTGCGTTAATGCGTTTCAGTGGTCTGGAAGGACTGGAATACCTAAAGCTACGTGGAAGACGTGGATTTTACGTGGAATCTGCCTCCGGCTACATAGGGACGCGTTAGAACGCTGGCGAAACGCGAAGGCTTGAGATTCAGGCGGATACGGACTTCGCGTTCATTCTCAAGTGTGCTTGTGCTGGGCAACATTCCATCATAGACGTGATGATGATGTTGATGTATGAATTCAGGATGACAGGAATCGGTTCATCGAGGTGTTTCAACCGATTGGTCGGATCTCGTGGGTCACGTGGTCCTCCTATAATATGGGAAAGTCAAACCTCGGAGGTGTGTGTGGTTTGACACTCTTTGTGTCTTATGGTAATGGCTAAACTAGGAAATAATACGTGTTTGTGGCTTATCATAGACTGTAAACTATAAAATGTTTGCTGTTTTATTCCATCAGGTCATTCTGACTACAAAAAGAGGTGAAAGACTGACCTCGTCATTGTGCACCTGTCAAAATTCGTGCTTGGTGGATGTTTTTTCTTCTTCAGAATTTTGTTTGTGTTCCAAATTCTAAAATCATTCATGACGCCATAAATGAAATGTCATGGCTATTTTAAACAGACTGCTTATGACATCATGCAGTGCGCAAATGTCTTATTTTGTACTTTTTATGAAACTGCTAGGCCTTTCATAAGCACTCTAGTATTTATAGGCCTACGTCTGTTGGCTGTAGTACATACTAGCTGCTGTTTTTGGCAATTTATGTCCCTGATTGGTTAGTACTGCATCACACACAGCTATTTTTAAAGATGTGATAATGACAAATACAAGGCTGAAAATGTGTGTTAGTGAGTAATATGACAACCTCAAGATAGATTTACACATAAAAGCCATAAAATAGCCTCCATACTGAGTATTTTTGTGAATTTTTTTTTTTTTTTTTTTTTTTTTGTATGAAATATCAGTCGCTATATGGAATCATGTATGGAAACCAACCTCTACAGGTCTCGGTAACTGCTGATTGTTTAAACATTTTTTTTTTTTTTGTTTTTTCACAAATCATCACAAGTTGTAATTTATGGGGGAGGGCACAGACGTGTAATAGATGCATGACACAAATAGAGTCTGAGGTGCAGCGAGAGGCCTGTCTGAGAGGCGCCCCAGACATTTTCCCACATTAATATGTGTCTGGTCCTGCGTTAGGGGCCCCAGCAGATGGAGTCTTGTCTTAGCACCTGGCATACGCAGCACTGCTATTGTCTACGTCTAATACTAATCTGAATTAAATGTAACCAACTCCTCATCCCAGTGTCACTACTGCAGATTAAAAATATATGAGGGGAGACGATGCAAAGAGGGGTTTGGGGGGGACATTTGAGCTATTTTTTAATGCAGTGCTTTTATTTTGTTCTGATAATACGTTTAATGTGTCTATGATGGGACATTTTTAAAGATTTATTATTAATCATATGCATAATCCATTTTGTGCTTGTAGAGCTTTTTGTGAATTTAGTAAATGGTAATAAGACATCTAATAAGACAATGCTTGTCAAGGCCTCAAAATCAGCCAGTATGGTGTTTTGACTCGAGAATGCTAGAATGTGGCTTTAAATTAAATCTTTTGGGAGTGTTTTCTGAAATGCATTTGAGCGGCTAATTTACAGTCAGGAAAGTGGTAATAAAATTTATTAGGTTTGCCAACTGACTACTCTCTTCTGGAAAATTGATCTTTTAGGGTCAAATCCTTTTGTGGTATAGCTTGTAAATATTATTAGGACATGATGTGCTACATTAGGATAGTAGTATGTGTAAAAATTGATGGTTAATATCAAAACATTGTGCATGTTGTATAATCTCTATTGTTTTTCTATAATGCTGCCATCCTGTTGGAAGCTTTAGTGACAGTACTAGAGGGTTAAGTTTGTATTATTAAAATTTGTGTTAGTGACAAGTTTGATTCTTCAGGCACACATAACATACCTTGTATTTTGGTATCGTTTTGTTCGCAGACCGCTCTCTGAATTAAATTTAAATAGATTAGGTTTCAAACAGGTACTGTTACTCACAATAAAACGGGACTTTTTATCTATTATTATTCAGTTTTCATTTTTACCTCAAAAAGCAAATGTCAATCATTTCTCTGCTGAACTTATGAATTCTGAGTTGGTATCTTAGCAACGGCCTCTGATCCAAGAAGTGAAATGGGAACGAAAATCATCCTTTATTTGGAATCTTACATTGGCAGATTTAAAAGGGCCCTATACAGTGTATGAAAATATTTTACACACACCACAGACTCGCAGGCTGGTTTTTAAAAACCTCTATCGATACTGTAGTATACGATATCCAAAGAGTGAAATAAAACCTCCGTTTTTAAATGTGTTATTTATTGTATTTGACGAAACGTTTTATTAATTCAACACGGCATCTGCGTCTTAAAACGAAGTATACAACCTACCTAGACAGGACTTTTGGGTATCAAGTGCCCAAATTGTTGTCAGTCTCGATTCAAAACTCCTCAGGTGATTCGCGACACCCTGTGATACACAAAAATGTTGTTTAGATGAGCTTGCTGACTAGATTAAGACGCAGCCGAAAAGTTGTCGAAATTAACAATGACTGAAACGATTAAATGTCGAAAATAAGTTTAGTTTTTTTTTCTACAGAAGGTATATCTATAGATATAGATTTAAAAGAGACGAAATAAATAGTATAATGTTTTCTTTTCAGGTTACTTCGTCTCTCTAAAGTTTATTCGCGCGCTTTACAGCCGTCAACCGTCAAAAATCACTTTAAATTTAATTCCGCGGGAGCTGTGATATAACTGACATGAACTGAATTAATTTAGGTGAGGAAATGTTTTTTGTGTGTGTGCCGCTATTAAGTTTATCAGCTAGTCATGTGGCAAATTTATTTTTGTTTGTTGTTTTAGAAAACATTTAAAAACTCTTGTTTCTCTTATTACAAGCATCGTTTCGCATTAATGCCTGTCGTCAACTGTGTGTTTTGAAATGCTTTTTTTTTTATACAATATGCTCGCAATTTATTTCATGTCGAGGATTACGTAGGGACGTTCTACACTAGATTTAACACATATAATTCTGAACACCTAAATAGAATGTGTTTATTCAAATAGTTAGAAGTGTCATAAAAATCTAAGAAAAAAACATTTATCCTTTCCTTGAGCTCCCTGGAGTGCCTTCAGGGCCCCTCTAGGGTCTGTGGACTCCTTGTTGGAAAAGGAAAAAAAAAAAAAAAAATCTAGACCTAGATTATTAAACCTGGCATCACAAACAAATTTAAATTTGGCAATATTCTTTACTGGTTATATAAGAAGATTTATCTAGGGTCCTATTACATAATACACTTTTCTATATTTATTTCAGAGCATGTTATATTCTTTTCAAGCCCTGCATAATTTGACTGTCATTATGTTCTGAATCCTCAAGCATGACAAAGAAAGTGATGCTGAACCTGAATTCAGACTGTCTTTTGAGATCTCCTTGTTTGAAAAAAAAAAAGGTGTTATAAAAAAAATCTATTTATAGCTCCACTTGAGTAGCTCTGTGAATGACCATGAGTACATGAGCCTCACAAAGATGAAATATCAGCTACATTTAAGCATATTTTGAAACAAAATAATAGAATTTGACTTAAAATCTCACATTTTGGAGTGGAATCATGCTGAAATCATTAAAATGTGTTATTCTGTGTTTTCACAGGAAAAGGAGACCTTGGAGATCAGCGATTAAAATGCGGAAATCAACTGACCTCAGATCAGGTGAGTGATATGGCATTGTCATGCGCTCTGAATATGACCTTGACTTTCATTTTGCATGAGGTTGCATGTTTTAGAGACAAATATGTAACAGGTTTTCTCACCGTTGCTGCATACGCGAATACAGGAGTAGGTTTTTCTATGTTGCTTATGGGCAAGTATTAACATGTAAGCATATTTATCCCTCATGAAAAACCATATGTAATATGTTTTTAGAAACATGAGTAGGCGATGCCTGGTAGTGTTCATATTTCAAGCTAAGCTTGTCCACATATTCAGTGTTTATATCAAGGGAATGTTTTTGTTAAGATATTGTGGTGAACTGGCTTCCGCGTGACATCAAAACGGGTTTCTTTTTCCCCCAAAAATGCTGGATGGCAAACATAGGAGGGATTACTATGGCAACAGCGTTTGCCCTTGCTCATTGGTGGTAAGGAGTAAAGCAGACTTATGTCACATGACTCCAGTCAGAGCCGTATCCTGCAAGGCATTGGCTTACATGTTTATTTCAAAGCTTAAATTTATGTTTTTGTGATACCTAGGAACAAGGAGACAGAGGTTAGCATGGGATGCACTGTATTTCGTATTGACTCCCATCAGGGCCCACTTTTTTTTCCGTTTGGATTTTTGTAATCAGTTTAATTTTTTAATGAAAATAAATAAATATGTTGTTTTGTATATTGTATTTATTTTACGTAGTATGTTTAGGTCTTTCTTTTTTAAATACATTTTTAAATGTTTTGATTTAATAAAAGGCCATCTTAAAGTTGAAATCCATGGTTCAGGATTATATTAAATATTTGTGTATTTTATCACTTGTGTTTTGAGCCATAACAAGTGCGATGAGCATCTTTACGATCTTGACAGTGTAGCGTTTTACTCGTTCGCTCACTCTCTGATCCAATTTGTTTCCACACTGTTGCCGGACAAGAGATGGGAAGGCCGTTTGTGTGATCTATATTTTAATTCTTTTGTTCAGAGCCTTATCCCTTTAAAATATTGCAGGAGTCCCGGCGGCGTGTGTGTATATAAGGTGTGCTCATGTGGAAAGGCTATGAGGGTGGTTCAGTCCTTCACCTTCCTAATTCCCTTCTTTCTCTCCTCCGCCACCCCCCTCTCCTCCACCTAAAGCCCTCTCTCTAACCCTCTTCAGACTCACACCCTCTCTCTTTCTCTCCCTTCACAATCTCAAGTCAGAGTTCAATGGCACTTTTTTCATTCTGTCCTTTTTTCCAGCCCCCCCCTCCTCTCTCCAACTCTAGTGGGTTTTGCGAGATGGGGGGCAGGTACCTTCCCTCCCCCATGTGAACTTTAGCTGCAATTCTCCAGGCACACATGCATTGTGAAACACAGATTGAAAAAGAAATGAGCACCTTTTTTTCTCTCTTTCTCTCTCCTCTTGCCTTAACACAGAATTCTCAAACTCACCCACTCTCTCCCACGCAGTGTATTCAGCGCGCTAACGCCGCCACACAAGAAAGTAGCCTCGTTTTATGGCACTCTTGTGAAGGCAGTGTGGCGCAAGTAAGTCAGAAAGCAGTCCATAGAAGTACTAGAGTTCATATAATTTCATATTGCATTGTGCAGCGGAGATATGGAATATATAGACTATGGAAGTCTTTTTACTGTTCGAGTGCTTCCTTGAGATCTTTTACCCTTGACAGAGAGATAACTATTGTATCCACTACTTTTCAGAGCAAAAGTCTGCTTCCAGAAATAAAAACTCATTCATTTTCTCTATAGGCCAAGCAATTTTTAATGATAACTCATAAACTTTAAAAGCAGACTTGCTGTGAGGTCTAAGGTTGCTAATCGATGGTACATGCTTTTGTTGAACCCATCTTTTCGCATCTTTTCCCTCAAGTTGTTGTTTCTTTTGTCCGTCGAGCAGACTGAAATGTTGGAAATCAAACAGTTTACGATAGCCACTGACTTCCATAGTATAGAAAAAAGAAAAGCAAAAAAAAAAGGAATTGGCTGCAGTCAAAGTTCTTTTGTGCTCAACAAAATAAGAAACTCATACAGGTTTGGTATAACTTAAAAAACTACATTACCCATAATGCTCTGCATTACTCAAAATTCCGCCAATCAGAGACATGCAATCAGCAAAGTGCGACTAACAAGCTCTTTAGTGTAATCAAGTTGGTCTCCTTACACTAAAATACTTAAATATTGTTCAGATGATAATACTGATAAGATGGTCTTTTACTAAATCAAAAAAGTAAAAAATGTGTTTAAAAATGAAAAACATTAAAGGCGAAGTCCACTTCCAGAACAAAAATGTACATCTAATGTACTCACCCCCTTGTCATCCAAGATGTTCATGTCTTTCTTTCTTCAGTTGTAAAGAAATTATGTTTTTCGAGGGAAACATTTCAGGATTTTTCTCCATATAATGGACTGATATGGTGCCCCGATTTTGAACAAAATGCAGTTTAAATGTGGCTTCAAACGATCCCAAATGCGGTTGTAAACGATCCCAGCCGAGGAAGAAGGGTCTAATCTAGCGAAACGAATGTTATTTTCATTAAAGAAATACGATTTAAATACTTTTTAATCTCAAAAGCTCATCTTGTCTTGCTCTCCCTGAACTCTGTGTATTCTGGCTCAAGACAGTTAGGGTATGTCGAAAAACTCTGATCCCAGTCTTTGCAAAGTGAACATGCAAAGAAGATCGAACACCCTTAACAAAAAAGGTAAAACAGCGATATAGGATGATTTTGAAGTTGAGGGAGAACATGAGATGGGAGTTTTTCGACATACCCTAACTGTCATGAACCGAAAAAAACAAAAAAAACAATTCAGGCAGAGTAAGACAAGATGAGCGTTTGACATTAAAAAGTATATAAATTGTATTATTTTTATGAAAATAATCAATCGTTTCGTTAGATGAGACCCTTCTTCCTCAGCTGGGATCGTTTACAACCGCATTTGGAATCGTTTGAAGCTGCATTTAAACTGCATTTTGGAAGGAGTACATTATCTGTAAATTTTTGTTCTGGAAGTGGACTTCTCCTTTAATATACGATATAAAATAAATGCAAAAATGAATATAAAATATTTCTATATATATATATATTTAAAAAAAAATACTAAAAATATGTATGTCTTAAACTGACTACAAAAATCCAAGCAGGAGATTTTTGGTATCCAACATTTTCTAAACCGATTTGCCAATGAAATAATCTAAAAATATTTGAAGAAATTTTTTATCAGAGCCCTTGTTATTCTTAATTCTGACATTAATTTTCATTTTTACACCAGATATATATATCGGTTCAAAATATCGGTTATCGGCCTACTTGATATGTAGTAATCGGCATCAGTCGACCCCTAATATATATGCATATTTTGCTTAATATATTGCTTCCATACGGCCAAAAACGTCTAATAAAATATTTATTCAACAAAATTTTTTCGATTTCACCATTGTTTTTAATTTAATTAGATCATTCGCAATGTGTCATGGGACTGTAGTTTCTTTCTCTCATTAAAGGCGTTTTTGTCAGATTTTCAAATATGTTTTTGTTTAAAACCAAAGTCTGTAATGTTGTGATTCACCTAGTAGCTTGTTTTATGGCTTATAATGCTTTAACAAATACTTTTTTTAAACCCCTATGGGAAAATGAATGGAAAAATACTTCCAACGCTGCTGAAAAAGTAGACGGGTGCTAATGCGCTCTATGAAACGTACAAGATCTAGAGTGATTTTTGAGGCATCAAACAGGGTTACATACCAGCCGTGTTGTTACACTTAAAAAAAAATAAATACAAAAGCTGTCACTAGAGTGGTAAACTTTCAAAAGATAAATTTTTTTTACCTTATTTTCCTCGAAAGGATGCATATTAGTACCTTTTGAAATGGTACCGCCCCAGTCACAGCTATTGCACCTTTTATTTTCGAGAGTGTATGCTAACATGCTAACAGTGGAAAGGGCTAGCGGAAGGGCATCAAGTTGGTCAAGATAACGAGAAAGCAAGCAAGTCTCTTTTTCTTCATCTTGTAAGCCAGAAAAGCAGTCTGTGACATTGGCCTAGTTCTAGATCACGATTGCCCAGAGGAAGAATTGAATTGAGGAATCAGAGACAGAGGATCAGAGGGGACTTAGCACCCTGTGGCTATGAACCCCCTCACTCCATACCAGCTAACCACCTTTCACCCTCATCCTGGGTTGATGCTTCCTCTTCGCGTTCCCGGACGAGCCCCCACTTTTATCGAGGAACTTAATATCGTACACGCGAGGTTCGATAGTTCAATGCAAAGAAGACTTTCTGAAATGATGCACGTAGGAGAGGGAAGAGGCCGCATATATAAACAAATTCTCCGTGACACACGCACGCACAGAAATCTATAGATTTCTCAAGATGTTCTGTCTGTTGACTTGTACCATTACCATTTGTAAATGCCACGGAAGATTGCACTGTTAGTGCGATGCTTTGGAAATGTATCAGGAATTATTGATATTCAGTTAGAATGTGTATGCCGCACACGGACAGAACCATTGTCATCAAATGTTTATGGGTAAACTTGGGATGGGAAAAGCAGGAAACCCATGATTGCTAGTCCTTTAGATCAAAACAATTTTCTCACTGAAAATTATTATTGTTACTTCAGTATTTTTTAGGAGAGACACTACTGTTGCAAACTTTGCAGTCAGTACTTTTTTTTTTCATTAAAGTAGTTTTTTTTCAGCAAGCAAGGATGCATTAAATATTAAGGTTTCCACAAAAATATTAAGCAGCTGTTTTCAGCATTGACAATAATGATTTTTAAGCACCAAATCAACATCTTGAAATGATTTCTGAAGGATCATGTGACAATTAAGATGACTGCTTTTCCATCACAGGAATAAAATACATTTTGAAATGGTAAGATCGGATGATTTTGATTTTGCCTGGCAGACAAAATCCCTGGCAAAAATATCCTACAGGCTTCCAGTGACAGAAGACCTCAAGCCATTTTTGTGAACAGAATATCATATAAACCTGGGGGTGGACTCTTTTGATACCTAGTAACCACTCAGCATGCTTGGCAAATACTAGTAAAATCTGTCCAGCTTTAATATTGTGGCAGTTTAAGAGTTAGCATGGGCAAGCAATGCATATTTACTTAAGAAAACATAGAATTGTAGTTTTATGTATGTGAAGTATCTTAGTGGTGATTATACTAGTTATATTAGCATCACAATATTGTGTTCTTCAATAGAACAGCATTGCATCATAAACTTCCCTTTCGTAAATTCATCTGGCTGAAAGTTTCTAAGCGACAATTTGTTTAGAGATTTATGCAGTGGTTTTCCTAACTGTTGTAAAGAATACTGTGAACCAAACCAAATTGTGGATATATTACTCATGGTTGTTTTCATTTGTTTGAAAGCCTCTGGTCTATGAAAAAAGAAAAAAAAACGAAAGGAAAATTCTTTATAGATTGGAATTCATATACAGGGCTCGATAGCTTGCTTTGTAAGTTCATTTGAATTATACCCCCTGCATTATACGCCTTGATAGGAAATAAATCTCTTTAAATGAATGCGCTCAAGGGGGTTGCGTTAAAGGGAGGGTTTTGTTGGTAGCGCTAGCATATGCTAACATAAATTAAAGCGTATATTTCTCTGTAGGAAACTGATTGATGTTTCTTACTGTTTAAAGGCTAAAAAAGGCCACGTTTTCTCACAGTGGATTGCTTAAAGTGGCTACTGTGTGCTGGCGACGTCCAAAGCGGGTGCAGAAATCGGCTGATTTTCTCAAGAATAGAAAAGCTAGCCAAGCTGAGTAAGGCCTCTGTGACATTGCCATGCAAAACACTGCTTCAATAGTGAAGTGTATTTATGAAGATGAGGGTGGTGGGGGGGTAAGGGAGAGGAGGGAGGGCGGTTTAGAGGGGGACGTTATGAAAAGGCAGCAGGCTGCGAAGTGAATGGGACCGGCGGGGAGGGGGGCGGCAGGGTCCGCGCCTCCATTGGTTCAATGCAACGGCCAGAGCAGCTGTGAAAGGAGGTCTCCCCTTTTTCCCACGACCCAGCAATGGGGCAAAACAGTGGCCCGAGTCTGCCAGGGTCAAGTCACTTTGCTAATATATACACTGGGCTTGTGTACGCGGACAATGCATACACACAACTCATTTATTTGGTGTGTGCACACAGACGGACCCGCACTCATGTGTACACACAGCCACCTTCAGACTGGGGAGGCGGGGTGGGCAGCGAGAAAAGACCCTGACTCTAATTTCGGTCACATTGGGGCCATTGTCTAGTTCTAGACCAACAGTCCTAGATTCTGCAAATTAACAAGCTAGCCGGGACTTGGTGAACACACGCGCTTAGACAGGCACCTGCTGTTCAGAGATCCGTCCCTTCCCCAAATATTGATTATATAGATTTTTTTGTGATAGATGATAGACAGATAGACAGAAAGATGATAGATAGATATTCAGATTTCAGATAAATAGATAGACAGACAGACATAGATAGAAAGATGATAGATATTCAGATAGATAGATATTCAGATTTCAGATAGATAGATAGACATATAGAAAGATGACCAATATTCATATAGATAGATATTCAGATTTTAGATAGATAGATAGATAGATAGACAGATATTCAGATAGATATTCAGATTTCAGATAGACAGATAGACATAGATAGAGAGATGATAGATATTCAGATAGACAGATAGACATAGATAGAAAGATGATAGATAATCAGATAGATATTCAGATAGATATTCAGATTTCAGATAGACAGATAGACATAGATAGAAAGATGATAGATATTCAGATAGATATTCAGATAGACAGATAATCAGATAGATAATCAGATAGATACATATTCCGATATATATTCAGATTTCAGATATTCAGATAGATAGATAATCAGATAGATAAAATTTTTAGATAGATAGATATTCAGATTTTAGATAGATGGATAGATATTCAGATAGACAGATATTCAGATTTCAGATATTCAGATAGATAGATAATCCAATAGATATTCCGATAGATATTCAGATTTCAGATATTCAAATAGGTAGATAGATAGATAGAAAGATGACAGATAAATATTCAGATAGATAGCTATTCAGATTTTAGATATTCAGATTTCAGATATTCAGATAGATATCCAGCTTTCAGACAGACAGATAGATAGATAGATAGATAGATAGATAGATAGATAGATAGATAGATAGATAGATAGATAGATGGATAGATATTCAGATAGATATTGAGTTTTCAGATATTCAGATAGATAGATATTCAGATAGATATTCAGATTTCAGGTGGATAGATATTCAGATTTAAGATAGATAGATAGACAGATATTCAGATTTTAGATATTCAGATTCAAATGAACTTACAAAGCGAGTTATCAAGTCCTGGATATGAATTCCAATCTATGAAGAATTTTTCTTTCCTTTCCTTTCGTTTTTTTTTTTTTTTTTTGTTTTTTTTTTTTTTTCCTTTCGTTTTTTTTTTTTCATAGGCTTTCAAACAAATGAAAACAATCATGAGTAATTTATCCACAATTTGGTTTGGTTCACAGCATTTTATAAAACAGTGAGAAAACCACTGCATAAATCTCTAAACAAATTGCTGCTGAGAAACTTTCAGGCAGACAAATTCACAAAAGGAAACTTTATGATGCAATGCTGTTCTATTGAAGAACACAACATTGTGATGCTAATATAGATAGTACAATCACCAGTAAGATACTTCACATACTCAACTAGATAGATAGATAGATAAATAGATATTCAGATGGATAGATATTCAAATAGATGGATATTCAGAACCAAGTTTTACATTTTTTTTTAACCTTTTCCTGTGAATGTAAAATCTGTTAAAATTATGCAGAAAGAATGCTAAAAACATTTTTCTGAGGGTGTCTTTGATGTTTTTTAGTGTGTGTTGTTGAAACGCCCGTAAAATGCTTAGTAGTTTTAATTGCATGTTTGCCTTTCCCCTTTCTGTAGAGCTCACCCGTCTGAATACACGTTTATGGCCCTGTTCGCACAGTCTATTAGCGAATATGGACCCTGCGTCTCTCCCGGGTTCGTCTTCAATAGAAGGTGCCATCTTGTTAAAGGCGTATTACAAACTCCACCACTGTGTCACAGTCTTTCTGCCTCTCCCCACCCACCTTGTGCCGTTTACACTCCTTTATGGTACATTTGTCCTGCAATAAGCCCCATTCTTTTGATAAACAAGCACAGGCGCTGGCATCGCCTCTCTCCTCTTGCCTCCCTCTCCTATTCAGAGGCTCCTGGAGTACAGCAAGACAAAGAAGAGACTCACTTAATTAGCTGAGCGAGAAGATGCATTGGGGCAATCACCCAGCACAATGAGGGAAACGTACAGCATGTTAATTCGGCGTGGGGTTGTAGCGAGCTTCCCGGGGCCTAGAATAGCCTTTTGTTTAGCGCCCGGCCAGCGTAATAGATCAGATGCGCTTCAATTAAAACGAAAGTGTTCTGAGGCTCCTTTCGAGAAGGTGCGGATGCATATTTTCTTTGTTGGTTTAAGGATCCTCCTGGTTTGGTGCAGTTCCAGTAGCTATGTTGTCAACCGCTGTTTGACCAACTTGCAAAATTTGGGTTTTTCCTTAAACATTTGTGATTTAAGGCTTCTGATGAATTTGAATATAGTGTACGAGTGTTTTTTTTTTTTTTGTCTTTTTGTCTTTTTGCAGCTTGACAGCCCAGTCTTCATTTGCTTTCATTAGATGGAAAAGTGCAGCTAGGATAGTCTTTAAAATTCTACATTATATAAAATATAAAAAATTAAAGTAATATTTTTTTAATGATATTTTTCGCCGAAATTTTGGAAAATGAAAATCTTTGGCAGAAACACGTCAGTGAAACCACTCGTAAACAATATGGCACATAACGTTACATTTACCTTAGAAAAGCAATTTAGTGTAAATAAACTTGATAGTCTACTAGAAAAAATATCTCTAGAGAGGAAAATGTTGTTAAATATATGCACTATACTACATATTAATTTTACTTTTTTTCTTGACCGGTTGTCTTTACTATTTATTTCATGTTTAAATAAAATAGTATTTCTATTTATGAGAAAGTAATGAAGTTTTTGTTACAGCCACTGTTTAATTGGCATAATTCTGTCATTAAAAATTTGAAACAAAAATGCCTTATGTGCAATATAAATTATACAGCTTATAAAAGTAATTATACAAGTTATGATTTGAGTGTTGATTATTTAATAAATGTGATTCATTAATTGATTATTAAATAACATTTCAGTTATTGTTTAGATTTTCAGCCAAGTGCTTGCTGAACTTTAAGTTTTGGTTTCAGCCTAAAATTTTCATACTGTTGCATCACTAATATTTACACTATTATATTATTTATAAATCTTTTCATAAGGGTAAAGATTGGTCCACTGCATGAATTTTTACACAGTGTTTTTTTTTTTTTTTCTTAAATTTAGTCAGTGTTTTAGTCTTTTGTGCAAAAATCTGAATGAAAAAATCTGTCGCTACTTTTGTTTCAACTCAACTTAATTGTTACACTGTACAAAAAACAAAACAAAACAAAACAAAAAAAATATATATATATATATATTTAAGATTCAAAGATTATTTTGCAAGAAAATAGTACTTTAGCTTTCTACTGCAAACTTCATGTTTTGTCGGCGCCAATAGCCTTGTGGGCAAGTGTGCCGATATATACCGTCGTTACTATGAGCGTCCCGAGTTCGAATCCCGGTTCGAGGACCTTTCCCGATCTCACCCCCCTCGCTTCTGTCTGTTCTACACTATCCTATCATAATAAAGGCAAAAACACCAAAAATAAATCTTAAAAAAATGTTTTATTCAATGTGATAATTTTAGCTGTATGTAAAAATTACTAGCAAGTTCTCTGCAAAAATTAGCACAGAAGTTTGAAGTAGAAAGCTAAAGTAGTATTTTCTTGAAAAATTTACTCCCAATAATTTTCGAAACTTTAAAGATTTAGTCGTATACTTTTAATTGGCTAAAATGGCATCGTAAAATCGCAATTTTAGTCAGTTAAAATAACCAAATATTCAAATATCCTTCCGTTTTTAGCGTGTTGTTACCGAAAGAGCGTATTCACAATATGACGCAAGCATTCTGACTAGCGCGTAAGTGTTCGCGTCATTTTGCGCCAGTTGTAAATTGTAATTACGTTCATGTTGTGTGAATATCTAGATTATTTTCTCTTAAATATAGCATGCAAACACAAGCAAATTGTTTATTCGTTTTTAGCTGCTCAGGTAGCTTAAGAGCATAGTTAAATTGGTGCGAACAACCAACCAGTCAATATACACATAGTATATTTATATATTAGTCTCAGATCGATTAATCGCAATTAATCACATTCAAAATAAAACTTTGTGTTCATATAATATATTTATATATTATTTATATTTTAGTATTTATATTTAGTATATTTATATATTATTGTCAGATCGATTAATCACAATTAATCGCATTCAAAATAAATGTTTGTGCTTATGTATGTATATATATATATATAATTTATATTTTAGTATTTATATATTAGTGTCAAATTGATCAATTGCGATTAATCGCATTCACTATAAAAGTTTGTGCTTACATAATATATGTGTATGTACTTTGTATATTTATATATAAATATACTCACATACGTGTATGTATTTAAGAAATACATATAATATATATTTAGATTTTCATATATAATATGAATCACATATAAATATATTATGTAAAGACAAACTTTTATTTTGAACGTGATTAATCACGATTAATCGATCTGACACTAGTATATATTTTAATTTATTTTTACATAATTTTTTATAAGATAATATTTAAAACTGGCTCAACCAATGGTGTGGGTTTAGGGCCGTGCGGCTACGTTTTGACCAACCAATGGCAGATGAGGGGAGTGCTTCCGTAGACCAACCATTTTTTGTTTTTAAATTTGTTTTTAGCGCGAGGAATGTTTTTTCCTTGCCGTTTTTACTTTGTGACAAGATTTTGAGCAATTAGCGTTGCCTTTTTCTTGTGATGCAACCTTCCATGTACAATGTTGTGTTACGATCTGCTGTCGCCTCGTTTTGTAAATATATTTCTGTTGAATTGAGTGGGAGTTGTGATTGTGGTTGGGTTGGGGGGGGGGGTTTATTCAGGTTGCTTCTGTTACAGTGGCACCCCGAGGCGGTTACTTTCATGAAGACAGATAAGCTCACAGTGAAAATCCCTCCCTCTCTCCCCACCACCACGCCGCACGAGTGCCACCCGAGCCTTCTCTTCCTCTTTCTGGAGAGTTCTTTAACCTTGATGAGTGAGATGAAGGGGTCAGAGAGGATAGACAAGTGACTGCGCTATGTTACAGTGTATGTATTAAAAAAAAAAAACACCCCTCCTCCCTGTCAGGATCAATACGGCTAACCGAGAGCTGGGCTAGTCAGGCATTGAAGGTGGTGGGTGTAGGAAAGCTCTACTGAGGGCCATAAAGAGTCTTAAGTGCGCCTGGTATAGCGCCTCTGCTTTCGGCTGTCTTTACACATAGCGGTCACACAGTCTCGCCTGTTGATAGCAGATTTGTGAGATTTAACATGCTCTGCGGTCAGAGCTTTATGTCCATGTCTGTTTCATTTGGCTCTGCCATACTTGAGAAAATCTGTTTTTGCGATCTGCTGTTTTGTGAGGGAGCGCCTCAAGGGTTTGTGTGTGTGTGTGTTTTATTTTATTTTTATTTTTTTTAACTTTTGTTTTTTCTTATTTTTTCTCACACTGAATGACAAAAATTGTATTGCAGATGTAACAGATGCTGTAGTCTGAAGTATATACACTTTTAGAAATTTGTTTCAGGAAATATGTGACTTCGACGCTGCCTTATTTTCTTCAGTGGCCCTCAGATATAGACCTTCTTGCCATAGATAGAGAAAATATTTAATGCTTTTAAGAGTTCTCCAATAAAAACTGGTAAAACTTTTTATGGTAGACAGTGGTGAAAGATGATTTTTGCTGTTTTGATGGTGGCATTTGCCAATTTAATTTGATAATTTGATAAACAACAATTTGATAATAAAAAGTAGTATTATGTATGTGATATAATTTATATGAATAAATATGATATATTTTTGTAAATATCATGTACATTTATTATTATTATGATGATTATTATTATTACTATTATTATTATCATTATTATTATTATATTAGTAAATGTAATACTACTACTACTAATAATAATGTCAAAGTGTTGTCAAATCGATTAATCGCGATTAATCGCATTCAAAATAAAAGTTTGTGTTTACATAATATATTTATATTTTAGTATTTATATTTAGTATATTTATATATTAGTGTCAGATTGATTAATCACAATTGATCACATCCAAAATAAAAGTTTGTTTACATAATATATTCGTATTTTAGTATTTATATTTAGTATATTTATATATTAGTGTCAGATCGATTAATCGCATCCAAAATAAAGGTTTGTTTACATAATATATTTATATTTTAGTATTTATATTTAGTATATTTATATATTATTGTCAGATCAATTAATTATGATTAAAAGTTTGTATATATAATATATTTATATATGATTTATATTTATTTATTAGTATTTATATTTAGTATATTTATATATTAGTGTCAGATCGATTAATCACAATTAATCACATCCAAAATAAAAGTTTGTGTTAACATAATATATTTATATATGATTTATATTTTACTGTTTATATTTAATATATTTATATATTATAGTCAGATCGATTAACCACGATTAATAACATTCAAAATAAAAGTTTGTGTTTACATAATATATTTATATTTTAGTATTTATATTTAGTATATTTATATATTAGTGTCAGATTGATTAATCACAATTGATCACATCCAAAATAAAAGTTTGTTTACATAATATATTCGTATTTTAGTATTTATATTTAGTATATTTATATATTAGTGTCAGATCGATTAATCACGATTAATTGCATTCAAAATAAAAGTTTGTGTTTATATAATATATTTCTATATGATTTATATTTCTATATATTAGTATTTATATTTAGTATGTTTATATATTGGTGTCAGATCGATTAATCTCATCCAAAGTAAAGTTTACATAAGTTTATATGTTTACATGATATATGTGCACGTACTGTGTATATTTTATTTTCGACAATGACCGGCTGTACATCATTCCGTATTAGCTATCATGATTAGCATTCACTAATCCCGCAGTGATTTTCCTCTCTCAGGTGGTTGAGACGTTCTCTTGCTCACGAGTTCTCCACTCCCCACTCAGCTTAGGTAATTGAGTTGAGTGAGAAGTTAACCGCCCGTCTCAATGGCAGGGAATCCTGGTGCCCCTCCCTCTCAGGAGGGTCACATTGTCCAGCCCCTCTCCCACCGGTGTAATCCCTTCCACCGGGACAAAGGACCTACCCACAGGCCACAGAGGTACATTAACCCACCAGCCAGCGAGCCCTCTGACCTGAGCGGCAGAGCCCCGTTCATCCAGCCCGGCTAACAGCTACCGGCGCTCGGCACATCAAAGCCGAGAGCTGAACGCGTGTGTGCGGTTACTTATTCATGCGGGCCTGGGAGACAGTCCGTGGAGATGAAACGGCAGTGGCGAGGAGACCCACTGATGTGCAGAGTGGAACAGCTCCCCTGTGGTCTCAGTAAGGAGTTAGAAAAGCCAGAGCCGACGCTGGTTGGTGCTGTGATCTATGTCGCAGCGCTGAGGGGATATCTGGCCCCTACATCAAACATCTTGTCCCAATAATGCGGCCTGTTATCAGAGCGAGTGATGCCCACAGCTCGGCTTTAGCCGACTGTGTACTGTACTGTGATCTGCTGTAGTTGAGCCGCAGCATTTGTGATGTGGAGATTATGTCAGACATAACGGCGACGCGTGGATCCAATTCATTGGGAAGGCTGTGGAAGACTCTACAAGCACGTAATGTTAAAAGTGAGTGTTTTGGCGAGAACAAACAGAATGATTGTTTTCAAACTGGTCTTCTAAGCCACTCCCCTACTCTTCTATTGGTTGGGCTAAACGGGTAGCCACACCCCTAAGCTCACACCATTGGCTGAGCCAGTGTTGCTATGCTGACTAGTTGGAATGTTCAAAATAACAGAGCAATGTTTTGATAAACAGAGCAACATTGTTTACGCCGTTTCAGGGGAATTAACTGACTGTTAGTTAAAGGGAAAATTATGTGTTCATTCATCCTTATGTCATTCCAAACCTGTATTACTTTGTATCTTTTTTGATACAGTGTATCTTTTTTGTGCTCCACATGCAGAAGAAAGACAGAGTTTTGGAATGTAGTAAGTGATGACACAATTTTAAAGGGATAGTTCACCCAAAAATAAAAATGCTGTCATTAATTACCCTCATGTTGTTCCAAACTCGTAAGACCTTCATTCATCTTCCGAACACAAATTAAGATATTTTTGATGAAATCCAAGAGCTTTCTGAACCTGCTGACATGTTGAAGGCCCAGAAAGGTAGTAAAGACATTGTTAAAATAGTCCATGTGACATCAGTGGTTCAACCGTAATTTTCTAAAGCTACGAAAAATACTTTTTGGCCACGTACACACTGCAGCTTAATGCCCCGATTTTTAACTTGCAGTTTAAATGTGGCTTCAAACTAACCCAAATGCGGTTGTAAACGATCCCAGCCCAGGAAGAAGGGTCTTATCTAGCAAAATGATTGGTTATTTTCATAAAAATAATACAGTTTATATACTTTTTGTTCTACATACCCTATATTATTATACATACCCTAACTGTCATGAACAGGAACAAAAACAGTTCAGGCAGAGTAAGATAAGACAAGCGTTTCGCATTTAAAAAAATCTATAAATTGCATTATTTTTATTAAAATAACCGATCGTTACGCTAGATAAGACCCTTCTTCCTTGGCTGGGATCGTTTACAGCCGCATTTGTGATCATTTGAAGCCGCATTTAAACTGCTTTTTGTAAGTTCAAAATCAGGGCACCATATCAGTTCAATTATATGGGGAAAATGCTAAAATGTTTCCCCAAAAAACATAATTTCTTTATGACTGAAGAAAGAAAGACATGAACATCGTGGGGTGAACAAGGGGGTGAGTAAATTATTTGTAAATTGTTGTTCTGGAAGTGGAGTTCTCCTTTAATTCCTGAAAAATACAGGTAGTGGCAACCGCATTTACAGAAGTTCTACTCAGCTTGTACGGAACTGAACTGAACAAGTAGTTGTTAATGACGTATTTAAACATGCATCAGAAATGTGTCTTCATCTGTATGTGAGATGCAATAAAAAAAAAATAACAGTGAAAGAACTCTTAACCGTAGCACATTTTAACACGAGGCTAGTTGCACTCACAAGCCCTGCAGTAAAGTGTCAGTGTTGCCAGATCTTCATAGAAAAAAAAAACACAAACAAGGACAAGCACAAAATATTTTTTAGAACACCTAAAAAATCATATATCTCATATCCTAAAAGCGCTTGTAAATATGAGGACATGGCAACACTGCAAGACAGCCCTCTCTAAAGCAGCCTCCCAAGCATAAACAAAAAACAGTACATCTATCAGCAGTAGTTTAGTTAAAATCAAATGACAAAGAGTCTTTAGCTGAAAAATGGCAGATACCAAATAGCTAAATTCTTATTCACTCGCACAAAATGGCAAAATTCTGTGGTTTAAAATGCTGGAGTGAATGCTGTTCCGTACACAGATGGAACGATAATTTACGGGACTCAGTCCCGCATTTGAATGCGGTTGTCACTGAAACTTGCAATGTGTACATGGTCTTAGTGTGCAAAGAAAACAAAAACAATGACATTATTCACCAACTTCTTTTTTTCAGTGTCAGTCTTTGACATGTATTTATGAGAGCACCACAATGCACGCGAAGAAGTTGTTGAATAAAGTCGTTATTTTTGTTTTCTTTGCGCACAAAAAGTTTTATTGTAGCTTTAGAAAATTAAGGTTGAACCACTGATGTCACATGGACTATTTTAACAATGTCCTCACTTCCTTTCTGGGCCTTGAACATGTCAGTTGCGTTGCTGTATATGCAAGGTCAGAAAGCTCTCGGATTTCATCAAAAATAACTTAATTTGTGTTCAGAAGATGAACGAAAGTCTTACAGGTTTGGAACGACATGAGGGTGAGTAATTAATGACAGAATTTTCATTTTTGGGTGAGCTATCCCTTAGTAGTTTAAATGCTTAAATTACATACTGTAGTAAAACGTTACCATTGCAAGTGAACGCATTAAAATGTAAAAAGTATCATTTTCACACCAGTACTGATGCTAAATCACAATGTGTTTTTCCTTCATGGGCTGCAGTGAGATGCAGGGGGCGTGTCTTCGACGGGGCCGCGCCCCCGCTGCCCCGCCGTCAGTCAGAGACGGAAGAGAAGGTGAGGTTGCCATGGGAACAAATGCTCTGTGTTAACCAGAAGGGAAACAAACAGTAGCATTTCATAAAGTAGTGTTCTTGAAAAGCAGGCTCGTTGTTGTGCAGAAGATGCCTTGAAACTGGAGATCTTATATGTGCGTTATTTGTGCAAGGCAAACCTGGTGCCATTTAGCTGTGTGCACTGATGCTTTTTCAGCTTTGTTTGAAGTTGTGTTGTAGTATGGAGAGTCTGATCATAGATTTTGCAGAGATCTTCTTAAACCTCTGCAGCATTGCATAGGAACTCACAAGGGCAGATTGATTGGCCTTGCTGTTGTAAAAGAGAGGCAATGCTTTGCTATGTGTTTCTTTAGTAAAAATCGTTTTTGCCAAATACAGTCCTTGAATTCTTTTCGTTAGTATTCGACATCTGTTAAAAAAAATTAAAGATCATGTTATGGAGTTTGTACTTTATATTAGAGGAAATAGTTACATTTCTGTCATTTTTGACTCAATTTTGAAGAATATTGTTGATGCTCATTTGCGTGCAACTAAACATACAACATTCATCCAAACCCGTAAGACCTTCATTCATCTTCGAAACACAAATTAAGATATTTTTGATGAAATCCAAAAGCTTTCTGATCCTGCATAGACAGCAATGCAACTGACACGTTCAAGACCCAGAAAGGTAGTAAGGGCATTGTTAAAATAATCCCTGTGACATCATTGGTTCAACTATTATTAGGCTATGAGAATACTTTTTGTGCGCAAAATAAAGACACTTTAGTCAACAATTTCTTCTCCATGTCAATTTTTTTTGTTTTGTTTTGTTTTTTCTTAAAAAATATATTCATTTGTGTTCCGAAGATGAACGAAGGGTTTGGAACGACATGAGGGTGAGTAACTAATGACAGAACTTTCATTTTTGGGTGAACTAACCCTTTAATTATTGATTAAAACATATCAATTGTTTTATAATTATTGGTGAGTGCTACAAAGCTACTTGTTAGCATACAAGTGCAAAGAATTTGTGCCATGTATTAAGGATTAGGTGGAACAAATGGGATTATATGAGTATCAATCAACCACTAATTTGAATATGGTGTAGGAGCTCAATGTCTATGGTGGGTACTGTACAGCATGATTACAAGCTGCAATATTTTGCCTGCTAAACAAGTATTGCACAGTTTGCCCCTCTCAAATCGTCTTTTTTTTTCGCTGCTTCTCTCCTCCTTTCCTCCTTTCTGTCTTGCTCCCCACGTGGACGCTGAGAAAAGATGGGGGAAGCTGGTGAGATGTACATCTCGCGGTAGTTGGATGTCAGCAGCGTACCTGATCTCGACCGTGAGGCGACTGCAGCAGCGCCCTCCCTCTTTCGCTCTCTCTCGTATTCTCTCACGCTCTCCCTTGTAAGCTCCCTGAATAATTTTTTTTATCCATTGCCACACAGTTTCATTGTTCCCCTGTGCTTTGTAACTATGGCAGGCATGAAATGCACCTAAACGCAGAAAGCGGCTTCCCAGCCCCAACCTTCATACCCATCCCCTCCGCCTCCTTTCCCCGTCTCCCCTTCAATAATATTTATAGTGCAATCTTTTTCTCACCCCCATCTTCTTTTTAGGGATTTTTTTTCTCTTTCTTATTCACAAGTCCAATGCCATGCCCCGGCCCCCTCCGATCCCCCCCCTTTTTTTTGCCCCAGCCCTCTCCCTTCGAGCTGACAGATACACTGTTCTCTCTTTCTTCGCCTTTCACCTCCCTCCGCCCGTCCTGCCGGCCCGGCACAATGCCGACGCTTTCTCCCGCGGCCGGCCGAACGCTGCCCTGAACTAACAATATCAGCGAGGCTGTCTCAATGCCAGGGAGCCCCATTGTGTGCTGCCAGAGGGGTGTTAACACCCATGTCTGGACCCAATGAATAGTATTATTGTGTCTGAGACATGCAGCTCGCCCCCTCGGTTGCACCCTGCCCCCCAACTCTGAAGCGGTCCCCCATTTTTCGGCACTTAACCCACTTTAAGCCAACGTCATTTTGAGGTGAAACTTTGAGCAACATGCTGAAGTGTCGTTTAGAAATAGTAGTTGTAGTTTTGGGCGACGAGTAAATAGGAACATTGTGGGATAGGTTCCCACGGTCAAGAAAAGTCTGTAAATGTTGTGGAAATAGTGATTTCTTGGCCTGGAAAGTTGTAGAAATTAGTGAAATATCTAAACAGATGCAACACGAGACCATAATGGAATGTCCTTTTGAACTAATTTGCATGACAACGGTTGTCCGAAATCGCAAACAAGTAAACAATCTCCTCATCTGTGATCTGCGTTTAAGTAGCGTAGCTTACTTGGTGACTGTTTAAAGTCCCGGTTTTGTCCGCTGTACGGGGGAAGCATCAGCATAGGGGCTCTAAGTGCACTTGGCAGACAGTTTCTTTCAGCCTGACATCCTTAACTCAAAAAATCTCCTGCCTCAGCTTTTTTTATTCCAAGGTTAGAAAGTTCACATTACTAACTGAGAGCAGATGCCAAAACATTCACCTTGCACATCTCCCTGATCAAAGCTGCGGATTGACATTTGCAATGGGCAAAATGCTGAAAGTTAAGCTGAACTTGTTTTCTCTCTCTCCCTCGCTGTTGTTTTGGCAGGAGTCGGAAGACGAGCGGAGAGTGGGAGTAGCGATAGTGGTGGAGGAGTGAACCCGGAGCAGGTGAACACAGCTGCGGACCGCCATGGGCTCTCTTCCATTGGTCCCGACTCTCCGTCTTCGGGTCTCTGAGAGACGGCAGGGGCCAGCCAGGGAGCGTCAGAGTGGGCAGGCGAGGCAGCTCGCTTTCCCCGCCGGCTACCGGCTCCTCGGCAGCGAGGAGGGAGAGAAATCAATACTGAGGAGAGATGCTGCCAGGGGTCGCCCAACGCTGCCTCCAGCCATGGAGCCATGGGAGCCCGAGTGTTCGGCTTTCTCTCTCTCGCAGCCCAATCTCAGTCAACTCACATCAGCTAAACAGAGGGCCAACAGCCTTGACGCTCTTCATGCAGCGCCCAGTGTGTGTGTGCTTGCGTGTGTGGTTCTGCCAGAGGGCCTTTCCAGGCTCGGCATCACTTGATAAAACTTTGCCTGCTGGAGAACGAGTAGAAAAAGAATGTCAAAGGTCTTCCTTTCCCCTATCTTTGATTCCTTTTTTCGCCATGAGTACACATTCCCCCTGACTGTTGTAATGAGTGCTTGACGGAGATCTCTTTTTCGCTAAATCAAGAGGCCTTGGTTTTTTTTTTTTTTTTTTTTTTTAGTGGTCCTCCTCCTAAGCATGCACAAAGTGCTCTACATCTGATGCCTGGGATGAGAGAGCAGTTTGACTCCTTTTTCCACCTAGTTTTACTTGATGGACGCCACTACTCGAGAGGCTCGGAAAAGGACTTGGCCTTGATTTGTAGGTGAAGGGTTTGGCGCTTGCCCTTCCCGGGAACTTCGTAACCACTTTCAACCCTTAACCGTGGCACTCGATGGGTATTAATAACATTGCGGACCAATCGAGGACAGTTTGAGATGGAGAAGTTCCAAAAAAAGTTGCTCCCGCAAGGCTGCAGATCCATTGGGATGTGGACAACTGAAACGTGGCCTGAACTAGATGCTAAGTGGAGTGCTGGTTGCAGTGGATAGTTCCTGTATCACTGGATGCTCAACTTGGATTTGGTAAGAAAAGATTTCAGTAATCTGTATGCGTTGGTTACGTAACGTTGCTGGTTCTAGGTCCTGATTTGTATTATGTAAAACAAACAAAGTGCCAGACGATTGTACAGATACCCGCCACCCCGTCTCGTCTCCACCGGGCAGCGCCTTCGACAAAATGGCCGCCAATGCCTGCCAGCTGTCTCCTTGCCAAGATGGCGGCACCTTAAACGCTGCCCATCTGCTTAATCAAGGCGACTATGCAGATTCCAGATAATTGCATTTGCATATGCTTATTCCCCTCGCTCGTTATTGGTCGGGCCTGTAATTCACGCCGCCTTTGAAGCACGCAGGGCATATGCGCCTTGATCGCTTGTATCCTTTTACAGTCTGTCTGTCTTTATGTTAAGCTGCGGTGGCGTTCTGTCATTCGAAATGGGAGAAAAATATGGCGTTAACACACACAAAGCATCTGATGCCTGTGCCATCTGTGACATCTGCGACTGGGTAGTCTAGCTACGTAAATCCCTCACTCGCAGGGCCCGTTTCCAGACAGCCTCCCATAATGACCTCATTAGCATGCACAGCACTCCTCACCGTAGGCCCTGGTGCACTGCTGTGCCGTGGGACCCGACAATCCGCGCCCTTCACACAAACGCTCGCCGGGCAACATTGTGTTCCTCCTTACAATACAAAACTTCACACTTGTTTTATTACAATCATGTCAGTGGAGCTGAAGATCTGAAAGGGGCTTAGGCAGTTAGCCTGCGTGCTCAGGGAGATGTCTGTGTACAATGTCTGTGGGTTTTTTTTTTTAGCTACGCCAGTGAAGTGGTTCTTGGTTGAGTCAGATTTTAATTATTTTTCTTTTTTTTTTTTTTTAAATGACTTTAAGTTAAATGTGCTGTATTTACGGAAACACGAGGGCTGCCCTCGTGTAAAGATTTTTCTGGTTGACTAGTTTATTTTAAGAATAAGTCGACTTATTAATAAACCATATAAATCATAATAATTAGCTTTTAATTGCCTACATAGCCTAATAAGTGCTCAAGCGCACCGACAGATATAATAATTATGAATGTGTCAGGGAAAAAAACAGTAAGGAGGCTGCATTAACATTTGAATAATTTATTTATAAACTAGTGCGTTCTTTGTTTTTGGCTTAAGAGATGAAGTCGGCCCCGCTAAGTAGTGGATGCGCCTGTATGCATGTTTCATACAGATTACTTAATCTGAGAATATTTGTTTTCTATATGAATTGGTTAATTTAAAAGTAGACATTCTCCTCTCTATAGATATATTTTTCATGTCTGTTTCGAAGTTTCGTGCTCAAGTTCACAAAGACAGAGACTTTCATTATTTTACAAAAGCGCAACATTTTGTTGTTATTGTGAGTGCACACATAGACGTAGAGTCAGATTCAAAATATGTATTATTTTTTTTATTTGTATGACCAAAAATTAAGTGACCTTCACTTCAATACACTTCAATAGCACACATTTTTCTAGGTTAACATTACATTGAGCTGCCATGTTTTCATCTTTCAGATGAAAAGCCATATTTGAGGTCGATGAATGATAGGTGAGCATTTGGATGTCCTGCCAGATGTACTGTATTACCACATAGACCAGCCGTTAACAATCTGTCCGTCATGGACTGCCTGACTTTGCCACTTCCTGTGGATTTTTTTTCCTGCCTCTAAGTGACTAATAAAATTTCGATCGACCAAGCCTCTTCTCGTCAACTAATGGTTAGTCGACTATTAGCGGGCACCTAACACTCACAGACATAAACTCCTTAATTTAGCTTGAAATTGTAGCATCCTAGTAGCAGTCGAAATTGGCTTTTTTACAAAAATGTACAACCCAAAAACATAAACCTTGTAAATGTAATAGGTAGGGGTGGGCGATATGCTGGTAGACATGATTAACCGGTAGAAATTTGTCGGCTGGTAGAGATTGCTGTGATGTTGCTGTGGCACGTGGTCACGAAAACGTATCGTTAGCATGTGTTTTTAAGCATTGCGGTTTAAAAACAAGTGATTTTAAGCCAATGAAATGCAAACAGCATCGAAACAGAACCCATTTTGCTATATAAGACACAGAGCATGGAAGTATTCAACCCAGCTATTTTTCCCGATTTATAGGCCTTGAATGGTTAAATACACACACTTGTATGTGTCAAAATGCCCATCTTTGCAAGCATCCTCATAAACAGTAATTTAGGTCTTAAGTGAAACCAAATACCTGAGAAAGAAAACACATGTGTAACCATATATATTATAAGGGTAGCTCTTAGAGTGATAGCAGTCTAATATTCCTGCTGTCTGTCATTCATGTTAAGCAAACAACAAAAGAGAGAAAAAAGAAACATATATTTAATTTACACAGTGAAGAATATGTTTTATACATTTGATTACTTTATGCAATGTATGTAGCTTAGTTTTTTGTTTATTTGTTCTACTGTAGTTTTTTGTACTATTGCTTGTAATTAGTTTCTTCTTTTTTCATTGCTGACTTTTAACTTGTCTTCAGTGAGTTTTTATTTTTATTATTATTATTTAGGCTAGTATTAGTTTTTTGTGAGATGACACTGTTGACAAGAATTATGACAATTTTATGGTATCAAAAATGTTGGTATCATAAAGACCCAAGCCAGTTATAGTATTTTTCGATTTTGCTCATTTCTTATGAAATATTACTCATCATGAGCGTTTTAACTAGATCTTGTCTGTAACCATTTTGTTTCATAGCAATACGGAAGTACAAAAAGGTTTTCTTTTTTAAGGTTAGCTTTTTTAAAACTAGCATATTGGATGCTAGTGGCGCTAATGTGCCGTTAGCTGTCTAGAATAACAGTTACTCATATTGGTCGTATTGTTTGTGGTTCATAGGTGGGATATGTCATGTCATGTCATGTGGGTGGGGTGATTTGGTTTAAATTGGGAGGAGAGGGCAGTTAAATTTTGGGACGGGTGAGGGGGGTGGCTTATGCGTCTGTCTGGACAAGTTGATGTCTAAAACGCATATTAGCAGCAGAGTGGTACGTCTGGGTCAGTCAGTCTGTGTTCGTTTCATATTTGCATATTTACAACAGCTGGGGAGCCCATATGTTTTCGCCTGAGCCAGACAAAATTATATATAGCCTGACAAGCTAGCAAGGCTACCGCACCCCACGGCCCCCCTAAACAAATACACACACACACGTACACACGCTGCAAATGTCATTCAAGTTCTCCTGAAAACACAAAAATACCCCCCTCAAACCTGGAAAAAAGGAAAACCGAAAAGCTTTTATGCTAATCGGCGCGTTAGCCATGCGTGTGAGTACACTAGTGCAATTATGCATAATTCAGCACAATGCTAGGCAGGGAGGCTGAGTACAGTAAATCCTGTTAGTAGCCTGCAAAGGTGGGAAAGGAAAGGAGGGGACGGAGGGACGAGTGTTACGCCCATTAGGTGCTAGAATAAAGGCCACGTATTCACCGGGACCTAGCGATATGTTAACCTCCCGCCCCAGGTGTAGACTTACGGTGGACGGCACAAGATTTAGGTGTCACAAGATGTTGATTTGTTGATTAGCTTTGTCCCGTCTGTGCGGATACCGCTGTTACTTTCACATTAAAGGATTAGCTGCCCCAAAATTTAATTCTGTCATCATTTACTCACCCTCATGTCGTTCCAAACCTGTTTGACTTTTTTGGTTTGAACAACATGAGTAAATGATGACTAAAATTAAAACGAGTAAGAGCTGCAGGTTTTCTCATTTGTTCTCATGACATGAAACCATATTTGTTTATTATTTTTTTTTAGAGAGCCTTTCAGTTGAATTATTGTAGCTGCCTTTCTATTTTCTCTACTAACAGCCACCAGACTTCAGTTGTTCTCACAACATGAAACCACATTTTATTTTATTTTATTTTATTTTATTTTTTATTTTTAGAACCTTTTGATTAAATTATGAGTGTTGCCTTTTTATCAACAGCTACCATGCTTCAGTCATTGTTTTTTTTTTTCTATTTAATTTTTTTTTATTTTTTTTATTTTTTGAGCCTTTCAATTAAATTATTACAGCTGCCTTTTTATTATCTGTACTAACAGCTACCAGACATCAGTTGTTCTCACAACATAAAACCATATTTTGTTTATTTTATTCTATTTGATTTTTTTTTTTTTGTTTCAATTAAATTATTATTAATTAAAGTTGGCTTTTAACAGCAGCTACCATGCTTCAGTTGTTGTTTTCCTAACCATTTTTTTTTAAATAATTGTTTTATTTTAACTCATTTTATTATTTTAATTTTATAGAGCCTTTCAATTAAATTATTACAGCTGCCTTTTTATTACCTGTACTAACAGCTACAAGACTTCAGTTGTTCTCACAAAATGAAACCATATTTTGTTTTTTATTTTATTTTTATTTTTTATTTTATTTTTATAGAGCCTTTCAGTTAAATTATTACAGCTGCCTTTTTATTATCTGTATTAACAGCTACCAGACTTCAGTTGTTCTCACAACATAAAACCATATTTTATTTTATTTAATTTTTAAAAATGTATATTTTTAGAGGCTTTCAGTTAAAATATTAGAGTTGCCTTTTTATCAATAGCTACCAGGCTTTAGTTGTTGTTTTAATAACATGAAACCATATTTATTTTATTTTATTTTATTTTATTTTATTTTATTTTATTTTATTTTATTTTATTATTTTATTTTATTTTATTTTATTTATTTTATTTTATTTTATTTTATTTTATTTTATTTTATTTTATTTTATTGACAGCCTTTCAAATAAATTAATACAGCTGCCATTTTATTATCAGTACCAACAGCTACCAGACTGTTCTCACGATGTGAAACCATATTTTATTTATTTTATTGTACTTCATTTTTTTATTTTATATTTAATTTTATGTTTTTAGAGGCTTTCAATTCAATTATTGGACTTTCCTTTTTATCAACAGCTACCAGTTCTTCAGCTGTTGTTCTCAAAACATGAAACCATATTTTATTATTGAATTTTTATCATTTTTTTATTTTATTTTAATGTTTTTTTTTTTATACTTTATATTTTATTCTATTTCATTCATTTTCTTTTAGAGCCTATCAATTAAATCATTAGACCTGCCTTTTTATTATCCGTTGTAACAGCTACCAGGCTTCAGTTGTTCTCACAACACGAAACCACGCTCCTTCCGGCGGTCTTACATACCCACTTGTAAACCTTTTACACTTCTACCTTGAAGGCCTGAAAGTCTTAAAGCTTAATAACTAGGCTGAACTATCTCAAACGAGCGGTATCCAGACTCCAACGCTCTATCAAAACATAAAAAATGACAGCATAAAAAAATCCCTTCCCAGCCTGTCTGCAATAAGCTTTTCTCCAATTCCTGATTAGCCTTGAAGAAAAACAGTCGGACTGTTTTTACATTTCCACAAGTGCTGTAGCATCATATGAGAGCGTTGTGGCTCCCCTCTGTGCGGAGACGGGCTTATATGTTTAATGTTTTAATGTTAGCCGTGCTTCAGTGCCGTCTCAACGTTATGAGGGGGTTTCTGTGCTCTGAGTGCCCGCTGCTTTTATTTGCTTGGTTATTGATTGAATGTGGTCCACCCACAGAAGTAATAGTTGCTAAAAGCATTTATTGGCACTGCTCAGTTCTACCAAGGCGATATGCAGCTTTTTTAATTTATTTGATTTGATTTTATTCCACCTGTGATCTGACAAGTGGCTAGCCACGCTAAAGACTTCCAAGGGAATCTGGCAACACAATTACATCTGGGTATTCATTAGCATAGTAGCTCATTTCATAATATTTTCAGCAGAATTACCTTTTACCACATAGCTTTTGTATAACTTTTAGCATGTTACCATGCTGTGTTTATAGGAAACCTTAATAATTGATTTTTTTGTGAAAATGTATCATACTAGTAATCTAAACAGTTTACTTCTTAATACTTAGCATTTTAGTTGATAAAGAACTAGGGCTGTCAACGATTAATCGCAATTAATCGCATACAAAATAAAAGTTTGAGTTTGCCTAATATATGTGTGTGTGTACTGTGTGTTATTATTATGTATATATAAATACACACAAATTAATGTATATATTTAAGAGAAATATGTTATCTATGTAAAAAATATTTGTATTTATATATAATATAAATTATATAAAAATTACAATAAATACATATACTTGTAAATATTTCTTATATATGTACCTGAATGTGTTTGTATTTATATATACATAATAATTGCACACAGTACACACACGTTTATTAGGCAACTCAAACTTTTATTTTGTATGCGATTAATCGCGATTAATCGTTGACAGCCTTATAAAGAACCTGAAATTCACTCCTAATTTTCTGTTTATCAAAGCTAGCAACCTGCTAAATGTCTGTTTAACGTTTTCCTGTGTGCATGGATATTAGCAGCTCATTTCATGACATTTTAAGAGTTTTTAATATGATAACACTCTATTGTTTAACAAATCTGATTAGCATGTAGCATGTTAATTTAAAATTTAGTTTGCTGTGTTTTAAAAAAAATAAGACATTAGTAACTGATTTTTTGGGGTTAAATCTTAGCATTCTCTTGGCTAGACACTTTTTTAAATGATAACTCTGTATTTGTTAAATAAAGCTGATTAGCATGTAGCATGTTCTTTTAACGTTACCTTGAGGTTTTGTGTTTACAAAAAATAAGACCTTAGTAACTGATTTTTTTGGGGGGTTAGATCTTAGCATTCCTCTGCCTAGCCACTTTTTTTTTTTTTTTTTTTAAATGTTAGCCCTCTGTACTTTTTTAAATGAAGCTGATTAGCATGTAGTATGCTAAGCTAACATTACCATGTAAAGTTGCTGTGTTTACAAAAATAAGACCTTAGTAACTGATTTTTTGGGGGTTAAATCTCAGCATTCTCCTGGCTAACCACTTTTTTCAAATGATAACTCTATGTATTTGTTAAATAAAGCTGATTAGCATGTAGCATTTTCAGCTAACATTAGCTTGTAAAGTTTTGTTTACAAAAAATAAGACCTTAGTTACTGATTTTTGGGGGTTAAATCTTAGCGTTCTCTTGGCTAGCCATTTATTTAAATGATACTCTCTGTATTTGTTAAATAAAGCTGATTAGCATGTAGCATGTTACGTTAACATTACCTTGAGTTTTTGTGTTTACAAAAAATAAGACCTTAGTAACTGATTTTTTTGGGGGGTTAGATCTTAGCATTCCTCTGCCTAGCCACTTTTTTTTTTTTTTTTTAAATGTTAGCCCTCTGTACTTTTTTAAATGAAGCTGATTAGCATGTAGTATGCTAAGCTAACATTACCATGTAAAGTTGCTGTGTTTTCAAAAAATAAGACCTTAGTAACTGATTTTTTGGGGGTTAAATCTCAGCATTCTCCTGGCTAGCCATTTATTTAAATGATAACTCTCTGTATTTGTTAAATAAAGCTGATTAGCATGTAGCATGTTAAGCTAACAATACCTTGTTAAGTTTTTGTGTTTACGAAAAATAAGACCTTAGTAGCTGATTTTTTGGGGGGTTAGATCTTAGCATTCCTCTGCCTAGCCACTTTTTTTTTTTTTAAATGTTAGCTCTCTGTATTTGTTAAATGAAGCTGATTAGCATGTAGTATGCTAAGATAACATTACCTTGTAAAGTTGTTGTGTTTTCAAAAAAATAAGACCTTAGTAACTGATTTTTGGGGTTAAATCTTTCTCCTGGATAGATTTTATAGTAACTGTTTTTTGGGGGTTAGATCTTAGCATTCCTCTGGCTAGCCACTTTTTGTTTAAAAATGTTAGCTCTCCGTATTTGTTAAATAAAGCTGATTAGCATGTAGCATGTTAAGCTAACATTACCTTGTTAAGTTGCTGTGTTTACAAAAAAATTTTTTGGAGGTTAAATCTTAGCATTTACTCGGCTAGCCACCTTTTTTAAAATGATAACTCTCTGTATCTGTAAAATAAAGCTGATCAGCATTTACCATGTTAAGTTGTTGTATTTACAAAAATAAATAAATAAAAATAAATAAATAACTGATAATAACTGATTTTTGGGGGGTTAAATCTTAGCATAATAGTGATCTAATCTGCTTAGTTTATAATGCTTAGCATTTTAGCTGATAAAGAACCTGACATTTAGTCTATCTTTTCCATTTTTTGAAACCTTGCAAATTGATAAATGTCTATTAGCAGCTCATTTCATAGTATTTCAGATTAGATACATGCAGTTTAGCATGTAGCATGTTAAGTTAGCATTAAATAACTGTTTTTTTTTTTTTTTTTTTTTGTCTAAAATCGTAGCATACTAGTGGTCTAAATTTACTTGCTGATGGGTTTTTCGCAAAACTAGTAAATTGCTAAACAGCTGCCTGACATGATAAAATATTTTTTCAGACGTTCACATTTTTTATGACATCTGTATCTGTCAACGTTTGACTCTTTATTTTGTTTGAGAGCTAATAAGCTATTTTTAAGATCAAGTACAATATATCAGCATTATCAAAAGCATAAAACGGCTTCAACTTTATCTAAAAAAAAGCTGCTGGCCCTTTAAAAACACGCTAGCGTCAACCGCGGCTGATTACAGTCGGAGGGAAAACAGGCGTTTATCCAAGTCACTGATTATGTCATTTTTAAGCCCCCAAAACACAGCGCTGCGTGCGGAGTGTGTGGGGTGCGGAATTATGAAGCGAGGAGTGGAGTGTGTGAAGGAGAGAGCGGGAAATGGGAATGGAGTGCTGTTTGTATGATTAAACTGTCGGCTCGGTGGCACAGGCCACGTTGAAGAGCCGGGCCTGAGATTTGACCGTAATGAAAATGCCCCCGAACTGCACCCCCCACCCTTTCAAAACGTTGCTTCAGACCAGCTCGGGTCTGTCCGTACACTGAGAAGAGAAAGGAGACGTGGAACAAGATAGACAGACAGGGAGAAGGAGAGGGAATGAGAAAGTACCGTTCCGTAGCAAATGGTTTTGTGGCCGCACGAGATGTAGACAGATGTAGACAGGAAGTGGAAGGTTGGGGTGAAGGTTTGAACAAGTAACTTCAAATTAGTGTTGAATTTCTGTGCTGTACTTCATATCCTGCCATTAAAGGAATAGTTCACCCAAAAATGAAAATTCTGAGCAATTGCTCACCCTCATGTTGTTCCAAACCTGTAAGACCTTTGTTCATCGTCAGAACACAAATTTCGATATTTTTGATGAAATCCGAAAGCTTTCTGATCCTGCATAGACAGTAATGCAACTGACACGTTCAAGGCCCAGAAAGGTAGTAAGGACATCATTGAAATAGTCCATGTGACATCAGTGGTTCAACCGTAATGTTATGACACTATGAGAATTCTTGGATTTCATCAAAAATGTCTTAATTTGTGTTCTGAAGATAAACAAAGGTCTTACGGGTTTGGAACAACATGAGGTTCTGAATTTTATTTAGTGTTCTGAATGATAAGAAAGTACTTAAAATGTGAGCGTTCACACTGTGAGACGTTTTTAAAATCCGATTTCACTCCACATTTGGATTACACTCATAAACATCAGATTTCATGTTTTTTTTGTTGTTTAGACTACACAAAACAAAACAAATTTGAGTCAGATATGCAAAAAAAGTGTATTTAGACACAGCTTCATATGAAATTACATATTTTGTATGGTTTTGCACACATTTAGTGTTCTGAGTGACCAAAAACTACTTGAAATCTGACCGTTCACACTGAGACACATTTTAATCTGATTTCACGCCAGATTTGGATCACGTTCATAAAGATCAGATTTCATGTGGTTTTTTTTTTTTAAATTGTTGTTTAGACTACACAAAACTAAGATTTGAGTCAGATATGCCAAAGTGTATTTAGACAGCTTCATAAGAAATTACACATTTTGTATAGGTTCACACACATTTAGTGTTCTGAATGGAAAAAAAAAAAAACAGTTGAAATTTTTACGTTCACACTGAGACACATTTTAATCTGATTTCATTCCACATGTAGATCACGCTCATGAACATCAGATTACATGTTTTTTTTTTTTTGTTTGTTTTTTGTTGTTGTTTAGACTACACAAAACAAAACATAATTGAGTCAGATATGCCAAAAAAGTGTATTTAGACGCAGCTTCATATGAAATTACACATTTTGCATGGTTAAACGCATTTAGTGTTCTAAATGACAAAAAACTACTTAAAATCTGAGCATTCACACTGAGATGTTTTTTTAAATCTGATTTCACTCCACATTTGGATTACACTTATAAACATCATATTTTATGTGTTTTTTGTTGTTTAGACTACACAAAACAAATTTGAGTCCAGTATGCCAAAAAGTGTATTTAGACACACCTTCATTTGAAATTACACATTTTGTATGGTTTCACACACATTTAGTGTTCTGCATAACAATAAACACTTGAAATGTGAGCGTTCACACTGAGACACATTTTAATCTGATTTTACACCAGATTTGGATTACATTCATAAACATCGGATTTCATGTGGTGTTGTTGTTGTTGTTGTTGTTGTTGTTGTTTAGACTACACACAACAAAACATCATTTGAGTCCGATATGCCAAAAAAGTGTTTTTAGACTCAGCTTCATAAGAAATTACACATTTTATATGGTTTCACACACATTTAGTGTTCTAAATGCCGAAAAAAAAAAAAAAAAAAACACTTGAAATGTGAGCGTTCACACTGAGATGGTTTTTTAATCTGATTTCACACCACATTTAGATCATGTTCATAAACATCAGATTTCAGGTGTTTTTTTTTGTTGTTGTTTATACTACATAAATGAAACAGATTTGAGTCAAATATGCCAAAAAAATGATTTCTGATCATTTTCTGATGATTTCTGATTTCTGCTGCTTTGTCTAAACAGCGGTTAAGATGATGCATAAATGACTAAAAGTCAGTTCACAATAATGTTCTAATCTGTTGAGAATACAGAAGTCGACACAGCAAATATAACAATAATGACACAGAGTAACAATGTAATTGGAATTAATTTTGGATTAATTAATTTTTTCCAGCAGGTCAACAATAAAAACCTCGTCAGCCAATCAGAATCCATCCTGCTTTAAAGGGACAGTTCACCACAAAATGAAAATCACCCCATGATTTACTCACCCTCAAGCCATCCTAGGTGTATATGACTTTCTTCTTTCAGACGAATACAATCAGAGCTATATATATAAAAAAAAATTCCCAGCTCATCCAAGCTTTATAATAGCAGTGAATGGCTGTTGAATGAACACGGAAGTGCAGAGGAGAGACCAAAACAAAACACCGGTCACAAATTAGAAATACAAAATGAGGATTTGAAAAGAAAAAATTTAAATTATTTCAATATTAGCCAAGAGGAAACTTGTTTTGTTTTTTCTTTGCTGTTAACAAAACTTGTTTCCATGCATCCAACGTCAACCACTCTCTTGTGAATGCGCGTTACGACAGTTAACGGAAGCTAGAGATTGCATTTTATAAAGTTTTAAATATACAGTAGATATTTTTCTTACACAAACGCATTAATTCACTTCAGAAGAACTTTATTAACCCTCCAGAGCTGTGTGGAGCACTTTTTATGATGGATGGATGCACTTTATCGAACTTCAAAATCTCAACACCCATTCACTGCCGTGGAAGAGCCAGGACATTTTTTAATATAACTCTGATTGTATTTGTCTCAAAGAAGAAAGTCATATACACCTAGGACAGCTTGAGGGTGACTACATTTTCATTTTTAAGTGAAGTATCCCTTTAAAAAGCTCAAACATTTAAAGCTGCAGATGACAAAATTGCAGCATGCGCTTATGATAAACAGAATCAAGCCCAGTAAATGTACTCTCCCCAACAAAGACTGTATTAATATCATCTTGGTTGAGCGTGGGAACGAGTAAAAGTGTCAAATATTCAGTCATTCGCTGGCTAGACGGCCCAGCTGCTCTATTCAGCTGCAGGTGAGGAAGGACCCTAGAGGTCAAGGTCAGGGGGGGTTGTTGTACGGTCAGACGTCTCGCTACACCCCGAAACGTATTTAATTAGCAAATAAGAGCGTGCTTATTATGGATTCTTTTCTGCGCAAACCTGGCAACCATTTGTTTTTCTTTTAAAAAAATCTGTTAATGTACAAGATCACAAGCTTGTTTTAATAAAGTCTATTTATAGCATTGGTCGCAAGGAAGCAACATCGGTTTCGCCGCGTTTGTTCCCGCTGTCCGTCTCCTGCAGTGTAAACAATGATACCCCTTTAAGAGGAGGGCTTTTCTTCCTCTCAACATGTTTCTCCAAAGAAACCAAGTTTGTGAATAGCGGACGAAGACACCAGCCCACCCTCTGGAAGATTCCATTATTCATCTCCACCTATGCTTCATTAGCTCAGCTGAAAAAGTCCTCCCCGCGCCGACCCCCCCGCGTTCCAGCGTCTCAATGGACCGGTCCCCATCTTTCCCAGAGAGCCCCCTCTTCCTCGTCCGTCCCCGTTCCCCCTAATCGTCTCAGCTCGCGCTGAAATCAAGCTTAGAAACGTCGCTGTTGTGAGCCTCTCTTCTTCCTTCCCCCCTTTCCGGCTCATTCTCTCACCTAGCTCACACACGCATACACACACACACCCACCCACTGCTTAAATCCCTATCAGCATGTCAACAAAATGTCCGCCCAGCTGGGGTTGACACTCGCTCGCCTCTGGGGCTTCACCTCCTCCTCGCTGACCCCCCTTGAGCCCTCGTGTTCATTTGTTCTATCTCTAGAGCTGCTCACGGACTCAAGTATATGATGTTAGTTTGTGTTTTGAAGAGTAATTGGTTCTTGCAGAATCCAGCACCTGTGTACTGTGCCGGTCATCGAAATGAGGTTTTCGACCAAAATATCGCAGATATGATGCTGATAAATGTCAAAATTTACTAAAAAGAGACTCAAGTGAGAGAATTCTAGTTATTAGAATGGATATAAAATATTTATTAAAATATCTAAACTATGATCTAACATATTTAATAATTTTTTAACAAAAAGAGGAACAAAAAACAAACAAACACACACATATATATATATATATATATATATATATATATATATATATATATATATATATGGTTATTATTACTTATAATTATTATTATTATTTCTATTATTACTAATAAAAAAACTTTTTTCACTATTGTTTTAATGCTAGGCGAGTATAAGCATAAATTTATTACTAAATTATTATTATTATTATTATTATTATTATTATTATTATTATTATTTTCATCATTATTATCATTAATAACAACAACAACAGCATTCTTTTTATATTAAACTACACAGGTACAAATTAACAAATATATTAGACACAAATTAACAAATAATTTTCACATTTAGTATAATAATAATAATAATAATAATAATAATAATAATAATCTTTATTTTTTATGTTTGTTTAAACATTAGACGGGTACAAATGAACAATTTTCACACATAGTGTACTAATAATAATTTACAATCTTTATCTTTTTATGTTTATTTTAAACATTAGACAGTTTCAAATTGACAAATGTATTAGACACATTAACAAATATTTTTCACTATTATTATTATTATTATTATTATTATTATTATTATCATTATGATACTTACTGTTATTAACAACAATAGTAATCTTTATATTTTTATGTTTGTTTAAACATTAGATAGGTACAAATGAACAAAATGTTCCACTTTTATTATTATTATTATTATTATTATCATCATCATCATCATCATCATCATCATTATCTTTATGTTTGTATAAACATTACAGGTAAAATAACAAATATATTAGACATAAAGTAACAGTTTTTCACTTTTATTAATAATATTAATAATAAAAATAATAATTATTATTATTATCTTTTTTATGTTTATGTAAACCTTAGACAGCTAAAATACATATATTAGACATACAAATTAACAATGTTTCACTTATTTATTTATTTATTAATTATTAACAACAACTACAATCTTTTTGTGTTTAAATATTAGACACGTACAGAATAACACATATGTATGCCCTTTATGTAATTATGGATGTTTATGTGCATTTCCAGATTTGCGGTTACCATATGGCCATATTTCTGTCTCTTACAATTACTCCCGTTGTTGTTACCTTTTGTAGTCAGGTTGATTTAGTCATATTAAGAAGTAATTTTGACTTGTGCCATTATTATCATTATCATTACATTTTTCATTTACCTAACAAAAAAAGATATGTTTACGGTGCATGTACGTGTTGCAGTATTTGTGTACTTGCATTACATTCGACTTTGCCGTTTCATAATATTCTAATGCGTTTGCCACATCCTGTCCTGCTTAGCAGCTCTTTTCCCATCTGGATTGTTCTGTTATGATTACATAATTATGGGATTGCAGTAAGATCGTGACACTGTGGTGAATACGTGGCTGATTCAGTCGCGATGCTGTCTGATCTGTCTGTATATTATGATTTTTTTGGACACTGTCTTGCACAGTGAAATCTCAGCGGTGCTTAGTATCTGCCAGCGTAGCACAATTTGCATGTAAATGTATTCAGATGAAGGCAAGCAGGGAGACCACCAGCTTTGCTGGATTTTGTGTAACAGAATACAGGTGTCTGTAAAAACGAGTCGCACATCTCAGCAGTAGATTATGAGAAGAAAATGCCTGTATTGCCAGAACAGGTCACATAAACCCCCAATAAATCGCAGCTGAAAGTAATTACATTCATCTAATGCGCTGTGATCCGCACTGAATAATGAGTTTTATGTTTGGCTCCCGGTACGTCAACCCCTGTTGTTTTGCATTTCAGACAGGCACGTTACAGGCAGCCATAAGGAAGTATTCAGGGGTCCTCATGCTGTCATTGGAGGGAGACGGGCGAGGGAGGGAGCGTGATGGTCTACCATACAGTACTGGCTGTGTCCGAAATCTAAAGTAAATGACTAAACAGGCAGCGTTTTGTGCATGAAGGTACTTCTGAAGGAAACTTGTTTTAGGACTATAAATCACATCTGATGTTCTTAAAAAAACTCAAATGAACCAATGAGATAAGCAAGCACATATTTAGTAAAAAGAAATGCCTTTTATTTATAGAAAATAAATCATAAGTTAAACAAAATATGGACATTTATTAATAAACTTTCTTTAGAAATAAACTTTCTTTAAAATCTGAGAGTTCACACTGAAACATGAATCTGGTTTCACACCACATCTAAATTGGGTTTGTAATCAATATTTCATGGTTTATTTTTTGTTGTTGTTTCGACTACACAAATCTACTTTTACATCAGAAAATGAAACAAAAGTTAAATAAAATGAAAATTTGGTCATTTATTAATAAACTTATGTGAAATCTGAGAATTCAGGCATATTTGAATTGGGTTTCAGACCACATTTAAATTGGGTTTGTAAATAAAATCAATTTTTTGTTGTTGTTTTGGCTTTAAAAATCTGTTTACATTAGAAAATTAAACAAGCTAAATAAAATGAAATATGGACATTTTATAATGAACTTGAAATCTGAGAGTTTACACTGAAACATTTGAATCTGGTTTCACAATACATTTAAATTGGGTTTGTAAATAAAATGTCATGAACTTTTTGTTGTTTCGACTACACAAATCTGCGTTTACATCAGAAAATGAAACCTAAGTTAAATAAAATGCAAATATGGACATTTATTAATAAATTTACTTGAAATCTGAGCACCGAGGCATATTTGAATTGGGTTTCACACCACATTTCAATTACGTTTGTAAACAAAATTTCATGATTTATTTTTTTTTTGTTGTTGTGACTACACAAATCTACATTTACATCAGAAAATGAAACTTAAGTTAAATGAAAATAATGATATTAATAAACTTACTTGAAATGTGAGCATTCAGGTATATTTGAATCTGGTTTCACACCACATTTCAATTTAATTCGTAAACAAAATTTTATGAATTTTTTGTTGTTGCAAGTACACAAATCTATGTTTACACCAGAAAATGAAACCTAAGTTAAATAAAATGAAAATGTAGACATTTTTTAATAAACTTACTTGAAATATGAGAGTTCACACTTAAACATTTGGATCTGGTTTCATATCACATTTAAATTGGGTTTGTAAACAAAATTTCATGATTTTTTTGTTGTTGTTACGACTACACCAATCTACATTTACATCAGAAAATGAAACATAAGTTAAATAAAATGAAAATATGGACATTCAAAAAAATCTGCTTTTGGGCATATTAATGCAGATATTTATGCAGCTGAAACACCAAAAACACATGAAATGATGTTTACAAACCTAATTTAAATGTGGTGTGAAACCAGATTCAAATGTATCAGTGTGAAAGCTGAGATTTCATGTACATTTATTAATAAATGTCCATGAAATGTTGCAATTATGACTAAACAAGAAGAAATATCACAGATAATGGCTGGCACAGTACACAGAGCACAGTAAACATTACTATCCCCCACAAAGACTGTCTAAATATCATCTCAGGAAGTGGTTGAGCGTGGGAACGAGTGAAAGTGTCATATATTCAGTAATTTGCTGGCTAGACGTCCCAGCTGCTCTATTCAGCTGCAGGTGAGGAAGGACCCTAGAGGTCAAGGTCAGGGGGTTTTGTATGGTCAGACGTCTCGTTACACCCCGAAACAGATTTGACCAGCAAATAGGGGAACACGCAGGATGTAAATGTGCATTTTACTGCAGATCTGGCAACCCTAGGGAAGTCTTTGCTGTCTGGATCTATACATATTCTGCCTTTCTCTTCCTGTGCATCTCTGCTGTCATGGTTTCTTCTTTTTCTGACTATAAGAAAATGGCTCGGCTTTGTACATAAAGTTTTGCTGAGTAGATAGAGAAGAGTTTTATAAAGCAGTGTTAAACAGGGCAACAAAGCCCAGTGTGAGCCCCCCTTTATAGAGAGAGTGGTCTCATTGGGGACTGGACGCTTTTCTCCACTGGCCTTGCCTGGTGTCTGTCTCTCTTTCACCCGCTGGTCATGGTTATTTATAGGCCACAGAATACCTGATTGATGCAAACAGGGATCCAGTGCCATGTATTTTAATGCCTTTCTACAACCTTTTCTCGACAAACACAAACACACACACACACACACACACACACAAACAGCATCATAATGTCAACCGAAGGCAGAATTATTACTGAAGTATCAAATTAAAGTTCAATTCAGTAAAATATAATATAGCTGAATATATAAAGTTGTATTACGTATTTTTAAAGATACATTTTATTAAAATATTAGTAAACGTATTGTTTTTTAACACACACACACACACACACACTATATATATATATATATATATATATATATATATATATATAAATGTATAAAATATGCGTGTAAAATATTCTATAATATTAAACATAAATATTAAGATGTTAATTTTTAACAGATTTTAAGATTTTATTTATTTTTTTTATGTTAAACATTAAGTCCTGTAAATAGTGAAGCACTTAATGTTTAACGTTTTAAAATAAAAGTGCTAAATAATATAATATTTTAATCAAATATTTTTTAAAGTGATAAGTAATTTTCTGATTCTTCTGATATTTAGATGTTATATTTGTTATTACATTTTCATTAATATATATTTGTGTTAATGATAAATCTTGATATGGCTTTATAAAACAAAAATTAATCTTTATTAAAATATTATTTAACGTAAAAATATCTGCTATTTTATTTCATATTTTATTTTTATTTATTGTGTTTTTAAAATATATCAAAAATTGGTTTAATAATAATAATAATAATAATAATAATAAATCTTTACTGTAAAGCGTCCTTTAGCACTGGAAACGCACTATATAAATCAAACTATTATTATAATTGCTATTATTATTATTATTATTATTATTATTATTATTATTATTATTATTATTAAAATATTTACATTTGAATTTTGCAGTCTTAAACATTTAAATGAAAAAATATAATAACAATAATAATAATAATAATAATAAAATTATAATGTAATGTTACTGTAAAGCATCCTTGAGCACTGGAAAAGCACTATATAAATAACTTTTAATTTTTTATTATTATTATTATTGTCATTATTATTATCATTTTATTATTATTATTATTAAAATATTTAAATTTTTATTATTTAAATAATAATAATAATAATAATAATAATAATAATAATAATAAAATTGATTTAATGATAATGATGATAATGATGATAAAGCGTCCTTGAGCACTGGAAAGGCACTATATAAATAAAATATATTATTATTATTATTATTATTATTATTATTATTATTATTGTTGTTGTTGTTGTTGTTGTCATTATTAAAATATTTACATTTTTTAATTTTGATTTTAACATGCCACAGCAAGACACAATAATAATAATAATAATAATTGAATTATGATTTAATTTGAATGATAGATATTTAAATTTTTTTTTTTTTTTTTTTATTTTAACATGCCACAGCAAGACAACAACAACAACAACAACAACAATAATAATAATAATAATAATAATAATAATGCATTTTATTTGTAAAGGATTTAAAAAAACAAACAAAAACAAAGCACAACAGTTAAAACAAAAAGCAGAAGAAACAATTAGTTAAAAACAACCTTAAATAAATGCATCTTAACCAGCATTTTAAAGTGTCCAAAAGTTGAAGCGTTTGTGATGGTAGAAAGAAGCGTCTTGAGGGCTTTATAATAATAATGACATAAACATAATATTTAAATTGTCTAGTGGCACATTAATCTGTGGCGCTCATGTGGATGATGCAAGTTCAAGTCTGGCTCACAACATCTCCTGCCATCTTCCTTTCCTCTCTCTTGACAGTATGTATCATTAGCCAAAAAAATCCCAGACTAAATGAAAACGAATGCAGGTCATTTCGGCTGCATGATTCCAGGCTCCTCCTCTTCCCTGCAGAATGATGCAACTAACCAGTTAGCAGGCTATGTTAACCTTTCTCATTCAATGCACTGGACATTTGCCAGTCTGAGCGTGTTTAGTGAGCATATGCTTCCCTCGTTCTATACAGGGCCTCCTTCTGCGCCAGCTTTATTTCGAACGCCGCTCCGATTCGTGACTGAGTGATGCAGAATTAGTATGCAGCCAACAGCTTGCCTCAAATAATAGGACCCAGGAGCTGCAGCAGAAGTCCAGGGGGGTTAACCAGCGCTCTTCCCCTCACCCCTCACGGTCCTGGACTCAAATCTTAATGGGACATCAGACAAGACTGTCTGAATCGAGGACCAGACAACCACCCCCCCTCCGCAAAATCCCTGCTTGGGTCGTAGTCGCGTTCCCTGCGTTTGGTCCCAGACGGGCGATTCCAGCCCCCACCCAAACACTAGGTACATTAGATCGTCTCCTGACGGTTTTGATGCGGCGTGTCCTCCCAACCGATTCTATGCACTTGCTAGTTTAGCGTCAAGCTAGCTGCTTGTTTACAGTCTGAGAATTCAGATCAATCACATTCATGCCTCTCGCCCAATAAAACATATCCAGCTAGTGTCTGAAACAGGACAATGAACCTTGTATTGCAGTAGTGTAAGATGAAAAACCATGGATGTTTTTATTTTTATTTTCTTTTTTCTTTTTTTCAATTCAGTACCATAGTATTGTAAAATTGTTGTTTTTGAACAGTTTTATGACGCCTTTTTGTTGTTGTACTTTATTTCTTTATCTTGGTACTGCAATTATATACAGTAGATAGAACAAAGGCCTAAATTTGAATTTAAAAAATCTTTATTTGTAATTTTTAATTCATTGCTATACAGAAATATTGTCTGTTCATGTGTGTAAATATATACAAAATACATAAATTAAGGATAAAGTAGTGTTTTTATTTATACATGTTGCTCATGCATTGCTATACAAAAATTATATATATATTAAATATATATATATATATATTTTGCCACAGTTATTTCATAAAAAATTGTAATCAATTATTTTAATTTAACATTTAATAACATTGTTTAAGATACTAAATAAAATATTTTTTATATTTTTATATTATTACCCATTTAAGTTAGATTTTTTGTATGCCACATCAAAGTATTTCACAATCATTTTAATAAACTATTTTTAATTTAAAAAATAATAATAACATAAATGTTTGTTTAAAACTATTTAAAATGTAAAAACATTTAATATCTAACATGTTTTAAAATAGCCATGCTAATTTAATAAAATATTTAATAAACTGTTTTTTTTTTTTTTTTTTTACGTAATAAGTAATTCTTAGATACTTCTTATATTTATATTTTTAAAACGTAAATCTTTGTTAATATATATTTGTATTAATGATATATCTTGATATGGCATGTTAAAACACATATTATAGTTTATTAAACTATTATTTAAAATGTAAATATATTAAATATTTTATTACACATTTTTTATTTATTGTGTTTTTAAAATATATTAACATTAGCCTGTTTAATAATATTTTCATAATAATAATAATAATAATAAAATTATGATTTATTTGAATGATATTTACAGTTTTAGCTTTAATTTTAACATGCCACGTCAAGACATATGTCTTAAACATTTAAATAATAATAATAATAATATTTAAATATTATTAAATGTGTGTGTGTGTGTGTTGTTATATTTTATTATTCATTGATTATTATATTTTATTATTCAGTGATCTTGACAGTTTTGGTCTGGTTTCAAATATTTGTTTTAATATTTCATGAGTAATATTCTGCTTACTGTAACTGTAAGTACATCTGTATACTCTACATATTGCGTTCATGACATTTAAAAAGGCCTTTAAATATATATTGATAAAACGTGTGTGTGTGTTTGTGTGCGTTTACACACGCACACATCCATATATACATGCATATACATAATATATATAATCTAAGTGTGTCTGTGTGCGAATTAAAATAAAATATGATGGCGGCCATGTTTGATTTCCAATACGCCATATCCGGCCACCATGACTTTGTACCATGACCAAGCAGACTAGACGTTGCGCACTGATGATTAAGCAGGGTCAATCGTTGAGCTGTCTGCACCTCAATCCCCAGAGGTGATATTAAGCACCCTAGACTGGAACCAACAAGCACCCCACCCCCACAGGCCTGGGGTCAATCCCAGTGCCCAGACAGTCCTTCCCCTGACCCCTGTCTGGCTCTAGGCTCAGGGTCAAACATCACGGCTGATAAAGTCTGTTTCCCCGCCCCTTCAACCTGCGTGCTGGTAAACGCACTCGTGCTGTAGCGTGGCGGCGGCACACGCACAAACGCAGCGTCATCCCCGCACACGTGACGCTGAGCATCCTGGCATCCGTATGCTGTCAATCAGTTCTCAAGCTCCTCCCCTCTTATTCGAGTCTGCGCTTAAGCCACACCTCATTTAGACGCTGTACGGTGAACAGCTTGGTGATTTGCAAAACGATGGCGTTATGCTATAAAAAACAGGTCATAATAGGAAGCACATTGTATTTCTTAAATGTAACGAGTGCAACTGGAACTAATTCTGTTTAATTTTTTTGTGTCTCCTCAGGTTTTGGACTAAATCTTCAGGGTCTGCCAGGATCAGCACAGACCATCAGGAGGAGATGTTTTTTTTTTTTCCTTTTTTCTTTATTTAATTACTGTACGTAACTATTTTTCTGTAAGACTGTGTTGTTTTTGTCGGATCTCTTTTTTGTCATCAAGTAAGTATTTGTGAACAATACAGGTAAGTTCATTGTTTGCAACAAGATTTTTGAAATGTACAGGACAAAGGACAGTTAATAATAAATGAGACGCTGACTTAAAAAGTGTAGTTTGAACGTAGTGTTGATTAGATAGATAGACAGATAGACAGATATTCAGAAAGAGATTTATACAGATTGTTAGATATTTATGTAGATAATCATATAAATGGATAGATAAATATTATATATAAATAAATAATAATAATATAAATAATATCAATATAGACTGATAGATATTCAGAAATAGATATTTAGATAGATTGTTAGATATTCACATGGATATTCAGATATTCATATAAATGGATGGATATTCAGAAACAGATATTCAGATGGATAGATATTCAGATATTTATATAGATGGTTATATATTCAGATAATTGTATGTTAATATAGATGGAAAGATATTCAGAAACAGATGTTTAGATAGATATTCAGATATTCTTGTAAATGGATAGATATTCAGAAACATTCAGATGGATAGATATTCGAATGTTGTTATAGATGGATAGATATTCAGATGAATAGATATTCAGATATTCATATAAATGGATAGATATTCAGATGGATATTCAGATATTAATATAGATGGATATATATTCAGAAACATAGATATTCAGATATTCATAAAAATGGATAGATATTCAGATAAATATTCAGATAATTAACTAAATAGACATTAATAGACATTAATAGATATAAATAGATATTAATATAGATGGGTTGATATTCAAAAACAGATATTAAGATAGATTTTCAGAAACAGAGGTATTTAGATATTCATATAAATGGATAGATATTCAGATATTAATATACATTGATAAATTTAGAAACATAGATTTTAAGATATTCTTATAGATGGATAGATATTCAGATATTCATATAAATGGATAGATGTTCAGATGGATATTCAGGTATTAATATAGATGGATATATATTCAGAAACACAGATATTCAGATATTCATAAAAATGGATAGATATTCAGAAGCATATTCAGATGGATAGATATTCAGATAAATATTCAGATAATTAACTGAATAGATATTCAGATAGATATTAATACAGATGGGTAGATATTCAGAAACAAATATTCAGATGGATAGATATTTAGAAACAGATATTCAGATAGATATTCGGATATTCATAAAAATGGATAGATATTCAGAAACATATTCAGATAAAAATTCATTTAACTAAATAGATAGATATTCAATTAAATGGATAGGAATCCAGATAGATAGATATTAATATAAATCGGTAGATATTCAGAAACATAGATTTTCAGATTGATAGATATTCAGACAACCAAACAAATGCATAGATATTCAGAAACAGATATTCAGATGGGTAGATATTCAGATTATCATATAAATGAATATATATTCAGATGGATGGATATTAATATAGATGGATGGATATTTAGAAACAGAGATATTTATACAGGTTGTTAGATATTCAGATAGATATTCATATACTGTAGATGGACGAATAATCCTATAGATATTCAGACAGATGGATAGATATTTATAGAGAGAGAGAGAGATACTTTCACTTTGGTTTCCTATTGCTGTAAACTATTCGATTAAACTGATTTCTGCCTAACTGTATTAAAGATAAAACGTTCTTAAATAAATCCTGAAAAATAAATATTCTTGTTGTGTCATTTTTCATCTTTATTTTTTCATTTATTTATTTAGATCTTTATCTAAATTCATTTTTCATGAATATGGTACATACTAAGATGTCCCATGAGTTGAATTTCAAAGCATTACAGGCACAAATGCCTTAATGTTTTGTTGTGAGGGTAATAGTAGACATGTTTGATGAAATATTATATTACATAAATCCCCCGGGATGAAAAGTTAATTATTTTAAACACCTTAAAGGCTCTATGGTGACCTGAACCCACCTAAAAGGTTGCAGTCTTTAAAATCATAAAATTTTGACTTCATCTGTTGTTTTGAACTGCTTTTGAAATATTTATTTGAATCATCCCTGCTTATTTTGCTAAGTTTACAACACTTACTAATTTTTAAAAATTATTTCTGTTTTATTTTTAATTGTATGAATTGCATTTAATGTTTTTATTGCTGCTAGAAAATTATCAAAAATCAAACAATTCAGGATATAAACTGTTTAAAAATGTATTTAGTAACATGGCTGCAAAACGTGCAATCCTCATCTAAAATTAATAGCAAGTAAACCACCTCATATAATATTTGGTTTGATCTGACCTCAAGTTGGTGAACAGAATAGGTCAAATGCCACCCTGCCCAAAAAATAGTTGATTTTTGAGTTTCATTTTGTGTCTTATTTCTCAAAACTGCCTTTTGTCATCTTATCTCAAACTGTGTCAGAAACAGTGAGCTTTCGCTCAGCCAGGAAGTGTTCATTACCTGAGAAGGAATCCGGTTCACTCTCACACACATCAGTCCTACTTCCTATTGTTTTCCTTTAACTGTCAGCTCAAGCGCTGGTCCAGTGCGCTCCAGTGCACCTACTGAAATCTGGCCCTTGGTCACCCAGCCACACTGACCTGGGATCAGGGCCAAGCCACCCTGGCCGTGACTCAGCCACCGGGAGGCCAGACTTTGGCCTGAAAGAAAGCGAGAAGGAGAGATTATCCTATTCTGGGCCGGTCCGGCGGAGGGTACGGTGGTATTGACCAGGAGGGGCCACCCATGGAGCATCCATTGAGCCATGAGATGGTCTGATATACATGCTTACTGAGCATGGCAGATTCCCTTACTCTCAACGGGATAAACCCACACCCAACAAGCCTCTTTCTGAGAGATTAGGGTGGCAGCTCTTGTCCCCTTGTTCACCCCCTCCCTCGGCCATCCTCTGCCCAGAGACAGGGCTCAAAAAGTCTGGCCGAGTAGCTCCGGTAAAACAGTTCTTGGTGGTCTGCCAAGACGTTCATTGTCTTTGTCGGGAGAGGTGAGGAGGGAGTTTGGCCGTGAAGTCCTGCATCCTCTGGCTGTTGCGCCGTATTACATTCAGGCTTCTAAACGTTAAAAAAAAAAAAAAAAAGAAATTGTTTAGTCACCAAAATCTGTTAAAACAGCACTGAATAAAAACACAAAGGCACAGTGATAGGAATAAATAGCATTTTTGATGTTTCAGGCGTATTTCACAGAATGAAATTTGTCATCAAATTAGCATATATTCTGTTGCTATTTTATTTTTTGTAAGAGTGGGCGCGGCCATTTGTAAATTTTATGGGTGTGGCTTCCGGTCTCATCTGCGTCTAGTATTTTTAGCTGTACAAAACCGCACCTTTTGTTGCTTGATATCGCAAATAATATGTCTTACCATATTATTTTATTGTAGCATCTATCTTATGAACACATTGTTTTGTAGTGCAAACAGTTTTACCGTTTACTACACGTTGTTATTCTCTGGCTAATAAACCGGTAGTCTCATCCATAGGCTTACTTCAGCGTTGAACAATAAGGTGAATATGAATTCATGAAGTCGAAATAGTGTTCAGTAATTTGTCTAACAAAATGTTTCCAGTAAGATTTCTGAATTCACTGGATGTTTATATTTACTATTAGGCTATTTATTATTAATCTTTCATTACTATTTAATAAAAATCTGTATTTATATAGTTTTGGTGTTTAGTTTAATCATCATCGTCGGCATCATCATAATAGTTGAATTCATTTGTATTTATTAATATTTTAAAACTATTTAAAAATATTGATTTGTTTACATATTTATTGACACCCATTCTTAACGTAGGCTAGATGAAAAAGTCGTCTTCACAAGATGAAAAGACAGATACAAACAAAAACGCTGAAAATACTGTTTTACATTTTTGTTGTGACTTCTGCTGCTTCTTTCATCTTTGTCCTGGTTTAATAAATAAATAATGTTTATTCCTTTGAACAAACTGATCTAAAAAAAAGAGAGTATGTAGTATAAAAAACATTATTTATATACAAAAGTGTTTGGTTGTAATGCAGTCAGCGGTGATGATTGTTTCCTACTAAGGAGATCAAAATAACTGAGGCAATTGTATCACAAATAAAAGGATTTAAACAGATGAAAGAGTGAATGCCGATTTTGAGATTAATCATATGGACCTTAAATCAAGACAAGTTATAAAATATAATTAAATACAAAAAATAACTAAAGCATAAAGGCCATCACTTAAATCCAAAGTAATTTTGTAAAGATGTTTTTGAGTGTAGATATATCGTGCACGTTTTGCATTAAATAAACACATTAAAAAATAAACACTGAAACATTCCATGTTAAATTTTCCAACATAAATTTTCCTAATACATTTCGAATGGATAAAAAGTGTGAAGACTGAATTGTATGAAGTTTGAATTGAAGACTGAGTTAGAATTGTCATATGAGAAATAATGCCACGGTTGTTCTCACAAAATAAATAAAGATATAAATAAACAAAGAAAACAACATCATGACCTTAAAAAACATTTCATCCCCAGCAGATAGCATTATTGAAATTTCAGAACTAAGATGCCCTTTGACTCGCCTGAAATAGACTTGAGAATGAACGAGAGGGCGGCTGGCGGGTCAACAGGGGGAGTGTGTTTGCGTGTGTCTGCGCGCCGGGACGGGGGAGGTTACTCTGTGAACTTGAAGAGCAGTTTGTCATGCTAACCATGCTGGAGCTATTGAATTCACACACAGAGAGCAGAACTTTCACAGGACCTCGTCTTTTTTAATGCAAAACCAGTCAGACCCCGCACCCCCGGGGTTCATATACGTACATGTCTCCGTATAGCCCTCTTCTCAAAGCACTTGGGGGGGCATATATTTCTGAAAAACTTCTCGCTAGATAATAATATGTGTGAATACGCATTAGTAACTCGTTTTATTATATTATATAAGTGGAATAATGTTGCATCATTGCTGGGTAATGCAGAAATTAATTTCCCTCAGATACAAAATGACTTATATTTCGCGATTATTCGCGGTTACAGCGAGTCATTTTTTACACTAGGCTATATTCACTATCCAGTAATTAAATACATAATGAAACGTTAATAATAAGGTATTTAGTTTTCTAATAAATAAGAAAAACAGTTTTATTAAAACATCATTTATTTAGCCTAGAAATTAAAATTTAATTCTTCCGCTACAACAAATAGTCCCTGACAAAATATAACGTTGCTACGCAACAAACAGCGAGCTGACGTGGCGAAGTGTTTCACGTCATATCTATATTGACCAATTAGCAGTCAGGACCGAATGTGTTTTATTATTGTGTTTCATAAACTCATAATGATTTAATTATGTATCCTACGTTATTCAATTCATTTGAATCTGAAAGCCTGCAGTGAACTTCAAAATGCTAAATATTTTGATATTTAAATGGCGTGATAACATTTTAGGTTCGGGAAACGTTTAATTAGCAACAGCAATTTATAATTAAACCCCTATTCTTGTTTTTTACTTTTATTCCGTTCACCTAACCAGTTTATTTGGGAATTTCCTCCATGTTTCTTGTTAATACATCAAAAGGCGTGTTTGAATCAAACAGAGGTGCATTTTTCTGGAAACTCGTAGTCTGTAATCTTCAGATTGTAGAGGAAGGGTCACTCTATTAGGGGCTTCAATTATGTGTCATTTATTTTCAAATCATAAGGGGGAGTCTAAAAGAATGCAGACCACCAACATTTGGAACAATAGTGCGGTGAGCGCATCTGATTGGCTGAGAGGAAACCCGGGCTGCACGCTTCTTCTAATGGAAGAACCAATCACGGTTCAGTAATGCTTTGACCCTAAACGCTTTTACTGCACCACCCGCTGATAAGTGGCAATATGCTCTTTCATATAAAATTAACAAGACTGCTGAAACGCGGGAAAGGCGAAAACAGGGGTAGATGCAGGTTAGCGGCTAAGTGTGAAAATACGGGGCGTGTAAAGAGATTTTTTTTTCTCTGAAAGTGACATTTGTCTTGTGTATATTGTTAATTTTTCGTTTTTGTTTTTTCCCCCCCTGCCTTTTAACAAGGCTATTCATGCCTTTCCATAATGTCGTGCGGGGCATTTTAATGTGGTGACAATTTATGGAAGGTTCTAGTGAGTGGATGCTTGTGAAGCTGCCAAAACGGCCATAATGGGCCGTCGCTCAAATATATAACACACAGTGCCGCATTTGTTTTAACCGGGAAGCTGTAAAGTGTGTTTTTTGGCCGTTTTCTCTTTTTGTACCAGCCTGGAGCTCAGCGTGACTTCTAAACGTCTCTCAGATTTTCCTTCTTTGAGCCTTCTGTAAATTATTCATGCGTCATTTAAATACATGCAAATGAGGTTTCACCCCTCCCTGGTACCTATGGCAACGTCCGTGTTCTGTGGAAACGGCGGGTTCGGCAAGAAAACAAGCAGCTTGGAAGTTCAGGACTGACAGAAGTTTCTCATCTCCAACTTCCACCCACTGAGCTGATTAATTAACAGGCCTCAGGAGAAGGTGATGTGGCACTATCACTCACAACTGAGGGACACGAATAATTTAAGATAAACTTTATGATTCAGCACATAATCTCACAATATCTGGAGGTGGCAGAACGTTAAAGAACGATAATAGATATTTTGGAGATTTTTTTAGTAGAAGAAACGCGTTTTTTATTTTATTTTGCTTTGATAAAAATGATACTCATATTTGTAATATACATTTAGATACTATTTTATAGCGACTTCATATTTATAAATAAATATATATGGAATATATATGTATTGATATTGTTTTATGCATTTATTTATTTATTATTTATATTTCGAAAGCCTTATGAAATCAAAAGTCATCCTGATTTTATTCAGAATAGCGTACATTGACTTTCCAATAAACTGTTTAATACAAATCTCTATCATATAAACACGCCGTTTGAATTTGTTACAATGTATTGCAGTTAAAGGGCACATATATTGTTCTGTCAAGGTCAAGTTCAGGCCAGAATAAAATCAGGGTTTTGCCAACCCCTTAAATTACTTTATTATACTGCCACCTAGTGGCAGTAGCTAAACTGACTAACGTAAAACGTGTCCTTTTAGCTGGAGAACTATAGATTGTAGTCTGACAGGAATGAAAACGACGCTGTGAGGGACAGTGCGTTCAATGGATTGTACTGTTGTTTAACAACACACTAGCTATTCAGCTAATGAAATGTCTTTCTAAATATAAAAAAAAGACTTTCAGTAGACAAAATCCCCATAAAACTCCAGTTTTCAAAGTTGTGAACTGTGAAAATTACATTTATAGGACCTATACAGTAGCCTACGTGTCATCGTAAAGACTGTAAGTCTGTCCCTTACAGCCTCGTTTTTATCCGCGTTAATTTCAATATGGCGTCCAGTCCGATTAATGTTATTACTTAACTGTGATATTATAAGTTCTAAGTTTTAGTTACAAATTAGATTAACATTTTTACGACTACAATCATTTATTAGACTGTTTGCTATATCACTGCTAATCAATGTAAAGATACCTTCGGTGTTGGGGAGTAACGAATTACATGTAACGGGATTACTACCAGTCAAAAGTTTTTGAACAGTAAGATTTTTTAATGTCTTTTTAAAGAAGTCTCTTCTGCTCACCAAGCCTGCATTTATTTGATCCAAAGTACAGCAAAACAGTAAAATTTTGAAATATTTTACTATTTAAAAATACCTGTTTTCTATTTGAATATATTTTAAAATCCTGTGATCAAAGCTAAATGTTCAACATTACTCCAGTCACATCATCCTTCAGAAATCATTCTAACATGCTGATCTGCTGATCTGATTTTTAATTATTATTATCAATTTTTAAAACAGTTAAGTACATTTTAGGATTATTTAATAAATAGAAAGATCCAAAGATCAGCATTTATCTGAAATAAAAAGATAATAGAAAATAAATAAATGTATTTAAAAATAAATAAATTTGATAGAAATTAATACTTTTATTTAGCGAGGATGCTTTAAATTGATCAAAATTGATGATAAAGACATTTATAATGTTATATAATGTTATAATGTAAAATATTTTTATTTCAGATAAATGCTGCTCGTCTGAACTTTCTATTCATCAAAGAAACCTGAAAAAAATCTACTCAGCTGTTTTTTGAGCAGATGTTTTTTTGGGCAGCATATTAGAATAATCATATTAGAATCATATTAGAATGATTTCTGAAGGATCATGTGACTGGAGTAATGATGCTAAAAATTCAGCTTTGAAATCAAAGAAATAAATTACATTTAAAAATATATTCAAATAGAAAACAGTTATTTTAAATAGCAACAATATTTCAAAATGTTACTAAATGTTTTTGCTGTTTTTGGATCAAATAAATGCAGGCTTGGTGAGCAGAAGAGACTTCTTTAAAAAAAAAAAAAAACATTAACAATCTTACTGTTCAAAAACTTTTGACGGGTATTTGTAATTTAATTGTAAAATTAATGTAACTGTGTGTAAAAAATGTGTAAGTAAATTACAGTTACTTATGAAAATGTTAATGAGTACAAAGGGGGTTACACCTGGTTACATCTTTACATCTTGTAAAAAGCTAGAATATGTTGCTTTGCCTGTTTTTTATGTGCATGAGGCCTCCTGCCATTTAAAGGCCGCTTAGTAAAGCAATGCTATTCTGATGCTTTTGATTGGTTCTTTTATTTGAATTTGCAGTGCACCACATCTGCCAATTACATCAATCCATATTGGCAATGAAAGCTTAGGCTAACCTGTCTAAGATTTGATTAACTGATTAACAGTTGAAAACATTTGTTAGAAATTTTGAAAAGTAATCAAATGTAATTGGTTACATTAATAAAGAACCTGAAATAGTTACATTACTTATTACATTTTAAATAGGGTAACTTGTAATCGGTAACCTATTACATTTCCAAAGTAACCTTCCCAACGCTGCATACCTTAGCCTTTGCTTCCCCCTAGTGGTGTGAAAATAAGGGTAGACGCACCCTATCTCTTTAATTATATTTCCAGAGTAAAATCTTTAATACATCTTTGATTTTTCCCTCTACAATTTACAACTAATTAAAGCAAATTACTGCTTCTATAACTAAATAAAGTGGAAATTGTGGTAATTGCACATTGCTTGTTTCCAATGTCATATTGTTTTCCATATTACTTATCTCCAAATTTTCGGTTTTTAATTATTAGTAGCCTAGAAATTATATTATGTGATTCATATTACAGTAATATAAATTATAAAATAAATATATTGAATTATGTATTATTTTATTGTTTATTAATTGATTTGTTTGACTTTTTTGTATTAAAAGCCTCGTTAAACTTTTTTTTTATTAATATGTCACCCAATATGTAATATGCAACTCAAGGCATCCTTTAATAACCACCGTCCTATTAAAACTGAACCTTTCAATTGACGTTAAAGATTATTACTGCTATCTATTTCCAGGTTAATGGTCTTCTGTTTACTTTAAAACTGCAATGAAGATTTTAACTCATCTCCATATGTTTATACAGTCATAACAGTTTAATTAAATCTATATAAGACTAATTATATCTTAGAATGCAGCTGTTTGTATAAAGTGTTGAAAATAGTTACACATTATTGGGATTGTTATTTATTAACTGAATTAGATATACTTGTTTTCTACATTGTAATTTAAATATTTTGCTATGCAACCTTATATATCTGTTTATAACCTGGAGATAGACATACAAATATGAGCTGTCATACCTCAAAACAACCAATAGATGTCACCAGATATCCAAACATTCAACCCTCTTAGATTGACTGCATAATTTTATAGGCCAGTGGATTCTGATTTGATTTCTTTTTTTTTTTTTTATAAATAACAATACAATATAGTCTTACATAGCCCACAGCATATGATCGTTTTACTACATGTTAAAACATAAGGAAATAATAAATTTAAATGGGAAGATCACTTTGGATGTTGTCCTACTATGAAACCACATGAAAAACAGCCTAGGATTTAGTTTAAGTACAAACCACAGCTGAAAGAACGCTATGAAAGTTAAGTAAACAACTTGTAAAAACCCTTCTAAAACTTTTCTAATGTATTTCAATGCCCTATATATGCACATGTGTATGTTTTTATCCTTTAAAAAACTATATGTTTGTACTGCTGAAAACACGCATAAAGTTTGTTTTGGAAAACAATACGACGTCTCTCTATTTCCGTTTGCCGGTGTCCTGCTTCCGGTCTATCTAAAAATCTTTTTTGACATACGCACACAGCGAACTTGAGGTGTCAGAGTTTAACATGAGCTCCGGTTCGACCTGTGCTGTATCGGGTTGCTACAACAACTCGAAAAAACTTAAGAGTTTCCAAGAAGACATCTGTGTAGAACATCAAAAATCCAGGAATGAATGTCCGTGCCCAGCGCCCTATGCCTTACACTGTATGCCGTCGAAAGAGGAGAGGAAACAGGCTTGGCTTGTGGCTTTGAAATTAAAAAATCCTCCGAAGAGAGTTTACGTGTGTTCGTTTCATTTCGTCGATAAAAAGCCCACAGACCTGCATCCGGATCCTGAGCTCTACCTGGGTCACAACCGTGCTCAACAAGGCAGACGAAAACAACTTCAGGAAGCTGACAGACTTGGTATGTTTATGAAATTCAGTTATTTCTACATGATTTATACGATATAAAAACTCTCATAAGATAAAAAAAGCAACGAGTTTAGTTAGAACCTGATTTGCATAGACGGCGTTCCTACGTGGTTTCTGTTACTTTTCTCAGCGCTCGATAGGATGGACTAATCACATTCGTTTGTGATTACAGGATAAGGTTTTTACAAAATAATTTTCTTGATATTCGTGCAGAACGTTTACATTTTCACGCCGGTTACTAGTATTTGAAATTTATTTTATTTAAAAGATTATACTATTTAATATGTTTCCAGTAAGAAAAAGTATAATAAGATTTCAATGAAGCGCAATGGGGAATTCGCTTTTGTGAGCCATAGCACGCCCCCTGGTGGAATATAACTTTTGTCCCGCAGTTTGGAAAGCGACATCAATAAAACAAGATGATAATATTTACCAAATTATCAAATTAAGGTTATATTGGCCAGGCTATGTTGGAGTGTTCTAGAATTTTGTTTAGGATTCAAATATGTAAATCACTGCACACTCCTTCAACACTTTTCGCACAAATGTATTGGAAATATGGCAGCAGAGTTGATTTCCCTAAGTTTGGTAAGGTGGGTGGAGATGCAAAATGAGTGTCTTACAATGGTAATAGTGATGTCAAAAGATTGATTAATCGCGATTAATCGAATCCAAAATGAATGTTTTTGTTTACATAATATGTGTGTGTGCTGTGTATATTTATTATGTAAATATACACACACATAAAGTATATATTTAAGAAAAATATGCTGTTTGTATGTATGTATATATATATATATAATATATTATAAATGAATTAAAACGATTAATCACATCCAAAATAAGTTTATGTTCACATAATGTATGTGTATGTACTGTGTATATTTATTATATTTAAGAAAAATATGTTGTTTGTATATTAAAAATATTTATATATAATATAAATCATATGAATAAAACGATTAATTGCATCCAAAATATAAAGTTCTTTATATAATATATGTGTGTGTACTATGTATATTTATTATACAAATATACACACGTATACAGTATATATTTAAGACAAATATGTTGTTTAATATTAAATATATTTATATATAATATAAATCATATGAATAAAACGATTAACTGTGATTAATTGTATCCAAAAAAAAGTTTGTTTACATAATATATGTGTGTGCTGTGTATATTTATTATGCAAATATACACACATATAAAGTATATATTTAAGAAAAATGTTGTTTGTATATTAAATATATTTATATAAATAATATAAATTATATGAATAAGATTAATCACATCCATGTGTACTGTGTATATTTATTCTGTATATATAAATACACACACATGCATGGATATATTTAAGAAAGAAAAGTTTCTATATTAAATATATTTATATATATAATATTAATTGTATAAATAAAAATATATACATGTAAATATTTTCAAAATATATATATTGTATGTGTGTGTATATATATATATATATAGACACACACACAATAAATATACACAGTACACACATATATATTATATAAACAGAAACTTTTATTTTGGATGCTGATCATTTGACAGCACTAAATGGTAATAGTACATTTTAAATTATTTTAACTTGTGTCTATATTGTCTATATTCATATGAAATAAAATGTATTTCAAAATAATGTTTTTTTTTTTTTTAATATAAAATGAAAATGTAAATTTTCTGCATTTTTTTAACCTGTGTTTCATCAGGTAAGTCACTTAAAATCCAGATTCTTATTTACAATCACATCATTGCAAAAGGAAATTATGGTACAGTTGACGTTTAAGAGGTATTTTATTGATTTAATGACTTATTTATTGATTTATTAACAATTTCTTTAAATATTTTTGCATTTTTTAATGATTCAATTTTATGATTTATTTAACTCAAACAATCCACATAACATTTTAATCTCTCTCTTTGCATTGACAATTTTATAGTCATGAATTTAATCTGAAATAAATTAACATCTTGCGTAAAATAACCACCCATATCCATAAATAACTAAAAATAAGATTGGCATCATTGCCTTAACAAAGATCACAGTAAAAAATCACAGTACCAACATTAACTACAGTAACTATTGTATTTAGTCTGGAACTATGGTAACTATGGTAAATATTTGTGAAATTAAAACGTTAGGAGGATGCTCTTCCTCATGTAAATCTCCTCTTGAGATGGGCCAGTGCGCTAGTGCGCATGCGCGGTTCGGTGACTCGGGTCCATGTGTAGGCAGCGAGGATCTTTATTTGGCGACCGGAGCGGCAGCGGGCAGGGCAGATAGACAGAGAGGGGATCCCCGGGATAGTTTTACACCAAAAATACTAGGGTAAATAACAACAGCAAGACGCGTGGAGGGCCCTCGGAAGACCAATAAGCGTTTCATCTTCTCAGTAAGTTCTCACAAAGAGAGATTGAGTGATAACTGGAGGTTTTCAGAGTGTTTTGACTTCACATTAGCTTTGCTAGCAACTGGACTGTTGAGTTAAACAGAGGGATTTACAAACTTAACCATCCGTTTCATCAAATAAACTTGACAGATTCCATCTAACTCTATCGATACCGATACAGTGCGGTGTTATAATTAACTTTAGAGGAGAAACTTGTCAATTGTTTTCAGTTTGGGGAAAATAAACTAGTCATTTAGCTCGCCTGCTAATTGGAGTTGATGAGTTAGTCAGCATTAGCTGATGTTAGCCCGGTTAGCTAACTAGTTTTGCTTCCTCAGCACTAAACTCATCGGGCTTTATTTATTTAAGAGTTGGTTTGTTGCCACTGAGCTTTACGAAGCTCAAACTCTTTTTAAACACAAGAAGTTAGGAAATGTTGGATTTTATCTTTAGGTCATCTGACAGATCATGTTTTTTTATGATCATTGTATTGGATTGGAGTAATGCAGAGTAATGTTAACAGTTTAAGGGTTGTGGGTAGTTAAATCAACCCATTTCATCCAATATTCTCCTAAATATGTAGGCACTTTTATTTTAATCATGAAACAGTCCAGTGAAACGATTCATTTTTTAAAGATCATAAGTTATGAAAATGTGTTTTATGCTTGCTCACAGTTATAACTAGTGGGAAACTAAAGTTGGTTAGTTGCTTAGTTGGTCAGTAAGACCCAAGAAAGTAAAAAAAACAAAACAATATGGCAACATGAAATAATATTTTACTTTCACTTTGTTGAATCAAATGTAACAGTACATTGAAATCTGCAGTAGTATAATGTGAATCAATCACTGAATCTCTGGGTTTCCCTCTGGTTTCAGTTGTGTGTGATTACATCATATGTTTTATGATTTGTGTTCCACAGAGCTGCCAAATAATATTTTATTAATAGGCACTTTACATATATGCACCAAATATGGTGGCCGTATCTCTATATTGACATGTTTTACGTTCTTCCTTTTATGGACCTTTGACACGGACATCATTTTTCAGAGAGGACAAACTGGTCATGTGATATTTACACCAGCAATGTAAAAGTGTTCATGTGAAACCAAGACAGTCTTAACTTTCATTTACAGTGACCGCTTGTAATAGACATTTCAATGGGTCTAAAAGCATTAAAGATGAAGTTAGGGTGTTAGTGTGGTTATTGGTTCAGTAACGTTCAGTTAAAATTTCTGCATGGTTTTTGGTATTACATTTGTGACTAGTAACATATAAGTTGTCAGTTCAGAGGTTGAGGCCAAGGGTAGGGTTCAGAGTTTCACTAGTTTAGGCTAGTTGTCCTGTAGTCGATATTCCATATAGTATCTGAATGTAAGTCGTAAGTGGCATGAATTACAGTATATATACATTCAACAGCTTTTTTGTTAAATAAATAAATACTTTTATGTAGCAAGGATGCATTCAGTTGATCAAAAGTGACTGTATCCAGTCAAATAAATGCTGTCCATCAAAGAATACTGAAAATATGATAAAAATGTTTCTTGAGCAGCAAATCAGCATGTACGAACGATTTCTAAAGGATTATGAGGCATGATGCTAAAAATTAAGCTTTGCATCACAGGAATAACTTGCATTTTAAAATGTTTTAGAACAGAAAGCAGTTCTTTTTCCTGATTAATCAGATCCAAAATAAAAGCTTTTGTTTACATAATATGTGTGTGTGTGCTGTGTATATTTATTATGTAAATACACACAGATGCATAGATGTATTTAATCAAAATGTGCTTATATTAAATATGTAATATTAATTATGGGAACAAAACATTTATGCACGTAAATGCCTGTCAATATTTTAAAAATATATACTGTATGTGTATATTTTAGATATATTTTATATAATATATACATATATATACACAGTACCCACACATATTATGTAAACAAAAACTTTATTTTGGATGCGATTAATCGTGATTAATTGTTTGACAGCACTAAATATTTCAGTGTTTTTGAAGAAAATGTATTCTGCTGAGCACAAATTACTTTTCACAAAAACCTTAAAAAAATCTTACCAACCCCAATTTTTTTGAACAGTTGTGTGTAATTGGTAAATTGCATGAGTAACAATTATTTTGTGTCGATTACCTGAGTAAGTGCGTAATTGTTTTGTAATTACGTTCTGTTGTGGATAATATTGCTTTTATGTTTGAACCCACTGAACGTCCACAAACTGACCTGAGGTGAATTTAGCATCTGTATTGCTTATGAAATTCAAGTTGTTTCAACTCTGAGACTTTGGACTTGGTGTAAAAGTGTAACTGACCGTCCACTGTTTGTCAGCTTTGATGATCCATGATATCACGATCCTGCTGAAATACTTGAGCAGTTTCTCATGGTGGAGCTGAGGTGTAGTTCAAGGTTGGTCTGCATGGGTGTGGTGATGATGGCTTAAGTTGTTTTGTCTGAAGGATGACTTGAGGTGGCTTTTTGTAAATAATTTGGGTGGGACCAACTTGGTGTCACAAGAAACCACCAAATATAATCATAGCATGTAACAAAAAGTCTTTGAAATGCTTGGATTTTGGTCCTACAGCCAAGAATATCCCAATATGTCATGTCTGTATGTGCCGGGTGTTGTCGAATCCTGACGTACCACGTTTAGTGTCTATTAGGCAACCAGCTAAGCCACTTGGCACCTCTCATGTGAGTCGTAACGGGTCGTCTTTGAATCTCATGCCACGCCAAGGACAAGCCTGAAGACCAGCTGTGAGATTTGTTGAACAATAATAGTTTTTTAGCTAAGTATATTTAGCAGAAATGAGGGCTGGATGTTGTACATAGTTCATCTGCACCTGAGAAACACACCAGAGCTGCTGTATCTGAGATGGTGGCCGGTGGTAAACAGGAAGGGCTGGAGACTGACACATGGCCAGTGCAATCTAGTGAGATCTTTTTACTGTTCGATCTCAACTTCCTGATAGCGTCAGATGAGGAAAGACAGGGGAAGAACGTTGGAGACATATAGATGGGGTGTGTTTTTGAAAGACGCTTCTGTTTTGGCTGTTGACCAGAAGTACATGCCATTGTATTAGAGTTTGAGCGTTTCACTTTCAGCTGACTGTCATTATCAGTAAGGTGTGGTTTGTGTAGGGGTATCCTGCCAGATAATAAAACACTTATTGGTCATTGGTTTTGCGGGTTTCATAACTTATGAAAGAGTAAATAGAGCTGAATGGATTGTTGTGATTATGTAGGAATTAAAGTTTTGAATTGGAGTAGTTTGAAAAAAAAAAAAAAAAAAAAAAATAATATAAATATATATATATATATATATATATATATATATATATATATATATATATATATATATATATATATATATATATATATATATATGTATATATATAAAAGGGTCAATTTTATGAAATTGAGATTTATAAATCACCTGAAAGCTGAACAAATAAGCTTTCCATTGATGGTTAATATTTGGCCATATTTGAAAAATCTGGAATCTGAGGCTGCAAAAAAAATCTAAATATTGAGAAAATCACCTTAAAAGTTGTCCAAATGAAGTTTTTAGTAATGCATATTACTACTCAAAAATTAAGTTTTGATATATTTACGGTAGGAAATTTACGAAATATCCTCTTGAACATGATCTTTACTTAATGTCCTAATGATTTTTGGCATAAAAGAAAAATCATTTTGACCCATACAATGTATTTTTGGCTATTGCTACAAATATACCTGTGCTATTTAAGACTGGTTTTGTGGTCCAAGGTCACGCATATGTAATATTTAAATGATCTTTTGTCCATATTTTGATACTGGGATAGTGTAATTACTGGGTTATTAATTTTTATTGGGAATAATTTATAATCATATTGTCCTGAAGCTCAGTATCAAAGCTTTAAAATTAACAATGCATTTACTAAAAATCTCTATAATTGTGTTTTGTATATTATATTAAACTCTAGTTTTAATTTAATATACAATATGTAATATGTAATTTGAGGTGATGTGCATTTTTTTTGATGTTAAAGTAATTTCTTGTATCCCAGTTTAATTTGTAGAGTGCATTCTCATTTTTTTAATGCCAAAACCTAAATCCCTGAAGCATGTTTTATTAGATTGTGCTGATTGTAACCGTGTGAGAGAACTTTTTTTTATTTAGTTAACTCTTTTAAAGAGGTTTTTAAGTAGGGCTGTGAAACGATTAATCGCGATAAATCGCATTCATAATAAAAGTTTGTTTACATACTATTAGTGTGTGTATATTTATTACATATAAAAATACACAAACACACGTATATATATAAAAAATATGTATATGTGTATTTATATTTGGATATTATATATAAATAGAAATATTTTATATATAAATATATCATTTTTCTTAAATGTGTACATATGTGTATATATATATATATATATATATATATATATATATATATATATATATATATATATATATATATATATATATTATACATAATAAATATAAACAAACTGTCATTTTGGATCCGATTAATTGTGATTAATCGTTTGACAGCTCTAAAGTTAAGCCAGATGCAGTTTTAGTTTTTAGCTAAAATAAATTGTAAAAACCTGATATAATTAAAAACATTATTTTTTCGTTATGAAAATAGCCACACAAACAAACAAAAAATGTCAAAACCTATATTTTCTTCTGTATGCAGTTGAGGGGTTTTACTAACCAATGACAGTGGTTTGGTCGTGCAGAAATTAGATTACCTTTAAAAAGAAATTTGTTGTAAAAATTAGTTTCTAAAAAATTGCAGCACCCTTATTTAAGTAAAGTTAATTTCACCAAAAATGAAAATTGTCATTTACTCACCCTCAAGTTGGTCCAAACCTGATGAACTCAAAAGAAGATTTTGAAGAATGTTGATAACCAAACAGTTGATGGTAGTCATTGACTTGCATAAAAATAGAAAATAAATAGTAAAAGGACAGTAAAACCTGAAATCGTTGACACTGGCCGGTCCCCACAATGTTAAAAAATTATTAAAAATAGTAAATGATGTTTATCTGAAAATGTAACAATGCAAACATGTCTTCTGTAAGGGGTAGGTTTAGGGGATAGACAATATCGTTTGATCAGTATAAAAACTATAGAAGTCTATGGAAACTCCCCACAATTCACAAAAACAAATGTGTGTGTGTGTTTTTCCTAACATGTAAGGGTGTAACTATAAATATGAAGAACTTAGGTTTTGCTTCTCATTTTGTTCATTTACTTTTACTATAGGCAAGATAAGTAGTAGTGCCTGTGATGCGAGTAAAACACTCTAAAAACACTATATAAGGCCGGTCAATTTAAGTTTTTGACGTTTAAGTTGTAATCATGATTGAAAAAGGAAAATTAAGCTATCTTGAGTAATAATCTGCATATTTATACTTTTGGCATCGAGTGCATTGAGTTGTGTAGGGAGGGGGCTTGTGATGAACCAAGAAGCCAATTCTGTGCTTTTCTAGAGTTTCTCCAGCAGTATTTTCCACTGTGTGTCAAAGCTTGACTCTGCTGACGCGGCAACTCTGGAACTCTCTGTGTGCCGTAGTGACATGAATACACCGTTAAGGTATTCATCCAGGAGCCAAGGCTTATGGGTCCTCGCACACCTCGGACACATTGGGGCTTATTTGTTTTTCCTATATGTGCTTCTGGCCCAGTATAGAAGACATCGTCTTTAATGATATTGCGGTCCTAGATACGGCTTGGGTTGTCCTTCAGCGTAAGTCTTGGTCTTATTCTCAGCCGTGTTGCAAATCGTAAATCTGATCACTTGGAAAACTAATAGCACGTCTCTCCTCGACAAACCTTGTGATTTATGGTACGGTACCTTGAATGCCACAAATTAGTAAATTAATATGCGGATCCAAAGTTTTGAATCATGTCTAAGGGAACGTGCTTCAGTATTTGATTAAAATGCCATGCAGAACCAGGCCGATCCACTTGTTTCCCCTCATCAGTTCTTGCAGATCTGGCTCTTGGCCCAAAAGACCAGAGAGATTAACTGCAGAATCCGGCTGCCATTCAAAATAAGTGCTTCAATCTAAATTAAGTCCTCAGCCGATTAGTTAAGTTTGACAACGGGATTATGAAGGTAAACTGTCCGTATGGATTTGGTCATACATACTGGATTTGGAACAAACCTTGTAGACCTAAGATTGTTTGAATGCATCTTGTTAAATGGTCGAGCATGTGATTTTTACAACTTTTCCAAGAAGGTTTTACTGTGTTTTATCAAGCTAATTAAACCATGTAATATAATTAGGTCGGGTTGCATTCATCCGATCCCAACCGGACATGTTTTGAAATCAAAATTAAAACGCATTGCTAGTCTTGTGGTGAATAATTAATCAGTGTCAGTTAATCCACTGGAAAAAATGTTTGTCTTGGTAATCTTTAATCAAAATCTGAAAATTTGCTTCTGATCTGGAATGGCATTCCTTTTCTGATGATGTCAGTTTGACGACAGTTTCAATATTCTTACCCAGTCCCCTCTAAATGTTAGTTTACTGTGAGCGAAAGATGGAGAGGAGGTGTGTGAAGATAAAACCCTGTCCTTTATTTAATATTCCATTTCAGTTGGAAATACGTCACTGTACTGAAGTAAATTGGGTAGCAACTTCCGGTTCACACAGACTTCAGATGTGCAACTTTTTAAAGAGGGATTTACTGTCTTTTAGCATGGTAATTAAGGGGGTGTTTACACAACACCGTTTTTAATTAAAAACAAAACTTTTTATATGTTTTGGCTGTTCATTTACATCACAACAGCATTTTGTGTGCCTGAAAATTAAAATTTGGAAAACGTTTTTTAAAGTGCAAGTTTTTGGAAACGGTACCATTATAGTCTACGTGAACATTACAAAATATTTGTGAATCCGTTTAAATGGGATTGTTTTGACAATGTAGCTGTCATGTAAGCATACCCTAAGACGTAAGCATTTTATGCGTTTTGGCTGTTCATTTACACACGAAATCTGCAAATTTGAAAAATGTTTTCAAAGTGCAAGTTTTTGAAAACAGTACAGTTAACTACTCTGTGTAAACTACAAAACGCAAAATTTTTGTAAATCCGCGTGGATTGTTTTTACAATCTTGTTGTCTGAATGCAAAGCTTTTCAAAACGCAAAGGAATAACTTCCATTTTTAGCACATCTTTGTCATGTAAACGTACCCCAAGATGAAAAAGATTTTATGCATTTTGGCAATTTGCTTACACGACTGGTGTTTTGAGCGCCTGAAAGCGCAAACTTTTGAAAATGTGTTTCAAAGTGCAAGTTTATAAAAACAGTATAGTTATCATCTCTGCGTAAACTACAGAATGCAACAAAAAAAAAAAAAATGGTGACGTCATGAGCACGTGTATTACGTTTTAAGTCTATAGGAACGCATAGTGTTTCTTTACAAAAGTGGCATTGCCAAATAACTGGCTTTGCGTACAAAGTACGTTTTTTTAGTCGTTTTTGTAAATCCATGAGGAACGGGATCGTTTTGATATTAATAATATTAATATTGTCGTCTAAATACAAAACTTTCCAAAACGTAAATGAAAAGCTTCTATTTTTAACAAATCGTTATCATGTAAATGTACCCTAAGACAGAAAACATTTTATGCGTTTTAGTCGTTCGTTTACACGACAATGGCGTTTTGGGCGCCTGAAATTGAAAACTTTTGAATTAGCGTTTCAAAGTGTAGGTTTTTGGAAACTGTATCATTAATATCTTCGAGAAAATTACAAAATTAAAAATTTTCATTAATCCGTGTGAACGGGATCGTTCTGACAATGTTGTCGTCTGTATGCAAAACTTTTCAAAACACAAAAGAAAAACTTCCATTTTTAGTACATCGTTGTCACAATTTATGCGTTTTGGCCATTCATTTACATGACATTGGTGTTTGGGTGCCTAAAAATGCACATTTTTGAAAACGGTATCATTATCGTTTCTGTGTAAACTGCAAAACGCAAATTTTTAAAAATGGTGATGTCATGCGCATCCGTATAACGTCTTCAGTGTAGGAACGCATTGTGTTTGTTTACAAAGTGACGTCGCTAAATAACTGGCTTTGCATACATAATGCAACATTTTTAGTCATTTTCGTGAATTCGTGGGATTGTTCTGACAATGTTGTCGTCTGCATGCCAAACTTTTCAAAACGCAAATGAAAAGCTTCCATTTTTAGAACTAACGGTATTATCATCTTCGTGTAACCTGCAAACGCTAATTTTTAAAAATGGTGACGTTATGCGCATGCGTATTACGTCTTCAGTCTATAGAAATGCGTCGTATTTCTTTACAAAGTGACGTCGCTAAATAACTGGCCTTGTGTACATATACAGTGTTTTTAGTCGTTTTTAGCACATCGTTTTCATGTAAAAGTACCCTAAGGCAGAAAACGTTTTATGCGTTTTGGCCGTTTATTTACACAACATTACTGATTTGGGCTCCTGAAAACGAAAACTTTTCAAAACGTGCGTCAAAGAGCAAGTTTTTGAAATCAGTATCGTTATCATCTCTGTGTAAACTACAAATTCAAATGTTTAAAAATGGTGACGTCTTGTGCACACGTATTACGTGTTCAGTCTATTCACACATAGTGTTTTTTTTTTTTTTTTTTATACTAAGTAACATCGCCAAATAACTGGCTTTGCGTACATAATACAGCGTTTTTAGTCATTTTCGTGAATCTGTGTAAACTGGATCATTCTGAAAATGTTGTGGTCTGGATGCAAACGCAAATGAAAGACTTCTATTTTTAACACATAGTTGTCATGTAAACGTGCCCTAAGATGGAAAACATTTTATGCGTTTTGGCCATTTGACTCTATACAGCAATGGTGTTTTGGGCACCTGAAAACGCAAACTTTTGAAAACACGTTCCAAGTTTTTGAAAACCGTATCGTTAATATCATATTCAGAATTCTTGTCACAAGTGTCAAGATCACAAGTAAACAAACAAACTACAGTAGAACAAATAAATAAGAAATGATGCATACATTGTATAGAGCAAGCAAATGTATAAGAACACTGTATATGCTTCCCTCTGTAAATTAAATCTGTATTTCTTCTTATTAAAGTTACAAAAGTGATTTAGTCAAGAACAGCGACAGGTTTTCTCTCTTTTGTTATTTGATTAACATAAATGACAGACAGCGGGAATATTAGACTGCTGTCACTCTAAGAGCTACCGGGATAAAATATACTGTTACACGTTTTCTTTCTTAGCTGTTTTCTTTCACTTAAGACCTAAATTACTGTTTACACCAGAATACTTGCGAAGGCGGGATGTTGACAAGTGTATTTAACTGTTCAAAGCCAATAAAATGGCAAAAATCTCTCTGACAGCATTCAGAAACAGACAGTCTCTCAGACAGTCCGCGCATATAGCAAAATGAGTTCTCTTCCGCTGCAGATTGCATTTCAACGACCTAAATTCACTCGTTTTTAAACCGAAATGCTTAAAAACATACAGACCGTAAGTTTTCATGACTTCTCATGGGGGGGGCATTTGTAAAATCCACGTTTCACTCTTTATTTAACATGACGGACCGTCTTGTGCCAGCATGTTCAAAAAAAGTCAGTTTGAATGGATATAACGGTCGTGCTTCAAAAGAGATGCAACCTCAAACGTGACTTCTGAAATGGGTTTAGTATGCTGATTGAAGCGCTAAAAATATCAAAGGAAAAAGACGAGCTGACCTCACTAATCAACAAGTCATATGTGGTGACCTTCGGTAGTAATTACTGTAAATTAAACGCACTTTGGTGCTGCCCCAGTTCTGCTTACTCTTATCTACCAATTTGACTATAACTGATCTGAAGGCCAGTGTAGTATAAGTGTGTGCGTCAGTGTACATTTGCACTCTAGTCTGTTTGAGATCACAGTGGGGGATGGGCAGATGCGCGTGCATGCGTGTGTGTTTGTGTGTGTGTGGAGAGGGGGTGGCTGCTCGCGACTGTTCTTACAGCACAAGTTATTCTTTGTGCCCACGTGAAAAGCAATCGGCTGTACTTTCTTTCTGTCGTCCTGTTGCTAGGGGGCACACCAGGTGGATCTTCCAGCAGATATAGGGTTAACAACGTCCATTTTGTTAGGTAACACCCTCGTGGCCTGATCTGTCTGTGGTGTTAAAATGGCAGGGCTTAACCCTTGATATGCAGGACTGGAGCCGGCAGGGGCACCTTTGACTCAACCCTCTTGGCAGCCACTTCATCATTGTTGGATGACAAGACTCACTGGTTGTGAGAGATCCAGAGGAACATCTGTAGCACGTTAGGCACTGCAAACTTACCTGGAAGTTTGTTTTTCAGTGCTTGTCGTCTGATTAGTTTCAGAAATGTGTTGGTGACGCAATCAGGAAGTCCTTCTGAACTGGACAAGCTTGGTTAAAGCAGCTCTGCTGTCCTTCTCAGGAAACACTTAGGCTTGGACACAATAGTCCAGTGCAGTTTGATCTGTGTCTTGGTTCTCAGCTGTTTTTTTTTTTTTTTTTTTGGCTAACTTGAGCTTTTGATATTACTCACACTTGAGTTAAGGGTTTTTCAAGCACCTTACCATAAAGTGTTAAACTTTGAATCACAACTCATCCAGCAAACAGTCATAGATACTTTTGGGTCCTTTGGTTTGTAGCCACTCCAGCATCATGGCAGTGATTTTGACATAGACGAGCACCAGTAACATTAAGGGTGGACAACAAATTTATTTTATTTATTTTTTATTTGCTAAGCCATGAACGCATTCATTCAATTCATTCAGTTCAATTTGATGTTCAATTAAAAGTAATTTGATAAGGATTCAGTAACGCTTTAAAGAATACAATAAGGTTTTTTTCTTGCTCAGTTGCTCAGCAGCTTGTTTTGCCAATATTTTCACTGCGCCCGCAACACACACATGCATAATAAAAACAAGTAAATAAATAAAACATGAAATAAATAAACGAATAAATAAAAAATATGAAAAAATAAAATAAATAAAACAAATAAATTTTATATATATATAAAATTGTATATTTACAATGTTTACGCACAGTTTATAATTTAATTAAAATTTAGTATGTATACAGACATTTTCATATATATTTTTGATAATTTTTTTTTTACAAAGAAAATATTTTTATTAAAAAAAATTTATTTTAAAAGTACTTTTTTACATTTATTTTAACATTACCTTATTTTTTTCACGTATACACTTGTTGTTAATGCAAACTATTTTTTATTTTTAAAGAAAAAAATTGATTAAAAATCAACACACACATTTACATATTTAAAATTTTTCTATACAAAGAAAAAATACTTTTATTTAAACCTATTACCATTTAAATTTACTTTGTAAACATTTTTTAAGATTAATTTTTATATTATATTAAGTATTTGAATCTTTTTCACAGATGCACTTAGCTGTTAATGAATTTTTTTCTTTTTAAAATATATATCTTAAATGTGTAGTTTTATATTTAGAAAAAATTCCATTTTAAATGAGAAGTTTTTACATTATTTGAACATTATTTTAAAATAAATAAATAAATACATTTTCGTATACATTTATTTTTTTATCAATTTTTCTTTACAGAGAAATTTTTCATTTTAAATGTATAATTTTTAGTATTATATATTCAATATTTATTGTATTATTATTATTATTATTATTATTATTATTATTATTATTATTATTATTTATTTTTTGTAAAAACAGAAACAATCCCTTTTTACAATTATAATTTTTATCTTTATCTTACAAGAAAATTTCTATTAACATCTAAAAAATTGTGTGGTTAAATTAAAACAACTTTCAACCCAATTTTCAACCCATTCTTATTGCTCCCATTACAATTCATCCTTTCCATGTCAACTAAATCCCATTTGTCAGTCTCCTACATAATTTCCCTAGCAAACAAGTCTAAAAAGTCCACAAGCAAAAATTGAAAATCAAATGTTAAAGTTTGCAATCAGTCAAGTGACCATCCCGTCTGTCCCGGGCCAGCGGGTCGTCCTTATTGTTGAGCAGCTGAACGTACCGATCCAGTTTGGGTTGTATTGCCACCATGCTGTGTTGTTGTATAGCGCCAGCGATGCCTCCTATTGTCTTGCTCGGTCTGCGCCCTTAGGGCGGTCATTACATCAGACGACTCTTCTTCAGCAGGCCCCGTGAGGATAGTCACCGCACTCCCAGCTCGCCACGGCGTGGCATGAACAGACATGTTTTTCACACAGCTGCGACAATCCAATACACCACCGTCGTGCTGTTAGCGCTTCATCGCGTGCAGACGTCACTGAGATTTCACCGTTTGATTTGTTAGTGAACAGACAAATGCATGACCTTTATGTAGCATGTGGTTTAAATTACATCACAGTCTCAATCTGATTAGCAAAACCCAAACACTGATGTAAATAATCCTCTGCAATATGTTTGTTGTTGTTAAAATATTAATCTCCCTGTTTTGCGTCACACTGTGATCCGTTAGAAGCTTCAAAATTGATGTGCGCAAATGAGTATCTTTTGATATTTTTTATTTTTTTTTAAAAAAGGGTTTGGATTCATCATTTCAAACCCTGTTGTTGAGGCATGAGTGCTGCTCAGATCTGATGCCATCCGCTTCCCATGAGGCTTTGCAAGCCACGTGTCTGCAGTTTTGCCGACAAGCATCCATTTCCTAACCACAACAAGTGGCTTGTGTATGACTAAACTGGTCACTCAGTGTGAAAACATGGCAGTCCTGTTCTTAAAGTGAAGATGCGATGTTTCTTAGTTGAAGATGATTTGTGAAACTTGATTTATGACTCTATACTGTCATATGTTTAACATTATGGTGTTTCATTCAAGTACAGCAAAGACTTCTTTAAGCTAATGATTTTCTGTCCGATGGACATGTGATTGTGCAATGGACTCGGCTGACTGCATTTCTAACATTGACAGGTTTGGTGACCTACTTTTGAAAGCCCTGTCCAGTCAGTGTTCATTTACATTGACAATTATATCTGTGACCCCACCAAAAAAAAAAAAAAAGCTGATGTAAATGTTAGAAAGGTTAAGTCAACTTTTTAGATAACATAATTTAGATAACAGATGTGATTCAAAGGGGTGTGAATTGTTCAGATGACAGGGATTTGATTCAAAAACTAACTGTAAGTGATTTAGTTTGATTTAACTCATCCAAAAATAAAAAAATCTGTCATAGTTTAGTCACTCTTAAGTCATTTCAAACCTATACGAGTTTCTTCTGTTGAACACAAAAGAAGACATTTTGAAGAATGTTGGCAACCAAACTGGTAGCCATTGACTGCCAAGACAAATGACTTTCTGACTGTTTATTTCTCCAGAAGTCTTCCGTATGACATGATCCTTCAGAAATCATTCTAATATGATGATTTGGTCAAGAAACATTTCTTTTTCTTATTATCACTGTTAAAAACAGTTGTTCTGCTTAATATTTTTATGGAAATCCTAGTTTTATTAGATTAACTGTAGGCCTTCCATAGTAGCATACATTTAGATAATGATAACCCCAGTTAAAACTACACGTATAGCACCCCAATACTTGGGTAAAATTGTAACTGTATGGTTTCTAACAGTTGTCTAAATACATTTAGTAAATGCACAAGCGCTTCACCCTGGATCTCACAGCACCGTTTAGTGGTCACGTGACCGAGACTCATTGGTGAGTAAACGCATCTACTCTAGTAAACTCGCACTGGGTTGCCATTTGAACTTTAAGCCAAATGGATAAATGGTCCGTGTGGTCATTTTTGCGCTTCAAATGAGCAGTGCTGTTTCGTTATGCTTTTGGCGTGTAAATATTATATCGAACATTTATCAAACTCATTATTGTTTATCGAGGGAAATTATATTGCGATAATTAGGATTATTACAGAACAAGTAGACTGATAACCGATATTTTGAACTGATATATATGTCTGGTGTAAAAATGAAAATTAATGTCAAAATTAAGAAATAACAAGGGCTCTGCCAAAACTTTCTTTAAATACTTTCAGATTAGTTTATTGGCAAATCAGTTTTGAAAGTGAATGATCCTGATAAACCATAAAAATGGCTAATATCAGTGCCAATAATTAGTCGAAATAGTTTGTAATGGAAATTAATGTCAAAATTAATAACAAGGGCTCTGACAAAAACTTTCTTTTAATACTTTCAAATTATTTTCAGCAAATCGGTTTCGAAAATGAACGATACCGATAACCATAAAAAAGCTTAATATCAGCGCCGATAATCGGTTGAAATTGTTTGTAATAAAAATTTGTCAAAATTAAGAATATCAAGGGCTCTGACAGAAACTTTCTTTAAATACACTAAAAATTATTTTATCAGCAAATCGGTTTCAAAAATGAACGTTAACCATAAAACTGCTTGATGTCAGCGCCGATAATCGGTTAAAATTGCTTGCAATGAAAAATACTGTCAAAATAAGAATAACAAGGGCTTTGACAAAGACTTTCTTTAAATACTTCCGAATTATTTCAGCGGCAAATTGTTTTTGAAAATGAATGATCCCGATAACTATAAAAAAGCTTAATATCAGTATTGATAATCAGTCAGATTTTTTTGTATTAAATTGTCAAAATTAAGAATAACAAGGACTCTGACATAAACTTTCTTTAAATACTTTCAAATTATTTTAGCAGCAAATCAGTTTCGAAAATGACTGATACAGTAACGATAAAAAGCTTAATGTCAGCACTGATAATCACTCGAAATTGCTTGTAATGAAAATTAATGTCAAAATTAAGAGTAACAAGGACTCTGGAAAAAAAAAAAAAACTTTAAATGCTTTCAGATTATTTTATCAGCAAATCGGTTTTGAAAGTGAACGATACCGATAACCATAAAAAAGCTTAATATCAGCGCCGATAATCGGTTGAAATTGTTTGTAATAAAAATTTGTGTCAAAGTAAAGAATATCAAGGGCTCTGACAAAAACTTTCTTTAAATACATTCAAATTATTTTATCGGCAAATCTGTTTAGAAAATGAACGATAACCATAAAACTGCTTGATATCAGTGCCGATAATCGGTCGAAATTGTTTGCAATGAAAAATACTGTCAAAATAAAGAATAACAAGGGCTCTGACAAAAACTTTCTTTAAATACTTTCAAATTATTTTAGCGGCAAATCGATTTTGAAAATGAACGATACCGATAACCGTAAAAAAAGCTTAATATCAGCGCCGATAGGTGACCCCTAGTGATAATTATGGTTATCGTTTTATCGCACAGCCCTAATTAGTTGTGGTTGTGTGATAAGCTATTTTAATTATCAGATTATTTAATAACTAATTTGATTAATGGCCAATGCAAACAACTGATAATTAAACAGTCATAAAAGTTGATACATCAAGAAAAAGGAGTGTTTTGTTACATACACTGAAACATAATTAATACTTTGAAACCATTGTCACTCAGAAATTGCTTGTAAATTTTACAAATAGTTACAAAAAATAAGGAGATTTTGAAACAAAGACTGAAATAGTATTTTCTTTAAAAAGTAACTGCAGTGATCTTTGTTGTATTTCTTCAAAAAACTTCAGAATCCTGGGAATAACGGAAATTGTGGTTTCCAGGTTCGGAGATAATTTCCACGTTTTTGTTTTAATGATGAATATATATGTTTCTACTCTAGAATGTTTTATTACCTGAGTTGTGAGTCTCTAAAAATCCTTATCTGGCAATCAAACCGTGAGTCACATGGATCAAAAGACACTGAAACTTTCTTTTCAGACTCGAGGTTCTCAAATCCAGCAATTTGCATAAGCTTGTTTGGATCAGCGAGATCATGTGCGCTTCTATTGTCTAGTCATTTGGTTTATTGACTACCTTTTATTGTCGAGACCACTGTGGCGGTTGTTATTTAGCGAGCAACAAAGGGGCGGACACTTCCTCCTCATCTCTGAAAGACTTGTGTTTTGGAATGCGTGCGGCCCTTCCCCCCACTGGCAAAACTCCTGCGTCTGTGTGGCCGCGTTCGCTGCCAGTCAGTCTCTCAAGGGGTTAAAAACCTGCTTCAGTCTCTCGGCTGCGTCCATCGACCGGTTCAAACTGGTTTTCAGGGGAAATGCTTTATGTGTCCCATGGAATCTTGGGAAGGGTCATGTGGAGCCCCAGTGATGTCATGGCAGATGAGAGCAGGCCTCGGTGTTGAGTCAGCTGTCTTGCTATCAGATGGCTGATATCATATGTAAGACAGGTAGGTCGGCACGTCTCATATGTGCCTTCATGTAGCCAAATGATGGATTTGCTTCCTGTAAGTGGCTGTTGGGGTTTGCATGCATGTTTAAAGCTCAAAGTCTGGCACAGTTCAGGCCTCTTGCTTGGTGCATTTGTCTTTCCTGTTTGTGGGTTTTTTTTTTAAGAAATGTCAATCTGTGGCTTTACAAACCTATCTGTGTTGTACAGGTGCAGTCATCACATACTTGTAGTTTTCATAACCAGTGGGTCGTGACCCAAAAAAGAGGCACAGATCTGTTTTGAAAGGATTAACGGGAAAAATCGTGTCAAATGCAACTAATCGTTTAGAGGAGGATCTTTTGTGGTCTCGTTGACGTAAAGGCCGTGCATTCGAACAAACTCGAATGTGGATATCGGAGCAAATTCATCTTTGAAGCGGTTGCATGGAATGCCCTCATCCTCAAAAACTATAAAGAGAACTACTCAACAGGAAAGAAAGTATAAGCCAGGAGGCTACTTTAAGTAAGGGCTCAATGAGATAAACAGGGTTTGTGGCATCTTCAGTGTTTTGTGCGTTGAATTATTAGACATTTAGAATTTAGAAACTAAATGCTCAAACTATAAGTGTTGAGTTGTTCAAAAGAGGCAAAGGGAGCACCTCACAACAAAACATTTATTTTATATATATATATATATATATATATATATATATATATATATATATATATATATATATATATAATGTGTGTGTGTGTGTGTGTGTGTGTGTGTATTAACAGTATTAATTTTAATATATATATATATATATTGTTTCTTTTAAATAATTTTATTTTTTATTTATTCAACTTATTTAACTTTTTGGTATTTTAGGATTATTTTATTTTTTTTTAAATGTGTGTGTTTTTTTTAAATAATTATTTTACTCATTTTTTCAACTTGTTTCCCTTTTTGTATTTTAGTAGTAGTAGTATATATATATATTATATATATATATATATATATATATATATTTTTTTTTTTTTTTTTTTTTTAAATAATTATTTCACTTTTTATTTATTCAACTTGTTTCATTTTTTTGTATTTTAGTTATATTAATTATTTTTTATTTTTTAATGAGTTTTTCTAAAATAATTATTTTACTTTTTATTTAATTCACTTTTTTATTCACTTTTTTGCATTTTAGTAGTAGTATTTTATTTTTGTATGTTTTTTTTTTAAATATTTGACTTTTTATTGTTTATTCAACCTGTTTCACCTTTTGTATTCTAGTAGTATTGTATTTTTAAATGTGTTTTTTTTAAATAATTATTTTACTTATTGTTTAATCAACTTATTTTAATTTTTTGTATTTTAGTAATATTAATTATTTGTATTTTAAATAATGTTTTTTTTTAAATAATTATCTACTTATTTAGTCGGCTTATTTTACTTTTTTGTATTTTAGTAGTATTATTTTTCAACAGTGTGTTTTTAATAGTTATTTTACTTTTATTTATTAAACTTCACTTTTTTGTATTTAAGTAATATTAATTATTTTATTATTTTTAATGTGTTTTTTAACAATCGCTTTACTTTTTATTATTCAACTTCACCTTTTTATTTAATGATTTTACTATTTTTAAATAATGTGTTTTTTAAATAATTATTCAGCTTTCACTTATGTCACTTATTTATTTATTTATTTATTTATTTATTTATTGTATTATTTTTTACAGATTTGTCCTTTGGTACAATAAACAAACATTTTAAAACATTATTTTTAAAAAATGTTATATATTTTAAATTAAATTTTTTTATATATATATGGCCCTTCAATCTGATTGGCTGAGAGCCTTTTCCAGCGGTGCAATATTCTAGTGATAACAGCAATCCAACCATTTCACTTTTTTGTATTTTAATAGAATTAATGATTTTACTATTTTTAAATAATGTGTATCTTTTTTTTAAATAATTATTTTACATTTTATTATTTTTTCAACTTATTTCATATTTATCTATAACAAATTTTAACATTTCAAATTTTCACTTCAAACATTTTTTCATTTTTCTAGATTTTTATTTATTTATTTATATATATTATATTTTTAATTAATTTTTTTATATATATGGTCCTTCAATCTGATTGGCCAGCAGTGCAGTGTTCTACTGATAACAGCAATCCAACCATTTCATCGTTTTTATAAGTAGATAATACTGTTTTAGTGTCACGGAATGTAGTTTTAAGAGCTTTTAGGCGAGAATGTACTTGTTTAGACTTCAGATATGCAGTTTGTTAACACAGACAATGTCCTTTTGAAAATTTACTTCGGAGATGTGAGCTCCAGGGTGTCCGCGTCTGTTCAGCGTTCAGGAACCTCACCTTGACCAGATCTTTTGGAATTCGCTGCCTTTCTCTAATGTCTCTATAGTGGCTAAACATGAGATATAAGTCATTTTGGGTAATTCTAATGGGCAGTCTTTGGTTTTATTAATCTATTATTTGTTCCAGAGCAGATATTTTTGGCTGGAGGCGATATTTATATAACATTAATACTGTATATCAGAGCGCTGCCTTTGTACTTTGACTGAATTGCCTAACAACTTTTACAGTGTGTGTATATATATATATAATATATATATATATATATATATATATATATATATATATATATATATATATATATATATATATGAATATGCCTGACTCAATGTTGTTTTACAGGTGAGAAGATGTCGGAAGACGCAGTGCGTCAGACGCGCAGTCAAAAAAGGGCGCTGGAGCGAGATGCCCCTTCTTCGGAGGCCGACTTGAAGAGAGTCAAGCTGGAGAAAGGAGAGCTGGGAGCCGTAGATGGACTGAAAACCAAAAGCGAACAGGCCAACAAGGTGGCTAACATCCTGCGGGCCGGGGAGGTGAAGGCCACCATCAAGGTGGAGGTGCAGACCAGCGATGAGCCCGTGGACATGAGCACATCTAAGAGGTAGGTCACAGGCCGAACATAAACGCCTGCTTCCTAAAGAGCTCATGTACGTCTGCAAGATGTCTGTTAAAGATCGCTCAATCTGGAAAGCATCTGCTGTGTACAAACATCTGTCAGATGTCTGTAAGATGTCAGTTTTACATACATTCTAAATCATAAACCTCTTAAAGACATCTAATAGACGTCTATTTGACATCTGATAGGAAACGTCTTATAGATGTATTGCAGATGAGCAAACACTCTAACAAAATACGTCTTCCAGATGTAAATGCAGATGTCAAATAGAGATCTCCATAATGTATGTGTGCTATCAGGGTTTTTTTTTTATTCCCAAGCTTCATATTAAATGAAATGCAATTGTTGATCTTTGATAGTAGTGACCTGTGAACTGGAGAATTAGCGTAATCTTGGTATTGCCGGTTTGCTTTTATGTTCGTGTTGCGGGCACTTAACCTCACCCTGCTCCGCTGAGACTTTATGCTAGTAGCTCTGAATATAAAGCATCTGCTGAATGCAAAGTCAACAAGGTATCAAGTAGATGCAAAAGAGAAGAGCCTGAACTCGCTGTGGTGGTGCTTTTGTATCGCCGATGTATAAAACCTGAGGCCATGATTAATTACCATGTGTATGATTCAAGTTTAACTTAAATTCAGTGTTTGTTTTGATTAATGGGACTGAAGAATAAAACAATTTGCGATGAATTAAATCAGAAACCATGCAGAAACCCAAGCATCCAACTTTATACTGACTTCAGTTTTTTTTTTTTTTTTTTTAGTAAAGTGTAGTGATGCACAGATAAAGGACTAAAGTGTATAAGTGAATGTAGATGTTTGCATTCACAAACATTTTAATTTAATTTTTAATTTTTTTTTTTTTGTTTTTAGTTTTTTTGCAGTAACGCTCGATTAAATAACTTTAATTCATGAAGCACCATGAACTTACCAAGCACCATCTTTTGTGTAAATTAATAAACACTACCATTCAAAAGTTTAGAGTTTATTTATTTTGTTTTATAAAGATATCTTACAGTCACCAAGGCTGCATATATTAAAAAGAAAATATTAATAGTAGTATAGTTATTAATAATAATATTGTTAAATATTATTCCAAATTAAAATAATTTTTTACCATTTTAATAGATTTTAAAATGTAATTTATTTCTGTGATGGCAAAACTTAATTTTCAGCATAATTACTCCAGTCTTCAGTGTCACATGGTCCTTCAGAAATCATTATTAATAATTAAGAATAAACACACTACCATTCAAAAGTTTATTTATTTATTTTATTTATTTTTTTTTTTTTAAAGATCTCTTAGTCACCAAGGCTGCATATACGTAATAGAAAATGCAATAAAAAGAGAAATATTGTTAAAAATTATTCCAAATTAAAATAACTGTTTTCTATTTTAATATATTTTGTAAAATGTCATTTATTTGTGATGGCAAAACATAATTTTCAGCATCATTACTCCAGTCTTCATTGTCACATGATCTTTCAGAAATTATTATCATTGGTGAAATTTTCAAAATACAAGTAATAAGTAAATATAACAGTAATCTTTGTAACAATGTAAAAGTTTTTACTGTCATTTTAGACTAGTGTAATGCATACTTAATAAGTTAAAGTATTAATTTCTGTTAAAAAAGTAAAATAAAAATCTTACTGGCCCCGAACTTTTGAATGGTAGTGTATATGTATATAATAAAAAATTAAACATTTATTTATATATATATATATATATATATATATATATATATAATTAAATATAATAAGTATTATAATAATAATGTTATATAAAAAATAGATTTTTATATATATATTGCAACTAAATATTTGAAAAATATATTAACATTTTTAAAAATATTTAATAATTTAAATTTTAATATTAATATTTAATTTAATTTAATATTTTTTAAATATTTAGTTTTATATATATATAATTACAAAATTAATAACATCAATATTAAATTTAATACATTTTTGTATTTTATTAATGTACATACATGCACATTAGAATTAATAATTATTTATTTATAATTATTATAATTTCTAAAATATAATCTTATAAACAGTTAATTACATTACTGAAATAGTTTTATTTTATATTAATTTATGTAAGTGTGTGTTTTTTTTTTTTATTTATTTGTAATGAAATTAAATGTTAATTAACAAATTATTGTTGATTTATTAGTATACACAGAAATTAAAGTTAATGTTAAACTGTACTGTAAAGTGTTACAGTTAATATTATAATTACACTTCGATCTGGCATGTTTAATTTCCATTTCCTGTCTATTTTTTGTTTTGCATCTACTAAATGAAACTTGCCTAGGCCTTTGCAGTTTGTTTGCTGAGCTGTTCCTAGTGGTTTATTGCCAATTTGCCATAGAGTTGCTGGATGTTCGTTGACCGTTGAATAATTTTTTTAATTTGATGGTTCCTGTAAATTGATCTTGAAATACAAAAATGTTCCAAACGGTGGTTATTAACCATGACAGTTAGTTTTGAAATGTTTGTTTGGATGTTAAACTTGCTGCATGATAAACACGGCAGGCGATTCCTGTTTGTTGAATGCATGATTAATGTAAAAGACAAACAGAAGTGGTGATGAGCCAGAGTGGAGCTCATGATAAAGAACAAAGGAGGTGGCCTGATGCCATGCGGGATGGGGGAGGGGCAGAAAGTTGAGTTGAAAGATGTCACACTCTACAAACACGACCGTCGTACGCTCAACTTTTCCCAGAGACCTCACTCAGACATGTGCTTGCTCAGCACATCGGTCTCCCCTCGGGTGACACTCTGCCCTGCTCGAAAAAAAAAAAGAGAAAGAAGTCCAAAGCATTTTCAGTCGCACCTGAACCCTGTCTGACTTTGCAAAACGAGGCCTATGTCACAAACTGGTTTGAGCCGGCCGTTGCCATGGTTTCCACACTGGCAGGAACAGTTAAAGAAAAGGGAGGGTGTGAGTCATGTGACCAGAGGGAAATTCTTGCATCATGTGATCTTGTTGGTGCTGGTTAATACACAGGAAGTGATCTAAAGTCAATTCTGGTGAAGTTCTGGTTTTAAACGTCATGAGAACTTGCATTTAGCTGTTGATGGTTCCTGTAAACTTTGACGTGTTGTGTTTCGGCGGATGCGTTTAATTGGTCGGTTTGCTTTTAAAGAAACTCAAGTGCTGTCCAGGGAGATGTGTTGTTTCTTCCTGCCCATTTACTTGAATGGGCTGTGCTTTCAGAGTGTTTACCTGACCCTTCTTCCTCATCTCATCTCATCTGCTGTTTGAAGATAAGGGAGCCACACTTGTTGGGGAGTGAATGGTATTTCAGATGTGCGGGTGCACTTACTACTTGAGGCCATCAGAATTATGCTTTTAGCTTTGTGGGTTAAAACTTTTGGTACAAAGGAACTTCTAGGGACTAGAATTGCTTGCAGGCATGAGAATAAACTGTTTAGCCTCAGAAAAACCCTAGCAATATCCTAACAACGACCCAGAGCAACCACACTGCAGTGCACTAACAACTGTTTTGAGCTCCCTAGCACTGTGTCGGCAAGCAAACATATGAGTGTGTGACTTTTTGTGTGATGTTACTTCTCCAGACAATATGAATTATGATATTAGGTTAGTGGGTGACTTTAAAAACATTTGGTATGAAGAGCTTCAGCAATATAGGCTCCTATGAAATCTGTCCACACCCTGCCAAGTTCCCTTTTTTTTTTTTCTTCTATTCTTGATGCTTAAATTAAAAAATATTAATTAAAAAGCATGTCTAATTAATTGAATCATGAAACTTGCACACCTTAACAGCAGTTTGCTATGTGTTTAACAAAAATAAAATTAAGGCTATGAAATGCTGTAGCGCCCTATGAAATCCGTATTATTTATTTCCCAATTTCCATTACATTCTTTACATTTTTTTTTTTTTTTAATTTATTTATTTATTTTTTTTCCATTGTAGGTTTTCTGAAGTCGATTTTTTTTTTATTTTTATATTTATAGACTGTTTTAATGCTTAAATAAATAATAATAATAATTAAAAAAACAAAACAAAAAAAAAAAACAAATATATATATATATATATATATATATATATATATATATATATATATATATATATATATATATATATATATATAGCTCAATTTAACTGCAATGTGCTAAAAATACATTTAAGGTTATGAAATACTCTTTAGACTTAGTTTTTTTTTTTTTCCTAGACTGTTTTAATGCTTAATATAAAAAAATATATATTAATTAAAAAGCATGTCTTATTAATTAAAACCATAAAACTTACACAATTTAACAGCATTTTGCTAAAAGTTTGACAAAATTTAAATGGTAAGACTATGAAATCTGGATTCCATTTGAATGGTTTCATCAAATTTTAATAATCAAAAGCATCTCAAATTAATTTGATTTGATTTTTTTTTTTTTTTTTTTTTTTTTTGTTTTTTTGTTTTCTTTTAAATCTATTTATTTATTTTTATTTATTTTATTTTTCAGAAATAATATGTTTTGTGTTTACATTTTCCTGGTAAATAAATTCTGGTAAATAATTTCTCTGGTAAATATTCCTTAAATAATGTTTTAATAATAATTGCATTATTAGTAGGAGTACTATCATTACATTAAGTAATATTTCTGTCACAGTTTTAAACCAAACTTTTATTTTGACGGGTTGCTGTGAAGACCTTTACGTTTCTGTATATGACGGTAGTTTTTTCTCACATGAAACTTTAAAATGCTAATAAAGTAACTCTCAGGGCAGCACCGGAGGTAAAGTTTGTGTGTTTTCCGCATTGCGGAAATCATATGGCCTTATAATTATCCGATTACTCGATTAATTGGCAGAATATTCGACAGATTACTCGATTTACCAAAATAATCATTAGTGACAGCCCTAGTGAAGACCTTTAAGTTTCTGTTTCTATGATATGACGGTAGTTTTTTCTTAAATTAAACGGTAAATTGCAAATGAAGTGACTCTCATACCAGCTCCGGAGCTGAAATTTGTGCGTCCATATTGTCATATAGTGAGACTGAAAACAGTGAGCGCCATGTGCGCTTCGGTATGTGTGTAGTAAATGAAACTGCGCATCTGCGTCATTCATTCACACACAGACCCGCAAAACATGCAGGATTCAAATTGAAATAAATGATACAATAAATTCTGTTTTTGTAACTGGGTTTTGCGATTCCGTCTGTGTTTTCTACATTCCAGAAATCATAGGGCATTATAAATTATCCAATAACTCAATTAATTGGCAGAATAATCAACAGAATACTCGATAAACATTTATTTATCCCAGATATTTGACAGATTACTCGATTACGAAAAAGTAATCATTAGTGACAGCCCTAGTGAAGACCTTTTAAGGTTCTGTTTGTATATGATATGGCGGTAGTTTTTTTCTTAAATTATATGGTAAAATGCTAATGAAGTGACTCTCAGAACAACTCCGGAGGTGAAGTTTGTGTGTTCATATATAAAACATGCAGGATTCATATTTATATAGTGTTTTTGTGACTTAATATTCATAGACACTAGTCCATATCTGTTTTGATTTAAGTGTACTGGCCTACTTTTTATTCATTCAACCCAAATTTGGAAAATTCGGTGACCTTCTAAGTTCAGTACAGTAAATTCCATTTTCATGACTGGATTCCGTGATTCTGTCTGTGTTTTCTGCATCACGGAATTCGTAGGGCATTAAACTCGGTTGCATAAACAAAGCCACTATGATAAAACTTTCTTAGAAACTAGTTTGACCAACAAGCAGTTAGCCAATTAGTCTTAATTTTCACATTTAAATTAGACATATGACAAGTTCGTCGCTGATTGGCTTCGCTAATTGTTTTTTTTTTTTCTTTTCGAGTTTAAATTTTTCAACATTGTGGAAGACTCGATATTGGGTGTTTGCAATCACGTCGCTCAATTCACGCCTTTGCATTGAGTTTGCCTGTAATCTACTTGCATGAATAATTGAATTCGCTTTAGGTGTGAACACACCATTAGACCAGTTTAACTTCTTGAAGGAAGCTCTGAATTACCATTTTAAGTTGGTGGGTGATAAAACGTATGATAAATGGTATTAAAGAACTTTAGCCATATCTGTGAACCGGAATGACCTGGGTCAAAACTCTTACAACATATTTATCCACTCAAAAAACCCTAGAAACCTTCAAGCAATGTCCTAGCAACAGCGGGCAAACATGACTTGCATTGTCTTAAAAAATGTAGCTGCTACAGTTGCTCCCAGGAAGCTAGTTTCACTATTGACAAGTGTGTTATTGCGAGATTGCGTTTAGTTTGTGACCCTTATCCTATAAGCAGCAAAAGGCCTCTAGCAGATTTCTCAGTTGCCCTCTCTGACACTCCCCTCACGGACCCGCCAGCGGCCGGAGTAGAAGCATGAACGCGGGTGTCGTTAGTTGATATGCGAGCGACCCGTCTGCAGTGAAAGTTGAGGACGGAGTACACACAATAGCCTGGCCGCTAGCCATCCCATCCCCCTCCTCCTTCTCCTCTGTCCCTCAGGAGGGGCCGTAGACCTAGCATAGATACAGCACTACTGTCCTTAAGAGACGTCAAACGTAACACTGCTCTTGCATCTCGTATTGTTACGGCTAATGTGTTTGGAGCTGCTTATGTGTCTAATCTAATCGTAAAAATGTTGTTTTCGTGTTATGAGTCCTTCTGACACTACTTGTGGCATTTCCTTGAAGAGCAACTCCTTTAAGTGTTTGATTACAAAATATGCAAACGGAGGTCTTAGGATGACCTCTAGTGGGTAGTGCAGAAAATGCAGCATTGGGTTAGGAGCGATGGCTGTTAGTATATAGTATAAACTGCATGCTTGTATTTTTCTGTATATTATATACTATATATAGTGTATATACACTATTATAAATGTTAAACAGCACTTCATTTTAATCGGTATTGCAGAACATTAATATAAAAACAACTATGACTTTATATAGCTATTTTTATATAATAATAATAATAATAATAATAATAATTATTATTATTATTATTATTATTATTATTATTATTATTATTATAAAATTAATAAAACAGTTTAGTGTAAAAAAAAAAATGTTGGTAGTATGACCCCATAATAATAATAATAATAATAATAATAATATACAAATAATAAAGAAAATATTAAACATAATAATAAATGTTTATTATTATTATTATTATTATTATTATTATTATAAAATAAGATATTTAGCATTCTTGGTCCAGTGTTGTGTGAGGGGGAGGAAAAAACCATGGCATTAATAAAACAATATAAAAATTAATTAGTTATATTTTTTACACTTATAAAAGTGTTATTAAATTAATAAAAACATATATAAAATTACTAAAAGTGTTTAGTGTTAAAACCTTTGGTAGTATGAACAAAAAATAATAAAAGTACAAATAATAAAGATAAAACAAATAAGAAATCATTTTAAACAACAACAATAATAATAATATTAATAACAACAACAATATATAATAATATTATTATTATTATTATTATTATTATTATTATTATTATTATTATTATTTTAAAAATGCATTTTAATCCAGTCAAGAGAGTGTTAAAATTTTAAGTACCCAGTACAGTTTGTTTTATGTACTTTACATTTTGGTATTTTAGCAAATTACCTGACGCTCATACAGAAAAGTGCTATATACTGCAGAAGTAATATGAGTAATATGCAATTCTGAATATTGCATCATTTAAAGCAACAGTGTATCTTAATGTGTTTTCAGCCTTGGCTCATGTTTTCTCCTGTCTGTCTCTTTCAGTGACATAAAGAAAGAGCGACCTCCGACGCCAGATGATGTCATTGTTCTGTCGGACAATGAGCCTTCTAGTCCTTGTATGAATGGGGTCGGCTACAGTTTTAAGAAAGCGGATACTGAGATGCTAATGGTAATGTGACTTCTCAGGACATTATATTCACAGATTATTTGCAGTTGACATAAGATAGTTTGTCAAGTTTTGCTAACGTGACTTTTTTTGTACATGTCACATGCAGAAAAGCAGCCCGGCTGAACGTGAGCACATCATCAAACAGCTGCAGGAAGAACTGCGTCTACAGGAGGCCAAACTCGTCCTGCTGAAGAAACTCAGACAGAGTCAGACCCAAAAAGATGTTGTGCAAAAGGTAAAAAAAAGCGTCACTGTCATAACAGTGGGGTTGTTAGATGCAACAATAAAGACGGTTGAGGTTCAAACTGACCTGGTATTGACCTTTTCTGTGTTGCAGTCAACCAATTCTGTGGCTGCTCCGCCACCTCTCGTCAGGGGCAGCATCTCATCCACTAAAGGACCCCTACAGGTCAGTGTAAATGTGTCAAACTACACTAAACTTTAAAAAAACAGTAGTACACTACAATGCACATGACCTCACGATGGTGCATGTTTAAATAATGATTGTAATAAAAAATATGATGCAGATAGATATTTAAAAAAAAAAAAACTTTAGTATTATGAACAAATGAAAGCGGAAGTAATATATGAAGAATTTATATATATTATATATATATATAACATTTTAACCCAGTTAAAAATTATTTATAAAAGCCGTTAGTAAAATTTTGTATAAAAAAACCTTAGTTCAAATTAAAAAAAAGAAATATTATTATTATTATTATTATTATTATTATTGTAAATTATTTTTTGTTAATAATAATACTACTACTACTGCTATTATGCGATTTTAAAATAATTAAGAAAACATTTTTAATCCATTTTTATGTAATAGCCTTTGGTGTTATGAACTAATATGTATGTGTTATTATTATTTGATATTCATATTAATAATAGTAGTAGTGGTACTAGTACTACTGCAATTATTATGAGATGAAATTCTAAAGATAATATTTTGCATTTTTAATCCGGTTTTGAGTAATAGCCTTTGCCGTTACAAAATAATAAAAAAAAGTTGAATTATTATTATTATTATTATTATTATTATTATTATTATTATTAATATTATTATTATTATTAATAGTAGTCATAGTAGTACTGGTACTACAACTATTATTATTGGGATAAAATTATAAAGGTAATATTTTGTATTTTTACTCCAGAAAAAAACAACAAAAAACCTTGAACAAATATTATGTATTATGAAATAATAATAAACAGAAGTAATGATGATGTTGTTGTGTAAAAACCTTTGGTATTATAAACAAAAACAAATAATTAATGAAATTACTATTATTATTATTACTATTATTATTATTATTATTATTATCTGAAATAACAAAATATTTTGCATTTTAATCCTGACAAAAAAGATTTAATAAAACCTTTAGTAAAATCCAATATAAAAACCTTTTATATTATGAACAAATAAAAAAAAATGAATAAAGTATTATTATTATTATTTATTATTATTATTATTATCATTATTATTATTATTATTATTGTTGTTGAGTAATCATATTACTACTAATAATATTTAGCATTTGTATTACAGCTTTGTGTAATAGCCTTTGGTGTTATGAAATAATAAAATGTTGTTGTTATTATTATTATTAATAATATTATTACTACTACTACTACTGCTGCTGCTATTATGAGATAAAACAATAAAGACAATATTTTGCATTTGTAATTCAGTTTTGTGTGAAAACCCTTGTTAGTATAATCAAATAAACAAAATTAGAAATTAGAAAGGGTCTGAATGTGTTTTTAGAAGTTGAACTGTGATGAGCTATTAAGACTTAAATACATGTGGTTTTCAGGTCTCCAACCGAAACTCAGGGACAGTCATTCCTCCTCCTCTGGTTCGAGGTGGAGCGCAGGTCTCCAAGCACGGCTCCCATAATACCGTAGTCATGCCACCCTTAGTCAGAGGCTCACAGGTATGCACTGCTGTGGCTTCATTAAGCCTGAAACATTTTCATTTTGAAATTAAGCCTAAAATATTTTTTTAATTTTTAAATTAATCCTTTCTCTCTGACATTTGTGTGTTATAGCCCATCGCTGTGACCCCGCAGCAGATTGCGAGTCTACGGCAGCAGCAACAACACTCGGGTTCAGGTCCTCCTCCTCTGCTGCTGGGCGCACGCACCTCCGTACCCACCGTACAGGTGCAGGGCCAGAGAATCATTCAGCAGGGGCTGATCCGTGTGGCCAATGTAGCCAACGCAAACGTCCTGGTCTCACAGGTTACTGTCATTTACTTGCTATATTTCATGTTATGTTTTTATATATACAGTGTTTACTACAATAATATTAGTAAATGCAGTGATTAAGTGTTTATAATGCTTGGTGTTTAGAAATATTATAGAATTTAGAAAATTGATTTTTATATATAAATATTTTTATATTTTATAGGTTATTGTAAGTTTATTTATTTTATTATTTTTTTAATAATGTATACAATTAAAGCTGCGATAACTTATCTTTTAAAGTTATAAGTAAACAAATGCATATTAAAATATTTTTTTTTACATTATTGTAATTTTATAGTTAGTTTGTTGTACATCATATTATATTTATATTTTTTTAAAACTATTACCTACTATAAACAAGCTTTTAATACATTTTTGCTATTTTAGTATTAAAATAGTATTATTAATTATACTTAATATTTGTAAGTTGTTATAGTTTATAATAATCAATTTAGTTTTATAAACTTAAAAATAGTAAGAGAAGCTATTAACTATTAACTTAACTAATTAACCCTAACCCTATTATTAGGTGTGTAAGGTGTGAATCGGACAGTCTTAAATTATCAACCGTGTTACCATCATAACTATCAATTATTAAAAATCAGTACTATTTGACTCCTCAAAAACTCTCATATAACAACATTGTTTCAACTCTTCATGAATGAGTAAATGTTTCTTCTCATTTTATCACTGATTCTCAACCCTGTTACCATCTTAGTTGATTATTAAAATTCAGTACTATTTGACTCCTCAAAAACCACCATGACATCATTCCTTCAACTCTTCATTAACAAGTAAATGTTTCTTCTTGTTTTATCACTAATTGTCAACCCTGTTACCACCATAAATATTGATTATAAAAAAAAAATCAGTGCTATTTGACTCCTCAAAAACATCATATGACCATCCTTTCAACTCTTCACAAACAAGTAAATGTTTCTTCTTGTTTTTTTTTTTCATTAATTGTCAACCCTGTTACCATTTTATCTATTGATTGTTAAAATTGAGTGCTATTTGACTCCTCAGAAACCATCATATGACATCATCCGTTCAACTCTTCACAAACAAGTAAATGATTTTTCTCGTTTTATCACTAATTATCAACCCTGTTACCATCATAACTATCCATTATTAAAGTTCAGTGCTATTTGACTCCTCAAAAATCATCATATGATGACATCCTTTCAACTATTCACAAACAAGTAAATGTTTCTTCTCATTTTTTTTTTCACTAATCATCAACCCTGTTACCATCATAATTATAGATTATTAAAATTCAGTACCATTTGGCTCCTCAAAAACCATCGTATGACATAATCGTTTTAACTCTTCATGAACAAGTAAATGTTTCTTTTCATTGCATCACTAATTGTCAACCCTGTTACCATCACAGCTGTTGATTATTAAAGATCAGTGCTATTTGACTCCTCAACTATATCATTTGACACCATCCATTCAACTCTTTATGAACGAGTAAATGTTTCTTCTCGTTTTATCACAAATTTTCAATCCCTGTTACCATCATAAAAGTTGATTAATATATTCATAGTAAGTAAACCTACTATTGTAAGCGTATAAAAGTTTACGAGTTTATATTTTTGTTACTTTATGCATTTATATAATGTTGTAGTAGCTGTAATATGCTAAATATACTTTCATTATAATTAACATAAAAATTAAATCTAGTTGCAAAGCGAGGAATGAAAAAAGGGTTTCATGAAGTGGATCGGGAAGGGTCCTCGAGCTGGGATTCGAACACTGGGCGCCCAGAGCGCAACGGCGCTGTCATATTATCAAATTTGACTGCGTTTATTAACTGATATATGGAAGCTGTTATGAACTCTCATCATGTTTTCTCATGTCCAGGCCTCTTCAACCGGTTTGAAGAGCTCTCAGTCTGGTCTGGGCAGCAGCACCAACGCCAATGAGTCTCCTGCCAGCCGGCAGGCCGCCGCCAAGCTTGCGTTACGGAAACAACTAGAGAAAACCCTCCTTGAGATCCCGCCACCTAAACCTCCAGCACCGGAGCTCAACTTCCTGCCCTCGGCAGCTAATAATGAGTTCATCTACCTGGTGGGGCTGGAAATGGTGGTCCAGAACCTGCTAGATACACTGGCTAAAAGTGGGTACACCCTAATAGTGCGTATTTACGAAATATAATGCGTTACCATGCTAACGTCACTTGCTTGCTTTCTAGGTAAGCAGCCGCAGACAGAACCTGCATCTACCCCAGTACCCAAGGAGCCCTTCACTTGCGCCCAGTGCCAGACGGACTTCACCTCTCGCTGGAGGCAGGAGAAGAGCAATGGCTCCATCCTGTGTGAGCAGTGCATGAGCTCCAACCAGAAGAAGGCCCTGAAGGCTGAGCACACTAGCCGCCTGAAGGCGGCCTTCGTCAAAGCCCTGCAGCAGGAGCAAGAGATTGAGCAACGCATACTGCAGCAGGCCGCCTCGCCCGTCTCCAAGACCACCACCACCTCATCATCTTCCTCCTCATCCTCGCCGGTGATTAAATCCGATCACGTGCTGGTGTCGCCACAGTATAAAGTGAGCACGTCGCTGTCCCAGCAGAGCAATAGGGGGACATCGGTCGGTCGATACCACACCACCACTATCAAGCAGGTAATGGACACTCCTATTTTGGCTGCTATTTGTCCCAAGCGTAGCGTTTTCTGACCTTCAGCGTGTTTTTCTACTCAGGCTCCAGGCCAGCTGTCCCGTAGCGTACAGCAGGCGGTGAGTGCACGCGGGGTGAGCCACAGCTTCTCCACGTCCTCCCAGCTCCAGAACGCTGTCACGGCCGCCGCGCTGGTCAGCAGGCCAGGTAAGCATGCCGTGAGGGCAGGGGAAAAGGGCACCAGCAGCAGCAACCCCACCACCAATACCTGGAGGAAACAGAACAGCGGCACTGCAGGTAGATGATGCCTACTTAAAGAAAAAAAAAGTCTGCCCCTTCCTGTCTCCTCTTTTCCTGTATCTGCACATCTTTTTTTTGTGTATCTGGAGCTGATTTACTGCATAAGTCAAACATGCAAAAATGAGGCAAAAGTACTCCTGTTAACGTATGTAAACACATTTTAACAAAAACATCAACAAAAATCCAGTGGAATTTATTTTTACATGTTAGTTCTGACCACTTCCAACCTTTTTTGCCCATAATTTTCTGGAAAACTTGAAAACCAAAGCTAGTTTGTCTTTGGTGTTTATATTATTTATGTATATATATTTTTCTATACTATTAATCAAAGTCAATTAATCAAAAACTGTTTTGACATCATCTTTTTAACTATTCATGGAAAAATTAAATGTCTCCTCGTGTTTTAATATGCAAGTAGTGGACAATCCGGAATGGTCAACCCTGTTACCATTAACTATTATCAAAATTGGTTTCTAATTATTCTGTTTGTATTCTAATTAATTATTCTATTAATTAAAACAGTCATAAGAAATAATCCTTTCTACTTTTTTAAAGATATGTAAATATTTATTTATTTACTTGCATTATTATTATGCACAATAAGAAGCAGAAAATCTTAAATACATCAACCCTGTTGTCACGATTTTGTCATAGTAAAAAAAACTGATTATTTAAATGGGTATTTGTACATTTTGGAATTTTGTAAAAAAAAATAAATAAATAAATAAATAAATAAAATCTTGTAATGGCATGACCATTAGCATAATGCTAATAATTGCTAGGTGAAATATCAAATTGGCAACCCTGTTACCATCAATCCTGTTACTTTGCAACCTTGCTTTTCTAAAAAAAAAAAAAATGAAAAAAAAAACACCACCTTGTAGTGTTATGTTTATTGCCATAAGGCTAATAATTGCTAGGTGAAATATCAAACTGATAAACCCTGTTACTTTGCAACCTTGTTTTTAAAGTCACATCTAATTTAGCTTAAGATCCAGGTCATTAACACTCTTCAGGTCTTATAGAAATGTACTTGACCATTCTTTTTTAAAATCATTAACTACTTTGCATTTTCCCCCCGACAGGTGTCACCATGGCTTATGTCAACCCCAGTCTGTCCGTGCACAGGACGACGTCTCCGGTGGACCGTCAGCGAGAGTACCTTTTGGACATGATCCCTTCCCGCTCCATTTCCCAAACGGCGAACACATGGAAATAGTGCCCTGAAGAAATCACCCGAAAATTTCTCATAATTATAACCCTGTCTTTTTGGACGTTCGGTCGGTTATCAGTATCAGACAGCCAGCCGTTAAGCAATAATAAAAATGAAAAAATTATTATATTTTCTCTCTATTTCTCCTTTGTTCCAAGACCCTTAGTTGTACAGTCTAAAGTAAGACCCCATAGGCCAACAGGTGTCCTAGAGAAGAACTGTACCAGGATCAGCGATCAAGGAGACGCAAGGACCTTTTCTATAGGCCTTTGTATCTACTGAATCCCTCCATTACCCAATGGGCTTTAGTGATCTAATACACATCACCCACAACTCCCAATTAACAGCCCTCCAGGTGGAGTAATTGCTCCTTTATGTGAAACTAAAGTGTTTCTAGAGGCTCATGGACACTTCTTCCCCACAGGAAGTGGAGGACACAGGACTGCAAAGTTCCTGCGTGACGCCAGGGATTATTTTACAACCTTTTTGTGGACCATCTACATACTACGAGAGTACTTTTCCGACCCACAGCGTCTCTTGAACAGATATGGGAGTGTATGTTTGTGTATTTGATGTCGATACGTTGCTTTTTTTGTTTTGTTTTTTTTAGCTTCACTGTGGACTCATTCCACCCTTTTCAAAATGGCCTTTTTTAAAGGCTCCAAGTTTAAGGAATTGTTATACTGTTGAGGTGGTTATACATCTGCATCTGTAGTGTGTATTTTTGAATACTTTGGGTTGTTTCTTTTTTCTTTGTAAGCTTATAAAAGACATTTAACCAAGAATTGTGCATCAGGGATGGTTACAGAGATGGACGTAACTAACAAAAAAGCAGCAGCCGCAACAGGACTACTACTAGACCTTCTTGTTTAAACAATTTATCAGAATTTTTTTTTTTTTTTTTTTACAGGAACAATTGACATATTACGTTATGCTTTTAGTTTCCGCTGTGATGTGCTCCCCCTTAGGCTTTCTCGTAACAGCATCTAGGAAATATGTGGATGTTGTGTTATTTATAAATGTCACTTTAGATGAAGGATATTTCATTAGCTCCTTCCCAAACAGTTTCAAAGCCTTGTGAGTTTAAGATTGGACTGTATTTAGGATGTTTAAATGCAATTTTTTTTTTTTTTTTTTGTCTAATGCGCAGTTCGTTCATGGATCCTGTTGGAAGCCGTGCCACTTAAGTCACGGCTTAATCTTTCCTTAAAGGAAATGTTTGGGTTGAAAGCATTACTGCTTATTGAATGTAGCACACAATCTTAGCTAATGAAATTGAGTCCTACCTGTTAGGTGGTGGTTAGGTGGTTTACCATCTCTTGCTTTCCTTTCATCTGATTTGATTTGCTAGCAGTACGCTCGATATTTTAGCTAAACTGTTATGTATGTTATATACGACAGCTCGGGTCCTTAGTCATCGCAGTCCAGCGAACACGTCGAGTCAGTTCTGCTTCGGTCGTTTTGACTTTCTTTTTCTCGAAATGATCCGTTCAGTGATCTTGAACGCCTGTGGAGGCCCCCGTTTCTGACTGCTGTTCTGACTACTGCCTGCTGCTGACAACTAACACCATTCCATTTCCCCCTGGGATGCTGCCGTCGTTTATTGTGGAGCATCTCTTTTAAGAATTGTAAAAAAATAAAACAAAAAAAACTTTTTTTCCATCTGTTTCTGCTCTATCAGTTAATAATTATAATAAAAACTAATTTTAACCTGTTTGGTCTATCGTGTGGGTGTAGTTTCTCCATTCCTCTAATGACTGAAAACCGATCATTTTCCTCAATCGTGATTGGGATTCAGATATTAGGACTATCCAAACTCTCCCAGATGGATGGATTTTTCACACTGTTTCTTTGCATTTGCACACTTTAATTAGCTGTTCTTCTTTAGCTTTTTCCCATCTGCAGCCATTGATGAACTGCCACCTGTTGAATGGCTGGACGTGTGGAAGGATCGTACTGGAGCAGAGTACGGATGAAGACCCGGCATGGTTCCTGAACACCAGCACCATCCGGATAAACCAAAGGCTTCCGTTGAAGACGGTGAAGTCGCCTCAAGTTGGTATCGTCATATGGCATCGATCCAGTCACCATGACGAATAGAATCACCCCGAGGCTCCACATGTCATACTTCTTTGGGTCATACGGCCTTCCCATGATGACTTCTGGTGGAGTGTAGGCTGCAGAACCGCAGAACGTCTGACTGAGCTCTGAAGGGTCTTGCACGCAACGTGCGAAACCAAAGTCTGTGATCTTAACTTGTTCTTCGCTTGTCAACAGTATGTTTTCACACTTGAGGTCCCGATGGACGATGTCCATCTGGTGGAGGTAGTTGATTGCACTGACCATCTGAGAGAACAAGTTTTTGCTTTGGTCTTCTGGGATGCGTTGCACTTCGTGTATCTTCTGAAGGAGATCTTTTGCTGCAGCTTCCATCACGATGCACAGTCGTTTACCAGCCACCTCAATTAACTCATGCATTTGGACAATGTGGTCGTGATTCACCCGTCTCAAAATTGCCAGCTCCCTCGGGAGAAACTTCTGGACGAAGTCCTTGGGGGCTTTTACGCGGTCGACGATTTTGATGGCCACGTTGCAGCGGTGTTTCTGCGAGGTGGCGAGCTTGACTTGGGAGAAGCTGCCTTCACCAATATCGGCTATGAACTTGTAGCCCATGCCTTTTAAAATGTTATTAACAGACATTGTTTTAAATCTCAAGCATTTACAAAAACCGCATGAATACTTTGCATTTGGATCACGTTCCTCACCCTTGCTGCAAAGTATTTTGTAACGGGCATTTGAATTCTGCTGTATTCTGAGAGATATCAACATTCTAATGTATGATGTCATAATAGAACATATACAGAATGGCATCCAGGGACAACTAATTGACAAGAAGAAATGTACAGTTGAAGTCAAAAGTTAACATACACCTTGCAGAATCTGCAAAATGTAAATTATTTTACCAAAACATTTAGTACTGACCTGAATAAGATATTCTACATAAAAGATGTTTACATACAGTCCATAAGAGAAAATAATATTTTAATTTACAAAAAGTTAACCTGTTCACGATTTCACACACTTGATTCTCTATGCTGTGTCATTACCTGAATGATCCACAGCTGTTTTGTTTAGTGATAGTTGTTCTTGGATCCCTTGTTTGTCCTGAACAGTTAAACTGCCCACTGTTGTTCAGAAAAATCTTTCAGGTCCCACAAATTCTTTGTTTTTTTTTTTTAGCTTTTTTGTGTATTTGAACCCTTTCAAACAATGATTGTATGATTTTGACATCCATATTTTCACTTGTATGCAACTTTTTAAATTTGAAGATGAGGGTAAATTTAACCTATTTTGTCTTCTGGGAAACATGTATCTTCTGTAGCCGAAGGGCAGCACTAAATGAAAAAAATATGATATTTAGGCAACATAAGATATGATAAAATATTTGTCCTCTGTGTGAAAAGATGGATCTCAAAATCATACAATCATTGTTGGAAAGGGTTCAAATACACAAAAATGCTGAAAAACCAAAGAATTTGTGGGACCTGAAGGATTTTTCTGAAGAACAACGGGCAGTTTAACTGTTCAGGACAAACAAGGGACTCAAGAGCAACTATCACTTAAAAAAAAAAAAAAAAAAAAAGGCTGTGGTTCATTCAGGTAACAACACAGTTTAAAGAATCAAGTGTATGTAAACTTCTGACATACTGTTAAAACTTTTGTGTCCCTTTAATAAATTCAACTATTTTCTCTTGTGGATTATATGTAAATGCCTTTTTATGTGAAATGTCTTATTTAGGTCAGTACTAAATAAAAAAAAAAATATCATGAATTTTGTATGATGCCTCTTATTGGTAAAATAATTAACATTCTGCAAGATTCTGCAAGGTGTATGTACACTTTTTACTAATTTGTACCCCATTAAATCAACATTAATACCTAGTATTTTGTTAATTTTAACAAGACTTGACTGATTAAGAACACTTTGAGCATTTTAAAAAATAGAAGTGCTTAAACGAGCTTTTTTGTCAGTAGAATAGTGCCAAACATAATCGTTTTGGTTTGTTCTGACTCGCCACACACACTCACACACAAAACTCGACAGGAGTTTCCACCTCAGAGTAATAAATAAAGGTAACTATGACTTTATATCTCCAAATATATTTTATATCTCATTATTGTAATTTTCCTCCTGTAATAGCGACTATTTTTCTGAGTAAACATTTCAAAACCGTTTTTATTTTTCATTCTGAGGCGGGAAACAGGCTTCCCCACATAATAGGCTTTTCGCGCCATCAGTGCAGTTCGTTAATGATTCTGCAACCATCATTTTAATGATGTGCAAAGAGAGACCCGCGTTGAATATTAGAGATATTTATACCACTACGTTGGGGAACAGTTTTAATTGTTTCACGGAAACGTCCGTAATCCACTAACCACCAATATGATGAGCAAATAACATTTCGTCGAGCATTGAACATGTTATTTCGACGCCCTACATCAGGCTCATAGCCGGTGAGTCCTGGAATGGATCCTTAATTATAATTGTTTGTCTACAAGTGCTTCTCGTTAGTTTTAGATGAACTAGAACTCAATTATATCCCTAGCGTTTCAATTTGCCTGCAATGACACGAAATGACCTCTAAACGGCAGTGTGGCGCTAAACTGTAACCGTTTCCATTAATCCAGTTTTTATTAGAACACTTATATTATTTAAATCAATTTAAACATTGAAGATTGCGCATTTTAAAACGGAAATGAGCTCATTCATGAATGTTTACAATAATATTAACCACTGAACACTGATTCGGTTTATATGCAGCAGCATCACAAATTATATGCATTAGTCTGATATGGTTTTCTAATATCATTCTACATGCTCAAACCTTGAATATTAATACCTCACTGCATGAATTTATGCATGGCCAGTAGTATTACATAAATAATGTGCCAAAGCGGCACGATGATGAATAAGCATTTGAATTGAAATAGACATATTCACACTCGCACTGAGGATGCTACATCTGAAAGGGATGCGGTTCATGCTTGACTGAGCTCTCCAGCATCAGGGGTGCTCAGCCAATCAGGCGGCGCTCCCGGTGTCTCCCTGCCTCTTAATTGGCTGACACTTTCAGCAAGAGTAGCTGATCTACGCGTGGAGCCTGGGTTTATCAGCCAGTAAGCCAGGAGACAGAAGCAGGGCACACAGTGAGAAAAGAAAGAGCAATAAGAGGGTGACTGTTGCTAGAGATAAGCGCTGCTGAATCAATCAAGATGAACCACAGCTCCAACGAGAAAGAACCTGAGACCATAGAGCCACTGCGTTATCTCAGGTATGCTCTTTTATCTTTCTTTTTTTTTTTTTTTTTTCATAATGTGACATACCTTTTAAGACATGTTTGTGTTTAAATGCATCTTAATAGGGATCCTAGTAAGGATGAGTAATATTTCCATTATCCACCATCAGTCTAACTTTTACATAAATGCGATTTGTGACACAGAAGGATGGCTGTAATATCCCTGGCTGTCTAAAGAAAATGCATCTAACTTAATTTCCTCCCAGCTTTCCTGTTTACAAAAATAAGACACATTGATTATGATCAACAGGCTTTAATAATCTGGAAATGTGGGCGAACAGTTGGAAGAAACGGTCCTCTTCTGCTGTCTCCACAGCAGTTTGTTGGTGATTTAGGCATGTCGACAAAAGGTGATGTGACATTTGGGCTGCTGGACGTTGTGATGGCAACATCCTGGCCAGTGATTTGCTCTCTAAACAAGCGGGAGGTCTCCTGTTCCTGATCTGAGTGAAATGTTAGAATTGCTTTCTAAAGCATTATCAGTATATAAAAGTGTCAGTTCAGTCTAACATCTGACAAACTGCCTCATGTTCTTGTGAGGTTTAGATCTTAGCAGATGTAACCAGAGAGTATATTTCAAAAATGACACCGAACAAATGGTGTTTTGATCAGAAGCCCGAGCGGCACGAGGTTTGCTTTCCATACTGGGCTTTCCTGGCAAGAGAGGCCCTTGAAGCTCTTCACACCAGCCCACGGCGTTTAATATACGGTGGTCGGCAGGAGACGAGGCAAATTATACACTTTAAGGGAGGATGGAATAATAGGATTTAAGGATTTTAGGTTTAACGGCGTGGATTCAGGGGAGATTAATGTTCCTGCTGTAACTTAAAACCCTCATAGCTAATAATGTTGCTTTTGCGTGGAAACCACATAGTGTGAACGAAAACAATTGGCTTTTCTATTATCGTTTTTTTTAAACAGATTGATTTGTGGATTCGTACTGTGTATCCTGGGGTTTGTTCGTGCTAATGGCCCCTGTGTCTTTTTATTGACGTCGGGTATTGATGCCGAAACCAAGATGGACAACATTGGGTTGCAAAAATTGGATTTTCGAGTCGGCAGGATCTTTCTCTATCAAAACTAGCATTTAAATGAAATATTTTGCAAGCTACATAGAGTATCCACTAATTTCAAAGCAGAAGTAAGCTCTTTTTTGTGAACAAATCATTAGCTGTGAATAACTAAGAATAACAAAGTGCAGTAAATGCAAAAACTGCCAAGTTTGCAAAGCTTTGTACAGCTAAAACAACTGGAAGCCTCGCACATTCAATTAAAATATTTCTTGCATTAAAAATAAGGTGGATAAAATGGTAATGTTTCATTATATTACATTAAATACTCTTAAAGGGAACCCTGGGTATTAAGACTTGTATGGCTTAACTTACTTAAATATGTAGTAGAAAACCCATAAAAGATTTACGTCATTTAAAAAATCCACATTGTGTTATACATATTTTGGACTATTTGGGGCGCCATTATTTCCATGACGTGAAATGTTTGCACTCGGTCAGCTACTGCTGCTACCTGTTGCTATTTTTACCACAAAACAACTTGGAATACACAACTCTGAAAATTAAAATACTGATATGATGCTACATTTTGTGGGTTTTGGATGTAATTTTCAGTCGAAAGGGCAACAAAAACCTACGAAAGATTTACGTTATTTAAAAAATCCACATTGTGTTATACATATTTTGGACTATAGGGGGTGTCATTATTTTGATGACGTCAGATGGTTGCACTCTGTGAGTTACTGGCATTACCTGTTGCTATTTTTACCGCAACACAACTGGAAATACTCAACTTAGAAAATAAAATACTGATACAATGCCACATTGTGTGGATTTCGGTTGTAGTTTTCAGTTGAAAGGGCAACAAAAATCCACGAAAGATTTATGTTATTTAAAAAATCCACATTGTTTTATACATATTTTGGATTATAGGGGGCGTCATTATTTCGGTTTTGTGAAATGGTTGCACTCGGTGAGCTACTGGCGCTACCTGTTGATATTTTTACCGGAACACAACTTGGAATACACAACTCTGAAAATAAAATAATGATACAATGCCATGTTGTGCAGGTTTTGGTTGTAATTTTCGTTGGAAAGGGCAACAAAAATCAATGAAAGATTTACGTTATTTTAAAAAAATCCACACTGTGTTTTATTTTGGACTATGGGGGCGCCATTATTTCGATGACGTGAAATGGTTGCACTCGGGGAGCTACTGCTGCTACCTGTTGCTATTTTTACCACAACGCAACTGGGAATATACAACTCTGAAAATAAAATTCTGATACAATGTCACATTGTGCGGCTTTTTGATTGTAATTTTCAGTCGAAGGGCAACAAGAGAAGTGATGTAAATCTTCACAGCTATTCCTAATGACAATAAGAGTGGAAAAGAATGGGAAAATGTCTGAGGACAAATAAAACTTCCTAAAGACCCATGTCTTTGTTCTCTCCACTTTAGCTCTGATACCTTTGAGGCTTTTTTGAAAGAGCTTTAACGGCAGAGACAAAAAACGCTAGATGCCATCCTGGCAGAATGTAAACATGCCAACACTTGTCATGATACCGCAGACACTGAAGGAGTTTCTCAGCTTGAATTTCACTCGATATCCGGGGGCGTTTAGACTCTTTGTGGGGAAAAATCGATGTTACTGCATTTGGTTTAAGCCTACGCTTATATCCACTGGCAGCTCTTTCAGTAGCTGTGGTCTTCCTTTCGGTATTTTATTTTCCAAGTTGTGTGGTGGTAAAAATAGCAACAGGTAATGCCAGTAGCTCATCTAGTGCAACCATTTCACGTCATCAAACTAATAGTGCCCCCCATAGTCCAAAATATGTATTAAATAACGTAAATCTTTCATGGCTTTTCTCCTACATATTTCAGTAAGAGACATTACTACATAACTACATTTTTTCTTGGCTGCTTTTGATATCACACAGCTCAGGATAGCCGCTATGTTTTTTGGTGCGATTCAATCAGTCAGCACTGTCATGACATAATTTCCTGTTTCAAAATGATTAGTCACATGGCAGATGATTGGCTCAAAAAAACATGACAGATTTCAAACCACCTACCTGCAAGGGTTTCTTCACTAGCACCTCACGTTCAGATGAAAAGGAATGCTAACGGCTAGTTTTCCTCACATATTATACAGTATGTTAAACTTGTTTCTTCTTTATTCAGAATTGCACACCTTTTCGGCTCAACGGTTACATCACATAAGGAAAAATTTGCTGGATAGGAGTTAACAGGTGTTATTATGATGTGCAAGTTCTACCTGATTGCGTGTCCGCCTTGTTATTGTTCTTCTCAGTCGTGTGCAGCTCTGTTTCGTTTCTGCTGGGCGTTGGGGTTTATTTATAGGCCGAGACTCCAAATGCAATAACAGAGCAGCCTGCATGATTTGTGGTTTGTTACCAGGCAATGTATTAGTTCTAATGGTGGTGCCCATTAAAGTTAGATTATGGAGGTGAAATCTCAATTTACTCAGTTGTCAAGAGTGCAAAATAGGTGTGTGTGCTTTTGCTAGGTGTTGCGGGGCGATACAAGTGCGACCAGCTGGAATATTCGCTGACCCTTTTGGGTCCTCGTGTATTGATGTCTAATGATCCATCGATTTACAAGATCATAGAGGTGTCCACTGTCATTGTTCACAGCTGATCAAGCAAAACACTGTCACACGCCATCTGGCGCTTCAGCTTTGATGCCAGAAATTGTCTGATGCGCCATCAATCCTGATTTATCAAACGTGATCCAGCTAGACTCAAACTCTTGAGCCCACATGAACACAGTTATTCAATGTAACCACTGGGCCACAGGTCAGGACGGAGACAAAGAGCCAAAAATTTTCTTAAATGTAGTAAATTAATATACGCAGCATTGAAATTTGGAATAGCATAGGATACTTTACAAAAATATGCTAGAAATAGTCATATTAGTATGATAGTATGCTATTCAAAATTCAAAACATCCATCTTTTTCTTTAACGCAGAAGTAAGCCTATTGGTGGGACTTACAGTTTATTAGCAGTAAATGGTAAAACTGTTTGCACTACAAACCAGTGTGTTCATAATTAGGATAATACATTAAAATAAAATGGTAAGATACACCAATTTACAAAATTAAGCAGCAAAACAAACTGTTTTGTACACCTAAAAATAGACCGGAAGCCAGACCCATAAAATTTACAAATGGTCACGCCCCCTCTTTTGGGAACAAAAAGGTGGATGGTTTTGAAATTTTGTCTAAATATTAATGTCATATTAAGTAATTCAAAATATTGTGGCATTGTATTAAATAAAGAAGCATCAAAGCATCTTTAAATGAGAAACTAAAACTGCCAGTAGGTGGCGTTAAATGTCTTGCTGAGTAAGTTGAGTCATTCATAAATTCGATTCGAACGGCTGATTCATTCGAGAAATAAGTAAACGGCTCTTTTTATGAATCACTAGTTCACTTGAATAATTCAAACGCGGATTCATTCAGAAAGGAAACGCCACTGTGTTTTGTGCACAGACTCACAAGGTACAGCAGTTCTATTTTGGCTTACTGAGGTAATATTTTCGTTGGCAAAACTGAGATAAAATAGACAAGATTATGTTTAAAGTATAATACAATATTAACTTCTTATTTGTTGAAATGCACTCGTGGTATTCGGGGCTAAAACAACACTTCGTTGCTCATGTTATTGTTTTAACGGTCGCTTATTACTGTTTCCGCTGGAAAACCCATACTGAGGCATATTGGTCTTGACATAGTTTAAACACCAAACAGAGAGACTGGGCGTTTGTTATCGGATATTATATGAGAAATTCATCAAATTCTACACGGGAAAAAACATGAAACAAACATACCCTCTGCTGAAGTATCACGGAAGTCGTGAAACTAGTAGGTATGTGTTCTTAATTTTAGTCTCCCATCAACCATAAACGTCTTTCTGCACAAACGGAGTGTTTTGTGCTGGACTGTGTCACGTTAAACAAGTGCGAATTTAGAGAAATAGGTTGTTTGCACATGACGTCATTACTGTGGCGCGAAATGCAGCTGGAGGGCAGGAAGTGATTTTTCTCCATAGGAATCACTAGCAGAAACTCAAAATGCCTGTGTTTTGCGTTGTTTATGGATGCTCAAATCGGTCAAACCGAGAAACCACAAAAGAGCTTTTATCATGTATGAAAATTTGTTGTTCATAAAGGGGGAAAGGCAAGAAATTGACTGAAAACCGCAGGAAAAAGTGGCTTGTAAACCTCCGTCTGTGGTCAGGAGGAGTGTCGGATAATGCTTGTGTGTGCAAATGGTTAAGAAAAGATATTATAATACGTTAAGATATTAATAAAGAAATATATAAATAGATACAGCGTGAGACAGTGAGAATTCACTTAATGCTAAACGCCACACGTAGACACAATATAAGATATTATATTTGTAGTTTCGAGAGCGTCATTGATTATAACGGAACATTGTGAGATTTCAATAAATTGAAGTGAGTGACAGCTTTTTAGTGACTATATGGAAGCGCTATTTGCTCGCTTTCTATAAACAGTTCGGAATTTTAATAAAAGTTTCGCTTTGCGTGCTGCTAACAGGACCAATAGCCACAAAACCGAGCAAATAGTGCTTTCATATAGTCACTAAAAAGGAAAGGAAAAGGAAAGTCTGTCAAAAAGCTGTCACTCACACTTCAATTTATCGCAATCTCACAAGGTCCCATTGTAATCAACTGCAAATATAATATCTTATTTACATTGTATCTACGTGTGGCATTTAGCATTGAGTGAATTCTCAGCATCTCACCCTGTATCTATTTACATATATCTTAATATTATTATATCTTTTATTAACCATTCGCGCACACAGGCGTTATCTGACTGTCCTCCTGACCGCAGACGCAGGTTTACAAGCCACTTTCCCCTGCTTTTTTTCAGTCAATCCTTGCCTTTTCCTCCTTAAGAACAGCAAATTTTCATACACGATACGAAATGAAATTTCTCGGTTTGGCCGATTTCCATAAACAACTGAAAACACAGTCATTTTGAGATTCTGCTATTGATTCCTATAGAGAAAAATCACTTCCTGCCCTCCATCTGCATTTCGCGCCTCCTCAGAATCACGTGATTGCAAACAACCTATTGTTAGTCAGTTGAACTGCGTTGCGCTTTCTACATGGTGCGGAGGATTTGTTGACGTCAGCCGAAAAGAATAGTCGTTTCAAAACTGGGCGTCTGTAAGGGAGCGTGAGTGGGAGAAATAGAGTGCTTTCCGTACATAATAAAACGTAATTTTGTGGCAAAACATGTAACTAATTTGTCGTTTTTATCCTAATTTTACTGTATTTATTTGTTTGGCCACTGTCGTTGCGGGTTTTGGTTATTTTGTTGTTGTTTTTTGAAATAACTCAAATCGTGTGGCGAAAGACGTGTGGTGTAATACGGGCAAAAGCCGCCTGGAACTACGTTCGCCTTGCGTTTATCTGAAAATACTGCACACCTTCAGAACGTTAGTCAGCCAATTAGATTCAAGCATTCAACGCCTGTAGTATAATAAGATTTAGGCTGCGCCCGAAAGACTAGTCAGCTGACTTGTGGCCTCGCTGCCTTATCAGGCAGTGACTTCGAAGGCTGCGAAGGCAACTCTAGAAACAGTTTCGGACGGACTTCAGAGGCAGCAGAACGTGACGCCGTTGCTAGGTTACCTAACGGTTAAGTTGTAGATTTTGTAGAAAAACACAGTTATATATAACTGTGCAGTTAATTTTAATAATACATAATAATACATAATAATACATAAAGACCTCAATGTCATTACCCACCGAAGGTCTGTGCGTCTGAGAAGACCACTGAGAATGGCAGCTACTTCTTGCTTAAAAAAATAAAAGCACTGATGCAAGTAATATTGCAGAACAGGTCATTGTTATTAGTGGCCGTTTCATAATTATTGGTAGTACATTGTAAATATTATTCTTATTCACTACTCATTTGAACCCTTTCAACATTTTATTAAATACTATTATTACAAACAATATTATTTATTATGCTTTTTACACAATTACGATTCATAAAGTATATCATGGTCAAGATCTCATCTGTTATATAAAGTAACAAGTCTAATTTCACCAGAACATCTTTATTTATATATATAAATAAATATATGACATGTGACGCACACGCACAGGATTGTGGGAAATCGAAGGCAGCGAAGGATACATCTGTGCTGCCTTCAAAATTCCATCAAAAGAAGGTACCTCCGGAGACAGGAAGTGAAGGAGAATTGAAATTCGGGCGTGCCTTGATGCCTTTCTGCCTTGGAATGCTACCCCCGAAGACAGCATTTTAGAGCTTTCGGACACAGCCTTATCCACCTTTTTCCTAAACGCGGAAGTCTCGCCCGACTGGAACAGCGTTTTACATTTCCGGTCTCTGGTGTTCCTAGATGGATAATTTGGACGTTAAACCTATGAAAATGGTTGTAAAAATCAAATAGCGCCGTAGTTTAATCACTTTACAGTGTCGCAATGACCTTCCTTTTGCAGTAACTCACCTGTCATAGTTTAATGAGTAGACATGAAAGATGACATGAAGCGACGTGAGGTTAGCTGCATTGAAAACATAGACACAGCTTTCGATGGAGGCGAAGTTTGCTGGATTTTGTCCACAAAATGATAAGAGCGCACATTATTTTATTATTTCACACAGTATTTTAACAGAAGCGGTTTAAGCCACACTCGATTTCTTTTGTAATTGTTTATGCAAGACATACAGCATCTGACAGAACAGATTTGCTGGTATATGCAAAACAAGTTTGTCTCAAGAATTTGTCTCAAGAGTTTGTCCAACAACAGCACAGCTCAACCCTGGGGGCATTTTTTATTTAGTTATACTGATAAAGTTTCAGTTTAATTAATTTAGTCAGTCTTTTTTTATCTTGCTTTAACATGGATTTCTAACAAAATCCATGCTAACAAACGGAAGTTAGAATCCATCATGGTGGTGCTCAGGAAAAAGGAGGATAGAAGAGAGCAAAAACAAACCTTGTTTTTCTGTGAAATAATGTAGAGTGAATCATCCACAATAAGACCAGATGTATTATTAAAGTAAATAAAATCTGTTTTGATTTCAAGTTGACTATAGTTCAAGATGAAATGATTCATAAGTGTAAATACCTCTAAGAGCAGAGTTAAATACATCCATTTTTGATTATTAAGACACTGAAAGGGCAGAGTGGCTAATAAATTGATTGTTTTTCTCACTTGTGAGCAGGATTCTAATGTTCGTTTTATTACAGCACTATCTGAGAGCTATTCCACCCCAGTCAGTGCATATAGAGCCTCATTTATTAGCTATAAAGAGGGTAGATTAAAGTATACATCACAGGGGAAATACAACCAGTTCAGTTTTACTAATTTTGACTAGCCACTTTCAGTGTTTTATGTCAAATCAAATCTCCATTATAGTTCATAGCTTATTACTCAGAGCCAAATCTCTCCATATCACATCAGTTTAAAGGTAAAGTTCGGTTGATTTTTTTTTTCCTCAGTCAAGGCATTGAATGAGACTGACAGTATTTCTTTTTCTCCCTTTTACGCATGTAATGAGTTTTATCACTTCTTGCGGTTGAGGCTGTGAAGGGGGAGGCTGCTGGATAAGATTGACAGTGTTTCGTTTTTCTCCCCCTGATGTGTTTAATGAGTGTCTTCACTGCCAAGCTGCTGCGTAATGAAGTGCCTCTATTTCTGATAGACTAGGTGAGATGTTGAAGATGGGGGAGGAGGGTTTGTTTATGAGGAAAGCACCTTTGTCCATACAGGTGCATGCTCCTCAAGTAACTGGGAAATGGAGCTTGATTGAGATGTCCTTGAGTCATCGTCCTTCATTTTTGTCCTTTGCTCCTTTGCTTTATTTAGAAAATTGTTTCATTTCTGCTTCATAAAAATTCAAAGATCTTGCAGGAATGCCCTACTTTCATTGATCTCATTAAATGCCATGTTTTACTCAGAAATACGTCAGATTATGGAAACAAGGAAAGGAATTTCATGTTGAGACCTTCTCCTTTGTGTTTCATTTTCCTGAAAACTGGCCCACATTCCAGCAGGGTGGAAAAAGAGTACTAGAAGGGGGTATGGGTAATTTTGCAACTCGAGGGGTAATCACGCAGATCAGGTATGTGATGTATAATCGGTGAGGCGTGACGCTTGGATCACAGCATGTAGTGGGGGACCATCAGCTGTTAAAAGAATCGATAGGAGCTGTTTTCGCAAACACATGGTACAATTTCCATTAGCGGAGAACAGCTGCGAGTCAGGGACTGATATATGGCCAAGTCACCATAGAAACAGTGGGACTGGAACATATTCCTATGAAGTCAACATACATATTTGACAGGATGGCAGTTTCTGAGAGAATGAGGGATGAGAAAGGAACAGTTTGACCAGTCACGTACTGAGGGAACGTGAATATGTGCTTGAGCTCTATTAATTATATGTTGAATTTCGTCAGACAGAACGAAGTCCCGCAGCCTCGTCCAGATTAAACATCCGGACTGTTCTGCTCCAGCTCAAGTTCTTTGTAAAGTTTGACGGATGTGGACGGCCAACATTTTCGCTGTTTTCTGCCGCCATGCTTGTCTTAAATTGTCCCTTTTTGTTTCGCCAGAGACAGCGTAATTGGGTTCACCGTCTCGCTCGGTTGGGCTTATTACAAAGCCATTATGCTCTGGCAAAAGCTGACAGTCTAGAAACCAGGAGTTATAATTTGGCCCATGTCCTCATCTGCTCCACGGACATACTTGGTTTATAGCTCTCAAATGCTGTTTTTGTTGTAATACATAGTCTACATTTATTACATTATCTAATTTAATCAGTTTAGCTGTGGGTCATTCTCAGGATTATGTGCTGTTTGCTGACAGAAATTTTCAGGATGTTGGGAGACCAGGTCATTTTGTAGGAATCTGCCCAAATCCGAATACCGTGTTTGGAAAGGAAATGACGTGTACTAGCCTAGAGAACCGCTGAAGGGAATAAATATGAGATGGGAGGAAAAAATATATTTATATGCTTTCTCTTGCAATTATATCGTTGGGTAATTATACTGTATATAAATTGCAGGCATCAGGGAGCTGCTGTTATTATGCGGGGCATTGAAATCGCTTTTGAATGCGTGCCTGCTTTTTACTTTCACTTTCAAGCTTCGCGATCACACGTACTCTGTATATGCTACGGAGCGGCAGTACTTACCATACATTTTACAAGATTAGATGTTTGTCAGTGGTGCTCAGGATCTGCAAATCATTCGCCATCGTCCTTTCAGTAAATTAATGTAACAGGCTACCGCTAGCAAGCGGCTGACCATGTCCCCTCCGTGACTCTGTAGTAAGGCTGCCCTCTAATAGTTGACTAACTGTTAGTCGACGAGAAGAGGCTTAGTCAATCACAATTTTATTAGTTGCACAGTCGCAGAAATTTTTTTTTTAAATCCACAGGAACTGGCAAAGTCAAGCAGTCTGTGATGGACAGATCATTAATGGCTGGTTTATGTGGTAAAACAGGACAACGGGTAGGACATCCAAACGCTCACATATCATTCATTGACCTCAAATATGGTTTATCATCTGAAATATGTAAGTAGTAGCAACTTTACATGGCCACTCAATCTAATATTTGGTTAATGTTAAGTTGTGTGAAGTGTGGAAGCTGAATAGTAGGGCGCTTACCGCATGACAGATGAAGGCGGCGGTGTAGTCAATTGTTCTTGAAATACTCAAATTTTTGGACATACAGATAAGAGTAATACATCTCTCAAATCTGTAAAGACTCTATATTTATTTATGTGCACTCAGAATAACAATAAAACATTGTGCTTTTGTAAAATAATGAAAGCAAACAGGATGCGCTTTCTGCATTCTCGGTCTCTGTGAATGAAACGAAACTCTGTGTATACTTGCCTTACAGACATGAAAAATATATCTATAGAGAGCGAAATGTCTACTTTCAAATGAACCAATTCAAATGGAAGACAAATTATGTAATCCATATGAAACATGCACACAGGCGCATCTACTACTGCAGAGATGACGAGTCTCGACTTCATCTCTTAAGCCAAAAACAGAAAAGCACTAGTTTATAAATAAATTACTGAAATGTTAATGCAGCCTCCTTACTGTTTTCCCTTGACACATTCATAATCATTATTTCTGCAGGTGTGCTGTGGCAAGCTTTGTGTGTGCTTGAGTGTTTATTAGGCTATGTAGGCAATTAAAGGCTCATAATTATGATTTAAATGGTTTTTAATAAACGTCCAATTAGTCAACTAATTGTTTGCGTGGTCATGTGTTTCAGAAGAGGCGTGCTTTGGTGAGTGATTTGCCCAGAGGGTGGGATCTTATGCTTTCAAAGCTAGCTTGTTATTGCTATCCTTTCTGAAATCACCTACCCTACCTTTAAATTATATATGATATGATAATGAATACATTAGTTACTTTTACGTTTTTAAATCCAGTGACCAACCAGCGTCATGTGCGTCACCATTCACAGATCTTCTCCAATGGCCTCATGGGAGAGTAAAATGGCCATTGTTTGCACACTAGCCGGAATTAGGTCATTAGAAGTAGGGCTTGGCGATATGGCCAAAAAATGATTTTCATATCAGTCGATATAGACTATCATGATAAATGTCCGATTTTTATTTATTTATTTTCTTTAAAGTTTAAAGGCAGATTTTTGTTACAATGTGAAAGTTGTAAAAACTAGATTGTTAATTGTGGCTGTAAAATATTCTTTATGGTCAGAACATGACGCACACTTCATGTTTTTTTTAATTCTTTACACTTTTTCCAGTCATTTTTCCTTAACAGAATAAATATCTTGATAGAAAAAAAAATCTTAGTTCTGCATGTTCTAATAAGTAATATTGTTTCAAATCAAGAAACAGGCTTGTGTTGCCTGATAATATTAATAATAATATAACTTTTTTTGTCTTTTAGAAATACACATTTGATAGTAACTTGAGTTAGGATGCAGATGTAGATTAATGTTTATTATCAAAATCAGTAATATCTGTAAAAATTGTATAAACCTCATTTTTATGTGGTGAAATTTAATTATTCGTGTTTTGATCATGATGATAACAGTTAAAGCCACAAATTTAGCACCTCAATACCATGGTAAAAATGTAATATAGTTTTTAGGTATTTGTTTGAAAAACAGTAGTCTAAATACATTTTGTATAAATGCATAAACACTATAGTTTAATCACAAAAAACACTGTAATTATATTCCATTACTCCTCCTTCAATACTTGTAAGGCATGTCTACATTAATAATATAATAACATTCGACACAAATATACCCACATTTCTGACACAATACCACTGTGCAGTTAGTGCTACTACAGTAAATCTATGTTAAATGATGGCGATTTGTAGATTAAAAAGCCTTCTGACTGTATTGTCGCGCACAGTGTTTCTCCTGTTTGTCAACACTATTTCATCTGGCTTTAAACTGAGTCATTTGTGTTTTTCACTAAATTCAAACGCTTCACACAGGATATCACAGCGTTGTTTAGTAACCGAGACTCATCAGTGAGTAAATGCATCTACTCTAGTAAGTTTGCGCTTTAAATGACTCTTTCGTTCCGACTTTGCCGCATAAACATTATATCGAACATTTATCGACCTCTTGTTATCGTTTATCGAGGACATTAATATTGCGCGATAATTATCGTTATCGATTTAGCACCCAGCCCTATTCCAAATAATCGACGGTTTTATGCAATGCTGTCTCACGACCAATTTGTACGTATTTTTTTACAAGGTGGCTAATTTGTACAAAATCGTACGACCTCATTCGTACGATTTTGTACGATTTGTCTAGACCCCAGTGACGGGTAGGTTTAGGGGCGGGGTCATTTTTACGAATTCATATGAATTGGGGAACTTGCGTACGATTTAGCAAAAATCTAGGAATTTTACGAATTAGCCACCTCAAAATATGTACGAATTGCCATGAGATTGTGTAGGTTTTATGAATGCTGTGAATTCAGATAAACTACGATACTGTTTTTCGACTACTATGCAGTAGGAAAGTGTGCCGTTTCGAATGCAGTCGTAATACTGTTTGTTTGAGTGTCCTGACTAACCTGATGTAGCAACTGTTACTCAACCAATGGCGTGAGTCTGAGGCAACCTGTTTGTTTGTCTGATCAATGGCAGATGGGGGAGTGTTGTGTCTGTATTTAGTAATTCTTGTTTTTACATTTTTGAAGTCACGTAATCACTGTAAATCACTTCAGAGAAATCAAAGTACCTGTTGCCTTTCTTTTTTTTGGTATGTTTTAAGTAATTCCTTTGTTTGCTTCCATTTACTTCTGCCTTTAGGGTTTCTGGGAACAGACGATTCTCATTACGATTCTGAGTATATGGACAAATTACGCTGAATTTGCCATTGAAAACAGTTCATCTGTGAAAAGATGAAACGTGCTGTTGGCTTAACACATGTCTGCCTGTCTTATTAAGTGTATTTTTTTCTAACGCCAGAACAAAAAGGCTCTTAGAGGAGAAATCGCTGACCTTTACCAAGCATTTAAAGCTCATCATCTGCATTTTTTTGATGTGAATCAGCCCAAGGCAGCTTGCTGTCTTGTGATCTGAATGACCGTGACTGAGGGTGAAAGGAGACCTGCTCTCGAGGCCGCTAGTGCTCGGCTGATTAGCGCTCTTGCTAATCACAGTCAACAATCAACATGTGGCAGCCTTCGGCAGCTCTGGTGTTGGAAGGAATATATTTATTTGACCCTGCTGGAGGTCTAGAAGCAGATGTCATTGATTTATTCATCATCACTGACCAGTGCAGAATTTAACGTTGCAATCTGGTTGTAGTAAAGAACACTTAAGGTAGTTTTAATATGTCAATATGACATGATTCTATACTACAATATATCAGGCTGAACTGCTACACTACCAGTCAAAAGTTTTTGAACAGTAAGATTTTTTTTTTTTTTTTTTAAGTCTCTTCTGCTCAACAAGCCTATATTTATTTGATCCAAAGTACAGCAAAAGCAGTAATACTGTAAAATATTTTTACTATTTAAAATAACTGCTTTCTGTTTGAATATAGTTTAAAATTAATGTAATTTATTCCTGTGATCAAAGCTTAATTTTCAGCATCATTACTAAAAATTAAAAAAAAAGCACTTTGAAATCACAGGAATAAATTACATTTTAAAATATTTTCAAATAGAAAACAGTTATTTTAAATAGTAAAAATTGTACTGTTTTTGCTGTACTTTGGATCAAATAAATGCAGGCTTCTTTAAAAAAACATTGAAAATCTTACTGTTCAAAAACTTTTGACTGGTAGTGTACATATTGAGGAAAAATACATTCTGGCTAATTTACAACACTTGTGGAACATTTTTTTTATAAATGTGAAAACAAAGCTTACAAAGACTTTTTTTATTGTTAGTGTTATTATTAAACTTACATCACTAAACGTTTACATCATGCCAGCATCTTGTCATTACTTCCTGTTTTTGGTTCGTTTAGAAGTATTTGGTCCTTGTTGCATTGATTTTTCTTTTGAACCGCACCAGAGTTTGTTTGGAAGCGGACTGAGATCCTTTTTTAGCTTGTTTGGTGCACAACAGGGTTCGGATGGCAGCGTTCACACTTACTCAAATGAACTGCACTAACAGGGCAATCACACTGGTGTTCGTTTTAATCAAACCAAACATGACAAGTGTGAACACACCCTTAGAAAATGCTTTAAAACGCTAATGTGGACGAATAGAGTTTTGAAATGAAAATGCCGCTTTCAGACGTATCTGGATTAATGTAGACATAGCCTAATTTACAACATTTGCAGAACTTTTTTCTTTTCTAACATTATAGCTCAAAACAAAGCTTGTTTTGTTGTTTTTATTGTTTTTTTTTTTTTATTGTCGTTGATTCTATTTTTTTTAAAACCAACAAAAACGTCACACCTATTTTTCCATTGCTTTGTGCATCACACAGAAGCGTTAAACATTGCATTCTGGTTGTAGCAAAGCACACTTAAAGGATTAGTTTACTTCTTTCTTTCTTCAGTTGAAAAGAAATTAAGGATTTTGAGGAAAAGATTCCAGGATTTTTTCCCATATAGTGGAGTGCTATGGTGGCCAACAGTATAAAGGTGCAAATTGCAGTTTCAGTGCAGCTTTAAAGGCCTTTACACAATCCCAGCCGATGAATACGGGTCTTTAGTGAAACGATCAGTCATTTTCTAAATAAATAAATAAATAAATAAAAATTATATACTTTTTAACCACAAATGCTCATCCTACACTAGCTTGACCTCACGCTTTATGTAATAGGCGGAAGTACCGACCCAGTGATTACAAAGCAGACGTGCAAAGAAAAATTACAAGTTGGATATAGTAATGAGGTCCATAAAACGTTTTTACAACCTGTCTACAACATCGTGAAAATCTTTTGCATTAATCCCAATGCAGACTAAAATCAGCAACATGCAAAACCAGTACTGGAAGGTGTCTGTGATAGTAGTAATATCCATTGCTGTTTGCGTTAATTACCACAGGTTTAGGCTGCAAAATCTTGGCGCCTGGCTTGCTTGTGCTCTCCCACACAACACACATTTTCCATAATGACTCTCAGTGATGTTCCAGCAATAGGAAAAAAGACAGAACACAAGGAACATAGCAGGGATTTGCCAGCCCCGGGCAGCCATTTTTAACTCATCTCTGTGTGTAAAAATTCCACATTTAAGCAAAATGTACTCATTGTTCTTGTATGAGCCAACAGCTACATCTTTTCTTTACTGGAAACCTCTGAGGAAAAAAAAACAGTAGTAAACAAGGTTGGCAGCAGCACTTAAATATCTTTTAAAAATGACAAAATGCCTCACTCTACGACCTTTAGGATATTATTACTCTTTAGTTTCGCTTGAATGAACAAACTGCGATACTTGTTTATTGCTTTGCACAGTTTAATGAGACACCAAAGTGGCTTTCTAAATGTATTCAAAACATCATCGTGCAGAACATCATCGTTCCATGAAATGCGCTTCTTGTGGTTTCATACTTACATTTGTCATCTTTCTTTGATAATTAAATTTGATATTTTGTAATGATGTTATGTAGGGGAACCTGAACGAATAATAATGTTCTGTTGCATTCCCACCTCTTTCTTTCTTTTATTCATTCCTTGTCAGTCTCCCACTGATATCATCGTTCTTCAGTTTTAGTCATATCCTTTCTACTCTGTCTGGACGTTTTTTGCTTCTCTGTCTGTAGGATTTGATTTTCTCTTCAATTATGCATGCTTTTTCTATTCCCGTCCTAGTTAGAGGTGTTGTTAATTATTTTTTTAATCACTATTCCTCACTGCAAAGTATATCAGCGTAGCTCTTGGTTAATTTGAAATGCTGCAAATTAAAATCTCTTCTGCACGTCTGGAAATGAATGTGCCAGTCTTAAATATCCAAACTGTTTTTATAATGTATGTGCAGTTGAAGTCAAAAGTTTACATACATCTTGCATAATTTGCAAAATGTTAAGTTATTTTACCAAAATAAGAGGGATCATACAAAATGCATGTTATTTTTTATTTACTTCTGACCTGGATAAGATATTTCACATAAAAGACAACCCTGTACAAAAGTTTGCATACGCTTGAATCTTAATACTGTGTTGTTACCTGAATGATCCCCAGCTGTGTTTTTTTTTTGTTTGTTTGTTAGTTAGTTGTTCATGGGTCCCTTGTTTGTCCTGAACAGTTAAACTGTCCGCTGTTCTTCAGAAAAATCCTTCATGAGGTTTTTCAGCATTTTTGTGAATTTGAACCCTTTCCAACAATGACTGTATGATTTTAAGATCCATCTTTTCACACTGAGGACAACTGACTCATATGCATCTATTACAGAAGGTTCAAATGCTCACTGATGCTCCAGATGGAGAAACAATGCATTAAAAGCTGGGGGTGAAAACTTTTGAACAGAATGAAGATGTGTACATTTTTCTTATTTTGCATTTTTTTCATCTACTACTGCCCTTCAGAAGCTACAGAAGATATGTACATGTTGTCCAGAAGACAAAATAAGTTAAATTTACCCTTTATTTTTAAATTCCAAAAGTTTTCACCCCCTGGCTCTTAACGTATCGTGTTTCCTTCTGGAGCATCAGTGAGTGTTTGAACCTTATATGAGTCCCTCAGTTGTCCTCAGTGTGAAAAGATGGATCTCAAAATCATACAGTCATTTTTGGAAAGGGTTGAAATACACAAAAATGCTGGAAAAACAAAGAAATGTGGGACCTGAAGGATTTTTTTGAAGAACAGCAGGCAGTTCAACTGTTCAGGACAAACAAGAGACTCATGAACAACTATCACTAAACAAAAAAAACAACGTTGTTGTCTATGCAGGGTTAGAAAGCTTGCAGATTTAATAAAAAAATACCTTAATTTGTGTTCTGAAGAAGAACGAATGATAGAATTTTCATTTTTGGGTGAACTTACCACTTTAACGTAAGCATTTATGCTCATAAATCATATCATAAACCATTCTGGGCCCTGTTGCTGTCTAAATTATTTCATGTTCTCATAGCGACTTCAGCTGTCTTCAGCTAAATGGGATCCTGGTAACAGCGCTGGTTTAATCTCCATTAAAGATGTCTATAAGAGTTATGAATTGGACTCAGGGCGCACGATGCAATCAGATGATGGAATATGAATGCGAGCTTGTTTTCCTTTGAGATGCTCTCAACAGGGGAACATCAGAATGCCAGGCAGGAGGAACAAAGCTTTTATTCAGCGCGGCTTTGTACCGTTCTTGTTTCCTGTTTGAAAGGCTTCAGAATAGGTAAACAAGCTATGAAACTGTCTAAACCGAAATGTTTTATTGCGTTTTTCTTGATGGAAATTCAAATTGCAAATCGTCAACATCTGAGCACACCATCTCCATGTGCCATATGGCTGTATTGCCGTAATAAAGCTGGAGTATGATGTTGACAGTTGTCAACATCGTGACTTATTTTCAGGATAAATTGTGATTCCCAGAGCAGCCAGATGAGGACATGGACCACTGCCTTCATGCTCTGGCATAGTCGCAATGTAGTTTATGGATGTCCTGGGCAACAGGAAGAGGAGAGAACAAGGATAGGCCGCATGAGAGAGGCTCTCAAAGGACGCACTTTCATTGGCTCGTGTTGACAGGCCGGGTCAGGACATGAGTGATGCCATTGGTCAAGATGATTGAAAGAACTGTTGATCCTTGTTTCAGTGAGTAACACCTCAAGAGAGACATTTTCGCAGATTAAGAGACACTTTGTCAACACACAGAACACCAGCGTGCCTTGTAAAATATTTAAATAAATCCTCAAAAACACGTCCAGGTCATTTTTCTGCTAAGTCGAAAAGAAAAAGAATTTGTTACTCTTATTATTTTTATTATTTTAGTGTAAAACAAATTGTGTATTATGTATAAATAAATGACATAAAATACTATTCATGTCCCAATGCAAAAAAAGAGGCGAGTTTTCTTTGGATTATAAGGGTGAAATGTGAGCTGGACATGTTTTTGTGACACTCACATCATATTATATTGCTGCTTGAGATCTTTTGTATCATAATGACACATTTGTTGTTTGAGCAAGCCTGGGGAAAGAGCATATTAGTATCACTGCATAAATAGCAATGGCAGATTGGGGTCAGTTATAATACATTGGCTTGCTTAGCTTGTCATGTATCTGCGATTTCCTTGAGGAAACACTTGAGGTCTGTGCGAAAGCGCAGAAGCTGCTCCTGCTGTCCTTTATTTATGTTCTGCAGTCCTTTCAGAGCACTGTGTTCCAGTTCATTTTTCGAAAAATAAAACCAATGAACGTCCCCTGAGAATACGAGAGAGGCTGCATCCTAATGAAGATATACTGCATATTTCTTTAGGATGACTTTTTAGTGCTGTTTCTCTTTCTGGAAAATAACTAAGCAATGTAATCTAATACACTCTCGTGCCGACACAATAATGCATATAAGATTGCGAAAATTGTATGATATTGTGCAACTTCACTTTACAATTTTTGGTTGATGTTTGGGTTGTATGTTTTAATATTTCAAATAGGACAAATTAGGTGTGGGCAATATGACCAAAACCTTATATCACAATATGAGTAATTTTATTTTATGCTAACTACTGTGTATACATCACAACATAGTTTCAAGGCGTTCAAGCATGTAGCGCTGAAACCTTATTGTAATTGTTAGAATGGTCACGGATCAGCGATCGCCACGTAAAACCGATCGTGCAGACCAAACCGTAAGTCGTAGAGACTTGACATTTGGAGAGATGGTAGTACTCACACTGCCTACAACGTGACCAAGGCTCGCCCCAATTGGCCTGACGGAGGCGCTACAGCGAACAAAAGTATGCAATCGCTCGTACCTCCTAAAACCCCAGGCTCAAGTGTCTAATGTCGTTGGAATCCTTGTCTCTTTTCGGGTATTTCGCATTTTTTTAAAAATCTACTTTTACAAACTAGTCCTAGGTTTTTTTAGCCTAATTGGAACCAAACCAGTGCAGAAAGATTCTCTGGAGTATCAATAATTATCAAAAAAAAAAAGGTTGAACTTTCGACTCATTGTCGCAAAGGGGCGCCGAAATGTTTGAAAGGGGTGGGGCCACTTTTAGTAAAATGCCTATAACTCCTGAATGGAATGAGATATCTTTGCCAAAATCAGAACACTTATGTAAGAGCTCAATCTGAGGTCACAGGGAAATAATCGTGGAGCTTGGCCACTTGGTGGCGCTATTAGAGGGAAAAATATAAAAATGGCTATAACTGCGCAACCATTTGTCCTTTCAACGTGAAAATCGCTGTAGCGCCTCTGTCAGGCCGATTGGGGCGAGCCTTGGTCACATTGTAGGTGGTGTGAATACTACCATCTCTCCGAATTTCAAGTCTCTATTACTTACGGTTTGGTCTGCATGATCAGTTTTACATGGAGATCGCTGATCCGTGATCACTGGCCGACAAATTTGAGCACCTGTTACAAGGTTAACGGAGGCCGATCGAAATGAAAATGATTAGGTTTATTTTGTATGCTTTAGTCGTATTATGACTTCTCTTGTATGAAATATGACTTCTTGTGAGACTAAGTTAGACTAATTCACGGAAAAAAGGTTTAGAAATGAAATGGTTTTGCCATTTCATTTGAATTATGACTTGCAATGAGACTAAGTTACAAAAAAATTACTTTTTTGGTTATAGGGTTGGGTTGTATGTTTTACTTATCTTTTTTTTTTTCATATTTTTTCATAAAATTTTTCCAACTTTGAATTATGGCTTCTCGTGAAAATAAGTTATGAAAAGAAAAATATTTTATTGTATAGGTTTGGGTTGTATGTTTTAGTCATACTTATTTTTCGTACAGTTTCTTACAATTTTGCAATTTCATATGAATTTTGACTTCTAATGAGATTAAGTTACAAAAAAAATTATGGTTAGGTTTAGTTTATATGTTTTTTTTTGTGTGATTTTGCCATTTTGTGCAAATTATGACTTCTGCTGAGACTAAGTTAGACTAAAGTTTAGGTTAGGCTAAAGTTTCAGTTGCATGTTGTACATTTTCTTCATACAATTTCAAATGATTTAGTCATTTCGTAGAATTATGACTTATCATATGACTAAGTTAGTCTAAGTTTTAGGGTTGGGTTATGTGTTTTACTCATAATTTTTTCGTACATTTTCAAATTATGGCTTCTCATTAAAAAAACCCAAGCTATACTAAGTTATGAAAAGAAAAGATTTAGATTTTGTTTAGGTTTAGATTTGGGTTGTATGTTTTAGTCATACTTATTTTTAGCACAGTTGATTTCGCCATCTTGTACATCTTGTACATCTTGTATGATTTCGCCATCTTGTACAAATGATGACTTCTCATGAGACAAAGTTGCAAAAATGACATTAAGAAAGCATTAAAAATCAAACGTTTCTCATAAATAATCTTAACGCTCTGCTCTGGAATGCCGCAATCACCGAAAAGCAGTCAAGCGTGAAACTTAATTCGTATTCTAAGCATATTCATCATAAGATTACACTAGAAAATGGCAAAAGATAACACCCTAACCTTAAGTTGTACTGATTTCACAATTAATTCAAGGGATATGATTCAGTGTTTTCACACCGCATACATCCTGCGTTACTCCAGATGGCTGTCACAGTTGTTTTATTGCCTTAAATTAGCCTGTTAAATTACACTTCAAAAATAATCACAGGGCCAACTCTACGGCCGAACGCATCTGTTACTAACGCTGAATATTCACTTTCTTCATTTGCTGCCGAACTCCAGTTCAGCCATGCGGCGGTTTTAATTGGGCCTGAAGGAGTGTACCTGCGCCTCCTATTTTCAGTCTCTCTTTTTCTTCCCTACATCCTTCAACCTGTCTGCGGGCACCGTCGGCTCGGCGACCTGACTTGCTCCGTTACCATGGTTTCCTCCACTTGCACAGTCTCCTGTGGTCCTCTCGCTATATCTAGCTGGGCACGGTTACTTGAGAATCTGCCAACTGGCAGAGGCCGTAATTACATAAGCACATGACCGTCGAAAAAGTTCCACTTTGATGTAATGCTGCTGAAGGGAACTAATGGATTTAAGCCATGAATTGTGGTTGCTAATCACATTTCGTGGTCTCTCCGTCTTTGGCAAGCCGAACTGCTGCTCGGAACTTCATTGTCTGGTCCGCTTGAACTAAACGGCCTGTGTTAAAATGCAACATCCCTCGATGGAAGTTTCATTATCATGCGAGATCAGGTTTTACGGCGGGTGTTTGAGTAGAGCCTCCAAATGAAGTTCTCCCAAAGTCGCTCCCTGGTGCCAAATGCAGTCCATCAAAATCAAGCCTCCGTGTCACCAAAAAATGCTGCCATGGTGATGGGCAGCCGTCCCGGAGCTGACTGGCTGCCGAACAGGCCCGTTCATGAAGAGGTCCGTGCGCTTGCACGCTCTCCGCCAGATTCCCAGAGCTCCAAAAATGGAACGGTTGATGTATTGTTGTCATTTCGGAGGGGAAGTTGAGCCGCCTCAGCAATGGGTTTCCAAAATCAAGTTAACAAGCCCATCCGAAGATGAGTTTATGGGTCAGCGATAGGACTTGAGACGATGCCCGTGACCCGTTTATCGATTTTTCCCAGAGAAATTGCTGAAACGTGATCCTTTCAAAGGCATTAAAGTAGCTCCTCGCTTTCATGCTTTCAAAAAACGATTTAAGCTCCGATGTAGCCTGCTGTTGTTTACCGGTTCATCTGGCCAGATGAAAGTCATTGAGCAGTGAGCTGGCCAGCTGGGCCGAGGCCTGATACCATTTTCAGGTGTGCCTGCTCTTCTGGATCCCTTACACCCCAGCGGACAGTTGAAATGCATAATGACGGAGGAATTATGGGTCAAAGAGTTGGTCTTGGACCAAAGGGGAGGTAAGCATTTGATTACACAGAAGTGGGGAGGATGATACCAACAATATGGATGTCATTACATTACTGGCAAGAACTGTTTATCATGATTCGCTTGTATTATAGAACATTAGTCCTGTAATTCCTGTCAAATCATTGTCGCTTTGGCCTTCCTGTCACCAGTCCAAGCACCGCTGCCATAAATCCAGCACTTTGGATCTTAATCTCTGAAAGCGTTCTTTCCGACGCACCGTGCCAAGATAATTGACAGCCTTCTAGACCTGCTGTAACCATCTGCTCTTCCAACCATCTTCTAGAACATTGATATAAATGAAGAGCTTCTTGAAGAGCATTTTCAGTTTTTACAGTTTGTTTTAGTTATAGTTTTGACAAACACATCCTCAGAATTCAGTAAATATTTTGTCATTTTTTGGTTTTAGTCCATTTTCAGTTAACGAAAAGAATGTTTAAACAAAAAAAATAAAACATTATATATTTTAATTTAAACGTGTATTAAAGAAGTGCACTTCCAAAACAAAGATTCACATATAATGTACTCACCCCTTGTCATCCAAGATGTTCATGTCTTTCTTTCTTCAGCCGTAAAGAAATTATGTTTTTTGAGGGAAACATTTTAGGGTTTTCTCCATGTAATGGAGTGATATGGTGTATCGATTTTGAACTTCCAATCGTTATGCTAGATAAGACCCTTCTTTCTCGACTGGGATTGTTTACAACCACATTTGGGATCGTTTGAAGCCGCATTTAAGCTGCATTTTGGAAGTTCAAACTCGGGGCGCCATATCAGTCCATTATATGGAGAAAAATCCTGAAACGTTTTCCTCAAAAAACATAATTTCTTTACGACTGAAGAAAGAAAGACATGAACATCTTGGATGACAAGGGGGTGAGTAAATTATATGTGCATCTTTGTTCTGGAAGTGGACTTCTCCTTTAACATTTAACATAATGTGACAATTTAATGTGGAAAGCTCCTAAAATAGCATTAGATTACAGTATTGTAATGTCAACGCACTTTCATGCAGTTTGTAACTATTTTACCATTTGGCGAATTGGTGGCTAATTCGTATGAATTTGTATTATTTCCTTTGTACGTTTTCATACCCAATGATGGTTAAATTTCAAGGTGGACCTTCATGCTTGCTAAAAAATTGTATGTTTACGTAGGAATCGTTCAAATTATGTACTACTTTGTACGAAATTGCCACCATGTAAATTAGTTACATTTTATCATGAGAATGGGTTTATAGCACATACCTCAAATTCATGTTTGCCTTTTGCATTATTTTGTCAATGTCAAGCAAAACAATTTACCAATGTTCGTTCATTGTTTGGCTTCACCTCGTGCAACTCAAGTCCCGACATTATTGACTGAGTGGATTATTAAAACAATTTTTATTTATGTGCACACTAAAAGCGAATTTAATACTTTATTTGCATGACAAAGTTGCAAAATCACGCCAGGCGATGCGTTTGCTCCAAACGCGCGATATTCGCTTCAACCACGTCTTCCGTGCAAGTTGAAAAATTTCAATTTGAATGGGAAATTCTCATGACGTGTTGTCACGCAAGCCAATCAGCGAAGAGCTTATGGACACGTCCGGTTGTATCAGAAAATGTTTTTTGTCTTTATGTTTTGCACGAGACACGAAAAACACCCTGTAAGTATCCTGCAGGTAATCTAGAGCGAGTAACGTGATGTGAGTATTCGCTTCCCTTTTGGTGTGAACACACCATAACACAGTAAGATCCCTAATTATAACAGGTGATAATTATATAATTATGTAATTATAGCAGGTGAGTGGAGCTGGTTCAAGCTAAAGTGGAGTTTGAGACCACTGGTTTAGATGGACAGTTTAGGGTTGCCAAGTCCCCAGTTTGTAAAGATGATAATACAGAATAAAGGAGTTTTTATGAGTTTTATTGCCTGTACAGTGATTTTAATGTTAAAAGTGTATGCATTGCATCACAGTGATAGAAAAAATTGGTATTTTATGTATAGAAGTGGTATATAGCAGTGCCGTCATTATGAACGCAACTTTAAATGCATTATACAGAGGTAAACGAAAAGAAAATGCCATGTAAACCTTTCTTAAAACAGTCCGTTTCCCTCAGAGATGCATTCATATAAACCCCGTTTCAGTATTTAGGATATTATTTGCAACATTTCGCACATTGTGAACTGTGATCTTGTTCTGCCTGCTAACGTTACAGTATTTTTTTTTCCTTTTTGTGTTCGTCTTCAGCGTCTCTGGCCTCTGTTAACGGATGTTTAAAGAGTTTGTAATATTTCCACACACATGACATTTTGAAAAAATATTGCATGCAGTTTGTGTGCAAGCCCGGAACAGAGATCGGTTGAAATATGTCCGGTTGATCGGTGCATCTGTACTCCACTAAATGAAATATAGATTAATCATTGTTAAAACTACAAAGTTGCACGTCAAGACGGATATTTTGACATACTTTTGTAGGCTATCTGTCCGTCAGAGACACGTCTCTCTGTGATCGCTTGAAATTTCAAATGAACAAGACTTAATAACACGAGCAAATGATAAACTTTTGTGACGACGCGTGTGGTCCAGGGTCACATATTAGGATCTTTAGGGAGAATTAAGGACATTCCTTACTGACTGGTTTTATAGTCTATACCAGTGGTCTCAAACTCAATTCCTGGAGGGCTGCATCTTTTCAGAATTTAGCTTCAACCAGCTTGGAACCTTTTTGGAAGTTTCTAGTAATCCTGAAGCCCTTGATTAGCTGGATCAGGTGTGTTTAATTAGGGTTAGAGCGAAACTGCTAAGCTATGGCTCTCCAGGAATTGAGTTTGACACCACTGGCCTATACAGTGATTTTCATTTCACAACAGTGATTGTAAAAATATGTATTTTATATAGGAAAGTGATTTGTTTTGAGTTTTGATAATTCAGGGTCATTCGGCTAGTTTTGACTGGCTAGTTTTGTAACCCATATCCAGCAATTCTGCATCGAGCCGTTATCTTACTGTGCAGCCAATGCACGTTATAGAGCTCCCTCAGGGCAATGAGTTGCTAAAATGGTTATTTATCTTTTCTATTGCACAGTCTGTTGTATTTTTTGCACTATTTGTACTTAACGGTTACGGTCTGGAAATGTGTTTGGAAAGGTCAGGGTGGGTATAAGGGTAGAGGTGAATAGAAGTGGGCCTGAAATATGGTGTGTTTATAAAGAGTGGATAAATGGAAAGCAACATGGAAAAATGTGAAGAGCGGACGGCATGTTCCGGTATTTGTTTATCTCTTTAATACATAGTTCGTCGAAACATGGATAGCCTCAGGAAAGACATACCATGTTAACAGAAGACATGTTAAATATGTTCTCTGTCATCGTAAAATATCATTTCCCTGCTCGATTAATGTCAAACGCGGGCTAATCTTAGCATAAGAGTGTCACGTTTGATGCATATTTCATCTCCTCTCTAAACATATGTCAGGCAAGCCAGGCTCCTCGCTGCCAAGAACTGTGAAGTTGTTCCAGAATGCTGGTGTCAGCTTCATCCCACTGTTCTTTGGCTCCGAAATTACCTTTGGAAAGCGACGTGTCCGCTGACTCAGACACAATTACGCTAGGTGTCATCACCGCTCCCCATATCTGCTCTTATGAGCTCACCTTTTCCTCACTGCTCTCTCTACTTTTGTGATACTTTTTGATTCAAAAATGTACTTTTGATTTATCGCCCTAAAGTTTTAAACATCTCCAAAGACTGTTTTGTTTTTCCCATTACTTCCGAACCATTTGTGATATTCCAGCAGATTTAATTGGGGTGGTCCAGCATTAGTCTGGGTCGAATAGCGCCACTCTGTCCCTAATGTGGACTTCGTCCCAGAGCGAGCTGTCCGCTTGTCCCTGCTGACCATTCCTCCACTCCAATGCCTCAGACCGGCTTTTATGTCATTAACGAGCAGGAAGTCGAGACACTCATTAGGGACGAATCAGCAAGGGCTTGAACGTCAACCTTTTAGAAGTTTTTAATTGCTTTAAGAGAAACACGAGAGTTCAGCTCCTGGATCTTCAACATCATTAGATGTTGTTTTTCACCCTTTCCATGAATCATTCAAGGCAGTTCAAGCTTCAGTTTGAGTAAACTCTGTACTTGCTGTTTGGGATCAATCTTGAGTCTTTCTGTATTTGCGCTGGCAGATGCTGTCGTTAATTAATGTAACATGGTAGATTTCATGTATGATTAATTTGTTTCATTTAAAAAAAATAATAAATTAGATGGAAATGCCACCGCAATTGTGCAGTCACCCTCTATTTTTTTTTTCCAATGTTACATTAAATTGCAAGCAAATGCTCATAGCTGCGTTCACACCAGGGCGCATATCCATCATCTGTCATTAAAGAGTGCATGTGACATTGTGTGAAAATGATTTTGTACCGAATAAATTACCAGATGTCAGCCGCGCCGAAAAGGCTATCCACCCTCCGCCTATAACCCCTCCGTCTATCACATTACTGGGAGCCCGGAGGGGCCGTGCGCTAAGTTTGGTGGTTATGCAAATAGCAGTGTACTCTCCTGTTCTCCGTAGTCATTACTTTTCTTTTATATCGTTTTCACCCACTCATTTCCTTTGTTAAATCGGTCTTCACTGAGAACATTGGGTTGTAAACCAGATTCTTGTCAGAAGCGGCTGGTCCCCTAAAACAAGCCTGCTGATTTAAATGAGAGAGGTGGTTATTTAGTTGTCTCGTGGTGTGCTGAGGTAATTACAGTGGTTGAAAATGAAGAAAAAGGGGGAAAATGTTACCAAAAGGATATTGAGAAGTATCCCCCATGTTGTGCTATGTGCTTAACAGAAGCGTTCATGTTTCTCCTTGCAAACATGCAAAACCATTTCAGCACTGCTGCGTGTTAAGCAAGCTAGCAGACTGGAGGTAAACAACCTCATTAGCCGAGTTGTTATTACAGCTGATCAGCACAATTCGCGACTCGCAGATAGCACGGCTCCTCGTGGGGAAATTAGGAGGACTCTCGGGGCGGGTGCCCGGGCTGATACTGTTGTTCATTTGACTGTGCATTCATGTGTGTATTTGCCGTAAGGATGATCAACAACAATTAGCCCTCGCTCTGTGGAATAGCAATGTTGGGGGAAATGCTAACGCAAACCTGTTGTCATTTTCAGGGCTTCTTTACGCTCTTAAAAATAAAGGTTCTTTATTGGCATTATTAAAATGTTCTTCGCATTAAGAAAAAAATGGTTGTTTTATAATAATTGTTCACTGAAAGGTTCCTTGGGAAACCAAAAATGTTTTTTCTTTGACATTGTTTGTGAAAATCCCTTTTTAGAACTTAGACACTCTCAAAAATAAAGGTTCTTTATTGGAATCAACGGTTCCATGAAGAACCTTTAACACTCATGGAAACTTTACATTCCGGTAAAGATTCTTTACAGTGAACAAAAGGTTCTTTAGATGATTAAAATGTGACCCTGGACCACAAAACCACCCATAAGGGTCAATTTTTTGAAATTGAGATTCATACATCATCTGAAAACTACATAAATACACTGTAAAAAACAATTTGTTGAGTCAACTTAAAATAATTTGTAACCTGGCTGCCTTAAAATTTTAAGTTAAGTCAACTCAAAAAAAGTTTATTCAACTTGAAATGTTAAATTATACTAAGTGACAACTTAGATATTTAAGTTGAATCAACTTAAAATTTTAAGGCAGCTGGGTTACTTACCCATCTGTTAAGTTTAGCAAACACAAATATCTAAGTTGTTACTTAGTACAACTTAACATTTCAAGTTGACTAAACTTATTTGAGTTGACTGAACTTAAAATTTTAAGGCAGCGGGGTAACAAATTATTTTAAGCTGACTCAACAATTTTTTTTTATTTTTTTACAGTGTAAGCTTTCCATTGATGTATGGTTTGGTATAGGATTTGGCCGAGACACAACTATTTGAAAATCTGGAATCTTGAGGGTGCAAAAAAAAAAAAAAATCGCCTTTAAAGATGTGCAAATGAAGTTCTTAGCAATGCATATTACTAATCAAAAATTAAGTTTTGATATATTTACAGTAGAAAATTTACAAAGTATCTTCATTGAGCATGATCTCTACCTAACATCCCAATGATTTTTTGATAATTTTGACCCATACAATACATTTTTGGCTATTACTACAAATATACCAGTGATACTTATTGCTGATTTTGTGGTCCAGGGTCATAAATGTTCTTCACACTAAGCAAAAATGGTTCTTTCAAGAACTGTTCACTGATAGGTTCTTTGTGGAACCAAAAATGGTTCTTTTATAGGTGCTTTTGCACCACGTAGTTCTAGGAACTAGAACTACGTGATCGGAGCCGTTTTTGTTGCGTGTCGTGATAATGGGGATGGAATGTAAACGCACAATTTACGCGATTAAAAGAGCACGAAAAATTTTAACGTCTACACCTACCCCAACCCTAAACTTACCCCTTACTATAATACAAAAACAGTATTATTGTTGTACAGTGTGACAAAAATAACATTAGATTGATGTGCACATGCCCAGTAGCTAGAGCTGCATCCTTTCTAGTGACGAAGGGAAAAACCATGTTTCCGCCATTCATACATATAGAAGTCAAGTGGAACATGCAGGATTTATATCTAAATCGTATTTTTGCAGGCCGCCCCTCTAATATAATGGCAGGGGAAACACTGAACGATAGAATTTTCATTTTTGTTCATCCAATGTTCTTTGTGGAACCCAAAATGGTTCTTCTATGGCGTCACTGTGAAATCTTCTTTTGGAACATTGATTTTTAGTTTTAGAGTGTAGCTTTCCATTGCACAAAAGGTTCTTTATAGTGGAAAAATATTGTTTAAATTTGTTAAAATGCTCTTTTAAGAGAAGACCTATTCATTGGAAGGTTCTTTGGGCAACCAAAAATGATTCTTATATGGAATCACTGTGAAAACCCCTTTTCAGAAAATTCATTTTTAAGGGTGTCAAACCTTTCCATTACATAAAAGATTCTTTAGCCTATATTGGAAGAAAAAAAAAGCTTTTTAGATTTTTTAAACGTTCTTCACACTAAAAAAAAAAAAAAAAATGAAGAACGTTTAACTGAAAGATTATTTGTGGAACCAAAAATGGTTCTTCTATGGCGTCAATCTTTATTTTTAAGACTGTAGATGAGCTGATATATTTTAAGTGGCCTAATAATATAATTTAATTTGGGCTGATGGGTGATCTGGATGCTGGAGAAACAGTCTGAGCCACGCTGTCCCCTGGTGGTGAGATTCCCTCATTGCAGTTGGTCAAATACAAAGAAGCCTAACTTAAGACTCAGGGATGCATTGAGGTTGTTTTAATGCTTGAGAGATATTAAGTGAAGTAAGATTTCTTTGCGGTCCAAAAACAGTTTCTACATACTGGAAACATTACAAGGATGAGGCTTGAGATGTCTATAATTTATCTTGTGCCTGGAACCTTTCGGAGAACTTTGGAAATATACGGTTGTCAGGACTTCCCTGAATAGGTCGATGGGAACGGAAATATCAAAAGCGCTAGACTCGGCTGAACTTTACAAATATCACTGTGTCACAGTACGCCAGGAAATCTCCCCCTGCAAACTCGGCTTGACGGCTGTGGAGCTCTATTGGAGACGGTAAATGCCAGAAAGCTGGAGTACCCCATGTTGAGGGTTACGGCAATGATCAGAATGAACGCTTGGTGACCTGTTGACCACTGGCAAAAATATGACTGATATCTATCTTATCTATCTATCTATCTATCTATCTATCTATGGACTCTTTCTCTTTTCTTTCTATTTTCCCTGAAATATCAAAACCATGCAGTTCGTGCAGAGGACGAGCTCATTATTTTTTGTTAGTAAACTCATTATTCGTTTTTCGGAAGTGATAGTGAGAACCAGATAGTGACAGAAAATTGCTTTGTATTGAAATGGAAAATGCCGCGTTCAGCCAGGGAACTTCATGCATACAGTTGAGAGAACTCAATAATGTATAATCATTTTCATAAATAGTTCTTTGTTCTGCTCTTCTGGTGCCTGAAGCAATAAGAGACAACAAACAAAACACAAGCAAACCTGTTGTCTAGGAAACATGCTGGAAAAATGCCTCGGGTTGCAATGGAACAATAAATCAACAAGTTACAAAAGACAGAAAGGTATCTAAAACGCACTGTAGCACTATTATACTGTACTAAACGTACTCTATATTACAGCACTGTTAAAGTATTTATTAATATTGTGAATTAGCTTTTATTTTCAAGTCTTATTTTTTTAGTCATATTATTATGTGCTTTAGCATCTAAATAAATTAAGTTCATTTATAATGCGTTAATCTTAAGATTAAGGTTGTAATTTAGTATTAGCATCCTGATAGTAGTTCTATATACTTCCAGCAGGGGGCTCTGATGTTACGAGCGTACAGTAGGTTATTTAAAGCCTCCCCGTGTTTAAGTCGTGAAGTAAGGGCCTGTATTTTACAGTTACGTTGTGCTCCCTGTAGCCCACATTAACTCCCAGTAACATAAGCTTTGAGTGTGGCTAAACGGGCATTAGGCAGCGAGACACGATGCCTGGAATGGATGGCATGTCTAATACAATGTGCTCAGAATAAACACGTAAATGTCAGGTGCTGGATTGCAGTCTTTGGTTTCCATGTAATCAAACCCCTCCTGTTTCCATCTTGGCACTTGTTAGCATTCATGCCGAAACATAAAGCGTGATTTATTTATCGTCCCCACTGGTAAGCTAATACCATGCATGTCATGAGCTTTGTGTCAATGCGATTTGTCTCTTTGTCTGTCTTTTATAGTAAAACGGAGGTGGCGACTGTTGAGACGGAGCTCCTGAGGGACTATCGCTTTGGACAGCAGCAGCTGATTGAAATATGGGGCCACGCTTGTGCTATCGCCATCACAAAGGTTTGACCGACACGTGAACACGAATTACACTAATCGTGAACAGGGATTGGCAGTTAACACGTGTGAATCCTGAATCTAATCTTGTATTTACTGTATACAAGCTTCACTGTGATTTACGCAACTCTCTGCATTTACCGCTCTCAGCATCTGTCGGCATTTGCCGAACTTCAACCAATCCTCTTAAGAGACGAGGCCCTGCTGCATTTGATGATGAAAACAGCGGGAAATCTTTGATCTCGCTGTTTCTGTAGAGGGTTTGACCGCATCTGCTGCTCTGGGGGTTTTCTCATGAAAAGGGGTTAAAGAATAATCCAGAACAGCAATCTGGCACTTTTGCTTCAAAACAGACAACAACAACAACCCCCCCCCAAAAAAAAAAAAGATTTTGTATCTGTCTCTTAGGCATAATGTCAGAATTGTCAGATATGAAGCCACAATTACAAGACAAATGCACAATTATGAGAAACAAAATGACGTTGTGAGATTTAAAGTTGGAATTAGGTGATATAGTTACAATTTCTGAGATCCAATTTTGCAATTATGAGAAACAGTTGCATTTACAAGAAATGTTGCAATTGTGTGTTACGAAATATCGCGATTATGAGAAATAGTTGCAGTTTTGAGAAAAAAGTTGCAGTTGTGAGATATTAAGTCACATTGTGAAATACTGTATAAAGCCACCATCTCTGAAATATAGATTTGCAATTATGAGAAATAATCACAATGACAATAAATGTCACTACTATTTTACTAATATTTACAAATACAAAAATCTAAGAAAAAGTCTCAATTGTGAAATATGAAGCCACATTGTGGGATATAAAGTCACAATTTCTAAGATATCTAAATTTGCAATTTCAAGAAGTGTTGCAAAAAAGCGACAATTCTGTGAAATAGTTGCAGTTCTGAGGAAAGTCTGAAAAAAGTCGTACTAGCGAAATATGAAATCACATGGTGAGATATAGTCAGAATTTCTAAAATGTAAATTAGCAATTTCAAAAAATGTTGCAAAAAAAGTGACGATTATACGAAATTCAGTTCTATGAAAGTCGTAATGGTGAAATATGCGAATATAGTCACATTGTGAGATATAATCACAATTTATAAAAAAAAATTGCAGTTTCAAGAAATGTCACATAAAAAGTGACGATTATGTGAAATAGTTGCAGTTCTGAGGAAAATAGTCGTAACTGTGAAACATGAAGTCACATTGTGAGATATAGTCAGAAGTTCTGAAATATAAATTTGCAATTTTAAGAACTGTCACAAAAAATGACGATTATGTGAAACAGTTGTAGTTCTGAAGAAAAAAGTCATTATTGCGAAAATATAAATTTGCAATTTCGAGAAATGTCACCAAAAAAGTGACGATTATGTGAAATAGTTGTAGTTCTAAGGAAAAAAGTCGTAATAGCAAAACATGGTCACATTTGTGAGCTATAGTGAGAATTTCTGAAATATAAGTTTGCAATTTTAAGAAATATCACAAAAAAGTGACGATTTTGTGTAATAGTTGCAGTTCTGAGGAAAAAAGTCGTAATAGTGAAAAATAAAGTCGCATTGTGAGATATAGTCAGAATTTCTGAACTATAAATTTTATAAATTTGCAATTTCAAATGTCGCAAAAAAGTGATGATTACATAAAATAGTTGAATAAAGTCGTAATCACTAAATATGCGAATATAGTCACACTGAGATATAGTCAGAATTACTGAAATATAAATTTGCAATTACAAGAAATGTTTGTGAAATATGCACTTATGTGAAATAGTTGCAGTTCTGAGGAAAAAAGTCATAATAGCGAAATATGCAAGTATAGTCGCATTGTGAGCTATAGTCAGAATTTCTGAAATATAAATGTGCAATTTTAAGAAATATCACAAAAAAGTGACGATTTTGTAAAATAGTTGCAGTTCTGAGGAAAAAATTCATAATAGTAAAAAATAAAGTCGCATTGTGAGATATAGTCAGAATTTCCGAAATATAAACTAGCAATTTCAAGAAATGTTGCAAAAAAATGTGATTATGTGAAATAGTTGAAGTTCTGAGGAAAAAGGTCGTAATTGCGAACAATGAAGTCACTGTGAGATATAGTCAGAATTAATGAAATATAAATTTGCAATTACAAGAAGTGTTTATGTGAAATATGCACATATGTGAAATAGTTGCAGTTCTGAGGAAAAAAGTCGTAATAGCAAAATATGCAAATATAGTCACATTGTGAGATATAGTCACAATTTCTGAAATATAAATGTGGAATTTCAAATGTCGCAAAAAATGATGATTACATAAAATAGTTTTAAAAAGTCGTAATCACTAAATATGCAAATATAGTCACATTGAGATATAGTCAGAATTACTGAAATATAAATTTGCAATTACAAGAAATGTTTGTGAAATATGCAATTATGTGAAATAGATGCAGTTCTGAGTAAAAAAGTCGTAAATGCGAAACATGAAGTCACATTGTGAGATATAGTCAGAATCTGTGCAATAGAAAATTTACAATTTCAAGAAATGTCACAAAAAAGTGACGATTTTGTGAAATAGTTGCAGTTCTAAGGAAAAAAGTCGTAATAGCAAAACATTAAGTCACAGTGTGAGCTATAGTCAGAATATCTGAAATATAAATTTACAATTTTAAGAAATATCACAAAAAAGTGATGATTTTGTGAAATAGTTGCAGTTCTGAGGAAAAAAGTCGTAATAATGAAAAATAAAGTTGCATTGTGAGATTTCAGAATTTCTGAAATATAAACTAGCAATTTCAAGAAATGTTGCAAAAAAGTGATTATATGAAATAGTTGAAGTTCTGAGGAAAAAAGTCGTAATTGCAAAATATGCAAATATAGTCACATTTGTTAGATATAGTCAGAATTTCTGCAATATAAATTTGCAATTTTAAGAAATATCACAAAAAAGTGAGAATTTTTTGAAAAAGTTGCCGTTCTGAGGAAAAAAGTCGTAATTGCGAAATATGCAAATATAGTCACATTGTGAGATCTGAAATATAAATTTGCAATTAAAAGAAATGAAAAGTTGCAGTTCTATGAAAAAAAGTTGCAGTTGCGAAATATGAAGTCACTTTGTGAGATGTAGTCACAATTTCTGAGATATAAATTTGTAATAATGTGAAGTTGTCACACTTACAGGAAATGTCACAATCTTGAGTCGCAGAAAGTCATACTTAAAATTATGAAGTGAAATATGAAGTCGCATAGGAAGATGTAAAGTTACAATTACGGGAAACTAAATTTGACAAAATTTGTACAAACCCACAATTATGAGAAATACAGTAGCATTTTTTTTATTCAAAGGCAGAAATAGGTTTTCATACAAAATGGTTACCAAATGGTACACTTTAACTCAACACCCAATGCACCGTCATCGAAGGTGTTGAAAGTCTCTCATCTGTGGCTGGCCTGCAGTCGGGCGGTCTCGGGGCCTTACGTCTCAGGGCGGCCTGAGGGTTGCGATAGAGCCAGGCCAACCCAAACCAGACTGCTGCGGTCACCATTCCATCTGGATTCAGTCAGGCTGACAGGCAGCGCAGGGCTCCTCTTGACCTACCTGAGAGTCGGTTAAAGCCCGAAATTGTTTCCTGATTTGGCTTGTGTGAATTTTCAACCCCTATTAAAAAGCGTTTTACAGACTGAACCTTCCGCCCCTCCAAGGCTCCCGGTCACCAGCAGCCGCCACGGATAGCGTCAACAAAACTTCCTGCGCTGTGACCTCTGTGAGGTCGCCATAAATTGCAGCTAAAGAAAACACGCCAACCAGTAGCTCTGAGACGAGCATTACATCAGCACAGTTATGTGTGTGTGTGTGTGCGCGAGGGGGGACAAAATCTTGGTTGTATTTTACCACATTGTGATTTCACAACCAAACTATCCACCCCAGTGGATGCCAAAAACAACGTCATCTGTCTACATCGGGGGGATAAGTGCTTTGGTGTTGAGCTACGTCAAGGCTGATGTCTGTGATCATTCCCTGCTTTGGATATCAGGAAGTTATTTTTATCACTATGGCTCATGAATCGTTCTTTGTGTTTTGAGTGAAAAATGCAGACTGACGTTACCTCTCGTACAGCACTGTCTGTGATCTCTCTGTACTTTCTCTTTGTATTTTCCCATGACTACATGATAAAACAGGATAAATTAAAAAAAAAAACAAAACACTGAATCAAATAATGAATGAACAAAAAGTATATTTTTTTTAATTCTAAAAATGGTAGATATTTTCTTTCAAGTGTAGATTAGGGTTTGGGTTAAACCATGTCCTAACTATGACTTTGACAAGCAGACAAAAGTTTGAAACTTTTAATTTAGTTTTTTTTATTTCTATTTTAGTTTTCATTCCATCACATTGTCATATCTTAAGGACTGCCAAAGTTAATGTGTTTTGTTAATAACTGGTAACATTTAAAAATAATTTTATTTTGAGAACCTGATTACTCTTTGTGTCCATTTTATATTATGGCATTTTTAATGTACTTTTGATTTCAATTTTATTTTTTTAATTCTCCCTATATGGTTTTTAGTTTATTTGTTATATATATTTTTAGAATTTTTTTTAGAGTTATCCCCCCAATGTAGATGGATCTATCATTGTTTTAGTTTAGTTTTATTTTTTTATATATTTTTTAAATATTCCCCCAATGTATTCTTTTTTTTTTTTTTTTGTTTGTTAATTTATTAATTAATTTTTTTTTTATTATTTATTTATTTTTTAAATTATTCCCCCAGTGTAGATGGATTTATGGTTAGGTTTTTTTGTTTTGTTTTTTATGGTAGAACTTTTTGGAATTATCCCCCTGATGTAGATGGATCTACCGTTGTTTTAGTTTAACTGTATTTTGTTTTATAGAATTATTTAGAGTTTTCCCCAAATATAGATGTATAATTGTTTTGTTTTATTTTATTTTATATATTTATTTATTATTTTTAGAATGTTTTAGAATTTTCCCCCCAATATAGACAGATCTATTTTTGTTTTAGGTTTTTTTTTTTTCTTTTCAGAATTATCACCCCAATGTAGATGTATCTATCATTGTTTTATTTTGTTTTATTTATTTATTTATTTTAGAATTTAGAAAATATTTACAGAATTATCCCCCCGATGTAGACTGATGTATCGTTATTTTTTTTTTTTAATGATTATTTCCCCGAATTATTTCCCCGATGTAGACGGATCTAATGATTTATAAAAATGTCTCTGTTTTATTTTTTAATTTTTCCTCTTTGATTCATATATATGTATATAATTATTTTTTTTAATTAAGATTTTTATGAAGTTTTAGTATTTTAGGGCTGTCAAAGTTAATAACTGGTACCATTTGAGTATTTTATTTTATGCTTTTGGTCCAGTTAAGTAGTTTTTTTTTTAATTAACTTTTTTTATTTTGTTTTCTTTAACAATGATAACACTGTGCCACTCTGAGGAGCCTCGTCCACTGTGAAATCTCATTACTCCAAATCCCGCTTGACATCATACATGCAACAGTTTCACATTAACTAAATGTAGACAGACAAATTACACTGTCCAGTTCAGACACGCTGTGTGTTGGTAAATATAATTCAGTTTATCCTTTATAACTGCATGACATTTCATTGTATTTTAAATCTGCTTTCCTAAATTCCTCCATTTAATTTAAATTTAAAAGGTATTCTCGACTCAGTTCTAAATTAAACACAGCTCGGGTGTTAATGTGTGTCAGGTTGAGGGTAAAAAAGTGCAAGAGCAATTAGTCTAGACCCTCTCTAGAGAGCTCATTTGCTGGAAGCGTGGAAGCAAAATCTAGGGCTTCAGTGGCTCCGAACAGGAGCAGATCAGAGCGGTGGTCTCCAGAGTCCTGGCAGGAGTTGACACAACGGAGGATTCCAGCACAGCTGCAGCAGACCTGTAAAAGAAATGAACAATGCATCCACTGGCTGCAGCTCCCAGGAATACTTCATTCCATGTCATTTTCCAAAGAAGAAGAAACGGACAGAACAGAGACAAAGAGAATGGATATTATTTCATGAAACACAACTGATCATCAATATCACAAGGTTGAACTTTCAGGAATTGTTCTGGATAGAAATGCCAAGTTCTGTTATGAAACTCTAGATGGCGCAAGCTGATGAGTCGTTAACGCAAACTAATGATGTTCACAATGTTAAACTAGTTGGCGCAAGCTGATTGGTTCATGTTGCATATGCCGCCAATGAGCTTGCTGCTTTAGATTTAAATGGCTTGTCGGCATTCACTCAGATGTCCTCCACCTCCCCAGCTCCACCTGTATAAAATAATGCTACGGATTATTAAGGGTTCAAGCGCGTAGCACTGAAACCCTATTGTAATTTTTAGAATGGTCATGGATCAGCTATCTCCATGTAAAACTGATAACCGTAAGTCATAGAGACTTGAAACTTGGAGGGTTGGTAGTACTTATACCGCCTACAGCATGACCAAGGCTTGCCCCAATCGGCTTGACGGAGGCGCTACAGGGATCAAGAATACGAAATTACTAATAACTGTCAGTCAGTCACAAGCTCAAGTGTCTTATGTCGTTGGATTCTTTTGCTCACAGCGGACAAAACGCATGCCTCAGATTCGATTGTGAGCCAGGCAAAATTTTTGGGTATTTTGGATTTTTTGCAAAACATACTTTTGCGAGCTAGTCCCAGGTTTTTTTCCCCAATCGAAACCAAGCCAGTGAAGAAAGATTCTCTGGAGAGCGAATGTCATTAATTAGCGAAAAAAAGTCTAACTTTCGACTCACCGTTGCAAAGGGACGCCAAAACGTTTAAAAGGTGCAGGGCCACTTTTAGAAAAATGTCTATAACTCCTGAACGGAATGAGGACACTCAGAACACTTATGTAAGAGCTCAATCTGAGGTCGCAGGACAAAATCCATGGCGCTTGGCCACTTGGTGGCACTATAAGAGTGAAAAAAGCATTAAAAATGGCTATACAACCATTTGTCCTATCAACGTGAAAAAGGTGTGCGCGGTCTTGGTGCAAAGTACCACAAAAGTGTCTATAAGGACATTCGCGTATCTCAAAAAACATGGCTGCCATTGGCTGAAAAAGTTTGAGCACCTGTCAGACATGTTTTTTTTTTTAAGGGTGTAAATGATTGTACATTGTGCATTTTTTTGCGCATACACGTGATATTCATATCATATGACAGAACTGCTCATTCTAGACAACTTTGCCTCTAGAACCACTGCTGTCAATCAAATTGTTTGTTAAATGACTGAGAAGATGTAAAAAACCTACTTTTGTGAACTAGTCCTAGGTTTTTCACTCAATCTGAAAAAAAAAAAAAAAAAAAAAAAAAACACTGCAGTATAATTCTCTGAACTCTCTAAGTCAATAATTATCAAAAAAAAAGTTAAAATTTACCCTTTGGGAAGCTATAATGGAGCCGTTTAGAAAAGGGGGCTGTCCGAATTTACCCAAAATCCTATAAAGCTTAAAGGAAAACTCAAAACTTCACAAAACCTGGCGAGCGCATGCGACAGGTGATTTTAAACAAGCATGCAAAGTTTTAAGGAGATCAGACCACAGCTGGTGCTATAACAGTATTTGCAACTATAACTGTATTTGCAAAAAAAAAGCTTGCTACATAATGTTTTTTCATATGTTTAAATGCCTTAAAGTGCTTAAACCCCAGTAATCGCTGCTTATATCTATATTTATATAAGCTACTTATGCAGCAGCATTATGTCTTAAATACTCACAGCACTGTATCTACGTATATACTGGAAGTAGCAAGTTCCTGTACTTGCTTTGCAGCAGCAGCAGCACCAATCTACAATAACAGATGTTGAAAAGACAACATGATTGAGCCTGTTTACTTTCTTAATGTTCTTTCCTGTTATTATTGTTTGTAAACTGAGCAGTTTGCTCCGCCTCTCAAATGGGTATTCTTTCTGATGACATCATCAAGTCCTTAAGTTATTAGCCCCTCCCCCACCATACAGAAACCTCTTCAAAATCCAGTTTTAATGATTCTAAAAAAGCAGCTTAGCTACAGTCACGTCTCTGAAAATGTCGTTAACAGCTTTGCTGCTTTCACTGCCCACTATTATCAACTATATTGACAAGCTCACTTTTGGCCAATAGGAAAATTTCCTACTCGGATTCCCTTTAAAATGACAACAGATGGAGACAGACTTTCATTTTCCACAGTCAGATACGCGTTCAACTCCTGTTCACCCGGCACTGTGACTAAGACAACCAGCGATGATAATGTAATCTAAACTTCATCAGCTCGCTAATGGAACATCCATGTCAGCTGATAATTTTTCTCCAAAGTGCCATTAGCTTCATTAGCGTCTGACTTCCTCTCTTTCTCGGAAGTCTGCAATTACGCCCACGGTCCATATTTCAGCGGTGGTTAATTGGGGATGAATATAGCATGCACATTACCTTAACTGTTGTTTTTACTTCATTAGTCTGTTCATAACGTCATCTTTATGGCAAGATACTCATCAGGTGGATGAGTAACAAATACGATTCCAAGTTCAGTTTAAAATGCTTTTAAAGAGACTAAAAGACATTTACAAAGAAGAGTGTAAACACCTTTCTGTGGTTCTGTCAAAACATTGCTGTTTGTTTATATTTCCCAACCAGCCAGGCATAGCAACAGCTTAACCAATGGCACGCTTTTAGGGCGTGGCTATCTGTTTGGCTGGCCAATAACAGATGGAAACCTATTTGAAAACAATTCTGTTCTGTTTAGTAACAGAAATTACATGCCACACCTTTAAAGACTTAGTTTTGTGAGCGTGTACACGCTTCGGAAAATCTAAACAGCGCCTGTCCAGTTTAGAAACCTGTCAGAAAGTGTGTTATTTTAAGGCCGCATCCTGTGGGAGTGTCTCCGCAGCTCTTTGCTATTGTTGCAACTGTTGCTGGGTCATTGTGATGAACAATACCTCTCCGAATGCAGATAGGGCTGAAATAATACGTCTCTCTTTCCCTCTGTCTCTTTGCAGGCTTTTCCTTTGAGCTCCCTGAGTAAAAAGCAGCCCACCCTGCTGGTTGTTTGTGGTCCTGAGCAGAACGGCTCCATCGGTCTGGTGTGTGCCCGCCATCTGCGCATGTTTGTAAGTATAGAGCACTGTGCCGAAGGGCACAGAGAAAGACTGGATGGCGTGCTGTATTGTTGTTTAAAGTCAACGTGAAATCATAACTTGGCCTATTTACTTTCTTAAAGGGATAGTTCACCCAACCATCCTAGGTGTGTATGACTTTTTTCTTTCAGACGAATACAATCGGAGTTATATTTAAAAATATCCTGGTTCTTCCAAGCTTTATAATGGCAGTCAATGGGTGTTGAGATTTTGAATCCCAATAAAGTGCATGTACATATCATAAAAAATACTCCACATGGCTCCGGGAGGTTAATAAAGGCTTTTTGAAGTGAATCGATGTGTTTTTGTAAGAAAAATATCTATTTTTAAAACCTCTTAAACCATAATCTCTAGTTCCGCAACTGTCGTATGCACATTTACAAGAGAGTGGCTTTCCAGTGGACGACGTAGGACGTAGACAGCGTCTCACGCAAACAAAGAAAAAGTAGCATCCTCTTGGCTTATGTTGAAATCCTCAATTTTTCTGTACAAATCCTTGTTTTTTACTTCTAATTTGTGATTGGTGTCTTCACTGTGCTTTCGCGTTTACCTAAGCCCTCTGTCATCTGCCACGCTCTCATGAATGTATGACAGTGGAAAGCAAGAGATTAGGGTGTATAAAGTTGAAAATATGGATATTTTTCTTACAAAAACACATTGATTCACTTCAGACTGATCAATTGATGCACTTTTTGGGACTTTAACAGCCTTCACTGCCATTATAAAGCTTGGAAGAGCCCAGACATTTTTTTAATATAACTCTCATTGTATTCATCTGAAAGATGAAAGTCATACACACCTAGGATGGCTTGAGGGTGAGTAAGTCATGGGGTCATTTTCATTTTTGGGTGAACTATCCCTCCTTTAATGTTTAATGATTCATTATCACATTCAGGGCTCAGCACTAAGGATTTTTTTTCAACTGCTGGTCGGGCCAGTGGTATAAATTTGTACTTTTATTGTAATTATTAATCAAAACATAAGAGCTTACTTGGCCTCTAAAACTATTTTTTATTGTCGTTAACACTTTTCAAAATCCAAAAATACGGCACATTACAAAAGTAAAATGTGTGTGCAAATGCTTTTTATGTTGACTTTTATCTTTATAGAAATAAATATTGCATCTCATTTTTTATGGAAGCCTCCCAGCAGGCACACAACGTCACAAGACGTTAATATTTGGTTAAAATTTCGGTAGGTGTCCAAAATTCAATGTCAATTCAACCTCTAATGTCAATGTTAATCTGATGTCCAATATGGACGTCGACTGGCGTTGATATTTTGTTGTTTTTAGGTTGTGTAATGAAAATCCAACCTCAAATTGACATCAAATACTGACGTCAACCCGATTTTCATTTTCATCCAAAATGCAACGTCTGTCCAACTTTGGGGTCCAACGTCAACCAGACGTTATATTGACGTCTGGTGCCTGTTAGGCTGTTTCCTCCACGGAAAATGATATAAGTCTGAATATGAGATAAAAACTCACAATTACCTTTTTAATTTTCTATTTGTATTACTAAACAAACACAGATATTATCTCACAATTCTGACTTTTTTCCTTGCATATACGAGTTCTGACAAGTCTGTATATCTCACAGTTTCAAATTTATATGGCCAAAAAATGTCAGAATTGTTAGATAAAAAGTTGCAATTATCTTTATTTTTTTATTCCATGATCGAAAGGGGCTAATTTTATTAGCTAAGTGAAAATGTTAGATATGTTATACAGAACTGTGCCTAGCAGTCAGCGAATTTGCTCCGACACATTATTTTGGCATTGAGATTTGGCTTACAACATGTCCATTTTCTGATTGCATGCATAAATAAATAAAGCAAAAGACAAAAAATGATTCACCATGCTGCTCTGTGATGCTAGATTTATGGAGCATCACTATTCGTCTAATAAACGTACGCTCTGTTAAAGTTATCCTTCTGTCCGTTCTGATGGAGTGAAGTTTGGCCAGTCCAGATTTGGCCAGTTTACAATACGAGATTCTTGGAACGAATGAAAAACTCTGAAGGAAAAAAAAAAAAAAAAACGAACAATAGAGGGTCATCACATGATGGCAGCTGTTTTATACATTCCCGCCGTACATCTGCATGGATTCTTGTGTCCGTACCAACGTTATGTAAGAAATACATTAAGTTTAACTGCAGGATTGTAATGAACTTACCCGGCAACTTATCCAGACTGTATGGACCTTATCCTGCATCCTGAGCAAATGAGGTGTTTAAAACCATAAATTTTAGTCCACATTTATCACTTCTAATGTTCTTCTGCAATTAAATTATGAGGTAATTATGTTATGTAATTTATGAAGTCAAAAATTTCCCTGCATATCCACAGAGGGACAAAATATTGCTTTAAAAAACAAACGTTTTTATGAAGACTAAGCATAAACTGTCTGGTTCATGTATGTCAATCATGAAACACATTTCATATCTGTTTTTTACAAAAGGACATTTAAAAATATATATATATGTTTTTTAACATACAATATTTTTTATAAAGGATTTTCAGTCTGAGACTGGGAAAAAAAATAAACGGAGACATGGTCAAAAATTAGCAATGTGTTTATCATCTTCCTCACGTCTCTTTAATCTAGGAATATGAGCCCACCATTTTCTATCCCAAGCGTTCTCCTCAGAGTTTGCACCAGGACTTCACTGTTCAATGTGAGAAAATGGACATCCCGTTCCTGTCCTATCTTCCGACGGAGGTAGGTGTCAATCTTGAATAATGAAGCTCTGCCCACCGGCAGAGAGATGTCAATGTGATGTTCACTCTTCTGGACATCTGTCGATCCTAATCGGATCCCGTCTGACCCCACAACCAGGTCCAGCTGTTAAATGATGCCTACAATCTGGTGATCGACGCCATCCTGGGACCAGAAACCGACCACAAGGAGGTTAAAGAGCCCTACGCTGGGATGCTGGTGACTCTCAAACAGGTCAAAATACCCATCGTTAGTGTGGACGTGCCCTCAGGTATTTGCTCATTAAACACACAACCTGATTTAGAGAAATTCTGCCCGTGGCATGCCACAAAGTAAAAAGATGTAAATACAGTATCTACTTGCAAGAAAATGAAAACATGTTTAATGAAAAAGCTCTCAATCTCTTCAGAGGAAGATGTTGGTTATTTTTGTCAGACTAAGCTTAAAAATGCTCATTAGCATTCATCAGCGTATTCAAGAAAACGTCTACCAACCGAAACAAATCTGTCTATTTTTACACACTGAACATCATTGATGGAATTCTTGACGGCTAAGCATATGCACTGTAAAGTTGGCTACGTATGTTCGCATCCTACAGATTGTTTATTTACACGATTACATACTACATTTTGTTGTTTGAGTGTTTGGAAAACCCGTTTCATTATTTTGCAGCTTAGAGTCGGCACTGCAGTGGCTCAGAATATACTTTGGCTTTAACATTAGCTAGTAGCTATTAGCTGTGCTCGCTAACAGCTGCTAGATAATAAATACTATAGATGGTAAATCAAATACTAGATAAATATTGTTGTTACATTTGTACAAGATTGTAAAATTGTCATAATATTATTGACAAATGGATTACTAACACTTTCAAGGCTAAAAGTTACTAGCGGCCTTTGCTAATAGCTACTAGCTACTTGATTACGTAGAATAAGTCTAACTGAATACTAGACACATTTATTATTGAATAAGTCAAAATGAATACTAGATAAAAAAAATAGAATTGTTGATACATTTTTATAAGTATGCAATAATCATCAAATTCCTAACATGTTCAAGGCTAACAACTTGCTACTCTTGCTAATAGCTAGTAGCTACTTAATTACGTAGAATAATTCAAATTGAATACTAGATAAACTTTAAAATATAAAAGATTGTTAATACATTTTTGTAAGTATGCAAAATAGTCATCATATTATTGAAAAATGGATTACTAACGCATTCAAGGCTACTAGCTACCCTTGCTAATAGCTACTAGTTACTTAATTATGTTGAATAAGTCAAACTAAATACTAAATAAATGTAATATTGAATAAGTCAAACTAAACAATCAATGAATTTAAAACATAAAAGATTGCTTATACATTTTTGTAAGTATGCAAAATAGTCGTCATATTATTGAGAAATGGATTACTAACACATTTAAGGCTAATAGCTACTAGCTACCCTTGCTACTAGCTACTTCTTTACGTAAAATAAGTCAAACTTAATACTAGATACATTTTGGAAAAATAAAAGATTGTTGATACATTTTTGTAAGTATGCAATCATCATCAAATTAACATGTTCAAGGCTAACAACTTGCTACTCTTGCTAATAGCTACTAGCTACTTAATTATGTTGAATAAGTCAAATTGAATACTAGATAAATTTAATATTGAATAAGTCAAACTAAATACTAGATAAATTTTAAAAAATAAGCATGCAAAATAGTCGTCATATTATTGATAAATGGATTACTAACACATTCAAGGATTATAGCTACTAGCTATCCTTGCTAATAGCTACTAGCTATTTTATTACTTAAAATAAGTCAAACTTAATACTAGATAAACTTTAAAAAATAAAAGATTGTTAATTCATTTTTGCAAGTATGTAAAATAGTCATATTATTGAGAATTAGATTACCAACACGTTGAAGCTACTAGCTACCCTTGCTAATAGCTACTTAATTATGTAGAATAAGTCTTTCTGTAAGTATGCAAAACAGTTGTCATATTATTATTAAGGCTAATAGCTACTAGCTATCCTTGCTACTTAATTACGTAGAATAAGAATACTAGATAAACTTTAAAAAACTTAAAAAGATTGTTGATAGATTTTTCTAAGTATGCTAAATAGTCGTCATATTATTGAGAAATGTATTACTAACATATTTAAGGCTAACAGCTACTAGATACGTTTTTTATTACATAAAATAAGTCAAACTTAATACTAAATAAACCAAAAAAATTGAAAGATTGTTGATACATTTTGTAAGTATACAATAATCGTCATGTTATTTAGAAATGAATTACTAACACGTTTAAGGCTAACAGGTACTTGCTAGTCTTGCTACTAGCTACTTAATTACATTGAATAAGTCAAACTGAATACTAGATAAATCAAAAAAAGAAAGATTGTTGATACATTTTGTAAGTATGCAAAATAGTCATCATATTATTTAGAAATGAATTACTAACACGTTTAAGGCTAATAGCTACTAGTTACCCTTGCTAATAGCTACTACCTACTTTATTACATAAAATGAGTCAAATTGAATACTAGATAAACTTTAGAAAAAAAATAAAAGATTGTTGATACATTTTTGTAAGTATGCAATAATCGTTGTTATTGAGAGATCATTTACTAAAATATACAAGGCTAATAGCTGCTAGCTTCTTTGCTAATAGTAGCTACTTAGTAGTTATAAAATAAGTCAAACTGAATACTAAATAAACGTTTAAAAATTAAAAGATTGTTGATACATCTTTGTAAGTATGCAGAATCATCATCATATTATTGAGAAATGGATTACTAACGTGTTCGTGGCTAACAGCTACTAGCTACCCTTGCAAATAGCTCCTAGCTATATGTAATTACTTAGAATAAGTAAAACTGGATACTAGATAAACTAAAATACAAAAGATTGTTGTTACATATTTGTAAGTATGCAAAATAGTCATCATATTATCAAGAAATGGATTACTAAAACATTCAAGTCTAATAGCTACTAGCTACCCTTGCTAATAGCTACTACACTGTAAAAAATAAAAAACACAATTTGTTGAGTCAGCTTAAAATAATTTGTTACCCCGCTGCCTTGAAATTTTAAGTTCAGTCAACTAAAACAAGTTTAGTCAACTTGAAATGTTAAGTTGTACTAAGTAACAACTTAGATATTTGTGTTTGCTAAACTTAACAGATGGGTAAGTAACCCAGCTGCCTTAAAATTTTAAGTTGATTCAACTCAAATATCTAAGTTGTCACTTAGTATAATTTAACATTTCAAGTAGAATAAACTTTTTTGAGTTGACTGAACTTAAAATTTTAAGGCAGCCAGGTTACAAATTATTTTAAGTTGACTCAACAACTTTTTTACAGTGTAGCCACTTAATTACGCAGAATAAAGGCCTTTACACACTGAGTCTGGAATTCTCATCCAGAATTTATGCACGTTAAAAAATAAGTACGACCTCACATTGTGTCAATCACGTTTACACACTGCCTCTGAAATGTTCATTTTTAAAAAAAGTTCTCATCAGATTCTGTTTTTTTTTTTTTTGTTTTGTTTTGTTTTTGCATCCGTAGTAAGCATTTTGATAGGAAAGGATGACGAATACTAAAGAAAAAAAAATAATAAAAAGCACATTCGAAAATTTCGGACTTAGTGTGCAATGACCTTCAGCCAAACAGAACACTAACCTGTAAACAAATAAAAGTCATATTATTTAGAAATGGATTACTAACATGTTCAATGCTACACTGTAAAAAACAATTTGTTGAGCCAACTTAAAATAATTTGTAACCCGGCTGCCTTAAAATTGTAAGTTCAGTCAACTCAAAAAAAGTTTATTCAACTTGAAATGTTCAATTATACTAAGTGGCAACTTAGATATTTGAGTTGAATCAACTTAAAATTTTAAGGCAGCTGGGTTATTTACCCATCTGTTAAGTTTAGCAAACACAAATATCTAAGTTGTTACTTAGTACAACTTAACATTTCAAGTTGACTAAACTTGTTTTAGTTGACTGAGCTTAAAATTTTAAGGCAGCAGGGTAACAAATTATTTTAAGCTGACTCAACAAATTGTGTTTTTTATTTTTTTACAGTGTACTAGCTATTAGCTGCCTTGTTACTAGCTACATAATGCCATGGAAGTCAATCTGAAACTAGGTAAAAATAAAATAAATAAATATTGTTCATACATTTTTGTAAGTTTGCGAAATGGGTTACCAACACCTCTAAGGAGTTTCGAGTGATGAAATCTGATTTAGCAGCCAGTTTTTCTGATAAATGAGTTGACCAGAGACCTGAAAGTGCAAATGTGTTGCACTAGTCCCGAAGTGTTTGCAAAACAGACAAACTCTCAAACTAATGAAAACAGCCATTATGTCATCGGGAGACCGTATTTGAAAACTGCATCTGATGGCTGACACGTTGCAATTTTTGTACTCTCTTTCCACATGACAGTAGTGTGATGAATGATCTCTACGAGCCAGTTTTCCACATCTAATCTGGAATAATATAGAAAAATTGCTGTTTTAGTTAACAACCAGTGGCTTGTTATGGTGAGAAAAGATTCACTCTTTCTGTCTCTCTTTCCTGAAGGTTGGGATGTTGATGAACCCACCAAAGATGGGATAAATCCAGAAGTTCTCATTTCTCTGACGGCTCCCAAAAAGTGCGCAACGGGTTTTTCGGGAAAGCATTTTCTGGCGGGACGATTCCTGCCCTATGACATTCAGAAAAAATATGAACTTAATCTGCCAGAATTCCCCGGCACGGAATGTGTTATAGAACTGTAGCCATTTATACAGACCTGTATTTTGAATAACAAGGATGTTTTTCCCCTTTTGTATTTTATAGATTGTTCTGTGGCATTCAGTTACTGACAAATATGACTTTGGATAGTTAAGGTGAGTCCTCTATGGACGCTTGCTTCTATTACGGGATGGAACAATAAGGTAACTGCGACTCAATCCCAAAAATCACTTTTTTTCTTAAAATTCTAGTGTATATCTCACAATTTGGCAGTATAAATGTGCAATTCAGAGAAAAAAGTCTGAATTATAAGATATAACCTCAGAATTTTGTCTGACGTTTTCAGTTTCGAGTTTACACCATGCAATTCAGATTTTTGAATTAAAAATTAGAATTTGCAACTTTTTGACGTATTCTGAGTATATATCTTACAGTTTGGTAGCATAAACAAGCAATTCTGAGAAAAAAGTCAGAATTACAAGATATAAACTGACGTTCTCACACTTTCGAGTTCACATCACGCAGTTCTTTTTCTCTTTTTCTCAGAATTCTGACTTTACATCTTGCAATTCTGATTTTTTTGGAATTAAAAATGAGAAATCGTGACTTTTTATTTCACTATTCTGACTTTTTGAGTATATATTTTGAGTATATAAACTCAGAATTCTGACTGATGTTCTCGCACTTTCGACTTTACATCTTGCAATTTGTTTTGTTTTTTTAAATAAAAAATGAATAATAAAATAAAAAATAATAATTTTTGACATTTTACCTCACAATTCTGACTTTTTTCTTGAAATTCTGAGTATATATCTCACAATTTGTTAGTATAAACTCGCAATTCTGAGAAAAAAGTCAGAATTACAAGATATTATTTTTTCGAGCTTACATCACGCAATTCTTTTTCTCTTTTTCTCAGAATTCTGACTTTAGATATTGCAAAAGTGTTTTTTGTTTTAATTAAAAAAAAAATTAAATTCTCACAATCTCACAATTTGCCAGTATAAACTCAAATTTTAAAATAAAAAATTTCTAAAAAAAAAAACAAAAAGATAAACTCAAAATTCTGACTGAAGTTCTTGCACTTCTGAGTTTACATAATAGAATTCTTTTACAATTTACAACTTTTTTTTACAATTGTATATTTTGGCAGTATAAACTCGCAATTCTGAGGAAAAAAAAGTCAGAATTACAAAATATAAACTCAGAATTTTGACTGGCATTCTCGCACTTTCGAGTATACATCACACAGTTATTTTTCTCAGAATTCTGACTTTACATCTTGCAATTCTTTTTTTTTTTGGAATTAAAAATGTGAAATTGTAACTTTATTTCACTATTCTGACTTTTTTTCCTGAAATTCTGAGTATATATTTTGCAATTTGGTAGTATAAACTTGCAATTCTGAGAAAAAAGTCAGAATTATAAGATATAAACTCAGAATTCTGACTGACGTTCTCGCACTTTCAAGTTTACATCATGCAGTTCTGACACTTTTTCTCAGAATTTTGTCTTTACATTGTGCAAAAGAGTTTTTTTTTTTTTTTAAATTAAAAATTTTATCTCATGAATCTGACTTTTTTCTAGAAATTCTAAGTATATATATCTCACAATTTGGCAGTATAAACTCAAATTTTAAATTCCAAAATTTCAAAAAAAAATAAAACCTTTGAGGTTTCTTTTCACACTTTGAGTTTCAGAATTCTTTTTCTCAGAATTCTGACTTTTTTCCCTGAAATTCTGAGTATATATTTTGCAATTTGGTAGTATAAACTTGCAATTCTGAGAAAAAAAAGTCAGAATTACAAGATACAAACTCAGAATTCTAACTGATGTTCTCACACTTTCGAGTTTACATCATGCAATTCATGGAAAACACACTTTTTTTTTGCAATTTGTATTGAAACTAAAAAATGTAAAATTTGAATTTGCAACTCTTTATCTCACAGTTTAGAGTTTTTTTGCTCACAATTGTGAATTGTGACTTTTCTTCTCACAATTGAGAAGTTATAAACTCAAAGTCTATTTTAATATCTCACAATTCTCACTTTTTTCCCCTCAGAATTTGCTAGAAAAAAGTCTGAATTGTGAGATAAAAAGTCGCAGTTGACTTTATTTTATTATTTTATCTTGTGGCAGACTCAAACTTCCATAGTGTTCAGTCTTAAGAGATGGGTTTAGAATTATTTATTTATTAAATTTAGCCAATTTTCAACATTTACGTCAAACTGTTGAGTTCCCAAAATCACCAATATACAGTTTTGTTCAATACATAAGTCTTTTTAATGTTGGATATATTCAAAGTGCATTACCCTGATAGTGCCTCCAGTCTAATGTGCACAACACCTACAAACCCAATGCATTTCTGCTGGAATTTTACTCTGATACGAATTTATTCATCTGTACTTTTTTGGAAAGGTTGTATAGTATAATAATAATAATCCCAGGCTGACAAACATATGTGTAAATCATTTTGTTTTTACTATAAATTGCTCAATGTACATGTGTTTTCTTAGTTCTTATAGGTTGAATGAATAAATTATCTACGTAAAAACTGAGTTTATTCATTCAGATGTCAAAGTCGGGTGTTTGAAGAAATGTTGGATGTTCAAAACCCACGGATGTTATTATTTAACCAAACCTTGGAAAATGTGCTCCACAAGCCAATATTTGGGAACAAGAGGTAGCTACGATATTCTTTAGACCATACAGTATATTATTTCTTCGCAGAGATTTATTCAAAAGTCAGGAAAAGGCGTGGGCGATATGAAGGAATGTTTCTGTCTAAAGCAACAACAGTTACAGTATGTGGACAGAAATATAGCATCGCTAATGCATTATAGGCCATTTCAGGACATTGTGTAAACTCGGATATATCCGTCAAAATGTGGACATGAACTCATCCGGAGATCATATTTCTGAGTCTGCCAATAAACATTTTACATTGCTGTTCACCCCCCTGAAGGCCAAAAAGTATGTTTATTGTCTTTAAACGCGCATAGAGAGCTTCACAAAGGTAACCGGCGAAAGAAGTCATATGCACTCAATATGGTAACAAAGGAAAATATGAAAATCTGTTTAGACTGCGAACGAATTGGGGGAAATATTTTGGTCTGTGCTTTTCTTTGCAAATTCGGCTGTTTATTCTGTTTTGATACCGCAAATCCATGTAATCTACGATCTTTCTGATGTCTGATCCTTGTTTTTTTTTCGGACTCATTTATTGAAATATTTGTTGTGCTTGTCAAAGCTTTCAAAACAGCTGTGTAAAAATGACTTGAAATGTTGGACGATACCAGGGATTGGCGAGTGAACGCATGTTCCCGGCATGGATGTGCTGGTTATGCATGATCCTAGACAGTGGAACAGGACTGTACATGTAGCATGCATGGGAAAATTTCCAAATGGTTAAACACAATTGCCTTTGCTCATGAACCATAGGTTAGACTTTAACAATAAGCTTAGTGTGGTTTAAAAACCACATTCCAGTCTTTTATGAAACACAACTGAAAATGACATTAAAAAGAGATGCATGATATCAGTATAATATCTATCATTTTGTAGACTCTTTGAAGTTTGTTTCATTATGCATTCATTTCATCCTGTTTTTACATCTTTTCTCTCATCTAACATGCTCAATAATTCACCCAAAAAAATGTAAATTTACATATCTTCAGGTCATTCAAGATGTATGAGTTTGTTTTACTGGAAAAGATTTGGAGAAATTTAACTTTATATCACATGCTTTGCAAAGGATCATTTGCAGTGAATGGGTGCCATCAGAATGAGAGTCCAAACAGCTGATAAAAACATCACAACAATCCACAAGTAATCCACACGACTCCAGTCTTGTGAAGCGAAAAATTGCATGTTTTTAAGAAACAAATCCATCACTTTAAACCGTCGCTTCTGGCCAAAATATGTGACCCTGAACCACAAAATGAGTCGTAAGGGCACATTTTTTGAAACTGAGATTTATTCATCATCTGAAAGCTGAGTAAATAAGCTTTCCATTTATGTCTTTCCATGATAGGACAATATTTGGCTGAGACGCAACTGTTTGAAAATCTGAAATCTGAGGGTGCAAAAAAAAAATCTAAATATTGAGAAATTCGCCTTTAAAGTTGTCCAAATGAAGTTCTTAGCAATGCATATTTCTAATCAAAAATTACGTTTTGATATATTTACGGTAGCAAATTTACAAATTATCTTCACGGAACATGATCTTTACCTAATATCCTAATGATTTTTGGCATAAAAGAAAAATCGATAATTTTGACCCATAGAATGTATTGTTGGCTATTGCTACAAATAAAGCTGTGCTATTTAAGACTGGTTTTGTGGTCCAGGGTCACATATGTATCCAAATGTGTCCATTTGTGTCTGAAAGCTGAATAAATAAGCATTCCATTGATGCATGGTTTGTTAGGATAGGACAATATTTGGCCGAGATACAACTATTTAAAAATCTGGAATCTGAGGGTGCAAAAAATCTAAATATTAAGAAAATTGCCTTTAAAGTTGTCCAAATAAAGTTCTTAACCATGCATTTTACTAATCAAAAATTAGGTTTTGATATATTTACAGTAGGAATTTTACAAAATATCTTAATGGAACATGATCTTTATTTAATTTCCTAATGATTTTTGAAATAAAAGAAAAATCAACACTTTTGACCCATACAATGTATTTTTGGCTATTGCTACAAATATACCCCAGCGACTTAAGACTGGTTTTGTGGTCTAGGGTTACATATTGGTTTAGAACAGTTTTGGACTGTTTTTCACTTGTAAACGGTCTTTGATCTGTGCATATTTCTCTCCTGATTCAACTTTTTTTTTTTTACTAAAGAGCGCAACATTATGGATTAGCACAAGATATTAATTGATAGACTGGAGTCGTGTGGATTACTTGTGGATTATTGCAATATTTTTATCAGCTGTTTGGACTCTCATTCTGACGGCACCCATTCACTGCAAAGCATCCATTGATGAGCAACATGCGTAATGTTGAATTTCTCCAAATGTGTTCTGATAAAGAATACATTTTCATTTTTGGATTAACCATTCCTTTAAAGAAAAAAACAACACCCTTCACCTTAAAACAATGCAAAATTGTTATTACAGATCACTATCTGTGACAGTTTGAAATTTTAAACCGTTTGGCTGTTTACAACTTTGCTTTGTACGCAACAGGTGCGTCACATTACAGTCATTATACTGTCTGCTGAGTCCCTGATAGTTGGACAAACATTCCTGAAATAGCTGCATATGAGTGAAATAGGAAAAATCCACTGTGAAATAAACACATTTTTAAACATTAAGTTCATCTGTTGTCATCACATTAACATCTTCACTTGTGGCTGGAATGATATAACGGGCCAGAACATAATAAAACACACAATGTGATTCATTGTCCTGCCTAAACACCCAGATATCTGGTAATCCAGCATATCTTGATTAAAAACACAAACATAACATTTTTCTGATGCAACATTCACCTTTCTCCTACATCTGTGTGTCTGTTGGAATGATATAAGAACACAGATGTTAGCGCAATAGCCAATGGCGAGCAGGAGGGGGCTGGTCTGGACCACTTTCCACTCCATCCTGTCTTTTAAAACTCTGGGAAGTTCACGAAACTATCAGACTTGATTTTGAAGGACGGGGGGAAACCAATTCATTGGTCAAGCCACTCCAGAACTTGAGAAACTTTTTCGGTGCGCGTCTGAAACTTATTTTGTGTTACCAGCAGCTGCCCATCAGTGGCTGTGGCACTATGTGGGACTTCACTGTCGTGACGTTGGTGCTGTCTACTGTCTTTGTTGTGTCTCTGGCACAAGGTAATGTAATTTAAATAATCTCATAATTGTCCTCATTAGAACAGGCAAGGATGTTATTCATTATGTAACAGTTTGGATACAGCTGTCAGCACGTAAGGAAAAATCACTGAGAGCTTGTTTGTTTGTGAGCGCTTGATCAACTTAGATGGCTGGAGGAGGAGTGATGTTTAGTAAAGCACACTGTTTTTGCTTACAGATCTGCTTCTGTTTACCTCAGTGCTAGGAAAGTAAGGTTTTTACTAATTATGTAGATTTAAAAAGAAGCTGATGAATGTGAATTTTAAGTAAGCTTAAAAACATATGCTCCAGCAGTTATTTACTGCAGTAAACAACTGCACTGGTTAAAGTGGAAATATTGTAATTTACCAAAATTCGATCAAAAAGCCTTATGTTAAATAATAACGTGTGTCACAAAGCAGCATTTTTCCTGATTCTTCCCAAATGCCTTCGTGGAAAGTAAAGTAGGCTATGACTGTATTGGAATTCATTATTTGACTGACTGACTGACTGTTTTGAATACTGGGAAAATGCCCACCAACCCAGACTGAAGTTTGGAGCAGCACCGATTCATCCACCTCTATTCCATTCACTGTCACTCCGGTCCACCTCAACCTCACCACGGAATTTATTACCTGTTTCCCAACACGCGTAGACAGCCGGCACGGAAAATAGCGCCTGACGTTGCTGAGGTCTAAGTCAAGGCTTTTAAAACCCTTTAGGACTAAAATTTGGTTTTAAATAACCAGAAGTCGCTCAGTCATCCGGTAATGAGCTGCAAGCCCGCGCGTCCGTGCCAGTTTCATCCAGGGCACGGCGAAGCCATTTTCAGCGCTCCAAAGTAAATATTGCCACTCTCTAATCTGCTCCATTCAAACGATTCATTCTCCAGATGTTTCACTTTGCTCTGAAGTTCAGCTGCCCGGTACATCGATCTCTGTTGCTTTGATGTGAAAAAGAGGGTGGAAAGAAGGATCAAAGGTAATGTGCGAGAGGTTACACATCTCAATTTCACTCTTTTCCATAAGTGGCCGCTACCAGACCGTTAACTTAATGTTTAAAAACGAACCCCTCAGACTAAATTCTGACTGGACGCGCTGATTTCGCGAAATGATTGTTTACACAATGATGAATATTAATAAACATACCTATTTATTGTTCATTAGTGTCCTCTGTCGTTGTGCTGTCGCCGCCATTTTATATTTATAAAGTTTAGTCCTCAATTCTTGAGTTACCGTGATTTTACTCATCTTTACACTCGGTAAAATCACTAAAGGCACAACATTTATGTGACCTTGGACCACGAAAGCTGTCATAAGGGTTTTTTTTTTTTTTTTTTTTTTTTTTTTTAAATTGAGATTTATACATCATCTGAAAGCTGAATAAACAAGCTTTCCGTTTGTTAGGATAGAACAATATTTGGCCGAGATACAACTATCTGAGGGTGCAAAAAAATCTTAATATTGAGAAAAGCGCCTTTAAAGTTGTCCAAATAAAGTTCTTAGCACTGCATATTACTAATCAAAAATTAAGTTTCGATATATTAACAGTAGGAAATTTACAAATATCTTCATGGAACATGATCTTTATTAATATCCTAATGATTTTTTGGCATAAATGAAAAATAGATAATTTTGACCCATACAATGCATTTTTGATTATTGCTAAAAATATACCCCGTACTTAAGACTTATTTGGCCGAGATAAAACTATTTGAAAATCTGGAATCTGAGGGTGCTGAAAAATCTAAATATTGAGAAAATCACCTTTAAAGTTGTCCAAATAAAGTTCTTAGCAATGCATATTACTAAGCAAAAAGTAAGTTTCAAGATTTATGATAGGATAAATTTATAAAATATCTTCATGGAACATGATCTTTACTCAATATCCTAATGATTTTTGGCATAAAAGAAAAATAATAATTTTGACCCATGCAATGTATTGTACGACTGGTTTTGTGGTCCAGGGTCACAAACATGTTTACTCCAGAAGCAACTTAAAGACATACTACTAATACTAATTAATTAAGCTAGAAAAAAGTGAAAAATACACCACATCCAAGATGTTTTTAAAAACAACACTAATTTTATATTGTTTTAAGAACGTTTAGGTATTCTATTAATAAAACTAGATTTAACAAAAGGACTAATTAAAGTCTTTTAAATCAGCAAAACTACTCTTTTCCAGGACATTAGTGTATTCTACATTAAAGCTGACGCTTAAGATCAGCTTTCTGGATGGAACGGTTCAAAGACAAGGAAAACCAAACCAGATCGTTTCAAACACACACAAATCTGGCTCGGGTTTCATTATTATGCAGTGACAATGAAGCAGTTCAGTTTAGAATAATGGAGCACAGATGCATACCGCTTCGGAGTCTATGGAACAGTCGTTGTCTCGTAATCTTCCTCTCAACCCAATCAGACAGAGCTCAACATCATCTTCCATTCGAGCACACCTCAGCCAGGACAAGTGCCAGATGCACGAAACTACTTCCACATGTTTGCCGACGCAGGATAAACACACAGACAAAACCACTTTGGAGCTCTCATTTGCATTCATTAAAACACGATGGGATGTGGAATGCAATTTCGAGACCACTGCCCGGGCACACTGCCTTCCTAAATGAAATGCCTCTGATTTCAAACAAATCCCTACTTGTTAGCAACCTCTTATACTGCTATAAAGCCATCACAGTGTTTTGCACTCGCTCTAATATATACACGAGTATGTGGGTTAGCACTATAGCGCTTTGTCAAAGGGATTACATAACATGCCAGAAATGATTTACCTTTCCTTTTCGGATAAACATGGGAAAAACCTTCAGAAGGGATAATGCCAGCTAAGTTTTGGCATGTTTAACTTTTTATTTAGACGGCAGAGACCGAAAAATGATTCTCGTGCGCTAACCAGCTTTGACGTAGCTCTTTTATTAAAACTCAACCCTCACATGTATTTTGATTAGCTTCTGGCTTGGGTAGCAATGCTCCAAATGCACATTAAAAAGGGGAATGTCTTATTAAAAGGCCACAGACTGTTTGCGTGAATGGATTAATTGTCTGAGCATGTCTATTGGACACTGTGCAGACTTTATGAGGTGACGCGAGAAGTCCTAAAAGGGTAATGATACTGCACTTTATATTGTGGGGTAAAACCCCTGGCAATAAGATAGGTACAAATAATCACAGAATTGCTGTACCAAGTTTAAATGACCCTTTTGTGTGAGAGCCATCTCCCAAAATAAACTTGGCACGAGTGCTTTGTTATGGGAGGGCAGGGTGTCAGTCTATATTGGGAGGACACTGATATATAGACAGTTGTATATTTTTAGGCGTTGTTAACTTAAAGTTTCCAGTATATATTTTTTACACACCTGATCCTAATAATGCCCTGTTACTGGGTGCGGATATTGCAAAGTTCCACTGAGGTCATGGACATGCAGTTCTTGTGTTTTGGAATGAAGCAGACTGAAGTATGAAGAAGTGGTTATTGCTAATTACATTGGTGGCCTTAGTAGGTGTTATAAACGGTTAGCGTTCAAGATTTTGGGAAACTTTGGGTTTAAGCCATAGGTTATGCAAGTAGATGAATGCAGATGTTTGGTACACAACCAACATGATGCAGTTATGTTCAGTTTTCTCTTTCAGGTCAGCTAAGGTCTCAAGAATGATAACTATATTAGCAGCCACACCAGTGGACGATGATGTTTATTATATGCATTTATGTTGTGTCGCTTTAAATTCTCAAGCTTTTTAAAGTTGGGTGTGCATTAACAGTCAAAAGTTTTTGATCAGTAAGTTTTTTAATGTTTTTTTTTAAATAAGTCTCTTCTGCTTACCAATCCTGCATTTTTATTTGATCCAAAGTACAGCAAAAACAGTAAAATTTGGAAATATTTTTACTATTTCAGGTAACTGTTTTCTATTCGAATATATTTTAAAATGTAAATTATTCTTGTGATCAAAGCTGAATTTTGAGCATCATTACTCTAGTCTTCAGTGTCACATGATTCTTCAGAAATCATCCTAATATACTGATTTGCTCGAGTCATTGTTCTAATAATTCGGCTTTGAAATCACCGGAATGAATTACATTTTAAAACATTTAAATAGAAAACCGTTATTTTAAATAGCAAAAATATTCAAAAATTTTACTGTTTTTGCTGTACTTTGGATCAAATAAATGCAGGCTTGGTGAGCAGAAGAGACTTCTTTAAAAAAAACTTACTGTAAAAATCGTAGCGTATTCTGATTAGCTGATTAGTCAATGATTTTACGTTTCATCATCTAGAAAAAACTGTTCTGCAAGTGATTCCAATTATATCGTTCTCTGTGTTGTTATCATTACTGTAGCTGTGGTATGGGCTTAGCTATTCTCACTGAATTAGAACAAATTAGTTATGTATACAGTTATTGTCCTTGGTGTGAACAACCTTTTACTATCATGGAGGAGCACCAGTTTGAAGAGAGTCTAGCTAGCTACCTGGATAAACAATGCTGCCTTCATGTGATGTCGTAAATTTCCTATTTCCCGCTTATGAAGTCGTGATTATGAGCTTGTCGCATTCAAGTACTTTGTTGTCGGAAAGAATAATATGTAGCATCCTTTTGGTTGACAACCATATAAACATTCACCGCGTTAGATAGTTTGCTTCCTGACGATTCTGGAATTTTCAGTCAAATATATGCTTATTTCAACATACAGCATGCTTCAAATGATTGTTCATACTGTATATAGCCATAAATACGCACTATTTAGCGACAATTACAAGGTGATGTAGTTGCTGTGGAAAAAACTAATAAAGAATAGCACTGACAGCAGCAATCGTTGTCATTTCCACCATGTTCAAAGTTTATGGTCGAATAACTCGGAAACTCAGGTATTAAAAAGGTGCGTTCACGCTATGTCGGAATTACTGTGATTACGAAATACCAATACTCGTAAATAGCGTTCACGTCCTTGTAGAACTCGTAATTACTTGTCAAATGGGAATTTTTCGGAGAGCTACAACTTGTACCACCTGACCACCTTTTTCATTTAAGCGCTATGTTTAGGCACTGAAAGTACGATTGTGAGTCCAGGATGTGAAGAGCTCCAAGCAGAACATCACGTGTTGTCATCTCGAAATTACAGTAAATACGACATAGCGTGAATGCAGCAAATGATCTCAGTTTCCCAATATTAAATACATCTTGAGAGGCCATTCACATCAAATTTTTTCATTTATGATAATCAGGTATATGTCGAACATCACCTGACCAAACCCGGAAAACAGGTCTCATCACTTCCACTTGTTAGAGAAAGCTTTAATAGCCATATTTAATAATGGCGATATTGATGGACATTTAAGGTAATCCATAAAGTAAATGTTAGTGAAATTAATATATATATATATATATATATTATATCTCAATCTACATACGTGATGGACATTGATTATCTTGAGTAAATCAGCTTCATATTTAATGAGGCACATGCAAAATGTGTGTGCTCAAAATACTAGCAGCAAATGCTGGGATCTTCACATTTAAAAAATATTTTTTCTTGCCTAAACGTCAGTACTTTTGACAACACTAGTCTATGCTTAAGTCTTGTTCAGACTGTCAGCCCAAATCCGATTCTTATGCAAATCTGATTCAAATCTGATCATATTTAGATAAGTCTGAACGGCAGCAAACTACATGAAATCCGATTTGTGCAAATCTGTTTTGAGCTACATTCACATGTGGGTTGGAATCCTATCCAAATCGCATTTCTGGATTCAGATCTGATTTAGCGTAGCTTTTTCACATTTTCACGACACATAAAATGTAAACACGTCAGACGTTTTTGTAGAAAACATTATGAATGTATTTGCAGAAACAAGCTGTGTTGTTGCTAACTGCAAGTTCAATACATACTGCTAGTATATGTGCTTCTTTGAGTTCTGAAACCAGTGGAGATGGCAGCACGAAATAAAGTCTCACATTCCAACTTCATGCGTTTCTGCCGCTGCATCTGTATTGCAAACTGTATTGCTGTTGTTGTTTTTAGCATAGGCGAAAGAGCACTTACGGACACAAATCAGATATGAACAGTTGCGATACACTGTGTGGACAGTCAGTTATTTAAATCAGATTCCATCCGGATATGCACAAAATCAGATTTGGGCTGACAGTCAGAACGAGGCTTTAATGTAATGATCTTCAAGTCTAAATCACCATCTAAACGCTTTATTTTGTCATTTATTGAAAGGGGGAAACGTCATGACCAGGAAAAGCATAGTGACACACAATAACCAAAAAAATATGGTTTGTAGAATAGTGACACCATGCATCCAAACTCAGTAGGCCTCTCAAGATAAGTGTATAACTGACATCTCATATTCCATAATCTGTACTTTTGGAATGACACTCTTTCAGGTGAACCTGCAAGGTAAATCAATGCAGTATAGTAGAGGGATATTATAACAGTAATGGTGTCTTGGAGTAAGTCCTGCAGAGCTTCTACGGTGACTGACACGTCTGCCGCAGATAAGCGCTTCAGTGTGTGAGCGTCGAGTAACGCCAGTAACAATTCACTGTCAAGACACTGTGCTGTTTCTACTTGAGGATGTTAGGTTTGGCTACATCTGCGGGACACGTCACCTTTGGAAAAAAATGGATGACATTGGTGAATGAATCCCTCGGTCTGTGATTTCCTTATCACAGCACACCATAAGCAAGCTCTGGAAAGTGGTTCAGGGATTTACTTTATGTAAGCAGGACAGTTTGCACAAAGCACAGGAGGCCCACTGTCCTCTGTCTGGGAAGTGGGAGTGCATCTTCTGGTAATGTCTCATCTAGAAAGCATGAGACGCCATGTGTTTGTTCCCATTACTCTATCTTCTCCTTTGGGGCCCTGGCTAGTAAGTGTCTCCAGATTAGTTTGAGAATTGATGTAGGGGATCAGGCCATCGTGCGCGCTCCATATGTGCGCAGCATCTCCTGATGTGACCAGACAGAACGGAAACAGATACAGTGAAGAAATGGACCAAAAGTGTCCTCCTCAGGCCAATCGTGAGATCAGATATCAGGTGCTAACTCAAAACTGGTTGGACATGGTTCAGAAGCGCCGTAGACACCGATGGATGCGGAGCCGATAAAAGTAGGCCACTTGAACTCCGGTGGCACCAATGCACAAAAAAGTCAGTACTTAAATATTGAATGTCTTTTGCACACATTCCATTTACCGCAAAGCCAAGCAGGATTTTCCAATCACATTCACAGACGTGTCTGCAACCTAAGGAACGTGCAAGGAATAAGTTGTTCTGATCTATTACATTGCAAATTATATTGCACTGTAATAGATCAAACAAATTCCGTGTCCAACTTTTTAAGACCAAATTTAGTTAGTCCTCAGGGAGGTCCGTGTTTCTTCAAGATTTAGTTGCAGCCAACGATTCATTGGTAGCACCTTTGTTGAGTGCGCTGTAATAAAGTTTGCGTTCCCACAGGACCCATCTGGGACAGCTCACATCTTCGGAGGTTAAACAAAACGGACAGGAACAGAAAGCTGGCTTACAACAGCCTCGTGGAGCCACAGACCACAGGTAGTTATGGATATTTTAACATGCTCTCTTTATGCAATCAACTAATTTGTGGTGTCCTACTTGATCCAAACCACATCGTGGATCTCTTTGTTGCTGAAAAATGTGATGTAATGATTTCTGGAGTCATCCGTCTTCATTAAATGTGAGCTCTAATGATGAAGGCATATAGCCACTGCAGTGCTGAAGCAATAAGACATTGACTCATTGAGGTGTAAATGAGTTTACACATGTTCTTAATTCGAACAAGAGAATAAGTCGTCTCTTAGACAATTCAGGCAGCTCTCTTTGCCTTAATGTCATTCAATTCATACCTCCTGAGGGATTGCTCAACATTAAGCAGCAAGCACTTTTGTGGGACACAGATTGTATTCTGTTAATGTGATGCAGAAAGCGGGACTAATCTCTTGGAGCAAAGCCAGCAAACTGGGCAGAAATTTGACGTAATCTGGAAACTCTTGTTCTTCATCTTTGGGTCACTGGCAAGAGCATGCTGTTCTTGTAAAACATCTTACTCTGATCTTTGTTTTGTGTACCCCAGGCGTAACCGAGTGGACATCCTGGTTCAATATTGACCATCCGGGAGGAAATGGTGACTACGAAAGGCTGGAAGCCATTCGCTTCTACTACCGGGAACGGGTCTGCTCACGACCTGTAGCCATGGAAGCCCGTACCACGGACTGGGTTGCAGCTGCGGATACGGGGGAGGTGGTCCATTCCAGTCTGGAGAAGGGCTTCTGGTGCATCAATAAGGAACAGCCATCAGGTCGCAGCTGCTCCAACTACCATGTGCGATTCCAGTGTCCACCAGGTACAATTAGTCACGAGACAATCCATCAAAGCGCAGAAGTGAATTCCATATGGAGGCATATGCATTTTAACATATGAGCACGCTAGAGTATTCTTTGTTTTGTTTCTTTAGTCCACTCGTACTGGACTGACTGGAGTGAATGGACGCCTTGCTCTGCCACCGCCTGTAACGATGTTGGCATCCAGGTCCGTCAGAGGAAATGCATGAGCACACAACCTCTTCCACTACTGCTTTCGCCTGTCTGCGTGGGACCTCACATCGAACGGAGAGAGTGTTCAACCCCACCATGTGAAGGTAAATAAGGAACAAATACGAATTTGGAGACAATATTTACATTTCGCTGATATTACCTACCCTTCATTGCCAGGTTTTTCTAGCGCTTCTCCCGAAAACCATTTAAATCTACCAAAGATGGTTTTCAGTTAGTTTAACATGGCTCAGCTGATCTCCAAATATGGCTAGTCAACCAGCCAGTTCACACTACCCAAAAAGGGTCTCAAAAGCTCATTGTGTGCCTATTTGTCACAATTCGGACTCTCGAACTCAGAATTGAGGCTTATTTTCCACTCATGATTCTCAAGAGCGATCACATCCTGCTGACATTTACATGACACACGTGGTGCCCAATTAGCTGGCTGAACCCAAACATGTTTCTGTGTGTACAGAGCTTTGTTGTCTTTGATCATGAAAATCAATGTAATCACACTGGCAAAGGATGTCAGAATGCAGTCTGACATTTCGGCACACACACATATATGGGCCATTCTATGGAACTGGTGCAAACTGTTGTCCCACAAACAAAAAAAACACATTTAAAAAGCATTTAAATATTCAAATCTTAGATGTTTATTTAGAGTCTTTTATTATCTTTTGATACCCACAATGATATTTAAAATATCAGTAAGTGAAATATATATAAAATCATCATTTAGTGGGTACTTTCAACTGGGGAGGTGGCTGTCCTGAACCCTAACCCCTAAATTTCAACTTTCGAAAATGATATTGAAATAATGTATGCATTTTATTCCATTGTTCTATTACAAAACATTACTGTCACTACCAAAAATGTGCTTTCACTACCGAAACACGGGATGTTTTGACAAAAATAAAGTATACTGAATTATCAGCTAAGATGTTATGATAGTGTTTGGTTAGATGTATATTTAAACTAATGAATTCATAAGTTTGAAATCAGTTTGATTAACTTCTTGCCTTTTACAAAGAAAAATTGGATTCAAAATACAACAAATCTCATGAATCACATTTAAAATATTGTTAAAATGGTAACTTATTGATTTACCTTTTTAATAAAAAAGTTAAAAAAAAGTTTTCTAATAAAAAAAAAATCTTAATAGGTCAGTAGAACCCTTCTTATTAAATTATGTATTACTGCGTTTCAGTAGTGACAAGTTTGGGAATAGGACAAATATTCCAAAACTTTCTGGAAACACAATATGAGAAGTAACTGCACAATTACAAGAAATGTGTACATTGGATATTATACAATTTGCATATATACAAAATTTGTGGAAAGACATTTTTTTTCAAGATGTTTCCAACTCTGACTTTGGAACAGTTCTGTAGAATGGCCCAAATAAACAAATATTTAAATATCAAAATACCACAATCTGAAAACTTGCCACAATGATTGTTAATTAACCACTATTTCTTCCCAAATCTTGCATTTAAACAGCTGTATGGAGCAAATGGGGTTCATGGAATGCTTGCTCAGTGACCTGTGGGAAAGGTCGCAGGATAAGACGTAGGACATGTCACAGATCATCTACAAAGATTCAGTGTACAGGGCGACCAGTGGAGGTCCAAAAGTGTGGAAATCCATGTCCAGGTATTGTGTATTACAAGACACCCAATCTCTAAAAACCCGTAGATTTTTTGCTACAATGTAATCAAAACACCTGTTTTATTTTTATAGTGGCATGCAAACGTGTCTGTCCCGGGGGACGTCCCAGTAAGGACTGCAACTACTGTGTCTGTGATGGACAAATACTACAAGGGGAGGTCTTCAGTGTTACAGGTGTCCCAGTGCCAAACGCCACAGTGGCTCTGGCTAGCCAAGCCAAGGTTGTCCGTGCCCACACTGATGCCAAGGGTCAGTTCAAGATTGATGGACTGTGCACCAGCCCACAGACCCGAGTGGTTATTAGAAAGGATAAATTTGCACCCATTACGCTCCCCGTTTCCAACAATAGCACTGATGAACTTTGGGTACGGGCTATTTTACGGTCCTCAGGTAAGGAAAAGAAGAAAACACTGGATATAGAGAATCACAGATTGATCATTTCATGCACTGTTGGTTTCTCCATTTTACGTCTTACAGAAAAGCCTTACATTGAGAAGCATCCAGAAGACAAAGTGCGTTATGAGGGACAACGTGCAACCCTTTGCTGTAGAGCAATAGGATCACCAAAACCAGACAAATATTACTGGTAAAAATATTTTATATTGGTTTTCTGACAAATAGCGTTAATCTTTTAGTTACGAAAAATGAATTTGTTTGATCCAAAGGTACCACAATGGAACCTTACTGAATCGCACAATATACAAGTACGACGAAGATTTGATATTGCGGGACCTGAAACCAGAGCAGTCAGGGCAATATCACTGCAAAGCAACTAGTCTGACAGGCAGCATCAAGTCTACTTCAGCCGTCCTCACTGTTTTCGGTAAGTGCAAAACCATTTTACTGGTCAACAGGGATCATTATAGGATTTTAGCAAAATGTCCCTAAAGAAGAAAAATAACCCCATTAAATATTGAGGTCTCCAATGAAACATAAAAGTCTATAATGTCTGGTGACATGTGCGGTACAGTATTTTATGATGTTTAAGTTGGTAGAAATTACCACTCTCTAAACAATGAATGACTGGCAAGAAGTCAAGGTGGGCAGACTAAAATCCTTAAATCCTACCCGCTCTCCATATTAAAGTGAAATCCAAGCTTGTCAATAAATTCCGTTTTTTTCATCCTCAGACAAGTATGTATTTCCACATTTGCACACACAACTACACATTGTGAAAATTCCCATGATGCTTGTTATCCAAGATATAGATTGTCAGAAATAGTCTGCCGAAGCGTGTGTTAAAGCAATCAGCCCTAGACTTTGTCTGAGGGATCTCTTTGCTTCTTAATCATTTTGGCATACGAAATGTGCTTTGCTGAATCAAACACTAGCACCTGTCACAGCAGGGTTCTTAATGGAGGATGATTAATGTGTTTTGTATTCACTCTTGCATTTAAACAACAGCTACAGGAGAAAAGTTTTCCATAAATTAAATTTCATCAACCTCAAATAAGATTACATGGTTGCTCTCTCCAATAAATGTCATTTTAAAGGAAACACTGTGCCATTATGAATAAATGATCAGCATTTACAGTAGTGTGGTAATGTGAGAATACTGACTGCAGTCATTAATATAGTGACACAATGGAAAGGAAAGGACCGGAAAGGATGTGACATGTGGCCAAGTATGGTGTCCCATACTTGGAATTGTTACTCTGCATTTAAACAATCCAAGTGCACATACTCAGCAGTGAACTTAGTGAACAGTTAGGGGTTCGATGCCTTGCTCAAGTGATCAAGGGTCTCACCTCAGTCATGGTATTGAGGATGGAGATGAGGCTGGACAGTCACTCCCCCCACCTACAATGTCTGCCCGTACCAAGACTCAAACCCGCAACCTTTGGGTTACAAATCTCTAACCATTAGGTGTCCACGACTGCCCCTATGAGATCATAGGTTTTAATCAGGACCAATACTTTTGACTTCCTTCTCAGGGTTCCAAGTACAGTGACCCAGTTGTTATTTGTTCACAGTGATTTAGTGAAATATGTATTTCATACATTTTTACTTAAAACTTTTCTCTGAAATTAATTTTCCTATTTAAATAAATTCTTTTGTATTCTTTGAAAATGTAGCACACTCATCTCACGTTTTGTATTTCACAGCTAAAGGAACACCAGCATGCAACGCAACACCTGAAACTCACCTGATCAAATTACCATTGGACTGCAAGCAGCCTGGAACAGACTCCAAGTTTTATAATGCAGGTCGCTGTCCACACAACATATGCCCTGGGTCGCTGGACTTTGACATGCGGTGCAGGGATGGATCTGGCTTCTGCTGTGGGGTCAAACAAATGGACGCTAGAGAGATCAACTGTGGCCGTTACATCCTGCCTATTAAAGTTGTGAGTGAGTGTGGCTGCCAGACTTGTGTGGAGCCCAAAGTTCTTGTACGGGGCAGGGTGGTGGCAGCAGACAATTATGAACCCCTGCGCTTTGGACATATTTACATAGGGAAGGAACGGATTGGCACCACAGGATATCAGGGTGGGTTCACAATCCAGGTGTCTCCAGATACACAGCGTCTTGTGGTAAACTTTGTGGACCCTTCTGAGAAGTTCATTGACACAATCAAGGTTTTTATCTTTGACAAGAGAGGAGGTGCGGTCTATCACGACGTGAAAGTGATGAGGAAGCAGGAACCTATTGATATCAACGCTGCAGAAAGCAATACCATTTACCTAGGTGAAATCAAAGACGAGGACCCCATCGGTCAACTGGTCATACCTCCAAACTCCTTCCATAAAAACACAGGAGAAGTATACGAAGGAACCGTCAAGGCCAGTGTCACGTTCCTTGACCCACGCAATATTACCATGGCTGCTGCCGCTCCTGGTGATCTCAACTTTGTAGACAATGAAGGAGACATGTTACCCCTCAGGACATATGGGATGTTTTCAGTAGATTTCCGAGATGAGGCAAACCAGGAGGTTCTAGGAGCTGGCGAAGTCCAGGTTCTCCTTGACACAGAGCATGTAAAAATGCAGGAGCACATCCCTACTATGAAACTCTGGTCCCTCAATCCTGATACAGGCATTTGGGAGGAGGAGAGTAACTTTCAACCCAAGCAAACCACCATTGCTGGCAGCGGGAGGAACAAACGAGAGGAGCGCACTTTCCTCATAGGAAATATGGAAATCAGGGAGCGCAGGTTGTTCAATCTCGATGTGCCTGAGAATCGCCGCTGCTATGTCAAAGTGAGGGCGTACATGAGCGACAAGTTCCTGCCCAACGAGCAACTAGAAGGAGTGGTAATAAACTTGATAAACCTAGAGCCCAAGCCTGGCTACTCATCAAATCCGAGGGCTTGGGGACGATTTGATAGTGTGATAACAGGACCAAACGGTGCTTGTCTTCCAGCTTTCTGTGATGCTCAGAGGCCTGACGCATACACAGCTTACGTCACGGCTATAATGGGAGGTGAGGAACTGGAAGCAGCGCCCTCAATGCCAAAAATGAACCCAAACATTATTGGTGTGTCTCAGCCGTACTTAGGGAAGTTAGATTACCAGCGCTCCGATCATGAGGATCCAGCACTTAAGAAAACAGCTTTCCGAATCAACCTTGCCAAACCAAACCCGAACAATTTTGATGAAACGAACGGACCAATCTATCCCTATCAGAGTTTAATTGGATGTGAAAACGCACCTGTTGATGCCAACCACTTCCGTTTCTTCCGTGTCGAAAAGGATAAATACGAGTACAATGTGGTACCCTTTGAAGAGAGTGACCTCACGTCTTGGACTGGAGACTATCTTTCCTGGTGGCCAAATCCACAAGAGTTTAGGGCTTGCTACATCAAAGTTAAGATTCATGGAGCTACAGAAATCATGGTAAGGTCAAGAAACTTTGGCGGCACTCATCCTCAGACAAGAGGTCAGCTGTATGGCATTAGAGACATTCGTAGTACCCGTGACTTACACCATCCGAACACCTCTGCTGCTTGTCTTGAGTTCAAGTGCAGCGGGATGCTTTTCGATCAAGGTATTGTAGACAGATCACTCATTTCTATCATCCCACAAGGTAACTGCCGTCGAGTAGGCATCAACGGTCTCCTCCAAGAGTATCTGATAAAACATCCTCCTGTATCTCAGAACAATGAGACTCATGCATTCAATATGCTAGCTCCCGTTGATCCACTTGGACACAATTATGGAATATACACCGTCACAGACCAGAATCCACGTGTTGCCAAAGAGATTGCCATTGGCCGCTGCTTTGATGGAACTTCAGATGGTTTTTCCAGGGAGATGAAGTCAGATTCTGGAGTGGCACTGACGTTCAGCTGCCCTAAAAGAACTGTGAATCGGGAGAGCTTATTCCAGCGCTTGCAAACAAATCCTGGCCTAACATTAACACAGATGGCACGGGAGATGAGGGAGTCCCAGGGATTGCAAGTCAGAAGAGGGTCAACCCAAATGGTGGCCTACCCCTTTGGCCAACAGGGCAGGAGCCAGAACCGCAGAGCCACGAACACTAACAGAAGGAGACCTGCCACAAGGACAGAACCAAGGCAGTAGATCTTTCTTCAGGTCAGTTCTCAGAATGCATGTTTTAAAAAAATAATTTCAGGATGTTGATACAAATCAAGTGTATATTTTCCATCCTCCTGCAGGTCTTTTGGGTTGAAGAGAGTGAGGGAAAAAGACTCAAAAAACCTGCTATTGAAATCCCAAACTTGGCCAGCGGGGTGATATTGGATGCTGTGTCCTAACGGAGCAAAATCCTCACCTGATTTATCCGAACACATTTAAACTCTTTCTACTTGTGTATGGAAAACTGTCCTCTCATACTTCCTCAAAGTTTACTTCATTGTTTCAGACATTTATTTTTAATGATTAGGCCAAATACTCTACAAGGCCCGTACAGACTGACGTCATTTATTTATTTTAAATGTCAAAACTTGCTTATGTGGATTGTCCTACTTTTAGATTCATTTTCTCTAATTGATCAGTGTCTTCCATTGATGATAGGCTAAATAGGTGAAGTCTGTATGGGTTGAGGTCAAGTGGGACAGCTGCTAATCCTCTTTCATCAACAACATATTCTACTCTATGGGACAAGACCCGAGGCAGCAAAGATGCTCGTTCTGTCTCGTCTCCTTTTCCACCTCGCCATTCCAGTTGTGATTTGGCCAACTATTGGTCTCACCAAAGCATGACTGACCCCAGCCAAGAATAGCATCCCTTAATGGATCGCCAAGGTAGACTAAACAAACCTGTGGTGAGACAAAGAGTATTATAATGGCCCTAAACTCAAACGCAATTTAATGTTTTTCGAAATACGCTCTTCATCTTTTTGTTCATATGGCTGGCCTAAATAAAAGCTTTCTTTAGATATGAAATTCAACTTTTACAGTACATCTCAGTGTATGATGTCTAGATCTTAGGATAAACTGATTGTATTTTGTTTCTTGTTTCTGTTTGTCTCCTAAAGTGCAATATTGTGTTCCAATAATGACTTGAGAGTCCTGACAAAAAACATCCTATGTTATGAGCCAATCAACCATAGGTCTGTTGGACTATTCCCTTGGTAATTGCATATCTGAATTTCAAATTGCATAGCACCTGTTTTTTTTTTAAACCTAATCCTAATGAATTTAAACTTGCTAATCCTATTCAACATCCCCTCATATAGCAAACTGACAATGCAACATAAATGCAGTTGCAGTATTTTAACTACACCCTAAAGTAACAAATATCCAATTGTTTGATTCAACAATTAATGGACCATAAAAAAAAACATGTGGCCCTGCATGAGCTGGACAACTGAGGTACATTTTGTAGGTGGCATTGCAAATAGGATTTCATTATGGTAATTCTGATTTAATTTGTCTAATCCCTGACGCTTTAACTATTCTGTATTGGTTCAAAGCAGAAAGTTAATTGAGTTGAGGGATTACAGTGCATGCTTTAATAGATAGTGGTGCAAAAGTTTATTTTGTCTGTGTGCCATTAACAGGACAACAGTTTTTTACAGTTGTGGCTGACTAGAATCATAAGGAAACAAGAATTTTAAACTGTAAAACACGTTGATGTATGCCAAGTACACACTTAAACTGATTGAAAACCATTGAGTCATTGAGTCGTACATTTGTAACTTGAATAACTTTAAACTTTTGTAATTTTGTAATATATCCAGTTAAAGTAACCTTTGGTTTTTAAGCATATATATATACTGTACATTTCTATTTCAGAGGCAAGATGGACTTAGATATTGGATGAATATGGTGCTAAAAAATGGTTGGCCTCCAGTTAGCTTTTAAAAGTGTTTGTCCTCGCTTCAACTGTCTGGCTGGTCTCAGGGAGACTACAACTTTTCCAGGAATATCTTCTGCGCAAAATGCGCATTGATAACTCTACCACTACAAAGTGAGAGTTAAATAATTGCATCTGCGCTCTTGGAAATCTCTTTTCATGCTTGCTTCACAAACATTTTACATGAAACAAATCCTGAAAATCTATACAAATCATATTGTAACTTATACTGCATGAAACTTGCCATCTTGCGATCTCGAAAGCCAGTTTTATGTGTAAATTGTGGATTACAATTTTACCAGAATGTAAATAAAGATCTCTTGTAAACATGTTCTGTTGAAATTGGTTTTATTCCATTAAACTTAAATAATAAAGATGTTCACAAAAAAATAAACAGAAATCATGGCACGCAACACTTTATCACCCATAATTTTTTAAAACAATTTTTACAATAATAAAATTGCAAAAAATGCAAAAAAACACCATTATAAGAGATATTTTGCATTTTTTAATCATTTGTCATTACAAAACTACTGTCCAAGTTGTCAGTGTTTGAGCATTGCATATATCTTTTTTGCATTAACTTTTATCTTATAAAGGTAGGATAATCTCACAAACACTGATGTTAATTAAATATGATGTTTGTTTAAAATAAGAATATATGTTTTAGGTTTTTTTTTTTTTTTAAACAAAGACATCATGGAAACATAAGATTAAGTGAGTCAACCCAGTAATTAATGGAAGTCACTTAACTTTTTCCCTGCGGTGAAAGTCATTTCTACTTGACACTCAAAGAAGGTATAATTATGGAAAGTTACAACTGCAAACATTTATTACGGCCCTAGAGAGAAACCCATTAACATCTCTGGAGCACTAACGATTATGAATCAAAAACTATGACTAATCAAACCGCTGAAATACGGCTGACGAAACGAACTGTCTGTGACCCCATTTTCCCTGAGTTCAATAAATCTTGCATATAAATTTTGCCAACTTACATTTTAAGATATTCATAGCAGTTCAAATAATGTAAATGTCAGAAAACAATGTTTATTTTAGTGTCATATGGAGTAACAACATTAAAGAACAATTTATCTTTGATTTGTAGTGTATATATACAAATTGTCACAAATGTTAACAACTGCTCCATTGGGAAGAGGAAAGTTTATTCAACTAAAATTCTGCATCTTTTTCAAATATGACCAGATCCAAGCAGATGTTTTAGTTTGAGGGAACTAAACATTGCCCTAACCAAGAACTTCAATTCTCCTTGACCTGGCCGAAAGGTTGTAACGAGAGCTCGCTTGTGTGCTTGACGTATATATTGCCGTCCTCCGATTTCACTTCATAAACTTGCTGCTAAATAAAGAAAAGGAAAAAACTTTACATTACGAAGAATAGAGCTAAGCACGCCTGCAATGCATCCGACTCTCTATTTCTGCTTGGACAGCTGTAAAAGCCTACAGCTAGGAAGGAACTTTGATATACGAGCATGGTGGATGTTAACCGGTGGTGGGAATAGTGTCTAATTACTGAACATTTCAAGGTGTCGAGCCCCCCCGGATGGCTGTCGTAATTATGGATTGTTTTACAGACTCTTTGCCTTTTACTGATTGGCCCGAGCTCGCTGTCACGTCCAACCACCCTATTATTTATATTCCCAGCAAGAGAGAACACATTTCATCTGTTTATTAAAAAAGCAGATGTTTGGCTAAATTGAAACGTGCCGAAATGAGGGCAGTTTAATTCCTAGGATCGAGACTTTCCAAATGTCTGTCTGTTTGGCAGCACCTACTTCTGTACGAATCTGTTGATGTGCAATCCATTACTGCGTGAGATAATGTTTGGTGCCATACTGAGTTAACGTGACGGCACAACAAATGTGGTTTTAATACGAAAATACAAGTGTTTTTCAGGGAAGCTGAATCATCGACTGAATCACTGCCTAACTTAACTTGCTCATCTGGTTGCCTACTGCCCCTTTACTGCTGAGTAATGAAATTTGTTGTATACATTGATATTTTAGGAGGGACTTATCATAGAGATTCATGTAAGATGATAACATTTACTTTTAATTGAAAGCAAGATGGATCTTCTGGCAAAACATAATCATGTCTTTCATCTGATTTAATTTTAAGGAATTATCCGGATTTAATATACAACGAGGCTTATTCAACTGCATTTATTATATGATGTCAGTAACCACAGAAAATTATTTTAATTCATCCCTTAGTTTTAAAAAATTATGTGAATAGTGCCGGGTTTAAACGCCAAAATGTTAGATTGCACTTAGATTAAATCCTACTTTAAAATGATGGAAAATGTTTCATTTTTACAGTGGGATTACTGTTCCTTTGGGACAAACTAGTTATTCATCAGCAACATATCATCTGCGGATGTTGAAACAGAGGTGTGCTGGCTTAAATATTAGGTATTTTTAACACCATTTTGGTCTATTTTTTGTTGTTAGATATAAATGTATGTTGATAAGAAGAAGAAGACAAGTTTTGTGCTTCTAATTAAAGAGAAAAATCTGACAAATTACCCAATTAATTCCATGTTAGCATAACATCACCTCCCTTCTTGAATACCTTCGTACATCTTCAGAACACAAATTAAGATATTTTTGATGAAATCCGAGAGCTTTCTGACTCTCGCAACGCAACTATGCATTCAAGGCCAAGAAAAGTAGCAAGGACATTGTTAAAATAGTCCATTCGACTATTTTATGAAGCTACAAGAATACTTTTTGTACGCAAAGAAAACAAAAACGCTGGCTCCTGGGTCAACAGCACATGGTACTTTTGTGAACGCGTGTTGAGTGACACAGAAGAGAAGAAATTGTTGAATAAAGTCGTTGTTTTTGTTTTCTTTGTGCACAAAAAGTTTTCTCATTGTTTTATTTCATAGATAAAATGAAGGTTGAACCACTGATGTCACATGGACTATTTTAACAATGTCCTTACTACCTTTCTGGGCCTCAAACGTGTGTCAGTTGCGTTGCTGTCTATGCAGGGTGAGAAAGCTCTCGGATTTCATCAAAAATATCTTAATTTGTGTTCCGAAGATGAATGAAGGTCTTACGGGTTCGGAACGACATGAGAGTGACTTCATCATTTATTGGCTACCTGTCCCAGTTTACCACTGTAAGTGTCTTACTGCAACAGTGATATTTGCAAAGGTAATTATTTTCTGAGGTAATCAACAATATGCCACAAATGTTCTCCTTACGCTTACCTTGTGGTAAACCTGAAACATTCCTTTAATGTGTTAAAATGTCAAACAAAAAGTGCCTCACCTGTAAACCTGTGCTTGATTTCCCCGTTTTGAGATTGAAGTCATAGTCATGCCAAGGACAGAAAACCTGAAGAACACCATCAGCCTCCTCGATGTCTCCATCACACAGCGGACCTCCTAAAAGCCAAAGCATTACACTTCATTTAACACCTAAACCTATTAGTCTAACATAATGTTTAAAGTCTTATAAAACTTACTTTTAACCTCATCAAAACAAAGGCAGTACTACTACAAAGGCAAAAAACTACTACAAAGCTGTGGTAACATCTCATTTCCCACTTCTGCGATCAATAATAATCATTATCATCCTTATCATTAAGTAAAAATGAGAGAAAACCCCTCTAATAACGTTTGTAGGTGATTACATATCAAATAGTTTTAAAAGTTCAAACCGAATTGTATTAACTGACATTTAGGTGGAAACTACGGTTACCATGGTGATTTATTGAAAGGGCGCGCAGAGAATGAGGCAAAACATCTTACAACAGAAGCACATCTGCCATTTCTGTTATTGTTTCTAGCTAGCTGCTAGCTAAAGTAGCTTTGCGCCATTCTTACGCTTTAAAAATCGATATAAAGCGAACAATATGTGAAATAATTAATTGTCATACCCGAATGAGCGCAGCGAGCGTCCATCGCAAAGAATTCACCGTTCACATGAAACAGGCAAACATCCGCGTCGCGTCCATCAGACGAATAGATCAGTCTGCATTGTTTCTTGGCCAGCTCCGACACAGGGCCTATTAGCCTCCAGGAAACACTCTCATCTTCTGGAGAAGTCATAGAGGTGGGTTAAACAGGGACATTAACGTGTTGTTTTTCTTGTTTTATCTAAACGCGATCAATTTCGCCTCACTGACAATCGCTGCTCTCACTGGGTTGTCGCTTCCTGGAGGCTGTAACTGCACTTTGTCGCCGAAGGGGGGTCTCCAAAGACCCGTCTAAGAAGACTGGGGAAACGACCACCATATCATAATTTGTAGACATTTCTGTGCAAATATTGATAATCAGTTTCGATTTTAAAAAGTTTAAACATGTTTTAAACGTTTAAACTAATCAATGTAATCAGGAAAAGGTGCGTTGAGATTATGCAGGCTGATTATAAAAAATAAGGTGCTTACACGGTTCTGGTAGTACTTAAAATATTGAGGATAGGGAAGGAAATTAAAAACAAACCTGCAATGTCTGGTTTATTACAATAAACATAACTCAAAACCAAAGAATAAAGCTCTCAGTGATTACAGCAACAAACAAAAAGAAGAAAAACAGATCAAATTATTTCACAATGGTGTCTTAGCAGTTCCACAAAGTTATGATGTCCACCTTTGTGTTATGCAATCAGCTATAGTCTCAATCAACTATGTGTCACTCGTTTTTGTCTTTATTATTCATAATCAGCAGCTTATTAAATCAGATTAGTTCCATAAGCATAATCAGCCATGCACAAAAATGTGCATCACTTTAGACTACAGTGCAATGCTTTGTTCTCCAGAAAAGAAAAAAAAAAAGATTTATTCATGCTGATACAGTGCAGGTTGCATTTACGTTAATACGAGTTGCTTGCTGTATGCGATGTGACTGAACATCTGGTCGAGCACTATGGAAAAAGGGGCAAGGCCAGTGTCCAAAAAGCTTTGTACTCTCCCATTCCCCGCACTAATCTTTAATAGTGAGCGAGCGGAATAGACCTACTTAAATAAGAGAACCATTCTAAACCCATGCTAAGCTAGCTTCACACAGCACAGCGTGAGCATTAAATGTAGGCTAACAGGCTCTCTGGTCAATTACATCCAAGCGCTAGACAAACACTCGAAGCCTATTTATCATTAGAAGCACTTCACATTGTCGTTCTCCTCAAATGAAACATTTTTAAAATCCAGTTGAGCCATGCTGTAGGTGGAATAGTTTTATTGTTTTATCTGCTGATTTAAAAAAAAAATCTATCATGTAAATTATATCTATTTTTAATAGACATTTCAAGTAGAATGTGGACATTGTCCTGCAATCTGACTGTCCTCTTCATGAGCTACAGAAGCCTAGTTTTGATTAACTGAATTGTACAAATATGTGTTATCTGAGTAGAAATATGCAACTGAAATACAGCTGAAGTCAAAAGTTTACATACACCTTGCAAAATCTGCTAAATGTTAATTATTTTAGCAAAATAAGAGGGATCATACAAAATGTGTTATTTTTATTTAGCACTGACTTGAATAAGATATTTCACATAAAAGACATTTACATATAGTCCAAAAGAGAAAGCAATAAAAATGATCCCATTCAAAAGTTTACATACACTTGATTCTTATTGTTGTTACCTGAATGATCCACAGCTATTTTACATAAAATACATTTACATATAGCCCACAAGAGAAAATAATAGTTAAATGTAAAAAAAAAATCTTAATACTGTGTTGTTACCTAAATGAGACACAGCTGTGTTTTGTTTTTATTGATAGTTGTTCATGAGCCCCTTGTTTGCCCTGAACAGTTAAACTGTCCGCTGTTCTTCAGAAAAATTCTTCAGGTCCCACAAATTCTATGGTTCTGAAGCATTTTTGTGTATTTGAAACCTTTCCAGCAATGACTGTATGATTTTGAGATCCATCTTTTCACACTGAGGACAACTGAAGGGCTCATATGCAACTATTACAAAAGGTTCAAAAGCTCACTGATGCTCCAGAAGGAAAAACAATGCATTAAGAGCTGGGGGTGAAAACTTTTGAACAGAATGAAGTGTGCATTTTTCTTATTTTGCCTAAATATCATACATTTTTTTCATTTAGTACTGCCCTTCAGAAGCTACAAAAGATACTTACATGTTTCCCAGAAGACAAAATAAGTGAAATTTTTCCTGATCTTCAAATTCAAAAGTTTTCACCCCCAGCTATAATGCATTGTGTTTCTTTCTGGAGCATCAGTGAGCGTTTAAACCTTCTGTAATGGTTGCATGTGAGTCCCTCAGTTGTCCTTAATGTGAAAAGATGGATCTCAAAAAAAAAAAAAAAAAAAAACAGCTGTGGCTCATTCAGGTAACAACACAGTATTAAGAATCAAGTGTATGTAGACTTTTAAACAGGGTATTTTTTTTTTTTTAATTCAACTATTATTTTCTCTTGTGGACTATATGTAAATGTCTTTTATGTGAAATGTCTTATTCAAGTCAGTACTAAATAAACAATAACATGCATTTTGTACAATCTCTCTTATTTTGGTAAAATCACCAGTGATTTGTTCACTTTCATTTCATTTCATTTCAAATTTACCATTCCAGAATTAGATGCGTCCCGTCCCCCGTCCGCCATCAGAATGAGAGTCCAAACATCTTATAAAAACATCACAATAATTCACAAGTAATTCACATGACTTACATCCATACAGCCCATCATTTAATGTCTCGTGAAGCGAAAAGCTGCATTTGTAAGAAACAAATCCATCATTAAGACTTTCTTAACTTCAGCCGTTGCTTCTGGCTAAAATATGAGTCCTCTAAAATATGAGGAGAGAAATATACACAGATCAAGCATTGTTTATAAGCAAAAACAGCTCTAAACAAAAATGTTGCTGGATTTTGATGTGAGAGAACAACAGGGAATGTACTTTTTCACTGGAGGAAGCATTATTATTGACTAGAAGCAACAGTTTAAAGTTAACAATGATGGATTTGTTTCTTACAAACACGCCGCTTTTAACTTCACAAGATGTATTGAGGATTTCATCTTTAACCTAAAAAGTTGAAAAGAACATCATGTCCATATCCATTTGTCAAGTATTGCGAAAGCCAAAACAATGCAGTTTACTGCCTTAAATGAGGATTGTTCTGATTGTATTTAGCGCAATTATTTGTTACCCAGAATTTCCATTGTTTGAAACAAACCAGACAAGGAACTTGCACCAGCCTTCTGGCACGCACGCAGACTCAGAACGAGTAGACTTTTCCGTGCTTGGTACAGTTTCGCACAGTGACTCATTCTGTGCCCACACCACTTCAAGAACCAAACTCAAATCACTGTAATTCTGTGTGAGAGAATATTTTTTTGGCATGTTGCTCGAAATATTCGCCCTTAATGTTTAGTTACACAGTGAGCTATATCTAAAAAATATAGGTTTGCTCAGCCTCAAAATGTGACTGCAACATGACGTCATTTGTCAAATGAATGTTCCCAGCGCAGCTTACTGTCAGTCTTAATATTTCAGTCATATAAAGCTGTTGGCCTCCATTTAAATAGAAACAAGTTCAAACTCATTCACAGTCAAAAATGACATCATCCTTCATAAAGGTCAACTCTGAATATACACATAACCTGTAATACTTTTTTTCCTCCTAAATTAAACGTACAAAGGTATGCATTTATTAATGCTTTCCTCCACCTAAAAATCAACATTATATATATATATATATATTTACTTTTATGTAATAATATCTACTCTCTGGCGGCCAAAAGTTTGATAAATTAAGATTTTAAAATATTTTGAAAGAAATCTCTTATGCTCGCCAAATGCATTTATTAGTTTAAATATTCAGTAAAAACAGTAATATTGTCAAATATTATTACAATTTAAAATATATATATATACACTACCAGTCAAATGTTTTTGGACAGTAAGATTTTTAATGTTTTTTAAAGTTTCTTCTGCTCACCAAGCCTGCATTTATTTGATCCAAAATCAGCAAAAGCAGTAATATTGTGAAATATCTTTACTATTTTAAAATAACTGCTTTCTGTTTGAATAGATTTTAAAATGTAATGTATTCCTACGATCGAAGCTAAATTTTCAGCATCATTACTAGAGTGGGTTACTACATTTCTTTCAGAAATCATTCTAATATGCTGATTTGCTGTTCAAGCAACATTTTTATTATTATTATTATTATCAGTATTTAAAACAGTACATTTCAGGATTCTTTGATGAATAGAAAGATGCAAAGATCAATATTTATATAAAATAAAAAGCTTTTGTAACAGGGAACAAATTATAGAAATTAATACTTTTCAAATTGATCAAAAGTGATAAAGACATTTATAATGTTACAAAAGATTCCTATTTCAGATAAATACTGTTCTTCCGAACTTTCTATTCATCGAAGAAACCTGAAAGAATTCTACTCAGCTGTTTTCAACTTAATAAAAATTATTTTTTGAGCAGCAAAGCAGAATATGAGGTAATGATGCTAAACATTTCAGCTTCGAAATCACAGAAATAAATGACATTTTGAAATATATTCAAATATAAAATAGTTATTTTAAATAGTAAAAATATTTCAATTTCACAATTTTACTCTTTTTGTCCTACTTTGAATCAAATGAATGCAGACGTGAGCAGAAGAGACGTCTTTGAAAAAAAAAAAAACATTAAAAATCTTACTGTCCAAAACCTTTTGACTTCTAGTGTAGTCTATTTGAATATATTGTAAAATGTAATTTATTCCTGCGATTTCAAAGCTGAATTTTCAGCATCATTACTCCAGTCTTCAGTATCATATGATTTTTCATAAATGATTCTAATAAATTAATTACTAATTGTAAATGAATACATTATACATTATTATAAATATTCTTGATCTTATCTATTGTGACCTAATTTACCCTATTTTTACAGCTGCTATATTAAATACAAATACCTATGCGATGAGATTTCTTTAATTGTTAATTCTGGAAACAGCATGTCATTTCTGTTTCTTTCAAATGCTCACCGTTGCATGCACTGTTACAATTACATTATTTTATGAGGACTGTGATTATGATGTCATAGAACTGACAACATGCCAAGGTGCACGTCTGGTAGTTAAAAATGAGCAGAGTGTTTTTAGATGGTTTAAAGTTGATGATATAGCAACACAAAAATGCCAGACAGACAAAATGACTTTTGCACAGAAAAGCTCATGAGGAACTTGCCGCAGGCAAGTTGGCCTTATACACAATACAGCAGCTCAGGCAACACTTACTCAAGCTGTGCGGGATCCAATGATGCAAAATTTGGTTGTTCCTCCAGCATCTTTACCCTCAAAAGTCTCCTAATCTTCTAGCTCGGTGCGGACACTGTGATCTCCGAAAAAATGTGGTTTTCATTTATGTAAGACCTGCTGAAAGCTTCTATTACACGAACAAAAAAAATCAGTCAACAGCGTGATTTGTTTCCCCCCAAAATTTCTCATTTGCAATTAGTGTGGCAGTCCAGCGGGTAAGATTGATAGAAATCTGCCCAAATTATTCCCTAAAACACCTGTCCGGTGTTTAAAAAGGTTAAGGTCCCCGGTATCCCTGAGGCGCTGGAGAATTATAGTGATATTCATTCTCCCTTTCTGCCATTACTTTTCTTATCCAGACAAGACTGAAATGTATGGGGAATTCCACAGGAAACAAAGCCCAACTTTGAACTTGGTTTACTGCTCTGCGAGAAACAAAAGCCGTTCCTTGGAGAGCCAGCTGATTAGGGTTCAACTTGGGTATGTGTGTATGTCGTCCAGAAGTTGAAATGGAAGAATTTGAAGTGTCACCTCTCGATAGCCTTCTTACTAAGTGGGGATACAAAAGTTTGTATCCCCACTTTTGGATACAAAGTTGCTCGCAGAGACTTTGTGGGTTTCTTGGTCTGATCCGCAGACCGATACATCTTTCTTTTGGAGGGCTCTTGTGGTTAACACAACAGGTATCAAGAGACTACTGAACCTTGGAACCCATACTGCAAGAAATATTTCTTTCCAAAATACATTCTAAATATATGTTGTACCGTGAAGAAAATATCTAACATCTTTTTTTTTAAGTGTGGACAACTTTGTGTTAGGACACATGTTGGGACAACTTTATTGTTAGGACAACTCTGATAAAAGGTTTTTATCTTTTTCAAATGTTGACTACTGTATATATATATAGAGAGAGAGAGAGAGAGAGAGAGGCATGAAAATATATTTCCAATCTTCAATTTTCAATATAAGCATACAAAAATATATCTAAAGTGGATGGACAAAAAATATAAGGAAATATAATTAAACCAATTCTTATATATTTTAGAATCTACATTAGCAAAAATAAAAAAAAAAATATTATGTGTATTTTTGAGCATTAAGTATTATATGAAAAAATCCATAATATTAAAAAATAAATATGGTGTATTTGGCAGCTTATTTCCACCACAGGATGGGGAAAAAGGCAAAAACGAAAGACAACAAAACAAACAAAAAAGCTAATACTAATACAGACTTTATCTTACAACTCTAACTGTATTTCTTGCATTTCTGATGAATATTTATGAGTTTACATCTCGCAATTTCGAGTTTCTTTCTCATAAAAATGAGTTTCTAATACAAATTTGATTTATAATGCACAATTTTGACCTTATTTTTCACACTTCTGAGTTGATGTGCAAACTCACAATTGAAGTTGATGTCTCACAATTCTGACTTTTTTCTCAGAATTTCCAAGTTTGCATCTCGCAGCTCAGACTTTCTTTCTCATAATTATGAGTTTATAGCACAATTTTCATTTTATTTTTTGCAGTTCCTGGTTTATATACTGCAGTTTAGACTAACTTTCGGAGAACTATGAGTTCATGCACATTTTTAACCTTATTTTTCACAGTTTTGAGTTCTCACAATTGAAGTTCTGACTTTTTTCTCATAATTTCCAAGTTTACATCTCACAGTTCAGACTTTCTTTGTCATATTTATGGGTTTATAACACATTTTGTTTTGTATTTCTCATAGTTCTGTGTTTAGATATTGCAAGACTGACTTTCTGAGACTTTCTTGACTGAGTTTATAATGCACGAGTTTTTCACAATGCTAACTTTTTTTTCTCATAATTTCCAAGTTTACATCTCGCAGTTCAGACTTTCTTTCTCATAATTATGAGTTCATAACACAATTTTGACTTTATTCCTCGCAGTTCTGAGTTTATATATTGCAATTTAGACTGACTTTTGGAGAATTGCAAGTTTATAATGCACAGTTTTGACCTTATTTTTCACAGTTTTTAGTTTATATCTCATGATTTAAGTTGACATCTCACAATTCTGACTTTTTTCTCAGAATTTCCAAGTTTCTGTTTAGCAATTCAGACTTTCTTTTTCATAATTATGAGTTTATAGCACAATTTTCATTTTATTTTTTGCAGTTCTGAGTTTATATATTGCAATTTAAATAGATTTTCTGAGAATTTTGAGAGTTTATGCACAATTTTGACCTTATTTGTTAGTTTTGAGTTTATATCTCTCTCTTTTTTTATATCTCTGTTTATATCTTGACTTCTCACAATTCTGACTTTTTTCTCAGAGTTCATAACAATTCAGACCTTCTTTCTCACAATAATGGGTTTATTTCACAATTTTGATTGTATTTCTCATAATTCTGTGTTTCTGTATCGCAAGTTAGACTGACTTTCGGAGAATTGCAAGCTCATGCAGACAGTTTCAATTTTATTTTTCACAGTTTTGAGTTTATATATCACAATATAAGTTGACATCTCACAATTCTGAATTTTTTCTCATATTACCGAGTTTACATCTCTCATTTACATTGTTAATTCAAAACTGTGCGATATACACTCTGAACTGAGAGAACGTTAGAATTTGAGTTTAGATCTTACAAATTCCAACTTTTTCTCATAATTTATAACGTTATTCCTCGCAGTTCTAAGTTTCTATATTACAATTTAGACTGACTTTCTGAGAAATGCAAGTTTATAATCCACAATTTTTACCCAATTTTTAAATTTCTGTCAATTTTGACAATTTTGACTTTTTTTCTCAGAATTGCGAGAGTATGATATAAAACTTTTTTCTCGCCATTTCAAGTTTATATCTCATAATTTGAGTTTCCATCTCACCATTTAGACTACTTCTTATTTTACATCTTGCAGTTACATTGTTAACGCAAAACTGTGAGAAATAATGTCGGAATTCGAGTTTACATCTCGCGATGCAAACTTTTTCTCATAATTTTGAGATTATAACACAATTTTGACTTTATTCCTCCCAGTTCTGAGTTAATATATTACAATTTAGACTGACTTTCTGAGATTTCTAAGTTTATTATCCACAACTTTTAACTAATTTTTCAGTTTTTTTTCTCACAATTTAAGTTGGCATTTCACAATTTTGAACTTTTTTCTCAGAATTTTGAGTTTATAATACAAAATTCTGACTTTATTTCTCGCCATTTTGAGTTTGTATGTCATAATTTGAGTTTCCATCTCACCATTCAGACTATTTTCTCATTTTTCTTATTTTACATCTTGCAGTTACATTGTTAACTCAAAACTGTGAGAAATAATGTCAGAATTCGAGTTTGCATCATGTGATTCAAACTTTTTCTCATAATTATGAGTTTACAACACAATTTTGACTTTATTCCTCACAGTTTTAAGTTAATATATTACAATTTAGACTGACTTTCTGAGAATTGCAAGTTTATAATTCACAATTTTGACTTTTTTTGTCTCACAATTTAAGTTGTCATCTCACAATTTTGACTTTTTTTTATAGAATTCTGTGTGTGTAATACAAAATTCTGACTTTATTTTTCTCTGTTTTGAGTTTGTATCTCATAATTTAAATTTCCATCTCACCATTCAGGCTATTTTCTCATATTTCTGAGTTAACAATGAACTTTCTGACTTTCGGAGAATTGCAAGTTTATAATGCACAGTTTTGACCTTATTTTACAAAGTTTTGAGTTTATATCTCACAATTTAATTTGACATCTCACAATTCTGACTTTTTTCTCAGTTTATTCATTGCAATTCAGACCTTCTTTTCTCATAATTATGAGTTTATAACACAATTTTGATGGCATTTCTCATAGTTCTGCGTCTCTATATCACAATTTAGACTGACTTTAGGAGAATTGAAGTTTATGATGCACAGTTTTCACCTTAAAAACATCAGAATTTAAGTTTACATCTCGTAGTTCAAACTTTCTTTCTCATAATTATGAGTTTACATCTTGAAATTCAGACTTTCTTTCTCATAATTATAACTTTATAACGCAATTTTGACTTTGTTTCTCGTAGATCTGAGTTTACATATCGCAATTTAGACTAGGAGAACTGCAAGTTTATAATGCACAGTTTTGACCTTATTATGACAAACTTTTTTCCTCACAGTTCTGAGTTTATATTTTGCAATTTAGACAGACTTTCTGAGAATTGAGAGCTCATGTAGTTTATATAATCCATAATTTTGAACGTATTTTTCACAGTTTTGAGTTTCAAGTTGACGCCTCACAATTCTGACTTTTTTTCTCAGAATTTTGAGTTTATAATACAAAATTCTGACTTTATTTCTCTTTGTTTCAAGTTTGTATCTCATAATTTGGGTTTCCATCTCACCACTGAGACTATTTTCTCATATTTCTGAGATATTTTGCATCTCGCAGTTACATTGTTAACTCAAAACTGTGAGAAAAATAACACCAGAATTTAAGTTTAGACTTTTTTCTAAGAATTCAAATGTTAACTCAAAATTGCGAGATTTAGACTAAGAACTGCGAGAAGCCAGAATTGTGAGGCTGCAAATACCTTTAACCTTTTTTCATGTCGGAATGTGCTTCCACACAAACCAGACTTTGTATGTTCTGGGTGTTAAAATGTGCCTACTTTTTGTACCCCATCAAGCATGAATGATGGGGCACAGCTGCTAGTGCCTGCTGGGCTGTAGTCGGGATATATCGAGCGGGCCCTGGAGAAAGGAGGAAGTGTGGATGTTGATAAATGTCCTTAAGGGAGATGATGAACGCAAGCGTAGAGGATATTCATTCTCAGGCCTCTCCTGACCTCTGCGTCTGCTGAAATGATCAGTGCGTCCCTGACCCATCATGTCTTCACTCATAATTATATCCAGATACAGTGCTTGTTTGTCTGGAAGAGGCTGTTATCAGAACAGGACACATTCAGAAGATGAAAGAGGAATAAATACACAAGCCCTCGAGCCTTGTATGTATTCCCAACGGTGGCTAGTCTCGCTTCAACCAAAATCTTTCATCTAGGCATACATGATTCATGATCGTTATTCTGGTTTATGTGTGAAAATCTCGGCGATCAGCCCGAGCACAATCATCTCTGTTTGTGGTAGTATTTGAAACGGTTACATGAATGAAATCATAACACAAAAATGTGAAGCTTGCAAAAAAAAGGTTGGTTTTTTGGTTTCACATCTAATGCTCTCAAAGTTTGAATGGTTGTTATGGTCCTGTTAGCCTCTGCTGGCAGATGCCGAAACTACACCACCATGACACAAAGAGCATCTTTTTTCTGCTGATAGCTATTCAAATATATATATAAAAATGAAGATTTTGTTGAGTTCCTGGTCATTAATGAAAGGTTTGAGAAAGTATGTATAATAGAGAGAGAATTCTGGCATTCACTGGCATTGGTGGCAACTTTCACAGCATTGTCAATCAGTCAAACTCACTACCTTTAAATGTCAACTAATATACTAGTCACTAGAGGTCTGTAACCTGACTTGAACCCCATAAAACCTACAAAGCACTGGGTTATTCATGCATAACCTAAAGTTTATTAGGGTTGAGTTTGTGGGAAGAAAAACACACATACACACACATACATATATATATATATATATATATATATATATATATATATATATATATATATATATATATATATATATATAATTTTATTTTTTTAATTAAATTTTAATTCATTTTATTTTATGAATTATTAGGTTTTTAATGTATAGCGTAAGGATTATGTTAGATTCAAGTTTGTAAATAAAATTACTTTTTTGTCATATTAATGTTTCAGTGAATTTAGGTACTAGAACGAAGTAAATAACCATAAATTAAATGGAGTTTAATATGTAATATATTTTTTTAAGTTTTCATATTGATGTTTCAGTAAAGTTAGATATTTTAATAAAGCAAATAATAATAATCGTATTTGTTTTTAATATAATTTCATTTAATTTTCAAATAAAGTTGAAAAACAAAAATTATTTTACACACCATTGGTTTTAATGTTTCAAGAAAATTAGGTACTTTTGCAAAATAATAATAAATTTAAATTTAAATTATTTTTTGAACATTATTTTATATTTATTGTCATGTTATTTTATGAATTATTATGTTTTTAATGTATAACTTAAGAATTATTCAAGTTTGTAAATAAAATTGCTTTTTTTTTCTTTTTTCTTTTTTTTTTTTTTTTTTTTTGGTCATATTAATGTTCCAGTGAATTTAGGTACTTAAACGAAGTAAATAACCATAAATTAAATGGAGTTAAATTTCTAATATATATATAAGTTTTCATATTAACATTTCAGTAAAGTTAGATATTTCAGTAAAGCAAATAATGAAAAATCACATTTGTTTTTAAATTAATTCAATTTTCAAATTCAATTATTTTATTTTATTTTACACACCATTGGGTTTAATGTTTCAAGAAAATTAGGTACTTTAGTGAAATAAATAATTATATTAATATATAATTATATAAATATATATATAATTTAAGGATTATGTTAGATTCAAGTTTGTAAATAAAATTACTTTTTTTTTTTTTTTTTTTTTGGTCATATTAATGTTTCAATAAATTTAGGTACTTCAACAGTAAACCATAAATTAAACGAGTTTAATTTTTAAAATGTCTAATTTCTAAAAGTTAACCACTGTGTTTTTTAAGTGAAACATAATTATGTTGGATTTTGTAAAAAAAAAAAATAATAATAATAAAAAAAAAAAAAATAATAATAATAATAATAATAATTTAATTAAGTTAGATACTTCAGCAAAGCAAATAATTATTAATTATATAGAATTTCTAAACTATTAACTGCACACTCTATTTTATCCTCTCGCTATATTTAGTATTTTTGTATTTTTGTTCCGCTGTATCTAAATCTTTCCCATGGTATTAATACATTACTTTTCTATCCTACTTAATACTCTAATAATCCCATAGTATCTTGTCAGCACAAAAATACACACTCCTAAACACTTCCCATATTATTAAACGGTGAGTAAAACTCCCTGCATTGTTGCTGTCCGCTCTGGCTCGTGCACAAAATAAACCCGAAAGAACAGCCTTGTGTCAATCAGAATAATCTTCCGTTGTGACACGACATGCTTTGCACTTAACTGAGAATGACAGGACATTAGCCTCAAAAGTTTATTTTACTTCTTCATTTGATTCCAGTGGTCTTGCCAAGCTCATTTTTCTCAGCCCTTAGACAGATGTCAAAACAAGTCTTTCTCTGCTAAAGTCGGGCAACCTTTCGGCCAGAGCTTCTGCTTGTTTTTTCTTTCTTTTTTTCGCCTCGGTTAATTTTAAACGTGTGCGCTGCCACAGATCATCGCAGCGAACCCCAGAGACGTGCCGAGAACAATGCGCTCGGCCTATCTGTATCTCACACGCTTTAAGGGGTCTAAAAGCTGAAGGGATGACAAATGAGTCTACTGACTCTCAGATGTGGATAAATGACAGATAGTTCCTCTCACCCAAATAGCGGTTCGTCTCTGTTAAGGGTACAAGGCAAAGCCGTCGTGACCATTTTTATAACATGCCCTGAAAAATATTGGAACCGCTTTCCAGACAGTTACACCCTGTTAAATTCCAAATAGCATTAACATATGTATGATTTTATGCAATTCATCATTTTTGAATAAGGCACGTTTTTTTCTACTTGTCTTGGGGTCAAGTTTTACTAGTTAGCAAGGTCCTGTTAACCCCTGCTGGTAGATCTTGTAACTAGACCATCTGTCTGCATAAATCATTTTTCTTCATTGATGGCCTTTGAAAAGTATACAAGCAAAAAAGTATATAAATATGTTTTGTGTTTTCAAATTTGTATATATATCCCAGATCGTACTGAATCATTTTTTAATGGGCCAATACAGTTTTACTTCCTCAATAGCTTTTAACGCAGCTGTTTGTTTTCTACATAGCACGTTTCCTTTGTATTATCAGCATCATCATTACAGGATATGCTGATAAGAAAGCATCTGAGGTTGCTGATGAGTTGAGATCGAGCACGATAGCTTTTCCCCTTTGAGAAGAGTTTCGAAACCGTTTGATCAAATCACTGATGTTGATCCACATAATATGCTGACTAAACCAAAACGTGCGAGTAAATGTGCGAGTAAATCTGGTTTACCATATAACATGTATTGTTATTATTCAGTAGATTAAATTAAGACATGACTTTAATGATCTGTAAAAAGTCAGGGTTTAAATGATTGCTGACGTTACCTCAGACTTTGACTTTGAATTGCGACATAAAGGCCAAATGCGGCCCGTGGATGAATTTCAAACGGCCCACAGCTTGATGTATTACATATGGCCCGCCAAACATAATTTTTAAAATATGCAGTTTCACAATGTCAACACAAGGTGACAGCACTAGATTTTTGACCAGATGTAGCAGTAAAACGCAGCGATAACAATTTCATAAAATATGCGCTGCCATTCCTTTACCGCCCAAGACGCACCAAAAGCGGAAGAGCGCAACTTATGAACCGCGCCGGCGCCACACGGACCATTATTAAGCTCTGCCTAAAGACAGCGCAGCGTGAGCTCAGAACAAATGCGTTTACTCTTTGACTGATTTCGATTACGCGACCACTAAACAACGCTGTGAGATTCCGTGAGAAGCGTTCGAGTTTGGAGCAGAGGTCTCCGATACAAACCACGGATGTCGCGGTGATTTAAACTAGTTTAAAGGCAGAAGAAACAGCGCTGCAACAACACTGACGTGGAAAACAGGAGAAGCATTGTGCGACGACAATGCAGTTAGAATTTAGCAATCCACAAATCTACATTTACAATGGATTTACTTTTTTTTTTTTCTTTTTTTTCTCACCAAGCCTGCATTTATTTGATCCAAAATAACCAGCAAAAGCAGTAATATACACGGGGTAAAAGACTCACCAGCATGGGGTAAAAGGTACACAGTATTGATACAAACACCTTAGCTAAAATTATGTTTTTTTTTTGTTTTTTTTTTTTTTAAATAAAGTTAATACAATAATGTAAAGTTAAAACAATTACTTCAGCAAAGTTTGTACTATTTTCTGCTTATTTTGATCAATAAAATAGCCACTGTTATTGTCAACTCAATATATATATATTGATAAAATATATATATTTTTATAATAGTGGTATTTTTATGGTATTTAGCTATTTTTCTATAAACACATTTATTTTTTATAAACAGAAATACACAAAACTGCATAACAAAAATAGATGTGGTCTATATATATATATATATACATTTACAATATCAGCAATATTCATCAAACCCTTGTGCAGTGACTGAATATATCCAGTAAGGTTTCACACCATGACACACATCACGCTAAAAGCAAACAGAAATCATTTTGATGACAATGTGCGGGAACATTTTTCTTTTACATTTTTTTAGCGTACAGATGTTGTCAAAACGATCCCTGTTCACTCGGATCGGCGAAAATCACTTAAAATGCCAACCTGATCTCATGGCAAAGCATACACATTTTACCAGATGGCTAATTCCTACAAGCTAGCTTATACGAGCTCATACTCTTGCTAAATCGTACAGACTTTACGAGTTCCCCAATTCGTATGAATTCGTACGAATAGATTCGTGGACCTTTGTAGGCAGATCGGCTGTTAGCATCACATTGGTTCCCTCGACAAAAAGCCCATAGGATTTTTCCATAGGTTTTTGGACTATCGCAAAAAACAAGATCTGTGTTCAACCATAGCTCAAGAAACTTACACGTTTTGTCCCTCAAGATAATCTTTTTGACTTCTATGAGTTTTGAAGACTAAATAGAAGCGCCAGCGTCGCTCACTTTCAACGTCACCACCACCATACTTCCGAGAACATTTTCAAACTTATTTTTAGAAACAAGTTCAGTGAAAAGGATTTACTCTGTGGATGAATTTTAATCCATGTTACATATAGCTCCCCATATGAACTCGAATACAAAACTTGAGCCAAACTAAAGCTGAAATGAGACATTCATAATAAATAGTAATAGTGAATAAATAATCATAACTAAAGCACACATGAAAGGATATATTTCTGTACATTTCGAAATAAGGTAAAATAAGGTATTAAAAGTCAATAAATCCTTGATTAATATGAATATTTTAATTAAAAAACGTGTCTGCACATAGTATTCAGTACAATTCTAGTGCATTTGATCTATTAAATAATAACAGAGTGAGTAAGTTTTTTGGATATGGAAAGATTACATTTATTTTACTGAATAAAGTAGCACATTTCAGCTGTAATTTTGTTTGGGCTGTTACGCAAAAAATATTTTACCCCTGTTTCTAGAAAATCCTCAGTCTTTCTGCTTTCTAACAGCTTCATGTTGCCGTAAACATTTAATTTAAACTTTAATTTTAATTTGAAAGTTTCACTTTCACCGTTACTAAGCTGGTAAATGTGGTGTTTACATGGAATAATGGTAATATGAGTTTACCTTGTATGAACCCAGTCTCTACTGGGATTTCGGTGCAAAGAAAAAAAAAACATTGTCGAACAACAATATAAAATACAGGAACTATTAATTGGTTATTCTACAATTAATTGTACTACAAATTATACTACAACTGAAAAATGCTATAAATTGAGAAACTGTTTGTCGTGATGACGTTTAATGTCTCCGACAATGCCTGTAGTCCCACTTGTTAGCAACCATCTTTTTCAAGAAACGTTATAGTTTTAAAAAAATCACGAGTGGGGTGTAACTGGTGTGTATGTCGCAGAATAAAACGTAAAAGTGTCTTGAGCTTGCGTGAACCATGGACCTTATTTTAGGGGTTTTAATCGAACTTTTGTGAGAATTTAAGACATACTGCTGCTGCACCAATAGCATTTATAATAACCCATAGCAGATCTATACAGGTGGAGCTGGGGAGGTGGAGAGTTTCAGAGGAATTCTGAAAGCATCCTGTGAAATGCTCTAGTGAATGCTAACCAGCCATTCAAATGTAAAGCAGTAAGCTCATTGGCTGCATATGCAGCATGAACCAATCAGCTTGTGCCAAGTAGTTTAAGTAGTTGTGAATATCATCCGTTTGCGCTAACGACCCATCAGCCTGCACAGTCCACAGCAGGGATGGGCAACTGACAGTATACGGCACACATTGTCTTTTAGTATGGCCCACTGGATCATATTATACTTGGATGACTAATTTTAAAACATTTGAAAAGTAAGTAATGTAAAGATTGATTTCAGTTTATGATGTTAATACTATCTCCAACCACACTGTAAAAAAACAACTTAAAAAAAGTTGTTTCACCTTAAAAAAAAAAAGTAAGCATTCGTGCTGCCTTAAAATTTGAAGTTTACTTAACATGAAATGTTAAGTTGTATTACATGAAAATGTGGACATTTGAGTTGAGTAAACTAAAAATTTTAAGGCAGCACGAACACTTACTTTTTTATGTTGAAACTACTTTTTTTTAAGTTGTTTTTTACAGTGCAGGTTTTCAGCCATGCACTCTAATGTAAATATTCACTAACAATAGAAAATAATAAAAAGAAAAACTATGAAAACAGTATTTTCCAGTCAATATGGTAAACAGATTATCGTAGCATTGTCTTACCAAGTTCAAGGGGATACCCATATGTTTGGATTGTTTGGAAACCATATATGTCTGCCGTTCCCAAAATGAAACTTGCTGGCAGAGAACAAATTTGCATTTTCAATAGGCCTGTCTGCTATTTTTGCTACATATTTTTAAATATGAACCAGTGGATCGACAAGAAGCTGATGCATTATAAAAATCTAAACAATTAATACTTTTGACTCATCCCTTTTCTTAATTTGCTTTTTTAAAGACTGAAATGTGAATCACAGGTCTTAAAAAGGTCTTAAATTTGATTTTAAAATCCTGTATATACCCAGTTATATTATGGCACCATTTGGTATCACTTTTTTTGAATAAGCCCTTTTTAACTGTCCTCTTAGGTTGTTTTGAGAATGTTCTGTAGGCCCTTAACAAAAAATAGGACCTCTGTACATTTGTTTGTTGCAAATTTATATTTATATTATTATATATATTTTATTTTCAGACAATGCAATTGATATGTTTATATTGACTTGGTGGGCTAATATTGCTGACAACTAACAAAAAAGTTTCCCTTCTGAACTAGAATAACTGCACAAATTTTATAGTTAGAAACAAATTACTTTAATTATACTTTAATTTCCTTCAATAAAAAGGAAACTGAGTAAAACAGTGTAAAAGGTGTGTGGACGTTGATTAGTAATCTGTCCCCTTGTCAAAGTTGCATATCCCTGGTCTACAGTTTCATGACAGAACTTGACATTTATACCAGTATATGAGTTTCATACTTTGGGAAAACACCTAATATGCTAGTATGAACGGAGATAATTTTGAAATGAGTGTATCCGGATTAATGTTGATGTAGCATACATGTATGTCTGCAAAATGTCCGTTACAGATCACTTTATCTGGAAAGCATCTGCTATGTACAAACATGTGATAGATGTCTTTAAAACATCAGTTTTACATATAATCTAAATTGTAAACACCTGTAACAACATCTTCTAAACGTCTATTTGACATCCGATCGGAAACATCTCAGAGACGTATTGCAAATGAGCAAACACTCTAAAAAATACGTCTCAAAAAGACGTCTCTATATTGTATGTGTGCTATCAGGGCTAAAACTGGATGTGTTGCATTGCTCAAATGTAAACCGATGCCCCGTTCTGTATCTGAAGTTACCAAACATCTGGCTCTTAGTTTACTTTGTCACGTCCAGCGTAGACAGCCTCAGGCCGTTTTGGTGCATCGTGTGTTGACACAGTGTGAATCTAATACCATTGTCCCCAGTCGACATGGGAACAAAAAGCCACTGAGACGCAGCAATTCCAAACATCTGTGGTATGACTTATTAAATGACAACACGGGGTACAGTTTTGTAGTAAAAATGAGAAAATAAAACAGTAACACCAATGAAATACATTCCGCTCCTCAGGAACAGGCCTTGCTTTTTCGGGTTATGCAAAATGCTTTATAGTCCTGTGGCAACAAGTCTCTTAAGTGCAATATAAAATAATGGATTCTCCACTGTCCTTCAATTTGGGACAAGAGTTGTTATTTTGGTCAAAGGTTTGGGTGCTCTGGACAGAAAGTTATGAACAAGAAGTATCCCGCTGAAATCGAATACAGAAGCACTTACAGCTGGTGACAGCTTGTCGGACCGATGTCTAGCCTCAACATTGTTACAATGAATTAAGCTTCCATAAACAATACGTGACCATGTCATTTTTCAGAGTTAAACATTGCTTTTCGTTTTAAGTGTAGAGTAATATTAAAAGCATTACACTTACAGACCAAAGTGAATTATAATACAGGCTAAAGGCTATAATCAGTTCCAAGTTAAATACTACGTAATCCTTACAGAATCTATGAACTGCTGTCAATTACCAGATAGATACACTGTAAAATTAAGTTTTTTTTTTTCCTCTGTCATCGTCAAAATAGACAATTAATCTTGAAAATGACAAAAGTCAATTGTTGGCATTTTTTACAAGGATCATACCAAGTGTCTGTCAACACTTTGAAAATAAGCGATTTATTAAGAACACATCGTCGTCACGCTCTGCGTTTCAAAGTCTAGGATGTCTGATTTGATTGATGTATTATGAAGTGAAACATAAGAGCATGTTTTCGTTCACCGTAACGACAATAACAAGGTTATGGGAAGTGATAGGGAGATTTCTGCTGAGGAGCTGAAGCACATTGCGTTCTTCCCATCACCAGACTCTTTGAGGACTGTCCACTGAAGGCCTCAGTCTGTTTTCTCCATCCGCTCCTTCTTCTAATGACCAATGCAGACTGTCTGCTTCGCCTGATCCCCTCCCTCCACCCCCAGCAATACCATGATCCATTCTTCTTTGTTTTGCTTATTCGCGTTTTATTCCCAAATATCTGGTCTTCCTCTCCAAATACCCAGAATACCTGTTCTTTGGGTTTCCCACATAAAAGACTCCATTAAGAAAAAGAAATATGGTTTTGTTTCTTTCAAATGAGAACTTATTTGTGGGCAACTGAAGTATAGGTAAATATTGGATGGGAAAAAAATTTGCCAATGTTAAAAAAAAACATTAAAAGTATTCATTTTTCTAAAGAAACGCTGTCCAACAGTGACACCAGCAAGTAAAGTTACAGGGGGAGTCCGCATCTCTCCCGCCTCCCCTGAGTCCACTGAGTTTTAACAGACTCCCTAAAACGTGCGGTTAGTTTGTTGGGGGGTAATTGAGAATGAATGGGGGAAAGTCATGTTGGAGGAGTCAATACCTCCATCACGATATGATTGGATATGACTGGTTATGATTGGCTGTGATTGGTTCATGCAATAAATACCGCTTCTTGCGTTTGTGCGTGTTCCAGATTCACAAATTAGTCTGAATGAACAATATAATAGCGTTAATGGGAAGACTAATTTAAAAAGTAAGTAAACAACTCACACACTTAAACATAACTACTTTGTTACGTCAAAATAAGATATAAACTGGCATGAAAACACGATCTGTGGGTGTTTTTAAGTGAGTATTCAGCTTGGTGAAATTTTAAAGTAAATTAATTGTATATTTACTGTGCTTTAATGTCTGATGATCCGAAAAATTAAGCAATAGTTAAAAGTTAACTATTAAAAAGAATAGCTGAACATAAGTTCACAAATAAATTATATTTTATTAAATTGTTACTGCCTTAAGTTATTATTTTGGAATAAATATGAAATGCTTAAAAACACTAACTTGACGAGATTCATACTCGGCTTTAATAAACAGAATATTAACTACATTGTTAATGTAGAAATATATAATAGAATTGTGTATGTTTCTTTTTCTTTTTCCACATTAAAAAATGTAAACATTTTTAAAAACTATGTTAAGTAAATAGATTTTACTTAAGCTAGTTAGTTAATAAAGGTAGTATAAGTTAGTAAGATTTTGTTTAATACAAGACTCAAAGTAGCAATACAACGTATTTCAAAACTGGGCACTTTATCACACTTAAAAATGTCTAAATGTCATTCCATTAGGCTGAAAACAAAGGATCAAATCAAGTGCTAAAAAAAGAAAGAACTTGCACTGTTTGACAACCAGAAAATATCCTGATACTGTGATAAACCTTCAAAATATGGCTTGATGTTGTGTTATATAATGCATGAAATTCATTTTTAGTGTGGCTAAAGTGTCGAAATGCTTTTTGAGTCCACTATAAACTCTTACAAATAATGGTTCCAAAAAGGTTTTTTTGCAGTGATGCAAGTGATAAAAGAATCATTTTGATTCCCCAAATAACTTTTAGTGAGCAGTTCTTAAAAAAAAAAAAAAAATTAAAGTGAAGAACCTTTTTCCACTATAAAGAACCTTTTGCGCAGTGGAAAGATTCCATGGTTGTAAAACGTTCGTTGTAGAACCGTCAAAACCAACAAAGAACCTTTACTTTTAAGAGTGTCACAAAATCTTAGACTTATGGACTTAAAAAATAAACTTAATTTGAGAAAAAATGAATTAGTACGGAAATATTGGGCAAAAAATGCTAAATAACAAATTATGAAATCTTATCTGCCTTTCCTGTATGAAACTCAAAAAAAGGAAGTGCTGGGTTGGGACAGGTTTTGCGCAACTTCGCAACAACATTTTGTTACCAGACTGAATTTAACCAAAGCAGTTTTGACATTATTAGCTTGTACATTTATTACGATATGTGTCATTTAATGTGCTTGAGTCATAGGTTAACTTATACTGTCTTTACAGCAGCCTTGGCTTCACTAGCGACAGCTTTATCCTCCATACATATAAATCCTTTACCGATCACATTCTTTTGGTCCAGACCACATCTGGACAAACAATTACCCTCCTGGTCCGAACAATGATGAAAGAACTGTCTAAATATATCGGCTTACATTACCAAATAATTGCCAGCGACTTCATGCAGACTTTCTAAAAATACAACACTTGATTCTCACGCCTACAGTTACAATGCTCATGCCCGCAGTCAGTCTGGTTAATAGATAAGTGATTCAAATAGACCCTACAATAAATTCAGGCCCTATCTTCACAGTCTGGCTCATAATGATCCAAGGCTGCATAAAAAGGGGGGAAAATACAAATTACAAAGGTAAACACAAACGAGAGCTCATTTCAGGCTGCTGAATATATCTGTTGCTGGAATGAATGCATGCTGAAAATTGACTTTGAACTTTAGCCATTATCTTGTGGTTTTGAGATGAGTGTGTTTCATCTCCGTGTCTATCGCATTAAGCTGAAACATAAGCGCAATGCTTGAAGGTTTGTCAGTTTGTCTCTTATCTCATCTCTCTCATAGCTCTGTGCTTCTAATCAACCCACACCTTCTAGAGAACAACATCTGCGGGAAGATGAGGGGATGTTTTTCTGGGGTTTACATTCCCCTAGTTGTGTGCAATGCATCTCGGTACAAAGGTTAGGGCTTGTGGCGGAGACTTTGAGTCTTGCTAATTCAATAGGCTTTGGGATTATGATTGAGAACTGTTTTGCAATATGTCATTTTGGTCATCATTTAATTCAATTTTAAAACGAAGGCCTTCTTTGATGCGGGCAGGCACCATGTGTTTTACAGATCATATTTGGAAGAATAGAACATCCAAATGTTCGGCATAATTTATACCTCTCCGCTCTAACATGTCAGTGATCTCTCTGTTCATGGTCTCGAGGGCTTTCTAGAAAAGCTTCATTTTGGCAAAGTCACAAGTTTCTTTTATTGAGCACCATTATTTCCAGTGAATGTAACACTAGTCTTCGCCGTACACCACTGTCAGGTTTCACATGCAGGTCATGAAGTTCTACCTCCTCACAGTTTAGTTTAGGAACAGACGCAAGTCTAACCAAGGTTGCCAGGTCCCCAACTAGTATTCAAAACTATCCTAACCACAGCCAAAACCAGGGGAAAATGGCAATCAAAATCACTACAAAACTGCGTTCTGGAGGGTTAAAACTTCCTTCGAGGGGATTCCACCTAGGTTGAAGCAAGTGTACCGCACAAGTCTTGTAAAGTGAAGCCAAAATGGACCCTGGACCACAAAACCAGTCATAAGTAGCACAGGTATATTTGTAGCAATAGCCAAAAATACATTGTATGGATCAAAACTATCGATTTTTTATTTATCAAGTATCAAAACTTAATTTTTGATTAGTAATATGCATTGCTAAGAACTTGGATAACTTTAAAGGCAACTGGATTTCACCTCATCCCACAGTAGCCCAATTCTGTGGTAAATCTGTGGACTTGGCATCACTGAGTCCAATTTTGTAAACATATCTGTTAATTTTCACAGGAGAAATCTAGTGAGAAATCTTTATTTCAGTAAGAATCCATGCAATTGGGAATCGGGATCAGAAAATGTCCTCGAGCCAGGATTCGAACTCGGGAGGTCCATAGCACAGCGGTGCTTTATGTTGATGCGCTGCCCACGAGGCTATCGACGCTGACTGAAATGTGATTGTATAAGTCTATATGGTTTGTAAATATATAGTACATGCAGTGCTAAATATATATATATATATATATATATTTTGCCACACCTGTCAGTGTCACGAGAATTTAGCAACCCAATCTCATGACAAAATTTAACTTTCAAAATTTTTAAATTTCACGTATTGCCAATTTTGTGCAATTTCATATTAAAAAAATGTACTATTTTTTACAGTCCACCCCTAAACCTAAACACAACTGGGATGTACGCAGATTGTACGAATTCATAAGAATTCAGCACCTAAACTTTCACCTATGTTATTTACAATGGGCAAAAACCTGTTTTTTGGATGCAAAATTTTACTCAGATGTGACTACTACTTCTCCCCCCACTTTAGGACAGTGTATACAAGACATGAAGCAAAGTGGGAGAGAGAGAGGGGGGTAGGATTGGGAAAGGTCCTCGAGCCGGGATTCGAACTCGGGACACCTGTCGAACTCAGGATGCCTGTAGCTCTGCCCACAAGGTTATCGGTGCTGACCGAAATGTGCAACCTGGTCTCATGACAAAAACGTACCTGGGGGAACTTTTTCACAAGATGCGAAATACATACCAATAAGTACATTTCAATGCAGTTTTCATCAGAAATGAACACTAAAGGCACTAAAATAGCGAGCACTTGTAATCGTTTTTGTACACAGTTATGATTACAGCTTCATATGTTTCACTTTCCGGTGTTCTGACAAATAATGCCACCTATTAGATTTTGCTACCAACACTGTATTTTTAATACAGTAAGGGAAAGTTTAGGGTTGGGGTAGGTGTACAAAACAGGGTAGCACAAATGGACACAACATAAGACGTAACAACCTTGCTTGGTAGCTCAGGCGGCACGGAATGGACTTACATTACGGAATCTTTGGGTACAAAACCCGTGAAAACATGAGTCTGGATGAAAGAGCTGAAAACGACATGCTTGCGATTGCATTTTTACATCCCATTCGCTTTTGTTCATATCCTATCGGGTAGGTTTAGGTGTTTTGCAAATGGTACGTTATTTTATATATATACATTAGAGTTATGGCGCCACTCAGTGGACATTTGTTTTGACAATTCTGCAGTGATATGCACTTACTGGTACATATTTCACATCTCGTGAAAACATTCTCACAGGTATGTTTTTTTGCCATGAGACCAGGTTGGAAATGTGACTATCTAAGTTTATAAAGTCCAATATATATATATATATATTTTTTTTTTTTTTTTTTTTTTGCCACACCTGCCAATGTCCTATCTCATGATAAAATTTAACTACTTTACGCATTGCCAATTTTGTATAAATTTGCGCAATTTCAATTTCAAAATGTACTATTTTTTGGAGTCCACCCCCAAACCTTACCATTATTGGCACGTAAGCAAACTGCACGAAAACGTTTCAATGAGGTTGTACGAATTCATAAGAATTCGCCTCTTAAACTTGTTCAAATTGTTACGAATTACCATGAGAGTGTGTTGAAGCCATAAAAATGTCTTACCGGGCATGAAATATTATTTCATTATAATGCATTGTTTAACAATTTATTTTATTTTATTTTATTTTTTTGTTTAATTTTAATTGATTTTTTGTTGGGTTTATATAAAATATTCCACATATGTATCACTACAACGTGTCTTACTTTTAGGCTTCCTGAATGAAATGAATAAAGTATAGTTTTCAAGTGAGGAAAAACTCATGGCTCTCTCATCTCATGGCGATGATCAGACTATCATTTTTACAGTTTGACTTCCTTTAAGTTCCTACCAGCCAACTGGCGAGTAACTCGCAAAAACCAGTTTTGACTCCATTTGCTGCTTGCGACTGTTAATTTTGGACACGGCGTACCCATTTGAAAAACCAGATGAGGCAGGTTCTCTGTTTACAGCGCCATTATTAAAGACATGAGATCATGCACAGTTGCACATTCGATGCTTGCCAGAGCTAATAAAAATGCACTTGATGTACTCGTTTTGTAACATCAGACCTTCAACCGCAGCTTGTGATGGATGTCTTATCGCTCTGAGAGGAAGAGAGAGAGACAGATCGGTGAATAAGAGAAAGTGTGTTATGGTCCAGAGGAAAGTAATAAAACTGTACAAAACATTAAAAATCGTCCCCGTGTGCTTTGGCTGATAGTGCGACCACATATTGCTTCATCTCTGTCATAGCTTCTGAATGTATCCCAGGTATTGCTAAGAAACCTATTCGAAAAACCAAAATCTTATTTTCTGGTCCGGTATGTATATGACTGAATTGGCAGGCGGAGTGCCGGATAAACTTAATAGCTCTGTTCCACAACCTAGTGAGCTCCCTCGCTGCCCACAGCCTCATAAGTGATGGAACCTCATAAGTGAGTAATTTGAAACGCTCTACATGTGTAGTAAGTCTGTACATCATACAAATACCACGCCACACGTGAAGCTCATGGAAGACTTGAATTGGTTAAAATAGTCCGTTTTTAGTTATTTTGCACTTTTTTTGCTGTGCTGAAATGCATTCTGGGATTGCCTACTCTCTAAAAGTGCAATGCTGCTTAATAAAGTTCTTTAGGAAGTTGCATAATTAAGATGTTGTTGGAATAGCGTTCGTACTTAATGTAGGGATACATCGGTATTTTGGATGATCTGGAAAATGATTATTTTCATGCAATGGCTGATAACTGTAAATGGCAAATACAGACAGATATTAAATATTTTGACTAAATGAGTCAAAAATAAACCAATAAGAATATAAAATAACTGTATTAAATGATACAAGTGAATTTAGGCATTAAAGTATTGGTACAAAAATGGTACTTATAATGGCTTAACGTATGAAAGCAGTGCATTTGGTTTTGAAACAGAGCCAATATGACAGGCTTTATTTGTGGTAGCCCTGGTGGTACTACAAAGCTTACCACAGCACTTATGCAAATTACAGTCACCCTTAACCACAAGTCAAGGGAAATCTGTGTTCATGAAATACCCTATAATCCTGAAAAGGCATCTAATTGCTTGTCTAATCAAGTGAAAAGGTATATCAAACTCTGGCATGCGTGTTACACCAAAGGTCATGTGTGCTGGATATATGTAGGGTTGACCAGTGTCAGTGCACTTTAGGCATGTAACAAACTGCGAAATACTTCTGCTTTGTGTCAGACGTGCATTGGCTTCTAGATTTAAAAATAAATGCTCATCTGTTTTATTCTCAATCAAAATACCAGATATAATTTTGTTGGCAGGGAGCATATTCCCATGTTGCATATCCATCTCGTGAGAACTCAGTCTACACGGCACAGTAACAGCAGGTGTTATTTGAGACAGGATGAGGGTTTAGGCAGAAATTCATTTTAATTTGGATTCTTCTGATGTAAAAGAGCCAAAATGAACGTGCTCAAGTCCAAGTTAGAATTTGAGAAAACAAGGTCAAATTGACTGGCTTCTTCTTAGGAGGAAGCACACGTAAGAAAAAGTCAATGTAGTCAATCGACGTTCATCCTGTACCACCAAAATATTCACCCATTTATTCACGGTGCCATATTAAATTTGTTTTTACCCATGATTGATTGTTTAACGCTGAAACTTCTGTCATCATTTACTTTCTTTGTTAATATAACTTAAAACGCACATGATGTCTTCCGAGGACAAGAAAATTCATATGCTGCTTTAATTACATTGACACTTACTGTCAAGCTACAAAATATATATAAAAATCAACTTCTGAAACTAAATGCTAGCTCTGTGTGAGGAACATAGTGAAATTTAGCCAACTGTCAGTGAATAATGGCATAAATTGCACCGTTAAACTATTGTCTTATAGTGGACAAGACATATACATTTATGATGCTGTCTTGTCTTTTGAAACTGCCTTGCCTCATTACTCAAAATAAACTCCTCTGTTTTGTTCTAGGACAGATGCAAATGATCCATTTTATGTGTAATGATGTAGGAAGAGTACATATAAGCATATAGGATCAATCAACTTACAAAGTTCTTTTGGGGGAAGCAGCAAAATGTAGATTTAGTGCTCAGGTAAATAGCTATTTAACATATCTGGAAAGCATGTCAATGCTCGTCTTGCCTTGTTAATTCCGGTCTCCTTTGGTCTTGACTGGGACAGAGATGAGCCCCAGAGAAGCATACAAAGTGTCAAAATTCTTGCGTAAAACCACATACTCACACATATTCATGTGGCATGTAACACTATCAGTGGAGGCTTTATCCGGTGATCTTCTGAGAATTGCAAAATAAACTTGACAAGTCTTCTGTGCGGGTAGATGATGCCTTGAGTGAAGATATTGATTAGAGCTGAAAGCGATGCAAGATAGCAGCGTGAACATCTATGAAGTTAGGAACTACACTCAGACGACATGTATCAACAGAGATTCATCAAATCCAGAAGATGTGGATGATTTAGTGCATTACACAAACCTGATCCTAGATCCTGACCTCTCATATGCATTTTGATTTAAGAGTGGCCAGATTTCACAGTGTGTCACATGCTGCGTTCTTCTTTGGAAGCACAATGTTGTCATTTCCTTTTCTTCCTAATAATCATGATTTGCGTAGTGATTGATGGACTTTTTACAACAGTCGTTTCATTCCCTGCTTCTATCATGACGTCTAATTGCTTAACCATCCCATAGTCAACCCCCTGGTTCTAATAAAGCTGACAGTCTGCCGGTAAACCCTCTTTCGGACACCCCCCCTCTGCTCGGCCTCTCCAGACCTCCTCCTGTAATACCCATTACTGTTCACGACCCAGTCTTCTGCGTGCAACCCATTTCCCACCATCCCTCGCTCTCAGAAACCTCGGTTGCGCTTCATTCACAATAATTATAATAACGTCTTGTGGTTCAGGTATGAGAAGAACATACCTCAGTCTAGACGTAGGAAGTTTCTTAATGGGCATTCCTGTGCTACTGCTTGGCGTATTTGCATGGGTAAGGCAAGCATATAGCATTACAGCCTTTAGGAACTATGTGACCGCATCGCTATATCCGAGTATTCAAAACAGCGTTTTTGTCGAATGTGCATTTTACTACATCCATCAAAGACGTGTAATGAAAGCCATGAAAATGGATTTCCTGTTTTGGAGAACTCAACAAGGAGCTACAAAACCTCTGGCCCGATGAACTCTGCTGCTGAACAATTATTTTTAAACAAGAGTGCCTGAAGAATGACTACACAAATAGCATAGTTTGTTGCTTACTGTTGGATATTATATTTTCTGAAGAAAGATAAACATGTATAGTGATAAAAGCCAAAATATTAAATGTCGTGTATATTTGCTGAGTAATCCACTATTTTGTAGTGAGGAGTCAGAAGGTCTCAGTTACATATGGTAACGATGGTTCTCATGAAAGGAACAGAGATATTGTGTTGAAGACACTAGGTGTCGATCTTGGGAGCCCAAACGCTTCTGACATCATTGATTAAAGGCCAATGAAATTGGCAAGCAAAGTTTGGATAGCTGGCCACGCCCTGAAAATCTGGGTTTAAATAGGAGTATATAATAAATAGTATAAATATAAGCATCTAAACCAACTCAGAGGCAGTTCAGAGTTGGGTACATATTAATGCCGGAGTCTCAGACATGAGAGTCTGCCAGCCTTAAAGATCCCTCACCTTCTTAATAGAGTGAGCGCAGTCAGGAAGACCGTCATCATAGAGAAGGCAATAACTCCGGTTGACTAAATGGGCTCAAACAGTTCTCTCTGTAAGGCCTGCAGGACCACTGAGAGATCCCAAGAGGGGATGAGGCATGGCCTTGAAGGATGTAACCTCTGGGCGCCTCTTAAGAATCTGACAACGAAAATTGTGCTTCTCTACTGATTTGCGATCTACAGTGTCGTGGTTAACTGCAATAGCAGTGTAGAAGCAATAGCAGTCGCCTTTCCAGGCCCTCTTATTCACCAAAGTCGGTAAAAGGTCTCTGAATTCCTCCTGGTCGCATGCAGGGACCAGACATGGAGGTTCCAGAGATGGGTACAAGCCCAGATCTCCCCTGAGAGAGAAGGTCCCTCCTCAGGGGAATTCACCAAAGAGACCAACCTGGGAAATTGGGGCTTTCAGTGCTTCCCAAATCTCAGCAAGTTTGGGCCACAGATGGCACTCCTGGACCACTAATGTGGACATCGTTCTGCCCAGAGCTTGCTCTGTGACCTTCATAGCCTGGATGGCATTGTCATTCATGAGCGTAGTTCCCGCACAACCCCTGGATTAGGACAACCTTCGTGCAGTTCTTTCAATGCCTTGGCTTGATAGACCTGCAGGTTGGCCATGGTGTGCAGTGCAGACGCAGCTTTTCCAGAGGTCACATAATCCTTTTCCACAAGGGATGAAGGAAACTTACAGGCCCTGGATGGGAATTTTGGATGACCTCACCAATGCAGAAACTGGTGTATCGTGGCCTGAGAGAGGGGTTACAGCTTAGTGTACCACTCAGGGCCTAGATACTGATCATCTAGCCGAGAGCGCTCGGGACAGGGTGAAGAAGTCCACTTGAGCTCAACTGAAATGCTGCCATTTCAGTGTCTGCCTCTGACTAAAACTTGGCATCCAAGGGACCTCTGATGCTGCGATTGAGAGCTCATCTTCTTTACAAGACCCAAATAAGAAATTTGACTCACCCAGAGACAATCTTTCAAACTCAACCGGAGAACATAAAGCGTGGGAAGAAGGAGAAACCCTAACCATTCTTGCCTCACCAGGCTCTTCCCGGGCACACATTGCTGCAGCTTCATGCCTGGAAGTAGAAGGACCGGAACAGGAAGTGGCAGGGGTGACTTGGGTCTTTTGGTGAAGAACCCAAGCTGTGAGCGCAACGTGCCTATGGACAGGTCCTCGTAAGAGGGACATAAACCATCCACAAGCACTGATTTAGTGTGAGCACAGCCCAAACTCTGAATGCAGAGCTCATGCCAGACAAAAGAAGAGATGTGAAAACTGCACCCAAAAGAACACGGCTGGAAAGACATGATGTAAACATGCAATTCCACCTGCAAAATTGCTCTTTTAGAGAATTTACTCTTTAAAGAGGAAATTTGCTTTTAAAGATCACCATTGAAGCACTTAGCTGTGTGTGCCACACTGGCCGATTTATACCCAGATGTCTGGAGCATGGTCAGCTATGCAAATTTTGCTTGCTAAGTTCATTGCCCTTTTCTCAATGATCTGGTGTCTGGGCTCCCAAGAGCGACTCCTAGTGTTCGACTGAAAAGGCGAATTGTCATTTTTCAAGGGTAAAAATTACTTTAGAATGATTGCAGCATTATTATATTATTTCACGAGTTCACCCTTACATCTAATCTGGTTGAGCAAATAGTAAGCACATTTTGGCATGCTGTCCTCGGGGAGGGCTCCGAGCCCAGAGAACTCCCCCCATCCCAAGTATGGGATGAGAACAGATTAAGAGTGAGGAGTTGGGGTGGAGGGGGGAGAGGTAAGTTGGCTGTGTGCATATATATGACTTGTGCTATTTTGGATGATTAGCTAGACGAGTTACACCTGTGCCGAATTGGTTGATTATCTGATCGTGCTCCTCCCGAACCTTGTTATTAAAACATCATTTTTTACACAGAGATTGGTTTGTCAATTAGTAAAACCTGCAGACTCTAGAAATCTTTGTTGAATAATATGCGAGTGGTAACCACTGAAAATGTATACAATATAACAATTTAGGAGCCATATTGAGATTGCAATATCTCTGGACCTAAACCATATAGGGCCAAAGGGAAAGTTTGTTAAGAGCCAAAATTTGTTTTGCCATTAAGATATCTTTAATACTTCTCAAGTAACAGCCACGCAAACTTTGTTTTTTTACATTTTTGTATGGTCACCACAGGCATATAATGCAACAAAGATTATTGAAGTCAATAGATTTTATTAACAGACAAACCAATCTCTGAGTAAACATAATGTAATGATGCTGCAATCTTTCTAAAATAATTTTTACCATCCTGTAATTCGGCTCTGAATCCCAGGTGAAAATTTTCATTTTGGGCCCTCTCTACAAAATAGTGGATTACTACTCTTGAATAAAGCTGTGAAACGTCTTGAGCAACAAGGAAACACAGAGAACATTCAGTGCGTAAAAACATGCACGCACACTCGAGAGCTTCAGTGTACTCCGATGACTTCCACAGTCTCCAGATCTCAAAAGAGTACCTTTGGGATATGGAGACAAGGCTGATTCACATCACGAATGTGCAGCTGATAAATCTGCAGAAATTGTATCATGATACCATGTCAACAGAGACCAGACTCTCTAAAACATATTTCCAGCCACTTACTAAATCCATGCCACAAAGAAATCAGGTTGTTTTTGGAACAAAGGAGTTTCTAAAAGTTGTACCTGATCAAATAGTGACTATGCATTAAAAAAGACCATGAATTATGGTAGTCAAGGTTCCAGAAGTTGCACACATTAGAAATAATTAAGTTCTAGTAACCATCAAGTCCCTAGTGTGCACTCATTGATGTTATCACCAAAGTACGTGTTGTGAAACAATGAACACTGATCATAATCACTGACCTATGATAAACTCTTCCTTTAAATGCTGTTACAACCCAATGGATGAAGAGCATGCTGCAGCATCCGGGTGTGGGTTTCTTGAATCTTTCTATAAAAGCTGAAACCCAACATCTCTGTGATGCACATTGAGTGGAACTGAGCTGTCTACAATGAGCATCCTTTGGCATATCACTTGTCTGCTACTGCTGCATTTCTGCACCCCAGGTAATCACATCCAGTCTACTTTTGTAATCATGAAAAGTTGCTGCAACTAGTTAACTTAAAATGTATTTATTTATTTTGGATGAGATAACTTAAATATCCAACTTAATTAAAGTTAACTAAACTTTAACTAAACAACTAAGTTAGATAACTAATCGTGCCAGCAATCATTTATTTACAGAATATGTCTCAGAATATACTGTTGAATACTTTTTTAGGTTTCTCCATGCATGATGGCATCGTTGGTGGTAAAGTCTCTGTTCCACACAGCCGACCCTACATGGTCTACATTCGTGACAAACGAACACAAATATCATGTGGTGGTTTTTTGGTAAGAAAGGATTTTGTGATGACAGCTGCCCACTGTAAACACAGGTAGGTGAAAAGATAATATTTAAAAAAATTCAGACAGAAAATCAATGATTCAGAGAGCATGTACAAACTGACTAAGTGCAGGCACTTGTTGTCTACAATTTTATGAAAAACACACCTACTGTCAAGTCAAGTGACCTTCATTTCTGTAGTGCTTTATACAATACAGATCATTTCAGCTTTACAGTAATAAACAGAAAAATAGCAAAATAGATTACAGAAAAACCTGTTATGGAGACAATTCAAATTCTGCTGTGAGTAGCTTTAAAAAGACAATTGTGTCATTATTCAGCTCAAGTCAGTTCAGTGTTGATTCAACTTTGTTACAGTTTAATAACAGGGTTGATGTTGCAAAATTTTGCTATAAAGCAGCAGAAAACACTAGTCATTATCCAGTTAAGTTCAGTTTTGCTCTCATCTGCTGATGTCAGTGCAGTCATATTGATAATATTACTAAACATTAAGGAGGTCTAATTATATTTCATACATTTTGATTTATTTACACTGCTGAAGAGATGGATTCTCATGCTAAACATGGCCAAAGTTTTTCTGTGCCCAATACACTCCTTCAGGATTCATATAAGTTTCAGAAAGATTCCAAAGAACCCAGTATTAAAGGGATAGTTCACCCAAAAATGAAAATTACCCCATGATTTACCCACCCTCAAGCCATCCTAGGTGAGTTTATTCTTTCAGATGAATACAGAGTTATATTATAAAATGTCCCAGCTCTTCCAAGCTTTATAATGGCAGCGAATGCGGTTTAAGATGAAGGTGGATGGACGAAGTCCAATAAAAGTGCATAAATCTTTTAAAAAAAACCTCTGGTGAGAATTTACAAAAGTGGAAGCGCAGTGGAGAGAGCAAAACAAAACACCAGTCATGAATTAGAAGTACAGAACAAGGATTTGTAAAGAAAAATCTTTGGATGTAAGCCAAGCGGAGACTGGTTTTCCTTTGCTGTAAACCAAACTTGGTTTTCGCAAGACAAGCATGTTCTCACATGCTAGTTACTATGCCTACATCCTACGTCATCCATTGGAACACCACTTTCTTGCGCACAACAGTTAGTGAAAGCTAGAGACTGCCGTTTATAAAGTTTTAAATACGAATATTTTTCTTACAAAAACACAATGATTCGACCCCTCGGATCGGCATGCCTCCAAGAGAGCGGAATAGCTAGATCTGTATTTAATAAATCTGAAGAAACTAAAGACTCTTTAGAGATATACAGTGCCCTCCACTAATATTGGCACCCTTGGTAAATATGAGCAAAGGTGGCTGTGAAAATAAATCTGCATTGTTTATCCTTTTGATCTTTCATTCAAAAAATTCACAAAATTCTAACCTATCATTGAAGTAAAACAATGGAAAGCAGGGGGAAAATTTCATTATGAAATAAATGTTTTTCTCTAGTTCATGCTGGCCACAATTATTGGCACCCAGTTATTGCAACGTCCTTTATTCAAGATAACATCTCTGAGTTTTCTTCTTTAATGCCTGAAGAGTTTGGAGAACACCTGACAAGAGATCAGAGACCATTCCTTCATACAGAAACACTCCTGATGTTTCAGATTCACAGCTCCATGCTGGTGCTTCTTCTCTTCAGTTCACCTCACACATTTTCTGCAGGGTTTAGGTCAGGCAACTGGGACGGCCATGGCAGAAGCTTCATTTTATGCTCAGTGACACATTTTTGTGTTAATTTTGATGTTTGATTTAGATCATTGTCCTGATGGAAGATCCAACCACAGCTCATTATAGAACTTCTAACAGATGCAGTCAGATTTAGATTTTTTATCTGTTGGTATTTGCTAGAATCCGTGATGCCATGTATCTGAACAAGACGTCCAGGACCTCTTGCAGGAAAATAAGCCCACAACATGAGAGATCCAGCAGTATATTTAACCGTGGACATGGGGTACTTTTTGTACCAAACCCATCTGGTGGGTTTGTTGCCAGAAAGCTCTTTTTTTTTAGTTACATCTGACCACAGAAGCCAGTCCCATTTGGAATTCAAGTCGTGTTTGACAATTGAATATGCTGAAGTTTGTTTCTGGATGATTAAGGAGGATTTTTCTTAAAACCCTCCTGAACAACATGTGTTGATGTAGGGGCTGTTTGATTTTTTTTTTTAGTCTTTTGACCCCAAGACTCAACTAATCTCAATTCTTCTGCTGTGATCCTTGGAGAGTCTTTGGACACTTAAACTCTCCTCCTCACCATACATTAAGACGATATAGACACACATCCTTTTCCAGGCAGATTTGTAACATCTTTAGTTGATTGGAATTCTTAATTATTGTTCTAATGATGGAAATGGGGATTTCCAATTCTTTAGCTCTTTTCTTACAGTCACTTTCTATTTTGTGAAGCTCAACAATCTTGTTCTGCACATCAGAACTATATTATTTGGTTTTATGCCTTGTGATGGATGATTAAGGGAATTTGGCCTTTGTGCTCCTCATATTTATAATCCTGTGAAACAGGAAGTCATGGCTGGACAATATCATACTCCTAGTACCATACTCCATTCTACTGTGCTAAATAATTGCAAATACGAATGGGAATATACTTCAGAGATATTTTACTCATTATAATTTCTAAGGGTGCCAATAATTGTGGTCAGCATGAACTAGAGAAAAACATTTATTTCATAAAGAGATTTTCCCCTTGCTTTCCATTGTTTTACTTCAATGATAGGTTATAATTTTGTGAATTTTTTGAATGAAAGATTAAAAGGATAAACAATGCAGGTTTATTTTCACAGCCTCCTTTGCTCATATTTACCAAGGGTGCCAATATTAGTGGAGGGCACTGTAAAGGATGCAATACGACTTCATAGGTACTCAAGATTAACATGAAATTGGAAGAAACTGTGTCTGTTATATCCTCTTTAAATGCTTTTTAGTTTAGTGACTTTAGACATCCAAAGTGGCAGTCAAGTCCTTTTATTGTAACTCATTTTGTAACTCTGGCCTCTATTATATCTATTTATTTATTTATTTTTATTATTTAATTTTTTTTGCTGTTGTTGTTTTTCAGTCATCTTCTGGTCTATTTGGGGGTCGATAATACCAACATTTTACCTGACGGTATAGAGGTAAAACCCATTCCACATGAAGACTTCACTATGAAAAGACCAGACCATGACATCATGCTTCTAAAGGTAAGATTAAAGATTATAAGATTAAACATTATCATTAGTATCATACCTAAAAAATAATCTTTTTTTTTTATTGGAAATGGTTGACATTTTGCAGAATATACTTTTGCTCATTTAGCTTAACTTGCAATGAAAGCATCATCTTTAATATCTTTAAAAACACTAACTGAAATGTAGTGGACTGAAGCAAGAACATCTTCTCTTTTAGCTCAAAACCCCAGCAACTTTGAACAAAACTGCAAGTATTATCACTTTGCCAAAAACTGAGAATGAAGAAATCTCAAAGAACTGCATGGTCATGGGTTGGGGCTGGCAGGATTACAACAACGAGTCTCCATCACATGTGCTCAAAGAAGCAGACGTGACTCTGATAGACTCTGAAAACTGTGGCATAGCTGATACTCTGTGCACTAAGGGATCAGCTGGACCAGCACGGGTAATTCAAGTCCCACCACTCACAAATTCTTATTTATGGTGTATTAGTGTCATTGCATTGTGATTTACTAAAAAATCTAATGATATAATCCACAGGGAGACTCTGGGGGTCCACTGGTTTGTGGAGGTGTTGTACAGGGAATTGTGTCATTTAACACAAACAGCACAAATGGAGACAAACTCGCTGTGTACACACATATTTCCCACTACCTTTCTTGGATTAACAATGTCATGAATCCACCTCACCAGCAGCAATATGTAACATGGAAGGGCAAGCTGGATAAAATCATGTAGTTGTCTAGTAGTTCATTGCAGGTTCTATCATTCCTGTTTGGTTTTCATTTTCAGCATGTACATTAAATGTGCAAGTTTAAAATAAAGGCTCATGTGTAAACCTTTCACACAAGTCTAACAATCTATTTGTGTGTATTTGCGCAATATATTTGTATCACTGCTAGAACTAACCTGGAAAAACATGTGCTAATAAACTTGAATGCAATGCAAATATTGAACAAAATACTGTAAAAGTAATGGAATTCTCAAGATCATAAGATTTTAAAATGAACACCTACAGCATCACCACTTTCAGCAAAATGCCTAGTTCTTTCATGAAACTCTAGATGGCGCAGGCTGACGGGTGTTAACGTAACTGATGATATTCGCAGCCTTATACCACTTGGGACAAGCTGATTGGTTCACGTCGCGTACGCAGCCAATGCGTTTGAATCTTTACCTTTAAATGGCTGGTTGGCATGTACTTGAGCCTTTCGCAACAGCGCGCTTTGAGTTCCTCTGAAACCCTTCACTTTCCCCAGCTCCACCTATATAGATCTGCTACGGGTTGTTTTATATGCTATTGTGCAGCAGCAGTATGTCTTAAATACTCACAGCACCGTATCGACATATGCTTTAGCAGTAGCAAGTTCCTGTACTTGCTTGCAGCAGCAGCAGCAATAATCTACAACTATAGCAATAACTTACAGCAGCAGCAGCGTAGCAGATCTATTCCGCCAAGACCAAATACATTAACATTGTTATATCCATTACCATGATAAAATCTTCCGAGAGTTGTCATGGAAGAAATATAGCGCAATCAAACTTGAATCTAAACGTTCTCCGAAAAAAAAAAAACCCTAAGTTAAAAAGGTCTTATCAGAAAGATGGTAATGTTCATAAATGAACACACTGAGAATAACAATCATGAATCTGAATCTGAAATGCTACTTAAGCAAGCTGACCTGTAATCTCCACCTCTGTAAGAACTGTAAAAATTTTGAAAAGTTGTACAAAGAGGTTAAATGTCAGAGTCTCTATCACCACAAGAGATGAGGACACTTCAATAAGTCATGAAACACCAACCAGGAAACACAGAGAACATTCAGTGCATAAAAACATGCACGCACACGCTTGAGCTTCAGTGTACTCTGATGATTTCCACAGTTTCCCGATCTCAAAAGAGTACCTTTGGGATGTGGAGAAAGGACAGATTTACATTATGAACGTGCAGCTGACAAATCTGCAGCAATTGTATCATGCTACCATGTCAACAAATACTAGACTCTCTAAAAAAATATTTCCAGCCTCTTACTAAATCCACGCCTCAAATAAATCAGGTTGTACCTGTAGCTTTGTTGTACCTGATCAAATGGCGACTATGCATTAAAAATGACCATGAATTTACATTCACATTTACATTTATTCATTTAGCAGACGTTTTTATCCAAAGCGACTTACAAGTGGGGAATACGTCAAGCGATTTGTCCTAAAGAGGCAAAACGACTTAGGAAATGCTCATAATACCATAAAACAGGCATTGTTCAGATAAGTACAAGCTAGAAAGGGAAAAGAGTAGAATAAAGTTTGTTTTGTTTTTTTTGTTTTTTTTTTCAAAAAGTCAAATAGTTTCGAAAGAGATGAGTTTTCAGCAGTCGCTTGAAAGTTGTTAGGGAGTTGGCATTCCGGATAGCGGTGGGAAGATCATTCCACCAGCCAGGAATGGTGTAAGAGAATGTTCTGGACAGTAATTTTGTGCCTCTTTGTGATGGTACAATGAGGCGTCACTCACTGGGGGATCTCAGAGTTTTGGAGGGAGTGTAGACTGGTAGCAGTGAGTGGAGGTAGGCGGGCGCCGAGCCTGTGGCTGTTCTATTTGCAAGCGTCAGTGTCTTGAATTTGATGCGAACCGCAATTGGGAGCCAGTGCAGGGTGATAAAGAGAGGTGTGACATGGGCCCTTTTGGGCTCGTTGAATACCAGTCGTGCTGCTGCATTCTGAATCATTTGTAGAGGTTTGATTGTGCATGAAGGAAGACTGGCTAGAAGAGCATTGCAGTAGTCCAGCCTAGAGATGACCAGGGCCTGGACAAGAAGTTGTGTGGCCTGTTCTGTTAGAAAGGGCCTGATCTTTCTGATGTTGTGTAAGGCAAACCTGCAAGATTGAGCAGTTTTAGCTATATGGTCTTTGAAAGTCAGCTGGTCATCAAAGATTACACCAAGTTTTCTGGCAGAACTTGATGGGGTAATTGTTGATGAACCTAAATGGATGGTGAAATCATGCTGTAAAGTCGGAGTGGCAGGGAAAACAAGGAGCTCAGTCTTTGCCAGGTTGAGCTGCAGGTGATGTTCTTTCATCCACTCCGAGATGTCCGCCAGGCAGCCTGAGATCAGTGCAGCTACCGTTGGATCATCTGGTTGAAATGAAAGATAGAGCTGTGTGTCATCAGCATAGCAGTGGTAGGAGAAGCCATGTGCCTGTATGATGGGTCCCAGTGATGTAGTGTATATGGAGAAGAGGAGGGGTCCAAGAACTGATCCCTGAGGAACCCCAGTGACCAGATGATGTGCTTTGGATACCTCCCAGGTCACCCTGAAAGACCTGCCTGTGAGATAGGATTCAAACCAGCGAAGTGGAATCCCTGTGATGCCCAGCGATGAGAGGGTGGACAGGAGGATCTGATGATTCACCGTGTCAAAAGCAGCAGAAAGATCCAGCAAAATGAGAACTGATGATCTGGAATCAGCTTTTGCAATCCGCAAGGCTTCGGTGACTGACAGTAGTGCAGTTTCAGTTGAGTGGCCACTCCTGAAACCTGACTGGTTAGCATCCAATGAACTGTTCTGTGAGAGAAATAGTGATACCTGGTTAAAAACGACTCGTTCGAGTGTTTTTGCTATGAATGGATGGAGAGAGATCAGTCTATAGTTATCTATAAGTGAAGTCTTCAATGTAGGTTTTTTGAGCAGTGGGGTTACCCAGAGGAGCGAATTGAATGTTTTGAAGAGGTTACGTTTGTCTGGAGCATTGTTGATCTTGTTGTGGAAGTATGAGGACTTGGCGTTATGGACTTGAGCAGAGAAGGATGAAAGCAAAGACTGATACATACTCAAGTCAGATGGATCTCTAGATTTGCGCCATTTTCTCTCTGCCGCCCTGAGTTTGGACCGATGTTCGCGGAGAACATCGGATAACCAGGGGCCCGTGCTGGCCTGGAAGAGAGAGGACATATATCGTCTAGGCAAGAAGTTAAAGTAGAGCATAAAGTGTCAGTCTCTAGAGATGAGAAAAGAGTTGTAGAGGGAAGAGAGGAGGACACTACAGAGGTTTCATCTGAAAGTAACAGGTAGAGCGGTTGGAGCTGTACTGGTAGCAAGATGTAGGTGAAGAAATGGTCGGAGATGTGTAGTGGTTTAACCAAACTGTTGTCTGCAACGCAGTTGCGTGTGTAAATTAGGTCTAGTTGGTTGCCTAATTTGTGAGTGCTTGTAGTGACAAGGTGTTTGAAATCAAATGAAGCTAGGAGTGAATGAAAGTCTGCAGCATAAGGCTTGTCCAGATGAATGTTAAAGTCACCAAAGACTAGAAATGGACTGCCATCCTCTTGGAATGAGGATAGCAGCCCATCCAGCTTGTCTAGGAAGGTGCACAGTTGACCAGGAGGGCAGTAAATGACCACAACGTGGTGTTTAATTGGAGCTGTTACTGTGATTGCATGAGATTCGAATGAGTTATAGTTGCATAGCAGAGAGTGCTTAGAGAATTTCCATTTATTAGAAATGAGTATTCCAGTACCCCCACCCCTCCCAGTGTGACGAGGGGTGTGAAAGAAAGAGAAGTTATTAGACAGAGCAGCAGGGGTTGCTGAGTCTTCTGGATGAATCCAGGTCTCAGTCAAGCCCAGGATACTAAGTGTCGATTGTGTGGAAAAAGCCGAAATGAAATCTGCTTTGTTGACAGCTGACTGGCAATTCCAGAGGCCTACAGTAAACTAGAAAGTTTCAGTGGAGGAAGTGACGATAGGGCAAAGGTTAGTAAGATTGCGTTGACGTGTGCGTGTGATGTTAGAGCGTTGTGTGGAGACAACCGGAATGTATTGAAAACACATGGTAGAGGTGGAAAGAGAGGGCAAGAAGGGAGTGTATGAAGGGAAAGTAAGAGGAGTACCTAAGTGCGTTGTCGGTTTCATTGCTCGGTGAAAGTCGCGCAGGAAAAAGTCGCAGGTCTTTACCCTCGTCTGTCTTCACAGGAGGAGGCTGAACGCTTCCGCCTTAGCTCGCAGATAATGGATATATACACAAGCAAATGATACTGGAGTGATAACAGCTGGGCACACCTCCTGACTTAAGCCTAAAGTCTATGGCTATGCAAATGCCTCGAATCGAAACTAAAAGCGAGATGCTTCGCACTTAAGTGCCAGCAGGATTTCAGCAATAGTAATTTCAATAAGTGCAATCAAAAGTGCTAATTAAAACGAAACATCAACAGTACAAATAGGCAGAGAACGAAAAATACTTTCTAGCAGTACTTAATCATTTAAACAGCACCTATGGAAATAATGTATTATGCAAACACTAACGCGCTGTCGCTGCTGCTTTCTCCGTGGACTATAGTCGCTTCTCCTGAATTATTGTAGTCAAGGTACCAGAAGTTGCAAACATTACAGATAATGAAATTTTCACAGCTATCAAGTCCCTAAGTGTGCACTTTCTGATATTATCAGCCCGAAAACTGATGATAATTACTGACCTGTGATTAACTTTAGCATTTCCTTTAAATGCTATTAGATCAGTGAAACTAATCTGGATGCAGAGCATGCTACAGCTTCTGACATTATTTTCTGGGTGTGGGACGTCTAAATCTCTCTATAAAAGCATCCTTTGGCATATCACTTGACTGCTACTGCTGCATTCCTGCACCCCAGGTAATCAAGTCCAGTCTACTTCAGTAATTACAACAGGCTGTCGAATAGTTTCAGAAATAAACACTATTTTAGGCTTCTCCATGTGGGATGGTATCGTTGGAGGTAAAGCCTCCATCCCACACAGTTGACCCTACATGGTCTACATTCCTGAAGTAAGTATGAAAAGTAGCATGTGGTGTTTTTGGTAAGAGAGGATTTTGTGATGACAGCTGCCCATTGTAACATAGTTAGGTGAAATGACCATATTTTATACTTTTTATTAGGTTATACTAACTTAGTGCAGGTACTTAACAGTTGAAAAAGGTGAATTTTGACATCCAAAGTGGCCATTTTATCTTTTTCCTGTAAATATATAAATATTATGAATAATTTTGTAAATCTCTCCTCTGTGATATCTGTAATATGTATTTTTTCATCCTTAGTCATCTTATATTCTATTTGGGAGTTGATGATACCAACTTTTTACCTGACGGTGTAGAGGTAGATCCCATTCCACATCCAGAATTCAATAAGAAGAGAACAGGCCATGACATCATGCTTCTGAAGGTAATATATAAAAATGAACAATGGCATTAGTATCATGCCTAAAAAACAATCTTTTATGCTAGGAAATGGTTCACATTTACCAAGTATACTTTTGCTCAGCTTAACTTGCAATGAATGCATCATATTTAATATCTTTAAAAACACTGAATGAAATGTAGTGGTTATCAACTGAGGCAAGAACTCTGCATTTTATCTTTCAGCTCAAAACCCCAGCAACTTTAAACAAAACTGTGAGTACTATCACTTTTCCAAAAACTGAGAATGAAGAAATCACAAAGGACTGCATGGTCATGGGTTGGGCTGGAAGAAATACCGTCATGAGATAATGAAGTTCTTGCAGCCATTAAGTCCCTAGTGTGCACTCTCTGATATTATCACCAAAGTACATGTTGTGAAACAATGAGCGCTGATCATAATCACTGACCTGTGATCAGCTCTTCCTTTAAATGCTGTTACATCAGTGAAACTGATCTGGATGAAGAGCATGCTGCAGCATCCGGGTGTGGGTTTCTTGAATCTCTCTATAAAAAGCCGAACCCAACATCTCTGTGATGCACAATGAGTGTAACTGAGCTGTCTACAATGAGCATCCTTTGGCATATCACTTGTCTGCTACTGCTGCATTTCTGCACCCCAGGTAATCACATCCAGTCTACTTTTGTAATTACAAAAAGTTGCTGCAACTAGTTAACTTAAAATGTATTTATTTATTTTGGATGAGATAACTTAAATATCCAACTTAATTAAAGTTAACTAAACTTTAACTAAACAACTAACTAAGCTAGATAACTAATCGTGCCAGCAATCATTTTTTACAGAATATGTCTCAGAATATACTGTTAAATACTTTTTTAGGTTTCTCCATGCATGATGGCATCGTTGGTGGTAAAGTCTCTGTTCCACACAGTCGACCCTACATGGTCTACATTCGTGACAAACAAACACAAATATCATGTGGTGGTTTTTTGGTAAGAAAGGATTTTGTGATGACAGCTGCCCACTGTAAACAAAGGTAAGTGAAAAGATAATATTTAAAATATTTCAGCCAGAAAATCAATGAAAATGATTCAGAGTGTGTACTAACTGACTAAGTACAGGCACTCATCGTCAACAATTTTATGAAAAACACATCTACTGTCAAGTTAAGTGACCTTCATTTCTGTAGTGCTTTATACAATACAGATCATTTCAGCTTTACAGTAATAAACAGAAAAATAGCAAAATAGATTATGGAAAAACCTGTTATGGAGAAAATAAAAAGACAATAGTGCCAGTATTCAGCTAAAGTCAGTTCAGTGTTGGTGGAGTTCAGTTCAATAACAGTGTAAAATTATTATTTTTTTTTATTTGAGTTCAGTTCAGCTACAAGCAGTTCTACAGCAATATCATTATTCAGCTCGAGTCTGTTCAATGTTGATTCAGCTTTATTATAGTTTAATAACAGGGTTGATGTTGCAAAATTTTGCTATAAAGCAGCAGAAAACAATAGTCATTATCCAGTTTAGTTCTTCTTAGCTTTATAATGGCAGCAAATGTGGTTCAAGATGAAGTTGGATGGACAAAGTCCAATGAAAGTGCATACATTTTTTTAAAAACTTCTGGTGAGAATTTACAAAAGTGGAAACGCAGTGGAGAGAGCAAAACAAAACACCGGTCATGAATTAGAAGTACAAAACAAGGATTTGTAAAGAAAAATCTTGGAGGATTTCGATATAAGCCAAGCGGACATTGGTTTTCCTTTGCTGTAAACCAAATTTGGTTTCCACAAGACTAACATGTTCTCACATGCTAGTCAATATGCCTACGTCCTACGTCATCTGCTGGAACACCACTCTCGTGAACATTGTTGTGGAAGCTAGAGATAACCGTTCATCAATTTTTAAATACAGATATTTTTCTTACAAAAACATATTGATTTGACTCAAAAGGCCTTTATTAACCCCTCAGCTGCTGCATGCCTCCAGGAAGTTGACTGTTTTTGAAGAGAAGCGGTATAGCTGGATCTGTATTTAATAAATCTGAAAAAACTAAAGACTCTTTAGAGATATGAAGAATACAATACTACTTCATAGGTACTCAAGATTAACATGAAATTGTCAGAAACTTGTCTCTTATGTCCCCTTTAAGTAATTTTTAGTTTATTTTATCCAAAGTTGCAGTCATGTCTTTTTTATAGTAAATATATTAATAATTTTGTAGCTCTGGCCTTTATTATATCTATCTATTTATTTATTTATTCATTTATTTAATTCATTTATTTAATCTCTCTTTTTTTTTTTTCTTTTTTTTTTTAGTCATTTAATAGTGTATTTGGGGGTCAATGATACTAACTCCTTACCTCACGGTATAGAGGTAGATCCTATTCCACATCCAGAATTCAATATGGAGAGACCAGGCCATGACATCATGCTTCTAAAGGTAATATATAAGATTGAACAATGCATGCATTATCTTTAATATCTTTAAAAACACTGAATGAAATGTAGTGGTTATTGACTGAAGCAAAAATTCTGCATTTTCTCTTTTAGCTCAAAACCCCAGCAACTTTGAACAAAACTGTAAGTACTATCACTTTGCCAAAAACTGAGAATGAAGAAATCTCAGAGAACTGCATGGTCATGGGTTGGGGCTGGCAGGATTACAACAACGAGTCTCCATCAAATGTGCTCAAAGAAGCAGACGTGACTCTGATAGACTCTGAAAACTGTGGCACGGCTGATACTCTGTGCACTGAGGGATCAACTGGACCAGCACGGGTATTTCAAGTGGCACCACTCACAAATTCTTTTCTATAGTGTATCAGTGTCAGTGCAGTAAGATATAATAATAATCAAATCCTATATTTCACAGGGAGACTCTGGGGCTCCACTTGTTTGTGGAGGTGTTGCACAGGGAATTGTGTCATTTTACAAAAACAAGAATAATGGAGAATACCTCTCTGTGTACACACTTATTTCCCACTACCTGCCATGGATTAAGAACAATATGAAACCACTTCAACAGCAGCAATATGAAACATGGAAGCGCAAGCTGGATAAAATCATGTAGTTGTCTAGTAGTTCATTGCAGGTTCTATCATTCCTGTTTTCAGCATGTGTGTGACATTAAATGTGCAAGTTTAAAATAAAGGCTCATGTTTAACCCTTTCACACAAGTCTAACAAAAACTTAATTTTCTGTGTCTACAATCTATTTATGTGTATTTGTGCAATAGCTGGCCACTAGTGCACTGCTGTATCACTGCTAGAACTAACCTGGAAAAACATATGCTAATAAACTTGCAATGCAAACATTGAATTCTCAAGATCATACGATTTTAAAATAAACACCTACAGCATCACCACTTTCACCAAAATATAGCGCAATCAAACTTGAATCTTGACATGCTCTGAAGGAAAAAAAAAACTTATCAGAAAGATGCTAATGTTCATAAATGAACACACTGAGAATAACAATCATGAATCTGAATCTGAAATGCTACTTAAGCAAGCTGACCTGTAATCTCCACCTCTGTAAGAACTCTAGAAATTTTGAAAAGTTGTACAAAGAGGTTAAATGTCAGAGTCTCTATCACCACAAGAGATGAGGACACTTCAATAAGTCATGAAACACCAACCAGGAAACACAGAGAACATTGAGTGCATAAGAACATCCACGTACACTCTTGACGTTCAATGTGCTCCAATGACTTCCACAGTCTCCTGATCTCAAAAGAGTACCTTTGGGATGTGGAGAAAAGGCTGATTCACATCATGAATGGGCAGCTGATACGCAGATTGATGAGAACGGGTTGGCAGCATATCATGCTACCATGTCAACAGAGACCCTCTAAAAAATATTTCCATAACCTTACTAAATCCATTCCACAAATAAATCAGGTTGTTCTCAGAACAAAGGAGTTTGTAAAAGTTGTACCTGATCAAATAGCGACTATGCATTAAAAATGACCATGAGTTATCGTAGTCAAGGTACCAGAAGTTGCAAACATTACACATATTAAAAAGTCCCTAGTGCACACTTTCTGATATTATCAACTGAAAACTGATGATAATCACTGACCTGTGATTAACTCTTCTTTTAAATGCTATTAGATCAGTGAAAATGATCTGGATGTAGGGCATGCTACAGCTTCTGACATTATCTTCTGCATGTGGGTCTCTTGAATCTCTATAAAAGCAGAACCCATCATCTGTGATGCACTTTGAGTGTAACTGAGCTGTCTACAATGAGCATCCTTTGGCATATCGCACGTCCTGAATTTGCTGAGTTAGATGTGTTCCTGGGTCAACATATTTTGTTGACCCTGGAACAACATTTTAATCCAAAAATTTAATCTTGACCACATCCCTACACCTAAACCTAACTTTACCCATGAGTAATCCCTTAAATCAGAGGAAATGATAGATGAATGACACTGATGTACAAGCACCAAACACTGATTGTAAGCCTAAACTTCACAAAAACTATAAACTGTTTTTTCAAATCTGATTGGTTAATCACAATTTTGTTCCAGGGTCAACAAAGATGTTGATCCAGGAACATGTCATACTTGGTAAAATCAGGTTCTGCTTGGCATATCACTTGCCTGCTACTGCTGCATTCTTGCACCCCAGGTAATCACGTCCAGTCTACTTCAGTAATTACAACAGGCTGTTTCCCAGAATATGCTGTTGAATAGTTTCAGAACTAAACTGTTTTTTAGGTTTCTCCATGCATGATGGCATCGTTGGTGGTAAAGTCTCCGTTCCACACAGCCGACCCTACATGGCCTACATTCGTGACAAACTAACAAAAATAACATGTGGTGGTTTTTTGGTAAGAGAGGATTTTGTGATGACAGCTGCCCATTGTAAACACAGGTAGGTGAAATTATCATATTTTATAGTTTTATCAGGTTATACTAACTTACTGCAGGTACTTACCAGTTAAAAAAAGGTGAATTTTGACTTCCAAAGTGGCCATTTTATCTTTTTCCTGTAAATATATAAATATTATGAATAATTTTGTGAATCTCTCCTCTATGATATCTGTAATATGTATTTTTTTTTTTATCCTTAGGCGTCTTATGGTCTATTTGGGGGTTGATGATACCAACTTTTTTTACCTGATGGTATAGACGTAGATCCCATTCCACATCCAGAATTCAGTATGAAGAGAGCAGGCCATGACATCATGCTTCTGAAGGTAATATATAAGATTGAACAATGTCATTAGTATCATGTTTAAAAACAAATCCTTCACGATAGGAAATGGTTGACATTTACCAAATATACTTTTGCTCAGCTTAAAGGGTTCCTCCACCCCAAAATGAAAATTTTGTCATTAATCACTTACCCCCATATCGTTCCATACCCGTAAAAGCTTTTTATATTTTGGATAAAAACCGGGAGGTTTGTGACTGTCCTATTGACTGCCAGGTAAATACCACTGTCAAGACCCGGAAAGGTATGAAAGGCATCATCAAAATAATCCATCTGCCATCAGTGGTTCAATCTGAATTTTATGAAGTGACGAGAATACTTTTTGTACACAAAGAAAAAAAAAGAACCGGTTTTCATCCAAAGTATCTTAAATTGTGTTCCAAAGATGAACAAAGCTTTTATTGGTTTGGAACGACATGGGGGTAAGTGATTAATGACAAAATTTTAGTTTTGGGGTGGAGTAACCCTTTATCTTGAATATCTATAAAAACACTCACTGAAATGTAGTGGTTATCGACTAAAGCAAGAACTCTGTATTTTTTTTCAATGAAAAAATCTCAAAGGACTGCATGGTCATGGGTTGGGGCTGGCAGGATTACAATGATCGGTCTCCATCAAATGTGCTCAAAGAAGCAACTGTGACTCTGATAGACTCTAAAAACTGTGGCTCGGCTGATACTCTGTGCACTGAAGGATCACCTGGACCAGCAAAGGTATTTCAAATGCCACCACTCTCAAATTCTTATCTATAGTGTATCAGTGTCAGTGCAGTCTAATATACTACTAATCAAATTATATAATTCACAGGGAGACTCTGGGGCTCCACTTGATTGTGGAAGTGTTGCACAGGGAATTGTGTCATTTTACAAAAACAAAAAAAAGGGAGAATACATCGCAGTGTACACACATATTTCCCACTACCTTCCATGGATTCAGCACATCATGAATTCATCTACTCAGCACCAATATGAAACACGGAAAGGCAAACTGGATAAACTCATGTAGTTGTCTGGTTTAATGAAAGTTCTATCATTTATGTTTCGTCGCTTAAGATTTATAAGGTTCTATTTGCATTCTGAGCACTTTTGAGATATTGAGCTTCAAAGTTTTTGTGTTCCATAGACTTCTGTAGATAGAACCATTTTTGTTTTCTAAAAAGAGGCCCACAATGTACCCAGCTTACAAAAGAAATAGAAAGAATAATGTATCATTTAATTTTGACAAAAATGTCAGATAGAACCTTATAATTCTAAGGTGACGGTTTGCTTTTGGTTTTACACCAATCAGCATATGTGTGACATTAAATGTGCAAGTTTAAAATAAAGTCTACTAAAATTTCATTTTCTGTGTCTAAAATCTACTTGAGTATTTATGCAGTAGCTGGCCACTAGTGCACTAGAACTAACCTCGAAAAATAACAAATGCTAATAAATTTGTAAGGTACTGAAAATTTGTGGAATTCACAAGATCACAATTTTAAAGTGAACATCCTTCTACTTTCAGCTAAATATAGCACAATCAAACTTAAATCTAGGCATCAGATTGCTCTAAGAAAAAAAGATCAGAAAGATGCTAATGATAATAAATGCACACACATCTCATCATGCAATGAAAATGAATTCAAAGGTTAGCTTGCTCCTCTACTTTCCAAAATAAGATGCTACATGAACATTTCTTGACTAAAAAAGTTAGAAATCTTTAAAAGAGAACTCTTGACAATTTCACTTCAAGCTAACATCTGTAATCTCCACCTCTGCAAGGACTCTAACTATTTTGAAAAGTTATACAAAGAGGTTAAATGTCAGAGAGACTATACAACCAGGGGCACTTGAATAATCATAAAATGTCTGGAGCAACAAGGAAACACAGAGAACATTCATTACATAAAAACATGCACGCACACTCGAGAGCTTCAGTGTACTCCGATGACTTCCACAGTCTCCAGATCTCAAAAGAGTACCTATGGGATATGGAGAAAAGGCTGATTCACATCATAAATGTGCAGATGATAAGCAATTGCATCATGCCACCATGTCAACGGAGACCAGACTGTCTAAGAAATATGTCTACCTTGCTATATCCATGCCACTAAGAAATCAGATTGTTTGCTAAGGTCAGGTGGCCACTGTGCATAAAAAATTACCAATGAATTATGGTCATAGAGGTGCCTTAAGTTACAAAAATATGGATAATGAAATTCTCACAACTATCAAGACTGACCCTAGTGTGCAATCTCTGATATTATCACCAAAGAGTGAGTTTTGAAACTGAAAGCCAATGATTATCACTGACCTGTGATCAACTCAGTGAGCATCCTTTGGCATATCACTTGTCTGCTACTGTTGCGTTCCTGCACCCCAGGTAATCACATCCAGTCTGCTTTAGTAATTACAACAGGCTGTTTGTCAGAATATGCTATCAAATAGTTTCATAATTAAGCTCTTTTTTAGGTTTCTTCATACATGGCATCGTTGGTGGTAAAGTCTTGGCTCCACACAGTCGACCCTACATGGTCTACATTCGTGACAAACTTTCAAAAGAAGCATGTGGTGGTTTTTTGGTAAGAAAGGATTTTGTGATGACAGCTGCCCACTGTAAACAAAGGTAGGTGAAATAATCGTATGTGACCCTGGTCCACAAAACCAGCCATAAGGGTCAATTTTTTGAAATTGAAATTTTTACATCATCAGAAAACAATAGTCATTATTCAGCTTAATTCAATTCATGTTTTGTTCTTGTCTCTTGGTATCGGTGCAGTCATATAAGTAATATTAACACTAAGTGCCTTTTACAATGGTGAATTAACATTCAAAGTGACATTCATATATTTGTATTGTAAATATATACTAATCATTCTGTGATTCTGGCCTTTGTGATAACTATTGTAATGGAAACAGGCCAATTTAGCTTAAATAGAAGTACGATTTTATAGGGAATTTTGACAGAATTACTGTTCTACAGCCAATCACTAAGGTGGTTAGTAATGCACTGAACAAAACATTTAACATCAACTTGGCTATGGCTATTAATATCCAAAATATTTGCAATGGCTATTAATATCCAAAATATTAAAAACACTATTTATTAGCACGGTAACAAGATCCGCATTTTAAGACATTAACTTGTAAGCACAAAACACAAGATACTTCTCTTTTCAATGTAAATAAGACTTTATCAGACAAATCTAAGACATATAAACTAATCTAACACATAAACACACTCGCACATTCACACAAGTTGCAGAAAGAGAGAAAGTGAGAAAAGAATGAGTTTAAGAGAGTGAAAATATGGAATTTCAAATTTATAGCAATATATGCAATCGCTTAGACTTGAACAACCATCAATCATTTAATTAACCCTCGCTTCACGTTTCTCAATGAGGCTATTAAACTTTATACCAAATGCAACAGTTCAGGCAGAATCTGGAGGTTTTACTTGCATTCCCTGTGTTAGCGATTCAATTTGTGTGGCATCGTTGCAGAAAGGGGTTTCCCAAGGTTGTTTGTTGGCTGGAAGTCTAGTAATCAAATTGGAGCGATGTCTTGGGGAGACCAGACATTGAGCGTTGGCTGAAGGATGAGCACAAAGATCGGGGTGGTTGAAGCTTTGGTGACAGGCACAGATGAGGTCGGACTCTGAGACACATCTTTGCGGCAGAACCAGCCCACAAAACACAAAACATGACATCATGCTTCTAAAGGTAATAAATAATAATGAACAATTTCAACAACACCTCACTGAAAAATTGCTTTTCATAATAGGAAATAGCTGACATTTGCAGAATTTACCTTTGCTCAACTTTAAAATTCAAGAAAAATTTAGATAAAAACTGCAAGAAAGATAGCTGATAATAATTCAAGCAAGAACTCTGCGTCTTCTCTTTTAGCTCAAAACCCCAGCAACTTTGAACAAAATTGTGAGTACTATCACCTTGCCAAAAACTGAGAATGAAGAAATCTCAAAGAATTGCATGGTCATGGGTTGGGGCTGGCAGGATTACCATGACGAGTCTCCATCAAATGTTCTTAAAGAAGCAAACGTGAATCTGATAGACTCTAAAAACTGTGGCACGGCTCATACTCTGTGCACTGAGGGATCAACTGGACCAGCACGGGTATGTCAAGATGCACCACTCACAAATGATCGAAAGTGTATCAGTGTCAATGGATTTTGATCTACTAATAATCAAATGATATAATCCACAGGGAGACTCTGGGGTTCCACTTGTTTGTGGAGGTGTTGCACAGGGAATTGCATCATATTACAGAAACAAGGCAAATGAAGACCACCTCTCAGTGTACACTCATATTTCCCACTACCTGCCATGGATTAATCACACCATGTTGTCACCTGACATGGCAAACATGTCAGATCAAGCCAGTTTGGTGTTTGGTGAAGTTCAGTTTAATAACAGTGTAAAGTTAATATATTTTGAAACAAGTTCAATTCAGCTACAAGCAGTTCTACAGAAGGCAACAATATCAATATTCAGCTCAATCCTGATTCAACTTAGTTACAGTTTAATAACCGGGCTGATGTTACAAGATGTGATTTAGCTATAAAGCAGCTCAGTAGAAAACAAAAGTGTCATTATCCAATTTAGTTTATTTAAATTTTTGTTCTTACCTGTTGGTATCAGTGCAGTCACATTGATAATATTACCAAACATTACGGCTGCGTTTACACTAGTGTGTTTTCGTTTTAAAACGCATAACTTTTGCTACGGTTACGCCTGTCGTTTACATTACTACGGCGGAGACGAAAACTCTGCAGATCCCGTTTTAGTTTGAAAACTTCGGGGTTTTGTTTCAGTGTTAACGGACCAAAACGGAGACTTTTGAAAACGATAGCATGGCTGCCCACATTCTCTCTGTATCCTTGGCGACCGTGTAAACAATAACATCATGCTCATTGTTGTACCCATAGATATGTATAGGTAGATGCATCATTCGACCGCTCCAAGCACGTAGACGCGTCCGCTTAATAATAGAGCATCTATCTATAGATATCTATGATTGTACCTGCACGAATAGTCATGTGACATGCATTTTCGTTTTTGTAGTGTAGACGGGGATCGTTTTGAAACGCAGTGAAAACGCTACTGTAGACGAGGATCGTTTTCATTTTAAAACGCCGTTTTAAAACGAAACGCAATAGTGTAAACAGGACAGTGTTTTCTAGATTAGTGACTTTTAACATCCAAAGTGGTAGTCATGTCTTTGTATATATTAATAATTGTGTAACTCTGGCCTCTATGATATCTGTTTTTTATTTATTTATTTTAAAGTCATCTTATGGTCTATTTGGGGGTCAATGACACCAACATTTTACCTGACGGTGTAGAGGTAGATCCCATTCCACATCCAGAATTCAATATGAAAACAACAGGTCATGACATCATGCTTTTGAAGGTCAGTGCTTTGGAAATGTAAAAGGTTACAGATTACAAGTGACCTTTTTTAAAATGTAGTAAGTAGTGTAACTATTTCAGTTACTTTATTAAAGTAATGTAACTGATTACATTTGATTACTTTTCTATATTAAAAAATTGTTCTAAACTGTTAATCATTTTCAAACATTTAAAGCAGGCAAGGTTAACCTTACAGTAATACTCAACACTGATTACTGTCAGACTTTCAATATCACTTTATCAACTGAATTAAGATGGTAAAAATGTAATTTTAAAGCCAACAAAATATCAGACTTTAGCACCTCATGTTACTTTCAGAACACTGCTAAAGGTAATAGCAGGTAGTAGTCTTATATATTAACTATATTAACATTAGTATCAAAAAACAAGCTTTCATGATAGGAAGTAGTTGACTTTTGCCAAATATAGTTTTGCTTAGCTTACCTGTAATGAATGCATCATCTTTAATATCTTCAAAAACACTATATGAAATGTAGTGGTTACTGACTGAGACAAGAACTGTGCATCTTCTCTTTCAGCTCAAAACCCCAGCAACTTTAAACCTAACTGTGAATACCATCACTTTTCCAAACACTGAGAATGAAGAAATCTCAAAGAACTGCATAGTCATGGCTTGGGGCTGGATGAAATACCATGACGAGTCTCCATCAAATGTGCTCAAAGAAGCAAACGTGACTCTGATAGACTCTGAAAACTGTGGCACGGCTGATACTCTGTGCACTGAGGGATCAACTGGACCAGCAAAGGTATTTCAAGTGGCAGCACTCTAAAATTATTATGGTGTCAGCCTGTCTATCAGTGTCATAGCATTATGATAAGCTACTAATCAAATGATGTAATCCACAGGGACACTCTGGGGGTCCACTTGTTTGTGGAGGTGTTGCACAGGGAATTGTGTCTTTTTACAAAAACATTAAAAGTGACCACCTCTCAGTGTACACTAATATTTCCCACTACCTTTCATGGATTTATCAGACCATGAAATATCAGCAGCAATATGAAACATGGAAAGAAAGGAAAAATGGATAAATGTATGTAGTTGTTTGGTTCAATGCAAGTTCTATCATTTATGTTTTCTTTTAGTTTTACACCAGTCAGCATGTGTGTGACATTAAATGTGCAAGTTTCAAATAAAGGCTCATGTGTAACCCTTTCACACAAGTCTAATAAAAATATTATTTTCTGTGTCTAAAATCTACTTGTGTACTTGTGCAATAGCTGGCCACTAGCGTACTAACTTCTAGAACTAACCTGGGAAAATACTCTGCTAATAAACTTTGATTTTGTGCCTTTCTGTGATGGCACCACGAGGCATCACCAGGGGCGGATTGGCCATCTGGCAATTCTGGCAAATGCCAGAAGGGCCGGACCATTTTTTAAATGTGGGCCGGTCAGTTTTTTGTTTTTTTTGTTAATACGTATTGTTTTTACATGCAGGCAGCTTTTATCTCTTGCAAGATGTGAATATTATGATGATGATGATGATAATAATAATAGTAATAATAATAATAATAATAAATGTTAAGCATTTGGCCCAATCGGCGACGGCCGGCTGGTTTCGAGATGGGCCAACCCAATCTGACCCAATCAGAGGTTACGCGGACGTAATCAAAATCTGGCAAGAATGTCAAACAGTAAGTGCAACACAAGCTAATTGTCAGAGATGGACCGTAAAAAAGGAAAGGCATTGCCGAAAAGCTCCGAGAAAGCAAAAAAAGGGCTCTAAAATCAGACGCTGCCAAATGCGTAAAATTAACTGAAATATTCTCGAAAGGTTTAAATTCGGCTGCTGCATCGGAGGACAGTAGCGCGGTAGAGGAGGTAAGAAGAAAACAGAAAATATACTTCTAAGTCATTATACTAAAATATATAAATATATAAAGTATATATTTAATATATAAAGTAATTTTCACGCCATTCACGCTACTTCTGACAGTTTTTGACAGTAACCTACACTGTGTTTAACAGTTGTAAGCTTAGCGTAGAACTCCCGTACATTTTAAAATGTCATTATCAGCAGATTAGGTGGGATTTAGGGTATACAGACTGCTGTATGCTACTAGCAATATAGTCTAACATGCAAAAGAACCTATAGCTATAGCCATAGTACTGTAGGCATTTGTCGTGAACTCTGAATACATAGCTAGTCTTTAAAGTAAAACATTAAATACATGCATAGGTTACAGTATGTAATTAATCCTTAGGTAGTGTAATATATCTATGTAATAGTTAGACAATGTAAAATGAGACATTGGCTTGCTTATGTTCTCCCTTGACTGAATCATGTGTTCATCTATTCAAAACTAGAATGTTTCTGGACCCAGTGCAGATAGCTCAGCTGCTGCAGCAGAGTCAAGTATCATGGAGGTAGGAAGACAGCAATGAGAGAGACACACCCTGACACAAATGCTAACAGTTTCTTAATACTGTGTATAGAAAACTGATATAGAAACCAGTTAGGGGTTGCCAGTGGGGGACTAGTTCACCACACATGTCCGGTCAGAGACAATGAGATGCAATCAATCCAGAATTCTTTTGATTCTTTATTCTTTCCACAAAGTTTCCAACAAGTGCTGAGCATGCAAGTGCTAACAATCACTCTGGGGTATCCATGTGGGTTGGTGTGTATGTGTGGTCTACAACAAATTAGACACAGATTATTTTTTATTTAGTTTTTACTGTATGTATAAATTTGTTATAAACGGGTTGTTTTTGTTCCAGTCACATACATTAAATGTTTAAATATCTATTACATATGGTACTGCTTATATTATTTCACCGTCTGTACACCAATATAAGTAGTGAATGTGCGTGTCCGTGGGTGGGGCTGTGTCGGTGTGGTAATGTGGGCTGGTGTGGCTACAGTGCCAGGGCTGAATTTTTGTCCCAGTCCGCCCCTGGGCATCACACTTGCAGATCTCAGGCCTCTGGAGTGGATGTAGATTCGTAGGGTGGAAGTAGGAGGGTGCAAAGCCCATGGCTGTTCTATACGCATGTATCAATGTCTTGTACTTGATGCGAGCCGCAACCGCTAGACAGTGCATGAAGATAAAGAGAAGTGTGACATGGACCTTTTTGGGCATGTTGAAGACCAGTCGTGCTGCTGCATTCTGAATCATTTGGAGAGGTTTGATTGCACATGTTGGAAGTCCAACAAGAGGAGCATTGGAGTAATCCAGCCTAGAAAGGACAAGGGCCTGGACAAGAAGTTTAGGAAGCGCCTGATCTTTCTGATGCTTACTAATGCTGTCTCTGAAAGTCAGCATGTCAACTTTCGTCATACTTTGACCACACTGCAAAAACCGCTTGTTCTTGCAGGTTTGCATTGCACAACATCAGAATATCATGCTTTTGTCATTTCTAGGCTGGACTAATGCGATAAATGAACACACTGAGAATAAAAATCATGCATCTGAAATAAAATATCCATTTAATGCCACTCAAGCACAAAAGTCAGATTAAACTAATATTAACTGATTTTATCTTACAATTAAATGCATACTTCGTATCTTTGGTATGAAACTTAAGTAATTTCATCAAAGGTTAGCTTGCTCCTCTACTTTTCAAATGCAACACATCCCATCAGTCTGAAAAATAATATGGTATTTTATACTATACAAAAGTTGGAGGGGAAAAAAACAAGCACTTAATTTTGTTTTCCAAAAGAAGATATTACATAAACATTTCTTGACTAAACAAGTGAGAAATCTGGAAAAATCAACCATCTTTATAAGAGAAACTCGTACAACTCTGGACAATTTCACTCCAGACTAACGCCTGTAATCTCCACCTCTGCCAGGACTCTAACAGTTCTGAAAAATTGTACAAAGAGGTTAAATGTTGGAGAGACTCTACAACCACGAGAGATGAAGACACTTGAATAAGTTGTAAAATGTGTCGAGCAACAAGGAAACACTGAAGATGTGGTGCATAAAACCATGCAGGCACAGTAGAGAGCTTCAGTGTACTCCGATGACTTCCACAGTCTTGCGATCTCAAAAAAGTACCTTTAGGATGTGGAGAAAGAGCAGATTCACATCAAGATAAATCTGCAGAATTGCATCATACTACCATGTCAACAGAGACTGGTTGTACTTGCTAAAGTGGCCACTATGCATAAAAAATGACCGCGAATTATCACTCATAATTCACAATAATCACTGACTTGTGATCAACTCTTACAACCTTTAACAGTCTCTAACTTAAATGTTGTTAGATCAGTGCTGCATGCTGCAGCTTCTGACATTATCTTCTGGGTGTGGGTTCCTTAAATCTCTCTATAAAAGCCAAACCCAACATTTCTTTGATGCACATTGAGTGTAACTGAGCTGTCTACAATGAGCATCCTTTGGCATATCACTTGTCTGCTACTGTTGCGTTCCTGCACCCCAGGTAATCACATTCAGTCTACTTTAGTAATTACAACAGGCTGTTTGTCAGAATATGCTGTCAAATAGTTTCACATAACTAAGCTCTTTTTTTAGGTTTCTTCATACATGGCATCATTTGCGGTAAAGTCTCCTTTTCACACAGCCGACCCTACATGGTCTACATTCTCGACAAATGAACACAAATATCATGTGGTGGTTTTTTGGTAAGAAAGGATTTTGTGATGACAGCTGCCAGCTGTAAACAGAGGTAGGTGAAATTATCATATTTTATACTTTTTATCAAAAAAGTACACCATTTGGTGTTGGTTCAGTTCAGTTGAATAACAGTGCAAATTTCATCTATTTTGAAACAAGCTCAGTTCAGCTATAAGCAGTTCTACAGAAAGCTTCAATGAAGTTATTAAGCTCTAGTCACATCAATGTTGATTTAGTTCAGTGCATTAAGTTTTACAAAATGTGATTTAGCTATAAAGCAGCTCTACACAAAACAATAGTCATTATTCAGCTTAATTTAGTTCATGTTTTGTTCTCATCTCTTGGTATCAGGGCAGTCATATCGATAATATTCCTGAACATTAAGTGTCTTTTACAGTTTTGACTTTTAACATCCAAAGTGACATATATATTTGTATTGTAAATATACACTTATCCTTTTGTGAATCTGGCCTTTATGATAACTCTTTCTTTCTTTCTTTCTTTCTTTCTTTCTTTCTTTGGTCATTTTAGTCATCTTATGGTCTATTTGGGGGTCGATAATACCAACAATTTACCTGACGGTATAGAGGTAAAACCCATTCCACATGAAGACTTCACTATGAAAAGACCAGGCCATGACATCATGCTTCTGAAGGTAATATATAATACTGAACAATTTCATCAACATTATACTAAAAATGGCTTTTCATTATAGGAATTGTTTGACATTTGCAGAATTTACTTTTGCTCAACTTTAAAATATAAGAACATTTCTGAAAAAAAAAAAAAAAAAAACTGCAAGAAATATAGCAGCTAGTAATTCAAGCAAGAACTTTCGATCTCTCTTTTAGCTCAAAACCCCAGCAACTTTGAACAAAACTGTAAGTACTATCACTTTGCCAAAAACTGAGAATGAAGAAATCTCAGAGAACTGCATGGTCATGGGTTGGGGCTGGCAGGATTACAACAACGAGTCTCCATCAAATGTGCTCAAAGAAGCAGACGTAACTCTGATAGACTCTGAAAACTGTGGCACGGCTCATACTCTGTGCACTGAGGGATCAACTGGACCAGCACGGGTATTTCAAGTAGCACCACTCACAAATTCTTATCTATAATGTATCAGTATCAGTGCATTTTGATATAATAATAATCAAACGATATGATTCACAGGGAGACGCTGGGGGTCCACTGGTTTGTGGAGATGTTGTACAGGGAATTGTGTCATTTCTCACAAAAAGCACAAATGGAGACTACCTCGCAGGGTACACTCATATTTCCCACTATCTTCCATGGATTAGGAGCATCAGCAGTGTTGGGGGTAACACATTACAAGTAACGCAAGTTACGTAATATTATTACTTTTTCAAAGTAACTAGTAAAGTAACGCATTACTTTTTAATTGACAAGAAAATATCTGAGTTACTTTTTTCAAATAAGTAACGCCAGTTACATTTCTCCCCATTTACTGATTAAAAGCTCTCCTGTCTCTATGTTGAGAGAAATCGGGAGCAAAATGTTAATTCTAGACTAAATGTGAACATGCATTAATTCATCTCACTCACAAAAAACAGATTCAGTATTCCTCAAAATGAATAAAAACAGTGAAATTCAACTCAGAATATGACACAAACCTGCAATAATTAAATATGTTAAATAATACAAATATCCTTCATGCATTTAATCCCATTTTATTATTTTTATTTTATTTTATTTCTTTGCTGCTGGCCTTCGATGATCCAATTCAGCTATACTAATAAACCAAAATTACTCAAGATAATCTAACGTTTGTTTTCCTTTTTTTTTATTGCTGAAGAGTTGACATTTTTTCCTTCTGCTGTCTACTGTACTGACGTGAATTTACTTTTCTCAATGTCTGAGGCTTTTGGTGTGAAAAGGCTTTTGTATTTGCAAAAAATAGAACTTTTTATATTAAAAACAAATAAGCAAGCCCTGCCCAGATTTAAAAAGTAATGCAAAAGTAAAGTAACGCATTACTAGTAAGGTAATTAGTTACTTTTTTAGGTAGTAACTCAATATTGTAATGCACTACTTTTAAAAGTAACTTTCCCCAACACCGATCATCAGAGCATTAGATCAAACCTCTACACATTGGACCCCAAAACATTATAAACACCAAGTCTTGTCTGGTAAACAAAATCAAAATTTTCTATCAGCCAAAAAGTTGAATGAGGTAGCCAGATTAGAGCAGAAAGCAGGAAACAAAGTAATGTTCAGAGTATGCTGTTGAATAGTTTTATAGAACTAATTTCTTTTTTAGGTTTCTTCATGCATGATGGCATCGTTGGTGGTAAAGGTTCTTATTCCAGCCAAAAAGATGCCAGAGGAAGCCAAGGAATAAAAGAAAGCAGGAAACAAAGTAAAGATAAAAATGAACAGACTTTATTGAATAATATTACTTGCATGTTTCAATGCTCTGACTTATGCTCAGAATATGCTGCCGTTTCATAGAACTAATCTCTTTCCTTTTTATGTTTCTTCATCCACAATGGCATCGTAGGTGCTAAAGTCTCCGTTCCACACAGTCGACCCTACATGGTCTACATTCGTGACAAGGTATCAAAAGTAGCATGTAGTGGTTTTTTGGTAAAAGAAGATTTTGTGATGACAGCCGCCCACTGTAAACAAAGGTAGGTTAAATTGCCATATTTTATAATTTTACCAAAAAGTGTATACAAACTGACAAAGCAGCTTCACAGTAATAATCAGGAAAAAATAATCAGTTATGCAAACTCAATTATGGAGACTGTGCAAATTTTGCAGTAATATAGTGTCGCCGTTCAACTCGGTCCGGCTCCTATGGTGACTGCAATAGGACAAGTACACTTGTATATTAATTTTGAGATATTAATTCGCATTTTTATAGACTTCAGACTCGACCTGAAATGACTCCTGACTTTGAAACTGCTGGTTTCTTTTCTGCTTAAGATGAGAATGTTTTGATTATTGTAGAAATTTTTAGTAGATCATGCTTTTAAGTAAAATATTAAAATAATAATTACTTGTCATTCAACTTAGTCCGGCAAAAAATAATAATAACAATAAAATAAATAAATAAAAAATAAGAAAAACGAGGAAAAATACACACACTATTATGCTCATAGGCAACTTTAAAGAAATAACATGTGTCTTAACACGCTTTAGTGGACTCTCTCACTTCATTTGGAAGACGGTTCCAAATTTTGGAGCATAGTGACTAAAAGAGGTACCACCAGATCGCTTGAGATTTACTGTGTAATATGCTAAAAGTCCAGCACTAGAAGATCGTAACATTCGTTTAGGATTATATCTTGACAAACAATCAGAGATGTAAGAAGGTACCAAGTTATGTAATGCTTTATAAACTATTATAAGAATCTTTAAATCAATCCTTTGGTGCACTGGTAACCAATGTAATTCCATTAAAACCGGTGTAATATGTTCTCGTTTCTTCAATTTCATTAATACTCTAGCTGCTGCATTTTGTATCAACTGCAGCTTGACCCATAGATAAACCAGTGTACACAGCATTACAGTAATCAAGTCAAGAGAAAATAAATGCATAAATTAGTTTCTTAACATCATTAAAAGATAAAAAAAAAGACAAATCTTTTCAATGTTTCTCAGGTGATAGAAACATGTTTTTGTAACTTGGTTAATATGAGACTTAAAACTCATATCACACTTCAAAATGACACCCAGGATCTTTACCTCTTTCTCCGATTGTAGAGCTAAGGAACCCAGTTCAGCTTCAATCCTCTCCCGCTTAGGTTTTTTACCCACAATAAGAAATTCAGTTTTATCTTTGTTCATCTTTCTATTACAACAGTGTCTTTGGGCTCAACTGATACATATAGTTGTATGTCATCAGCATAAAGATGGTAATTCTTATTGTATTTCTGAATTATGCTACCCAAAGGAACATATATAGTGAAAACAAAACTGGCCCAGGAATAGAACCTTGTGGAACACCATATAATATGTCATGATTCATTGATGTACACCTATATTCACTAGAAATGTCCTTTCTGTAATATATACGTAAGAGACCTATACGTTTTCCAGTCTGTTTATCAAAATAAAATGATCGACCGTGTGAAACGCTGCACTTAGATTAAGAAGGATTAAAACTGATGTATTACCTTTGTCTGTGTTTAATCTCAGATCATTTACTACTACACTGATATTTCTCCCGAATATTCATCTAAAAATTGATTAAGCTGTTGCAGTACAACTTTTTCTAAAATCTTACTTTAAAATGAGATATTAAAAATTGGCCTGTAGTTATTAAGCAGAGAACAATCCGGGCTCGGTTTCTTCACTACAGTATTTTAAAAGCATTAGAAAAAATGCCCGTCTCAAGTGAATTATTTACTATGTCAAGGACATAGTCAAAGTCTGTGTTATCTTGTTAAAATGTAACAAAATCTTCACACATAGTTAAGGAAGGCCGATCGAGACAATTATCAGGCTTATTATTTAAGAGACTATCTATGGTAGAGAAGAGTTTTCTAAGATTATTGCTATTTTGGTTAATTTTTTAATAGAAAATTTATTTCAGAACGTACAGTTTTTGTGTATTCGGAAATATTAGAGAGTAAAATCTCATGATGAACAATTAATTTACTTTTTCTCCACATACGTTCTGATTTTCTGCATTTCCTCTTAAGCTGACAAATGCGATCATTTTTCCATGGCATATTCTTCAACACAGACCTTATTTGACCTTTTCTGGAGCCACTATATCAAGAGTTGATTTTAATAAGGCACTAAAGCTATCAGATTTATTGTGTGCATTAGGCACATCCCTCAAAATAAGAGGGTGCTTGTCGAATCTCATTAATAAAAGATTAATTGCATTAAAAAACGTTTTCTAATTATTTTTTTCTTTAAGGTGGGATGTAATATTAATTTTACAATAAAAAAAAGACAAAAATGATCTGAGGTTGCTAAATCAGTTATTTCATTTACGTTAACATCAACAATATAGGAAATTATAAGGTCAAGTGTATGCTCTTTATGTGTAGTTTGATTAACGTGTTGCGTGAAAATAAAGGAATGTAAAACCTCTAGAAATTCCACTGTTTTACGATCACCTTTATTATCAAGATGAATACTGAAATCACCCACAATTGATATTTTATCGTAGATAGTAACACACAAAGTTAAAAGTTCAAAGAACTCACTCTGATGCATTGCTCACGACTTCCACCACTTCATTAAAGTCCCTTTTTAAAATTTCTGAGACGAATATTATTCACGCCAACATGCAGTATAACTGTCAATTTTTTTTTGCTTGATTTAAAACTGCTCGGATTTGGGCAGCAATATCAAGCACCGAGCTCCCGAAAAACATTGTTTTTGCACCTCCCCGTGATTAGTCAGCGTGATTAGTTACTTGAGACTCGACTCGGACTCGTGACCAAAGACTCGAGACTTGACTCAGACGCAGCCACAAAGATTGACTCGGACTCCAAGTTAAAGATATGTGAACATCTCTGGTGGGAACGTCATTCGTGGGAACGTCATATTATGTCGTGGCCACAAGATCATTTTGTCGAGGGAACAACATATTTTTCTCGTGGCCACGGGTTTAATGCGTAAACAAACCTGCATGACCATAGTAACCCGTGATTATCAAAGATGGATTTATTAATATTTTATTTTGAATTAAGAAATGATTATATTAATTATTATAGAAATTAATACATTATTAAATGATTATATTGATCACAGGCGATGCTGTCTACGCGCGATGACAGCATTCGAAAGGTCTATCATGAATAAATGTTACATAAAATACATCAAATAACACAGGCCTACAAGAAAACATTTTTATCCATCCTACAGTCTTGTAGGTCCATTAACTGATCGTCTTTTTTTCCTTATTATTATTATTATTATTATTACTATTACTTTTATTAGCCTATTATTATTTTCATTTCGATCTCGTTCTGAATGTAAATAATAGCCTAGCCTATTGTAAATGCTCGACATGACAGTATTGCTTTGATTATGCTATATGACTGGGATATTTTTTTTTTTTTTTTTTTTTACCGGATGCAGTTTATAGGTTGAATTTAACATGTATTTTATTTTATTTCGTCTACTAGCCTATATAAATACTATAGTGTTTCATTGAGGAATTAATCATTCAAGTAGTTTCATTTGTAAATGAAAACACGCTCATATCGTCACACGCAGGCATAAATAGAATCATAAAGACAAAACTTTATTGGCATAATTGTCAGGCGTTTACAGTATTTGCAAAATATATGGTAGCAAATACTAGCATATACAGAACGTTAATTAGGCAAAGCGATACACAGTAAATATAAAAATATAGCCCTAACCGGTTATTATATAATTTATTATTGTTATTATTATTATTTTAATATAGAGCTATATTTTGTAAACGCCTGGCAATTATGCCAATAAAGTTATGATTTCATGATTGTATTTATGCCCGTGTGTTACGATAAATGAGCGTGTTTTCATTTACAAATGAAACTACGTGAATGATTCACTCTTCAATGAAACACCCAAGCCGGCACATGACCAGCCTTCAACGTTGAAATATGGTTGAAATAATGACAGTTGTTTTTCAACGTTGCAACAATAATAATGTTTAATGCTAAATGGTTGAAAAAGGTTAACAAAACGGTTATAAATCAACGGTGATTTACAAGATCTGTATGTTGAATCACTTTAATGTCTTAAACAGCATACAAAAGAAAATTCTGCCTTTTAAATCATTATAAAGATCATTATTATTATTTTTTTAGCATTTTACAATATTTTGATCATGAAACCTATTCTAAAGGTATATGGTAAAATATTATAATTATTAACAACAATAAAACTAAATACATTGCGCTGCGTTACCACGCTGAAACAATTCCTATTGGTTGTTTTACCTTATTGCTTTGATCATGATTGGTTAATCTGGCTGTCATCCAGGAAACTGGCCAATGAAACTGTTCGGGCCTTTTTTTTTTTTTTTTAAATGTGAACATTTTACCGTTACAGTCTTTTAGACTGAGGCGGCGGACTGCGAGCTGCTGCTCGTCGAGATTGCTCGGCCGGTCCCGGATTATTTTATATTTGCCTGTTACATTTTTATTTTAAACGAATTTGAGTCGTGACATAAAGGAGAACAAAAACTGGAATGTGAAAACAGGAAGGGTCAGATCTGCGAGGTCCTGCAAACATACGGGCAAAATCAGGTAAGAAAATCGCTGTCTTTATTACCTTTCAAAAAAAAAAAGTATAACGTTACCAGAGTTTACAGATAGATAGAGAACATGTAACCTGCAGAAGATACCTGTGTGCGTGTGTGTGTGTATTGCTTTATCACAGATGCTAAAAATGAGTTAAATGCTCATCTAATGTTGTTGAGTGTTGCTGGTAAATGATGTGTTAATGTCTGCCTTTTAGAAATTTTTCACATTTTTCTGATGTGACTGCCATGCATTAGGTGTGTTATATTTTGAATCGTATAATAGTCTCAAAGATAACATGCTCTGTTCGTGTTTTCTGAATATCAAATAATGGCAAATGTTGGTACAATTTAAAATTAAGATTCTGCTTTTTAATAAATTTTCAGTAAACTGTTTCTTTTTGGTCATCAAGGATCCAGCTTATTATTGCCAATTTGGTAAGGTCACTTTTGATAGAGATTCATTGAGCTTTTGTGACAAGTTCTGATTTTACTTGTTTTACTAAACAAGTAAAATCAGTATAGTATATATGTATAGTTAGGATATAGGGGCTCTGAAAAACTGCTTGTCAATAATTTAATAGTAAACTTTCATCTGAATAAATTAAATCAGTGTTTAATGAATAGTGTTGTGTACTCATTGTATGTGTAGTGCAAATATTGTATCTGATTTCTTTTGCATACAGTTTTCAGTTAAAGATATTTCACAATATCAAAGTTGATATTTTATGAGTATTTATGTTTGGTGTTTTTGTTTTTATTTATACAGTACAGTACAGAAAGCACACAAGTGGTAGAGAGAGGAGGGGACAGTATCAGAAAGGACCCAGAGCTGGGACTTAAGGATCACCCGAAGCACAACCATGCTATATGCACAAGGATGTTGGTTCAAACATTTTGTCAGAATTTGAAGAAACATTTCTACTTAAAATATTAAATGCATTTTATTCAAGACGGTTTTTTTCTGCATAAAGAATTTCAAGTTGTCTGCGCCGATAGCCTCGTGATTAGTGCGGCGATATACAGTATACAGCGCAACCCGAGTTTGATTCCCGTTTCGAGGTCCTTTGCCGATCCTGCTCCCATCTCTTCATTGTCCTATCACAATTTCAAGGTGATTGTCTTCTGGCTGTTGCAGATCAGGCGGACTTCTGGCTGTTGCAGACAGGTGGTCACATGCTCCTAGACCTCTTTACCACCTACACAGTTTCTGTTGCAGGTTCCATTCTCGAACTGTTCTACAAATTTTCACTGCACAAATGTACAAATCTCTTGTAGTGAGATACTTTATTAAAACTGGTTTCAAAGAAACTGTAGTTTTCCACCAAAGTAAAAGATCAAATGGTTTCGGTCAAAAAAGTACCAGGAGTGTCAAAATATGCATGTTATTGTACAAAAACTTTGAGTCTTTAAACATTGTATTTGGATTGTTCTTTAACATGTTTTTAACAATACATTCAAGCACAAACACTGCAAGCTAAAGTTTGAGATGATTGTTTTATACAGTATGGTTCCAAAATAAAACACTCTTTTTTCCAATTTTGAGCATATGGTAGTTTATTGAAGTTGATTGTAAAGCCATTTGCTCTGAGTTCTACAGGTTAACAATACATCCAAGCACAAACACTGCAAACTAAAGTTTAAGATTATTTTAATGTGTTTTATACAGTATGTTTCTAAAATAAAACTGTTGTTCCCTCTCTGTCGGTCACGACGAGTTTTGTCGTGATGACATTAGGGGATTTACCTGGGAACCCCGATCATCTCTGATTAAGAAAACGCCAATGAAATTTGGCTAGTGGATTTGCATAATGCACCACTCCCCAAAGAGGTGCAGGTGCATCCACTCATTAGACTTTTGCTTCGGAGCCAAGTGGATGAACATGCTTGATCTCCACAAAGCCTTTTCATCTCTGGAACTGTTCTGGTTGGCGTTACGGTGCATACAGTCTCCCTGTCTGCAGCGATTCCCCTGGGCACTTCAACTGAAAGTGCAATTTCCTAAAAGAGCAAATCATGGACGGCTCGTGTCTTTTTAAAGATGCTGTACCGTCCGTGTCCTCTTGGTGGTTGTCGTTTCCTGTCCTCCGAGGAAGAACATGTTCGATGTCTTCATTGTCTGGGCACCAGCACGCTGAATCTGCACTCGTGGATGACTCATGCACCTGTTGTGGGCTCATGAGCATGGTGTCGCTGCGATCTTGCCTCTCCGTGGTAAGTAGAGTGGCACCCTCTGCCGCCACCCACTCCGGTTTCGTCGGCTGGCGCTTTGGGAAATCTGAGGGTCATAGAAAGAGCCTCTCCGCCGGCTTACCACCCACGGATCTCTTACTCCTCACGCAGCAAACATCCTGTCCGGCTCCCGAGTGACTTTGCAGGTCTGCCTCGCGGGGCAGCCAGAATTTCATTCGGTGCACCCCTGGAAGACCAGATGTCAATCGCAACATCGGGGGATGGGCTATCGTCCTTTGAGGATGAAGGTTCGGCGAGGCTGCCTCCCTTGGGTACTGTGGCCGACACCGAATCGGACCCGGAGTTGACAGCCATGCTTTCCCGGGCAGCCATGAGCATCGGGCTGGAGGTCTCAGGCCACCCAGTCCCGAGCCCTCGCGGCTGGATGATTGGTTTCTTGAAGTGGCTCACAACCGCGATCTGCACTGGTACCGCTGAAATAATTTCAGAGGCTCCTGGGGCATATGGCATCCACAGCCGGTTTCACTTCAGCACTGGCCTTTCTTCCTGGAGAAACACCTCAGCCAGTTGGGGCTTCGGGTCAACTGGGAAAAGAGCAAACTCTCCCCCGTGCTGAGAATCTCTTTTCTCGGTATGGAGTTGGATTCGGTGAGTATGACGGCTCGTCTCAATTGCCTAGAGCTGTTGGCAGTGCACCTAGCCTTGCGGCAGTTCCGGACCGCTGCTGCGAGGCAAGCACGTGTTGGTCCGTACGGACAACACTGCGGCTGTATCATACATCAACCGGCAGGGAGGTGTACGATCACGTTGCATGTCACAGCTCGCTCGCCATCTCCTCCTCTGGAGTCAGACACGGCTGAAATCGCTGCGTGCTGTTTACATCCCAGGGAAGCTCAATTGTGCGGCCGATGCACTTTCACGACAGCTCACGTCCCCTGAAGAATGGCGACTCCATCGCCAGACGGTCCAGCTTATTTGGAGTCGATTCGGGGAAGCTCAGGTAGACCTGTTTGCTTCCCGCGAGTCCTTCCATTGCCAGCTATTTTATTCCCTGACTGAGGGGCCGCTCGGCACGAATGCGCTGGCACACAGCTGGCCGCGGGCTCTACGCAAGTATGCATTTCCCCCAGTGACTCTTCTCGCACAGACACTCTGCAAGGTCAGGGAGGATGAGAAAGAAGTCTTGCTGGTTGCACCTTTCTGGGCCACCCGGACCTGGTTTCCGGAACTCATGCTCCTCACGACAGCCTCACCCTGGCGCATTCCCCTGAGGCAGGACCTGCTCTCTCAGGGGCTCAGCACCATGTGGCACCCGTGTCCAGATCTTTGGAACCTCTACGTGTGGCTTCTGGATGGGACGTGGCAGACTTAAGTGATAGAGACTATCACACAGGCTAGAGCTCCCTCTACAAGGCAAGCCTATGCTCTGAAATGGAGTCTGTTCACAAAATGGTGTTCTTCTATCCGAGAAGACCCCTGAAAATGCCCAATTAGAGTCATGCTTTCTCTCCTGCAAGAAAGGTTGGAGCGTAGGCTGTCACCCTCCACCTTGAAAGTGTATGTGGCTGTTATCGCTGTATCACAATGCAGTGGACGGCCGGTCCCTGGGAAAGACGATCTCATCGTCAGGTTCCTGAGGGGTGCCAGAAGGTTAAATCCTCCTAGGTCACCCCTTGTGCCCTCCTGAGATCTCTCTGTTGTCCTGGCAGGAGTTCAGAGAGCTCCCTTTGAGCCGCTGGATTCAGTCGAGCTTAAGTTCCTGTCTGCTAGGACAGCGCTCCTGACTGCGCTCACCTCCATCAAGAGGGTCAGGGATCTCCAAGCACTTTCGGTGAGTGAAGAGTGCCTTGTGTTCGGGCCGGCCTACTCTCACATTGTCCTGAGACCCCGGCCTGGATACGTGCCCAAGGTTCCCACCACTCCCTTCCGAGATCAGGTGGTGAACCTGCAAGCGCTGCCCCCGGAGGAGGCAGACCCAGCCTTGGCGTTGCTGTGTCCTGTAAGAGCATTGCGCATACACGTGGACCACATCGAGAGCTCAGAAGCTCCAAGCTCTTTTCTTTCCTCTTCCTATGTGCTGACACACAGCACCTCTCTGGCAGACATCTATAGAGCTGCGGGCTGAACGACACCAAACACCTTCGCGAGATTTTACAGTCGCCACGTTGAGCCAGTTTCTTCCCGTGTGTTGGGTAACAGGTAAGTAGCGGGAAGAACAGGCTGGTGTCACGCTTGCTGTGCCATTCCCCCTCACCCGGGGATACGAGTGCCTTTTGTCCTCCTCTAGTTCAGCTCCCTGGATGGCGAACCCTGGTGGAGTCCTCCAACACCCCCGGCAGTCAGACTGGGCAAAGCAGTCTGACGCCAGGCCCAGTATCAGGTGTTAGCTTGCCCCGGGTCTCCGGTCAACACTTGTACTGGGCTAGGTGTCCATATGGCTTTATTCCCTGCGGGCCATCCCATATGTGTATTCTTCCACGGTGAGGTTCCCTCTTGGTGAACCTGTGTCTTCCCTTGAACAGTTCACTCTGTCAGTCTCTGTCAGCAGTCGTTCCATCCCTACTCTCAGGTAGAACCTGCCTCAGAGACCCATTACGTATGTAGTACTGCCCCAGGCCTGGGTCAGTCCATATCTGAGTCTCCAAGTGTCACCTCCCTACGGGCAGGATGTGGCCTCCGTAGCACCCTTCTCTGGAAGGTTCGCTTCCCCACCGTTATGAACAAGCTGTAACTACAAATAGGAAAGACTTCGAAGCTGTCTTTCATTGGAGGTCGAAATCCCTTCTCGTAAGTTTGGGTGAAAGGAACAGCGGCTTGACTGTCACCAGCAGCAGTATGCTCACCTCTGGTCCCTGCGGGTACCAAGGTCAGCGAATTTGCGCTGGGGCGGTGGGAAGGTTACGACCTTAGCACAGCATTTGTGATATGTGTCGCTTGCCAACCAACATTGGCTATGCTCAAGGTTGTGACGGGGTTCAGGTTGTGGCATTTTCCATGGACCCCTAATGTTTTCACGACATAACTTGTAGTGACCGACAGAGATGCCTGTTGGAGGGAACGGAGACGTTATGTCCTCTTGCCACAATCTTGAACCATCGCTGGTGGCCAGGGAGGAACTTTGTTGACCACCCCCCACTGACCATCGACAGCTCGACTGTGGAGAGAGTCAGCAGCACCAAATTCCTGGGGGTGCACATCACGGAGGATCTCACCTGGACCACCAACACCATGTCACTCTCCAAGAAGGCACAACAGCGCCTACACTTTCTCCACCGGCTGAAAAGGGCAAGTCTCCCTCCACCCATCCTCACCACATTCTACAGGGGAACCATTGAGAGTGTGCTGACCAGCTGCATCACTGTCTGGTATGGGAACTGCAGTGCTGCTGACCGCAAGACCCTACAATGGACAGTGAACACAGCCGCAAAGATCATCGGTACCCCTCTCCCCTCCCTTCTGGACATTTTCCTTGTACGATGCTCAGGTAAAGCCACCAGTATCGTGAAGGACCCCACCCACCCCTCCCATCATCTCTTCCAGCTCCTGCCATCAGGAAGACACTACAGGAGCATCAGAGCCCGCTCTGCAAGACTGCTTAACAGCTTTTTCCCCCAGCTGTGAGAGCCCTCAATTCCAACCACCTCACCCCCCTCTGAAAACCTTATCCACAATGTAATCTGTTGAAAAACTCAAAACACAACTTGCAATTCTGAGTGCGCTACACACAGGTGAGTGGGCTGGACAAACCACCTGTAGTAATGCATTCTTTCATCTCTATGCACCAGACACTTTCCTATAAACACTACATGTACACAGAAAACATTGTGCACCTCTGAGTGTGCTACCTACAGGTTGAGTGGGCTAGACAAACCACCTGTAGAAACGCTCTTTTCTCTCTATGCACCAGACACTTTCTTATTAACATGTTACAAGGACCTAATAAGGACTTAACAAATGTTTACTTGTTTACTTCTTAACCTTTAAATACCTCTTCTGCACATTATCATGCACAGTTATTATGTAAACTACTTGTATATCTGTCTTAGGTTATGTGTATGTATAGTCAATTATTTATAGTATATGTATAGTTACATGTATAGGTTTAAAAAAATTGTTTTTACGTCTAGTGTATTTATGTTCATATTTATGTTTATTTATGTAGCACCGTGGTCCTACGAGACATGACATTTCATTCCACTGTATGTCCACACATGTAGCGGAATGACAATAAAGCTTGACTTGACTTGACTACCCGTATGTACGGGGAGTGGCTTATCATGCAAATACCACATGATTATTTATTTTGTCATTTTTAGTCATCTTATGGTATATTTGGGGGTCGATGACACCAACTTTTTACCTGACGGTGTAGAGGTAGATCCCTTTCCACATCCAAATTTCAATATGGACAGAAAAGACCATGACATCATGCTTCTAAAGGTAATATATAATATTGAACAATTTCATTACCATCACAACTAGAGAAATGGCCTTTCATGGTAGGAAATAGTTAATATTTTGCAGAATACATTTTTTCTCTAAAAAGAACATTGCATCTTCTCTTTTAGCTCAAAACCCCAACAACTTTAAAAAAAATTGTGAGTACTATCACTTTGCCAAAAACTAAGAGTACAGAAATCTTAAAGGACTGCATGGTCATGGGTTGGGGCTGGAAGAAATACAATCACGAGTCTCCATCAAATGTGCTCAAAGAAGCAACTGTGACTCTGATAGACTCTGAAAAATGTGGCACGGCTAATACTCTGTGCACTGAGGGATCAACTGGACCAGTACAGGTATTTCAAACTGCACAACTTATAAATTCTTGTCTAAAGTGTATTAGTGTCATTGCATTGCAATATACTAATAATCAAATGATATAATTCACAGGGAGACAATGGGGGTCCACTTGTTTGTGGAGGTGTTGCACAGGGAATTGTGTCATTTTCCAAAAACAAGGCAAATGCAGACCACCTCACAGTGTACACTCATATTTCCCACTACCTTCAATGGATTCATAAGACTATGTCACCTGACATGCCGAAAAGGTCAGGTCAAGTCTCCACACGACCAACCCCTGGTCGTTGGACCCCAAAACCTGTCTTGTCTGGTACCCAAAATCAGCACAAAGCTTCATTTGGTCTAGAACCCAAAACTGTATTAAGTCTTCCATCAGCCAAAAAGTTGACTGAGGAAGCCAGGAAAAAGCAGAAAGCAGGAGACAAAGTAAAAGATAATAATGGTAATAATAATAATTATTATTATTATAATTAACAGATTTAGTGGATAATCTTCCATGTCTTCTATCAGCCAAAAGTTGCATGTTTCAGTGCTCAGACTTGTGCACAGAATACACTGTTAAATAGTTTCACAGAGCTAAACTCTTTTATTAGGCTTCTCCACGCAGAATGGCATTGTTGGTGGTAACGTCTCCATTCCACACAGTCGACCCTACATGGTTTACATTCGTGATAAAGTATCAAAAGTAGCATGTAGTGGTTTTTTGGTAAAAGAGGATTTTGTGATGACAGCCGCCCAGTGTAAACAAAGGTAGGTTAAATTGCCATATTTTATAGTTTTACCAAAAAGGTTACACAAACTGACAAAGCAGCTTCACAGTCATAAACAAAAAAAGAGAATCAGTTTTGCAAACTCAATTATGAAGACAATTCAAATATACAGGTGCATCTCAAAAAAATTTGAATATCGTGAAAAAGTTCGTTTTTTGTTTGTAACTTATTAAAAAAACTTAAACTTTCATATATTCTAGATTTATTACATGTAAAGTATAACATTTCTGATGTTTTTTTTTTGTTTGTTTGTTTGTTTTAATTTTGATGATTACAGCTTACAGCTCATGAAAGTCAAAAATCCAGTATTTCAAATTATTAGAATATTTACATTTGAGTTTCATTAAATGACCATCTCTACAGTATAAATTCCGGGTATCTCTTGTTCTTTGAAACCACAATAATGGGGAAAACTGCTGACATGGCAATGGTCCAGAAGAAAATCACTGACACCTTCCGCAAAGAGGATAAGTCACAGAAGGTCATTACTGAAAGGGGTGGCTGTTTACAGAGTGCTGTATCAAAGCATATTAAATGCAAAGTTGACTGGAAGGAAGAAATTGGGTAGGAAAAGGTGCACAAGCAACAGGGATGACCGCAAGTTTGAGAATACTCAAGTGTCAAGTGTCAAGCGCATCAAGTGTCACCATGCTCAGACGTCTTCAGGAAAAGGGCTACCAAGCCACTTCTGAAACAGAAACGTCAGAAGCATCTTACCTGGGCTAAGGAAAAAAATAACTGGACTGTTGCTCAGTGGTCCAAAGTCCTCTTTTCAGATAAAAGTAAATTTTGCATTTTACAGTGAAACCATGATCCCATAGTCTGGAGGAAGACTGGAGAGGCACAGAATCCAAGCTGCTTGAAGTCCAGTGTGAAGTTTCTGAAGTCAGTGATGAACTGGGGTGCCATGACGTCTGCTGGTGTTGGCCTATATCAAAATTAAAAAAAAAAAAATTAAAAAAAAATACTTTAGAATTGTTTTACTTCACATGTAATAAATCTAGAATACATGAAAGTTTCAGTTTTTGAAATAAGTTAAACAAAAAAAACCTTTTCCCATGATATTCAAATTTTTTTGAGATGCGCCTGTAGTGTCGTCATTCAGTTCAAGTCATTTAGGTGTTGGTTCAGTTTGGTTTAATAACGGTGTAAATTTAATCCATTTTGAAAAGAGTTTGAATTCCGCTATAAGCAGTTCTACATTAAATAATAATGTCATTATTCTGCTTAATTAATTTCAAGTTTTGTTTTTATCTCTTGTTATCAGCACAGTCACATCAATAATATTTCTGAACATTAAGTGTCTTTTTCATTGGTAACGTGACATTCAACGTTGCATTCACATCATTTTGTTTCCTTTTTTTGTTTGTTTGTTATTTGTAGTCATCTTATGGTCTATTTGGGGGTCGATGACACCAACCTTTTATCTGACGGCATAGAAGTAGATCCCATTCCACATCCAGAATTCAATATGAAAACAACAGGTCATGACATCATGCTTCTAAAGGTAATAAATAAAATTGAACAATTTCAATACCATCACACTTTGAAAAACAGCCTTGCATGATAGGAAATGCATTACCTTTAAAATTCAGGGGGAAAAAAACAAACATTTAAAGTAAAGTGTTACCAATTCAAACAAGAACTGTGCACCTTCTCTTTTAGCTCAAAACCCCAGGCACTTTAAACAAAATTGTGAGTACTATCACTCTGCCAAAAACTGAGAGTGAAGACATTTTAAAGGACTGCATGGTCATGGGTTGGGGCTGGAAGAAATACAATCACGAGTCTCCATCAAATGTGCTCAAAGAAGCAACTGTGACTCTGATAGACTCTGAAAACTGTGGCACGGCTAATACTCTGTGCACTGAGGGATCAACTGGACCAGCACAGGTATTTCAAAATGCACAACTTATAAATTATTTTCTAAATTGTATTAGTGTCATTGCATTGCAACATACTAATAATCAAATGCTATAATTCACAGGGAGACAATGGGGGTCCACTTGTTTGTGGAGGTGTTGCACAGGGAATTGTGTTGTTTTCCAAAAACAAGGCAAATGCAGACCACCTCACAGTGTACACTCATATTTCCCACTACCTTCAATGGATTCATAAGACTGTGTCACCTGACATGCCGAAAATGTCAGGTCAAGTCACTACACCAGAAACATTAGATCCAACCCTTGGTCGTTGGACCCCAAAACCTGATAAACACCAAGTCTTGTCTGGTACCCAAAATCAGCACATTTTAACTTCATTTGGTCTAGAACCCAAAACTGTATTAAATCGTCTATCAGCCAAAAAGTTGACAGAGGAAGCCAGGGAGCCGCATAAAGCAGGAGACGAAGTAAAAAATAATAATGGTAATAATAATAACAATAATAATGATAATAATAATCAGACTTTATTGAATAATCTTGCACATCTTCTATCAGCCAAAAGTTGCATGTTTCAGTGCTCAGACTTGTGCACAGAATACACTGTTAAATAGTTTCATGGAACTAAACTTTTTTTTTTAGGCTTCTCCACGCAGGATAGCATCATTGGTGGTAAAGTCTCCGTTCCACACAGTCGACCCTACATGGTTTACATTCGTGATCAAGTATCAAAAATAGCATGTAGTGGCTTTTTGGTAAAAGAGGATTTTGTGATTACAGCTGCCCAATGTAAACAAAGGTAGGTTAAATTGCCATATTTTATAGTTTTACCAAAAAGGTTATACATACTTACAAAGCAGCTTCACAGTAATAAACAAGAACAATCAGTTATGCAAACTCAATTATGGAGACAATTCAAATTTTGCCATAATACAGTGTCGTCATCCAGTTAAAAGATTTTTTCAGTTTAAAAGATGTGATTCAGCTACAAAGCAGCTCTACAGAAAATAATAGTGTCATTTTTCTGCTTAATTCATTTCAAGTTTTGTTCTCATCTCTTTTTATCAGTGCAGTCACATCAATAACATTACTGAACATTAAGTGTCTTTTACATTGGTAACGTAGCATTCAAAGTTACATTCACATCATTTTGTTTTCTTATCTTTTTTTTTTTTTGTCATTTGTAGTCATCTTATGGTCTATTTGGGGGTTGATGACACCAACGTTTTACCTGATGGTGTAGAAGTAGATCCCATTTCACATCCAGAATTTAATATGAAAACAGCCGGTCATGACATCATGCTTCTAAAGGTGATAAATAAAACTGAACAATTTCAGTACCATCACACCTTGAAAAACAGCCTTTCATGATAGGAAATGCATTACCTTTAAAATTCAGAAACAAAAAAACAAACATTTAAAGTGTTACCAATTCAAACAAGAACATTGCATCTTCTCTTTTAGCTCAAAACCCCAGCCACTTTAAACAAAATTGTGAGTACTATCACTCTGCCAAAAACTGAAAGTGAAGAAAACTTAAAGGACTGCATGGTCATGGGTTGGGGCTGGAAGAAATACCATCATGAGTCTCATTCATATGTTCTTAAAGAAGCAAATGTGACTCTGATAGACCCTGAAAACTGTGGCACGGCTGATACTCTGTGCACTGAGGGATCAACTGGACCAGCACAGCAGGTATTTCAAGTTATACCACTCACAAATTATCCACGGCATATCAGCGCTTTTTGATCTACTAATAATCAAATTTATACTATTCACAGGGAGACGCTGGGGGTCCACTTGTTTGTGAAGGTGTTGCACAGGGAATTGTGTCATTATACAAAAACAAGAGCAATGGAGACCACATTACAATGTACACTGTTATTTCCCAATACCTTCTATGGATTCATCAGAACATGTCACCTGAAACACCAGAAATAATAGATCCAACTCCAGATGCCGAACACCAAAACCCAACCACAAAGTTTTGTCTGGTACCCAAAATCTGACAAGTCTCATCTAGAACCAAAAATTTGTGTTTTATTGCATTATCTACTACCCAAGTCTTGATTCAGCCAAAAGGTTCAGTAACGAAGCCATGGAAAAGCAGAAAGCAGGATATAATGTAAAGTCAAAAAAACTTAACAGCTTATTGAATTATCTGTTGCTTATGTTTCAATGCTAGCTTTGTTATACCACAAGAAAGCAATGGAAATTTACTGCTTCACAACATTAGCGCATTACATTAAAAACCTTGAAATTAAGACGTGGTCTTTTCTCTTTATTGTGAAGCCAAATATCCCTTAAAACCACACAATCATAAAACAAGGAAAAATTAAATGACTGAAGAATGAACAGATCAGTAAAGCTAATGTATAAATTATTTAAATTTATGATTAAATTGAATACAACTCTTGCCCTTGGTTTTACAGAGAAGTCTTAACTAAAAGGTACGCCTGAGCCATTTCAGCTTAAAGAAACTTGCACTGACTGCTCTTATAAATTGGTGCCTTTGTTTTGTCTGAAGACCTACACCAGTAATGTTTTTTTTTTCTAAGCTTGTTTATAAAATTACTTAAAGGTCCTAATTGAACAACGACCTAATTCTGGCTTAGTCTAAGCCATGTCAGTAAAACCAGGCCTTAAAATTATAAAAGGATATTAAAAGCAAAGCCAATACATTGCTGTTCTTTTGAAGAATCAAAGAACCTACAAACAATTCTTCAAAGGGCAAGCTGGATAAACTCTAGTTGTTTTGTGTAATTTAACTTCAATCACATTTTAGAATTCGTCAAAATCGATGGCAGTAAATATTCAAGTTTTAAAATGAAGGCTAACTCCTGTTGTCCAAGCCTAATATGCATTTCATTTTCTGTGGCCTTTGAGTATTAACTGGCCACCACTGCCACCTTGTGGTAAAAGTGTACTGCGACACCAACACAACCTTAAAACTATGCTAATAAATGCAAAGAACTGAAGTTAGACGTAAACAAACTTTATTAAATTGATGTAATTCTCACAACACTTCAAAGTGAACGACTTTCTACAGAAACACTACTTTCAGCAAAACAGCAATCAAACGTCAATTTAGGTGTGAGATCGATCGTTCATTTTTTTTTTTTACAAGTGTTTGGACACCTTCTCTGCTTTCTTTTGGGAGAGACTGGTTCATCTGCACAGCAGGGATTTCCATGAGCTCTGTAAAAAGGCAAAGCCAAGTAACATAAGAACTTATCAGAAAGAAGAACACATTGAGGGGAAAGAAAACGCACATCTTTAACACAATCATTGAAGAAATAAAATCATCTTCAGAAAATCCAGCCAATACATACCTCACTTTACCATGAAAATGGAGTCATTTCATCAAAGGTCAACTTGCTTCTCTAGTTTTCAAAAGTCACACATCCAAGTGAGTCAGTCTGAAAAATAAAGGCGTACTTTACTATACAGAAAAAGTCAACAAACCAAACAAATCATGCATTTAAAAGATCTTACAAAATAAGATGCTACATAAACACATCTAGGACTAAACAAGTGCGAGAACTAGTACAAAACTGAGAATGTTTAAAAACAATGGGCCAAACTTGTTTGATTTTTAGGAGTCTCCATAGTGAATCACTCAAGACGGTGAGGTGACGAAGAGGGCTACTTGTCTTTAAAAATTTCAAATCTTTTGACACGAGTGACTTACAACTGACCAAAAACAATCTTTAAAAGTGGGTGCAGATCAGAACAGGGAATTAAATTCTCATTTCAAAGGCCACATGAGGTACTTTCCACCAAACACGAGCGCACTATAAAAAAAGTTGTCATGCAGCTTTTTAAAAGGGGGAAACAGGAAGTGTTTCTTTTTTAGGTTGTGGAACAGGATTGAACAGATTCTGGAGATGTAATAATCACTGGTCGAGGCGACATTCGAAGAAAACATGGACAATGAGAACTGTTGTAGGATGCGTACAGGAGAGCAAAAGGTTTTACCTCACATTACAGGCCTATCTCCACAAATGACCTAGTCAAGAGCAGCTTTCATCTCAGGATTCTTGAGTCGGAAGGCACAACACTTCATTCTCCAAGGACATTGTTGATTTCCGTAATTGCTAGCAGAGAACTCTTGGATCCAATGAAGCATTATACAGAGCCATTGCTTGCTATACCATAACAGCAACGTTTCATCTTTAGGTTTGTTTGCTTGACTAATACTAAGTCTTATTAGCCTAATGAAAATAGATCCCAGATGCTAAATCCCCAGCTAGCCACTCCAAGACATTCATCTGGCTTGAATTGTGCTTTTTAAATATCGAAGGCAAAAAGAAAGAGCATTTTCCAACCATTCTTTTTTAATGGGCTTCATGAAGCCAGATTAATACAAAAAGAAAAAAAGGATTCTGAGGCGTTGATATACAGAACAGAGCACATTTCTTTCCAAGGAGGAACAAAATCTTGACATTTAAGAGGATAAGTTCAGTCCACAGTAGAGCATACTTTTAAAAAATAAATTTAGACTGCGCAAAGAGTAAAGTACCTTGGGCCATCGGTCCTAACGTGAGGCGGAACGACCCATTTAAGCGGTTTACTCTTTGGATAATGGATATTTACAAATCTTTAGCAACATCAAGGAGGTTTGCTGGAGACAACTCCAATGCAACATGCCTGCCTTGCTTCACTAAAGGAATGCATCACAAAATGGAGGAGGCAAGGAGCAATAAAGAACACATCACAGCTTATCAAGCTTCTATTGGAGGATCAGATTAGAATATTTTCAGGCGGCGTTTTAAAGTGGTTTAAATGCAAAAGCCCCCCTAAGCACTTTCAGTGAGCCGATCTTATGAAATTGGTCCAAAGAACTTTGAGGAAATTGGTTTTAGAAGCTATCAGGCTGTGTTGGACAGGTCAATTTTCACGCATGGTTTCAGAGACAGTTTCTTAAACACACACTAAAAAGAACAACAAAGGACAATTTCAAACCTCTGAGAGCATCTATAACACAATCGCAAGGTAAAATGGCAGATACAGGCAGCCTCAAGGCTTGAAACTCTTACAGCAAGTGAATGCTCATGGACATTAGGCCGCTCCTCAATGAGAGGAACATCCTGCGGATACTTGACACGTAAAAAAGGAGTCTGTCTTTAATAGAACATTGGAACCAGAACAAATCGTAAAGAAAAAAGTAAAAATAAAAAAGTCTTCGAAGAGCGCATCTTTTTAAATACAGCCAGCGGAGGGATGATCTTGCAATCAGGAATTTTTTTACTCGTGTGAAGCTGAGGACAAGAAGTAGGCAGAAGTGTAAAGGCACTGGAGCATTGTGAACATCCTTTCCAAACAGTGAACTGACACCAAGACATGATTCTTTTCGAACAAGCTCTTATTGACTATTCTGTTCAAGTGCACAAAACCGACTTTAGTCGCTAGTACTGTAAAATGACTTTTTGGATTGTGGTCAGCAATTCCAAGATACAGGCAACCAAGTTGACTGAACTCAGAAAGTTCAAAAATGGCATTGTCTTTCTGCTTAGGTCTAGACATTACTAGTGGGCTGAGATCTACTGGTGCAGTTGTCTAATAAAATAAATAATTCTGAATCATCAATACATACCGTAGCTGTCATAGTTGTCTCTGTAGGATCCACCAGAACGGTCATATCCACCCTGGTTCCTAAAACCAAAAGTAATATTTGCCATATTTCCAAGTGTTCACTGAAACAATGAGCATAAAATTGTTCTTTAAGCGCAAACACTCTATTTGTAAAAAATCCCTCACCTGTTATCCCTGTATCCACCGCCGCCGCCACTGGAGTATCCACCACTCCTGTTGGAGTATCCGCCACTACCGCCATAGGATCGTTCACCTCCGCCATAGCTTCTCTCTCCACCACCATATCCTCTATCCCCACCACCATAGCCTCTATCACCACCACCACCGTAGGATCGGTCACCGCCGCCATAGCTTCTATCGCCACCAAAACTTCTGTCACCACCATAGCTTCTGTCTCCACCGTATCCTCCACCACCTTTTTTCACAAAAAAGGACTTGATTAGCACATACATCAAATGAAATGCCACTGCAAAATATACTAGATAAACCAATTCAGGAGTGCCACCAGTTTTGTCATGATAATTACATGACTACTTGAAATGCAAATGCATCCATCTGTGCAATCGCATTCAAGACTAAGAGCACCAACCTCTACCTCTGCCGCCCCTGAAGAAACCCCTGCCGCCTCCAGAACCTCCTCTGAAGCCACTGGACCGTCTACCAGATTTGCCAGCTTCATCAACACGAATCATGCGGCCATCAACAGACTGCAAAAAGATTCATTTTATGGTTAGAAACTTACTCACTGTTTAATCAAGCAGAATACTATTTAAAAAAATAATTTAAAAAAATACGTAGTATAAACATCTCACCTTTCCATTCATTGCAGCCATGGCGTCCTTTGCATCCTCTGGATTTTCAAACGTAACAAAGCCGAAGCCTCTGGAACGATCAGTCTCACGGTCCCTTATTACATCGACTAAAACAAAAGAAGAATGTATACTCAATTAAGCTACTCAAATGTAAACAAAAGCCACTTAAAAGCAATTTAAAATAATCACAAACCTTTTGCAATTGTTCCATACTTGGAGAAAGCTTCCTCCAAGGACTGCTCTGTGGTATCATAGCTCAGACCACCAATGAAAAGCTTTCCCTCGTCAGACATGTTGAATCACCTACAGGAAATAAAAGAATAAAACAAGTCTATAATTTCGCAAGAAAAGCATCATTTAGCACTAATAAAATGGTCAGAAGCAGACAAAAAAAAAACAAACAAACAAACAAACAAACAAAAAAAATACAATTTATCGCACGGTTTACACGCATCGCGTTTTAAAAGTGCGCCACAAGGAAGCGCCATTTTCTGCCCATCCTCTCCTCTTCCTCACAGCGTGCTGCAGCCATTTTGCCACAAAGACACATTTTATCTGATTAAACCCTTTTGAAGCCTATGCTTCCAAATCTTCATCGGTCTTAATTTTTAACGCTCGCATGAAAATAACCATGCATTATTACATGTGACAGTTTTGAGAAAAGTAGGTCAGTGGAACTAGGTCAAGACAAGCTAGTGTGCTTTACAAGACGAACAAAGAAACGTAGTAAAATCCGACAGAACCCAAACTGTTTATATGCTACATTTATAAAGCGTCGAGTAAAACGTCTGTTACAACTCAAAAAGCCGACGATTTTTTTCTTTAAAACAACAAATTACAATAGTGCATTAAATACAGTCTAAATACGACTAATCAACCAGCTTTACAAGCTACACATCAATATAACGCAACATATAAATAAAACGTTTCATTTTACACCGAAAACAATCGAAGAAAGGCTAGATTTCTTACCTCAGTTTTTCTCTAACACACAGAACGGTTGCAGCACACCACGCCGACTGCGGCAGAATAAGAGCGTATTGAGAAAATGGCGCCAGTTTAAAGGCTCCACGTGACTGCAGATCACAGAGGGCGTGTTCACATCGCATCGCGTCACAGGTTTTTTACATGAATAAACGATACCTTTGTCACTGCGAATGTTAATTATGCTCTTACACCGAATTCTGATTTTATCTTATATGCAGTTCCTTTACTCAAAGGTCTTAAATACATCCAAAGTTACCATTCCATAAGCAAAAATGTGCACAAAATGTGTTTTTAATATTTAGATTAAACTGAAAAAGGTACACTAATATGTCTCCGAAATAAATAAATACTGTTTATTGCATGTTTACGGTACTTTGTACTATAGTATCTGTTACATACTAAATTAATCATTGTATGATAAAAAGCGGTGATATTTACAGCCAAACCAAACAAATAGAAGTAACACTGATTGTATCAACATGAGCTTGGAAAACAACATCAGTGAACTCATATGCAGTGAAATCGTTTGTTTTCATTATCTGAAATGTTTGCAAGAAACACTACACATATAAATAAACTTGATTATCTTTTAGGCTACTTTTTCCATGCTGAAATCACTGTAGACTATTATACGTTATGTTTCTTTTTAAGGACATGATAGATAGGTCTATGTGATTATATTTGATGACATCTGTATAGGCTTTGGCCATTTTGAATCTCTGTTGACCGACACCTATTTTTTTTTTAATGTGTACATTTTAGGATCATGTGCAGATGCGCTAAAACCCAGCAAGCAATCTTTGGTCTAAAAAACGTATATTAGCCGTTGAAACACAGCCCAGACGTCTATAAGGGCTGTCAGTGAAAATTTTATATACGTCTAAACATAGCCCTAGAATAGACTATAAATATATATAGAAATATATATAAATATAGAAATAAAACCAAACACCTTGTAAACGCTGTTGACTTTGCTTACATGATGAAATATCATACATCTCACAAGTATTTTGCCAAAAAATGACATGTAACTAAATTCAAGATTATTTGGTCTAGAAGTGGGTTACAAATATCCGGACTATATCGGGTCTGTAGTTAAACCAGACGTTGAAATCACGACTATTGCTTGCTGGGAAGTGTCTTGAAAATCTGCTTCACTGTATACGGATTCCTGCTAAACTTATTAACAAAAGTAAAATGAATGAGAAACGTGTATAAGGTAGCTAGTTGTTTCTTGATAAATAAACAACACGTTTGAAAGGTAAAAAGCAAAGATTTGCGCATTTGTATAAGAGCTAGACTATACTGAGAAGTCAAAATTGTTAATTTAATTCTGATCTTTGCTTTAATAGTTAAATCCAATTCCAGAAATATGATTAGTAGGCTATCTAATACTAAAACATAGAATAGTGCTAATTTAATTAGCATTAAATGCAGTTTCAACTGCAATAAGATACTGCCCTTGTATTACTCTTTAATTGCTTATCAATGAATATCATTGTGCTTCAGTACATTACCACAACAGTGCTATCGCCCATCTATTATGCTCCTCTTTAGCATACTAAAACAATGTGGCAGACTGAGGACCCCTGTAGGGCAGCGATGACCCCACCCAGTAACAGTTGGGTGCAGATTGGCAAGATGATTGTGAAGAGTTGCTACTCATGGTTCTCTCTGTAGGACAGTCGGGTTGCTCTAGATGTGCAAATGTGCGTCAGTCAACTGCATCAGGATGTGATAGCTCAAGAATAGTCAAAAGGCTTTCTCTTTTTAGCACCTTAACATTCTATTGAAAAACAGTGAAAGACGACAGTAAAATAAAACACACTCCTGTTGGTTACTATCAGGGTTTGCATGGTCATGGAAAATGTGCAAATCAGTACAGATGCACCTTATCCGCTCATGCAGAAAGCTAAAAATAGCATCTCTCAGAATTGTGCAGTGACCTGGATAAAGATGCTCCTGCATCTACGAGGCAAGAGAAAGCGAGCTAGAGCAAGGGTGAACCAGCAGGGTTATAAATATCGTAGCCTCGGGACCTTGAGAACTGTCCTCCGCTTCAAACACCCACACATGCGCTTCCTGCACCTCACCACAACTTTCCATTTCTCTAACAAACACTCCCCCTCCACTCAGCACGGTCAGTATATGATACGGTATGTTTACATATCTAAAAACAATACTAAAGTACCGAAAATTCTTCAATTACTAGAATCGCAAAGAACCTCAGGCTTTGTGTTACAATGCCGATAAAGGGGCTGCCATTGTAGATAAAAGAAATCCATTGTTTTAATTGCAATTAGCTATTTGACCGGAGGAGGGCAGTAATTGCATACATCTCAGAATATGTCTGACGTCTTGCGCCTGTTAAGCAAATGATCAGCATTTTGACTCTATATAAATGGAACACTATAAATGGAACACTTTATTTTACTTTCATTTTTAATTTGTGTGTGTGTTGTAATTGTTGTAATTGTCATTTTATATTAACTACATAATGTATTTATTTAATGTACACTTTATATTTCTAATAATATTTATGTAATAAAAATATAGTTTTAATTTCAGTTTATTTTTAGTATATATATATATATATATACATTAGTAATAGTATTATATATAGACGCACAAACACATACATTGCACACAAATATATTGTACACAACTTGTTTATAACATTTTTATATTGTATTATGTATTTAGTCTAAAATTATATATATATATATATATATATATATATATATATATATATATATATATATATATATATATATATAACAATTTAATATTAGTATTTATTAATTATATGAAATGATATTTATTACAATTATTTTATATAATAATAATGATTAATTATTAATAGTGATGTTATATTAAATACATAATATATTGATATATGGACTGTATATAATATTTAGATATTAAAATGTATATATACAGTACTTACATTTTTATTTGTTTTTAAATAAATAAATAAATACATAAATGTAATATTTTAAAAATATATATATTTATATATAAACTGTATACACATACACACACACATACATTATAAAGACTGTCTATATATATGTAGCAGAATATACATTTATATTTACTTCCATTTTTACACCCACCCACCCACTCACCCATCCACACACACACACACACACACATTACACAAAAACATATTATACACATATTTATTATGCATGTATTTAGTCCAATATATATAACAAATATTATACACAAATTATACATATATATGTATAATGCACTATATATTATATATTATATTACATTATATATATATATATATATGAATAGTGCATTGGTAGGATTTTGGCTGACATTTGTGTAAGCTCGCATTTTGCAGCTTGTAAGGCGTGAGTTCTTGTTTTGTTTACAAGCTCAGTGTGGGGGTGGACGGCCGGTGGTTACTGCCTTTGTTGGTTGCACAGTAAGAGACTATGCGATGGTAGCGTACAAACACAAGCATATATCTTCATTCACTTTGAAAACTTGGGTTACATAACATTCTGAGAATGAAATTTATGAGCATATCTGATGCACTCACGGCACTGACTCACACTGTACATCCCGAAAATCATTAAATCAGTAGTGATTGCTGCTATTGTGCCATTTCTTGGAAAATGCAAGGACATTGCAACTTTTACAGCATGTTCAGTGCACAGATTTATCAGTGTTGGTGGAAGATGACTCATAGCTGTGTTAGGTGAGGTTATATTTCAAACAGAACATTTTGATATGTCAAGTTTGTGCCCTGAACACCACCTGCAAAAGAAGGAGGGCATAATTCTCACACTTTATTATTGGATGCGTATGACTCATGACAATGTGTGCTTGTATATATTCAGACACACCTATGACTCACTGCTTGATTTCAGTCCAGACTATAGAACATATAGTTCTATAAAAGCCTTTAAAGTCTTCCCTTCTTGCTGTCAGCAGCATATGTTGTGTTTTGGATGCTGGTGTCCCTCGTAACGAGCAGTTAGCATGCTATGCTAGTCTACCACTAACCAGCATATTGGTCTTTTCAGCATAGCTTTTATTAAAATTGTGCCAAAATGTGTGTACATTCTGTTACAGAAATAAATATATATATATATATAAAAAACCCAGTAAAGTCCAAAAATAATCCAGACACACTGTTACTGCACTACAACCCCATATCTACCATTGTAAAAGCTGATAGTATCACTTTAAAAAAGTGACCTGGTTTCCCACGATTACTTAATCGTGATGTAACCACTGTCTCTGTAATAAGCCATTGTGTTGAAGCTATTACCAATCATATTCGCCCCAGCAAAATGTCCTTGGTGGACAATGCCACGATAGGGCATATTTGTCCACTGATTACTCTTATGCAGGTGTAACACAGCAGTTGTGCGTCAGTCTCGCAGCCAAGCTCTAAATATCCTGCCATCCATGGAGAGGACAAGCTGTTCTGCATGAGCACAGGCTGTTGTGTCCCTCTCCAGCTGAACATCATGTCTACCCGATCCCCCTAACGGGCTACGAGAGACCCTCTAGCACCACTGAAGAAGAGTATGTGCTGGCCTGTTGTCATAGCAACTAGACATACCTGCCTAACAGGGCTGTTCACACCAAGGACAATAACTAACTATCCACCTTTTTTTCCCGTAAGAGTGGGCGCAGCCATTTGTACATTTTATGGGTCAGGCTTCCGGTCTCATCCACGTCCAGCTATTTTTATCGGTACAGAACAGGTAGTTTTTAATGATTCATCTTAATTATGAACACATTGGTTTGTAATGCAAACTGTTTTACCGTTTATTGCACCCGCCCATAGGCTTAGCCTACTTCCGCATTAAAGAATAAGGTGGATAAATATAAAGTTTTAATAATCTCTCTAATTCTAGGAGAATAGTAAAGTCTATATCAAATCTATTACTATAAAATATCATTGGAACCAGGATTTTTTTTTTCAGTTCACAAAGGATAAAAACATGGTCAGCCAATCAGATGCGTGCATTAACGCGGCAAGCGATGCAGCCCGCGCTTTTAATAAACAAATCATTATCGTTCGTTGGTGTGTGGAGGTTAATACTGTTATCGTTCTTGCTTGAATGGGTCTTAACCGAAATGTGGAACTTTAAATACGATATGTAGGACACAGACTAAACAATAACATATCTTTCTTAATATATACAGTCCGAAAAGAAAAATAGATAATCAGATAATAACTAAAACCACAGGATATGAGCGTGGAAGGGTGTTGGCTGCTTGTTGTCGCTGAGGTGAGACCTGGGAAAGAGGCAGCTGGTGTCTTTCTGTATCCTGGGCCGTACACAAACAACGCTCGTTGCCGTGGGCGTGTACCGGCACTCGGTGATTGACGCACTTCCACTCCACCCGCCTTCCGCCGTCTCTAAAGGCTGTTACGCGAATCCCACAGGTCTCCATTTATACAAGGTGAGCGAGCACACCGCTGCCTTGGCAACCAACAGACATGGTGCGTTGTCATCGTACATGAGGGAATGTTTATCATTATCCTCGTGACCTGACTGGAATTCCAAACTTCCCAGGTCATTGTTTAAATCCAACCCACTTACAGAATATACAGTACGTGTACGACGCTAGCAAATGTTAGAGGACTAACACGGTGTAAACATTAAAAAAAATACTAAACAAATACGAAAGAACAGAGGAGGAGGATAAACATTTCAATTCCCTTGTCAAACACAGTTTGCTTCGAGCGAACTGAAGCACATGTACATGACTGACAGACGCTGATGGAAACCAACTTTGCCCATCAGCTAGTGCGTTGCATATTATAATTTTTGTTTGTGTTCATTGCCTTCCTGCAGGTTGTAGGACTAATTAGACTTTTACGAGCCAATTATACACTCGCTGATGCCAATGAAACATTCCTGTTTTCTTGTCTACCCTCCTCTCTCTCAGCGCTCGGAGAGTTGCTGATCATCACGTTGATGGACGCAATATTAATCAAGTATTTACCTAAAGGCTTTCAAGATGTGTGCGCCGCGGAGAATGATAATATGATGAAAGCTGCTTTGATGTCAGGAGATGGTTGATAATTTACCTGGCAGTGGAGAGGGGGAAAAAAACATTAAATTCCTGACAGAAAGAAATTTTAAAGACCTATATTTCTCACCTATGCTGAATTTCAGGAAACCTGTCAAGAACATCTCATGTCATATTTCACTTCAAAATTAAAAGAAAGAAAAAGAAAAACTGTGCTTTTTTCAGTAGCTGATTTTTCTTATTACCACAGTGCAACAAAAATGTCATTCTCATTACTGTAATAGCTAATAATAATCAGTGTTGGGGATAACGCATTACAACTAAATTAAGTTACATAATCAGATTACTTTTTCCAAGTAACTAGTAAAGTAACACAGTAATTTAAGAAGAACGATACTTTTTTAAATAAGTAACGCCAGTTACTTTTTCCTATTTATTGACTGCCAAGCCTCCTGTCCCCATGTTGAGCAAAATCAGAAGTACTGAGGCGTTGTGTGTGCTGTGCGAACATGATGTTACTGTAGTTCTAGACTAAATGTGAACATGCATCATTTTATCTCACTTGCAAAAAGACAGATTCAGTATTCATCAAAATTAGTTATAACAGTAAAATGCAGACTCAGAATGACACAAACCTGCAATAATTAAATGTTAAATAGCCCAAATCCCAAAATGACTTTATATAAACTAACATTTGTGTTTCATTTTTTTTTTAAATTGCTGAAGAGTGTTGAACCCTCTTCTTCTGCATTCTACAGATGTGATTTATGTTACTTTTCTATAAACAAGCAAGCTCTGCCCAGATTTAAAAAGTGACGCTTTTCATTTTAAGTTGATTAGATCTATTGTGTTTGTTAGATCTTCAGTAGCAATTTACAAATAATTGTACCCGACACGTTGTTTGGGTGGGCTGGGGGATGGGTATATGAAACATTTAATTATCTGTAAATTGAATGTATTGTTTGCCAATTGAAGAAAATAAATAAAAAATATGAATCATAAAAAAAATAAAATAAAAAGTGACGCAAAAGTAACTTAAAAGTAACACAACTCATTACTTTCCATAAAAAGTAACGTAATTAGTTACTTTTCTCAATATTGTAATGCATGACTTTTAAAAGTAACTTTCCCAACACTGATAATAATAATAATAATAATAATAATAATACACATAAATAGGATTTATAAATCATGTCAGTATTAATGTGTACTGTTAACCTTACTGTCATTACAATAATGCAATATATATATATATATATATATTATATAATATATAATTGTGGTAATGACAATGAGACATATACTAACATTATTAAAAAAATAAAAAAAAAAACAGGTAAAATATTTCATTCTTATTACCATAACTCACATAAAAATAATATTATTTACATTGTGAGATATTCATTAGTCATGTTAGTATTTGTTAATCTCATTATCATTACTGTAATGCACAAAATAAATGCATTACCATAATGCACATAAAAATAATAATACAGAAGGTTCAGATACTCAGTAATGCCTCAGAAGGACCATGCATTAAGAGCCAGGGGGTGAAAACTTGAACAGAATGGAGATCTGTGCATTTTTCTTATTTTGCCTAAATATCTTTTTTTTTTTTTTTTTTTTTTTTTTAATTTAGTACTGCCCTTCAGAGGCTACAAAAGATACATACATGTTTCCCAGAAGACAATATAAGTTACATTGACCTTGATCTTCAAATTCAAAACGTTTCCTGCCTCTTAATGCATTGGGTTTCCTTCTGAAGCATCAGTGAGCATCTGAGTCCCTCAATTGTCCTCAGTGTGAAAAGGGTTCAAATACACAAAAAAATGTTGTAAAACCAAAGAATTGTGGGACCTGAAGGATTTTTCTTTAGAACAGCAGGCAGTTTACCTGTTCAAGACAAACAAGGGACTCATGAACAACTATCACTAAAAAAAAAAAAAAGCTGTGAATCATTCAGGTAACAACACAGTATTAAGAATCAAGGTGATGTACACTTTTGAACCGGGTCATTGTTATAAATTCAACTATTATTTTCTCTCGTGGACTATATGTAAACATCTTTTATGTGAAATATCTTATTCAGGTCAGTACTAAATGAACAATAACATGCATTTTTCTCTTATCTTGGCAAAATAATGAACACTTTTTATTTTTCCGAAAGGGCGATGTAAACGTTTAACCTCAACTGTAAATAAATACCGTAAACTCATTACTGTAACGAGAACAGGAAGGGTAAATGAGCATTAAGCTTAATTATCATGAAATGTCACATAACAAAAATCTTAATGGTCCAAAAAAAAAAATGACCTGCTTTAATGTTTTGTGAGATTCACCCACTTGCATCGTCATTCGGGCAAACACAAATGTGCAATTATCTCTTTGTCACTTGAAGTAGTTACACAGTATTTACCACATACCAAACCTGACTTTCTGACCATGTTTGGCAAACGACATGAACAAAGAAATGAGTGTGCTCCAGTTCTCTGGAAATGATTAAATGCATGCAAGACATTTTGAGAGAAATATAAATGGGCCTGGAATTATAAATAGACCCTGTCCTGATTTGATCCAACACCTTTTCTCTGATTTAGATAATTAGGCTGTGTGAGTCATAATGTTGCACTGTCCCTTTGGATGAGCTGTCTGAGTGAAGAGGCATGTAGAGGTGTGTGTGTGTGTGTGTGTGTATGTGTGCATGTATCATATCTGTGTGGGCTCTAATGTGTGAGCTGAGGGAGAGAAAATGGTGTAAAATGAACAACCGCAAACAAGCCAAAAACGCAAAAAGCTTTTTATTTGTAGAGCTCGGAGGATCAAGTGCATTACGTACATGTGTATTTCTTGTACATGTGTGAGTCCGTGGCCAAACAAATGCGTGTGTATTGCGCCAGCCCACGTGGGTGTGTGCTGTTTTAGTAGGAGCTGAATCGATAACCTGAGGGCAGGGAGTGGAGACGCACAAGGAAATGCAATTCTCTGGTCGCCCACCTCTTCCTGTCCCGCCCCCTCACCAGCAGCCCACAGACCAGCTCGGCCTCTAAAAAACCTGTTTGATTGGGGGAGAGGAAATGAAACCAAACAAACATGTGATGAAATAAACAGACGGAGAGGTGCAAAGCGGCCGTAAATCAAAGGAGGTTTGATGGGAAATGCAGGGTGACACGCACGCTGACACCTTGGCACAACAACACTGCCTTGTTTGCAAACCCTCCTGCGTTGCCTAACAATCCCGAATTCATTTCTGATTCACTGCCATTGTTCTGTGCACAATAAGATAATGCACTTGAGTCAGCACCCTGAACCCGTGCCAAACGTCTGCCGCGAATTTCATTTGCGCAACGTAACAATGGCGCATCTTTGACCTGATATAGTGCTTCTCGTGCATTTTGATTGTGCCAAGATTTGTAAAATGAACCGACTTCCTGCGATACAAGTACCTCGTGCAACACTTTTGAGGAAATCACTAAGTCAGCGGTTCTCATCGAGTGGGTCGCGGGTCACGGGTCACGGAAAAATAAAAAAGCAACTAGTACGATAATTTTGCATGAATTACCTTTTTAAAAAGACGAGATGCTTCCTATATATGACATCAAATCAACAAAATGTCTGTATTTTGGTGCAAAGTCATAGTCGGATGCCAAATAAACAGGGCCTCATAAATGGAAACCATAAATATAATGCAAAATAAAATTAGATATCACCCCAAGGTACTAAAAAAATATGGGTTCAGATGTGATTTTCTCATTTTAGCCCAAATCAATTAAAATGATCAAAATAAAATGCAATTATAAATTGAAATGTGACACTGGACCACAAAACCAGTTGTAAGGGTTAATTTTTTTAAATTGAGATTTATACATCACCTGAAAGCTGAATAAATAAGCTTTCCATTGATGTAAATCGCCTTTAAAGTTGTCCAAATCACGTTCTTACTAATCAAAAATTAAGTATTGATATATTTTTGGTAGGGAATTTACAAAATATCTTCATGGAACATGATCTTTACTTAATATCCTAATGATTTTTGGCATAAAAGAAAAATTTATAATTCTGACCCATACAATGTATTGTTGGGTCCGAGTTGGCTATTGCTACTAATATACCCATGCTACTCACGACTGGTTTTGTGATCCAGGGTCACATATATAGTTTCAAATCAAAGAGGGAGTTCATCACTATTTACTATTCAAGCCAAACATTAATTCCAGCATGATTTTAATGGTGAAGTAGAGCAAGATCTACATGATCTTGATATAATATATCCATTAACACATACTGTACTGTGCACTGGACCACTGAAGTTCTCAAAGGACATTGCAGTGACAAAAACACACCAGTAGGGGTCTCTCACTGATCAGCTCACCTCTAAGGCCTGAGAAAAGGACGACGGCCTCTTGTGTAGAGTGGCTGATCCGGCAGAGGACAGCTGTCTAGGGCACGTTTTTCCTGTGGAAGGGCCTTCAAACCACCTCGGATACCTCGCACGGTAGCCCTCATTCCGGGAAAGACCGAACAGCTGCCCTCCCCCTCAACCCCCTTCATGGTGTACTAGTCATTCTGCCCCCTTTGGACTCACACATGCCCATTTAACCTTCCACCCACTCACAAAGGAATGCTGGGAGAGGGGGGACCGGGAATGCCGTGCAAAAAGGCTGGAAGAAAATCACGATACAAGCAAAATAAAGCCGGGACCAAAAAATGCAGAAGAGGGGAAAAGGGAGTTTGAAGTCATGGAACAAACGCTAGAGCCCCGTTCTGTGCCTCTTGCAGCACTCAAGCTTGTTTTGTCATGCGCCGAAACGGACCCTCAGGTCATGCTGCATGCCTTCACAGCGCACACACATGGGCTTTTGTTTGTCGATGGAAAATGGCATCAGTGCACTCACTATCTGGAAGGAGAGTTCATAGTGAACAATATATGTTCACGAAGGCCGAGCGATATATGCATTCAGAACATTCCTTTGATGTCAAGTGAGTCGTGAATCATTGCAAAACCAAGTATTGTGCTACGCCTCGATTGAACGTTTCACCTTGATCGAACTTTGTCAACAGAAAATGGCAGAAAATGAAGAGGTAATCCACAATCATAAAAGCACTTCAAACTAATAACAATAAAACCACTTTTGCTATTGTGGTAAAGCATTTGTAAGTTGCATCTACTAATTCAGGGCTCCTCAAACTTCAATAACCCAGAACTGTTCACAGACCTTGAACCCCACACATATTCACTCTCACAATCACCTAAACCATTGCAAATGACATCATCAAAAAGGTCCACCCACACTGTCAGTCAAAGTTCCAAAACTTCCAAAATGTCCAAATTGAGAGATGTTTTTTCATTGACTCTTTAAAGGGTTACTCCATCCCAAAATGAACATTTTGTCATTAATCTCTTTCCCCCCATGTCGTTCCAAACAAAAAAGCTTTGCAAAATGTATTCTCGTAGCTTTGTACAATTACGATTGAACCTGTGATGTCACATGGATTATTTTAACGCTCTCCTTGCTACATTTCTGGATGTTTATTGTGTTAATTGCATTGCTGTTTATGGGAGGGCCAGAGAGCTGTCAGAATACATCAAAAATATCTTAATTTGTGTTCCGAAAACGAACAAAGCTTTTGCGGGTTTGGAACGTCATGGGGGTAAGTGATTAATGACAACATTTTCATTTTGGGGTGGAGTAACCTTTTAAACAATGTTGTCACTTATCCTACTTTTTTGCTTGAAACAAAAAGTTTTAAGTTTCATTACTAAACGTAATATAGCAATTCACCTCAGGTTTGATTGGTTTGGTTCAAGGCTTCAAACTCTTTAATGAACTATTCTTAAATGTATAGGAAAAAATGAATGGGAAAATTACTTTTTGAAAACAGAAAGTAGCTGTGTTACCATTACCCTTTAAATTGCGCAAATTGAAAATGAGAATTGAAAATACGCCCAATGGAAATGCGTCAATTTGCAAAAACTCTCATATATCGCAAAAACTTTTTTGCACTTGAATGAGGTGTTTTTTTCAGGAATATTACGCAAAACAAGTCTGATCTCATGGCAATTCATACATATTTTACAAGGGGGCTAATTCGTACGAATTGGTACAATCTCACTCATACAAATTCATAGCGAAAATATATGTATTTTACAAGTTGTACAATACGTATGAATTTGTATGAATGACCTACACCTAAACCCGGCCTTAAACTTCCACATAACTGAAATCGTACAAATCGCTGTCATTTCGCAATAGTTTTTTATTGACATTTATAAAACATTTTGCGCAAATCTGTAATGGAAACGCACCTATTGTTCGTGAGATTTAAGCACTATCCTTCTTTATTCATGCAAAAATGACTCGGCTTCCCTTTAAAATAACATAAAATATTAAAGGCACAATATGTATGTTTTCGCCGATAGAGGGCGCATATTCAAAACAAACAAAGAAACAAAGGCGTAGTTTAATGGCGCCGTGACTGAGTGTGGAATCGTGGGAGTTGTTCTCTCCATCCCCACAGCCGATGCAATCCGTCAAGACCTGGACCTAAATCGTGTCCATTGATGAACTAATGTATTAAAGACTTATTAAGGTCATTGTAGTATAAAGCAGGGTGGGGCTGAAAGGCTGGAGCGATTGCTAATGAAGGATGAGCGCGATACACGGCTCGAAAGCAGCAGAGCTTTTTTAATGCCGCAGTCGACCCCTTCTGCTTCTTCCGGTCATGCGTATGTAGGAAAAAACTGTGCTGTTTTATCATACTAGATACATTTGAGTTGTGTTGAAAGTTGTGTTATAATGCTACTCTGTGCATTCGTCACCTGTCTGAGAAAATGCATAACATATTAAAGTGCTTTTGGGGTTTCTGTGTTTTCTACAAAATAAAAATGGAAAATTGAGGGTGTATGACATCACTGGCAGACGGCGCAATGAAACAGTCTGTTACACTTATTAAAAATGGCTTATTTCTCTGGATTTTTAACATTCTTCGAAACATTTGGGATGATGTAAGTAGTTTTGGTGGGTTTTGGATATTTTAATCAGAAAATCTTATATTGTTCCTTTAAGATTTGTGAATATTTGACTATTTCCACTTGGAGTTTTTTACTCATTTCGAGCAGAAACCTCAATAAAATATTCTTCTCTAACAGCCATTTTTGCAGCCTTGTTATTGCAATGATTGAAATTCAGTTCTCATTGACATGCGGCACAACCTTAAAGCTCAAGGAACTCTGGGAATGTCCGTAATAATTTGTGTCCTGCTGGGTGTGAATGATTTTCCGTCAAGAAATACTAAGGAATGGCCATATTTGGTATGCAAGGCTGGTGATTTCCAAACGGGATGCACAGAACCTTGAACACACGCGCACACACACACACACACACACACACACACTCTTAACTAACCTACACACAGTTGGACATGAGGTATAAGGGTTCGGCTCTGTGTAGGAGTCATTTGAACTCAGTCCACACAAGTCAGGGCAGGTGGTGTTGACAGAGGACATAATGACCCCTCTTTAGGCACAGGTGGCCTGGAGCAAGGCCTCTCCTCTCTGAGGTATCCTACAAAATAGAGGTGAAACATGCAGGCATTACTATTTCAAGCGAAGTACAGACCGCTCTAGGACGTTCCATACTGCCAGTAATCCATGCAGTGGGCAGGGTAGCCCACCAAAATTTTGTCCCCACATTCCTGCCTGTGAGTCAGTCAACATATAATTTAGCCCTATAAGTCAGCAATGAGCATTCAACCAAAAGATTAAGTCATTATTTACTCACCCTCTTGCCGTTCCAAACCCATATGCTGTAATTTTTTTCCTGTGGAACACAAAAGAAAGAGACATTTAAAGGAATCATAAAAAAACACCATAATAGCAGTAGATTTTCTAGTAGCCATTTACCGTCGGCACTCCTATAATAGCTAGTCACACTACTCTTTAATGTAACAACGAACTCTTTTAAACTTTGTTGCAACCGTCTTGGTCACTCGTGTAGCTACAAATCGCTAGCTGTCATTAAAAATGGCTTGTGATAGGTTGTTTTATGCAAATATTTGTCACTGTGGACACCTCTTAATGGGAAAGAGTCAAGAACCTTTTAACATCTTTAGCATAAGACATTTAAAGAACCTTTAGCATTTTAGCATTGTTAACACAAGACATCTAAAGAACCTTTAGCATTTTAACATCTTTAGCATAAAACCTTAAAAGAACCTTTCATAATTTAGCATCATTAACAGAATACACCAGAATAACCTTTAGCATTTTAACATCTTTAGAATTAAACATTAAACAAACCTTTAGTAATGTAGTATCTTTAACAAAATAGACTAGAAAAAAAACTTTAGCACAAGACATCAAAGAAACCATCAACATCTTTAACATAAGACATCAAATGAAAAGAAGCATTTTAGCATCTTTAACACAAGATATCAAAGAACCTTTAGCATTAGCATCTTTAGCAAAAGACTCTAAAATAACCTTAAGCATTTTGCTTATCTAAAGAACATTCAACATTTTAGCATCTTTAACACAAGGCATCAAACGAAAATAATCTTTAGCGTTTTAGCATCTTTAGCACAAGACACTTAAATAACCTTTAACATTCTAGCATTTCGTATAAAACATGAAAATAACTTTTAACAATTTAACATCGTTAACAAAATACACAAAAACGTTTTGCATTTTAGCATCTTTAACACAAGACATGCAATGAAAACAGTCTTTAGCATTTTAGCATCTTTACCAATTTTAGCATCTGTAGCACAAGACAATAAATGAAAAGAATCTTTAGCATTTTAACATCTTTAGCAAGTTTAAAATCTTTAACACAAGATGTCAACAAAACCTTTAGCATTAGCATCTTTAAAAAAAAGAGACTAAAAGAACCTTTAGTTTTAACATCTTTAACAAAATACACCAAAAAACCTTTAGCATTTTAGCATTTAGCACAAGAGATCAAAAGAACCTTAGACATTTTAGCATCTTTAACACAAGGGATCAAATGAAAATAATCTTTAGTGTTTTAGCATCTTTAGCACAAGATGTCGAAAGAACATTTGGCATTAACATCTTTAACAGAAGACACTAAAAGAAACTTTAGCATTCTAGCATGTTTAGCATAAAAGAACGTTTAGCAACGTTAGGCTGGTCTTAGCTGGTTTAAGCTGGAAGTAGCTGGTTTTAGCTGGTCTCCCAGCCTGGCTAGGCTGGTTTTAGCTAGTTGTTCCAGCTGGTCTCCCAGCCTGACCAGCTAAGACCAGCTTTTCACCCGAGAAGACATTAAAGGAAAGAAACTTTTGCATTTTAGCATTTTAGGGTGATGTAGTTGTAAGCACATCCAGAATCTTACAAACATCCACGCTGAAAATCTGAGATTCAAACCTAGAAATAAACTAAGAAACATAACTAAAAATTAATATTTTTGATTCTGCACTATTACTAATCAAGTAAGAAAAAAATTGGGACAAAACGAAGAAATTCTCAAATTCATATTAATGTTTAACTTCTAACTTAACTGGCAAGCTCATAATATAATATGCAGTAAAAAAGTGTTAAATGAGAAAAATGCTAAATGCACTTTGCACAGTATCTACGCTAATGTTCATTCATTTGGTTAAGTGCACCAGCATCGGAGTATGTGTAAGTTCAACTGTCTTCCGTATCCTTATCGTCCTTCTTGCCTCTGCCAAGTTGGATTTTTACGGCTGCTTTAATACGACATAACGATGAGTCAAAGCTAAGCTGGCAAAACACACGCTGAGCCCTTGATTAACATCAAGCACATAAATCCATGTTTCGAGAGAGCCTATTTTTCCCACTCACTTCATGCCTACTCAAACCGAAAGTGCCTTTAAGGACTGTATGCGTCTCTTTGGCGGAGGCCGGACGCCTCAGCCAGACGCTGGCTTTCAAAAAACAGGCGACGTCGGTTAACGAGGGGAGAGAGAGGGAGCAGAGCTCCGTTTAGAGCGGAGAGCGCTGGGTGTAGGCGGGATGGTGGTGCATGGGCGTTTCTGCGCAAAGGGCAACGTCTGTGCGGAGCCGATTCAGCGGCCCTGAGCCTTGTCACCTTTGAGCCGGACGCTCACTGTGGCTGCCTCCCACTCCCCGTTCGCAACCCCCCCTATTTTCACACTCCAACTCGGGCACTGAATGTGTGTGTCTGTACTTAACCGCCCCCGGAGAGGCTGCTGGAATCAGTATGTATGTCTGGCTGGGCGAGAGAAACTGTACGGTTTAACCGTCTGATTGAACTCGAGGCGCTTACAATTGCTGGTGCATTTTAGCTTTGGGTTGCTCAGACACTAGACTTTGGTTTGGTTCATCTGAACCCTTGCAGTTCATACAAAAGTGATTTGCACAACTTTTGGAAATGATGACAATCTCACAGTCAACCTCCTCAAAGCCGCTTGGACAAACTGCCTTTGGAGAGCAGCTTGGCATTGTTTCTTGTTGCCACAAATTTACAGCGTAAAGTTTTGGTGGAAAATCAAAAGGCGCAATACTTCAATACCGCCATTCTAATGGTGAAACTCATGCTGTGATGTTGACATATCACGGTTTGGACTGTAATGATAATACAAAAAGAGGTTTGCGGGGGAAGAGGGAGTGAGGTGGAACTGAGCGCTTGTTCGGACCAACCAACTGAACCAAGTGTGAAACTCTCACGTGTGTACAGCGTGTGGTTACACACTTGAGAAGGTCACGGCGTGGTTTCTGCATATTTAAAGGTGGCCCAATGACCTTCTAGTATAAAGTTTTTGGTTCCCCAATCGATTTGGTTTAACTGTGACATTCCAACTGCAGGTTTTGAAGAAAAAGGAGATTGGGGAACATTGCACAATGGGAAGCAACCAAGAGCCAGGAGCAGTTAGAACTCTACGACCCTTTTTTTTCTGAGCCTGAATTATGCAACATGTCTGCAGACAATGACATTTGAATGTGCTGACTGTCTTGAAGGCAGCATGCACGTGTATGTGATGGAAAAAGATGACCTTCTCGATAGGGGCACTGCTAATGCATGTTCTGCAATCCGACTAGCTGCCAAAACTTGTCTATTTAAGCGTCTTAGTCACAAATGTCTTTAAAAGTAAAACCTGCTCTTTTGAAACTGTTTTCACTCAGAACTTTACAAAAAAACTTACCGTGCATGAACGAAAAGAATAAAGCGAGCTCCAAAATGTCATTTCACAAAGGCTGCTATTGTGTTACGCACTCAGAAAGTCAAAGTGTCCTTTCTATCTTTAACTGCCTGGCTTTAATTTCCAAGTTTGAAACCTTAAATGGGAAAACAGCAGTAAAAAGGAATTTTTGCATGCTTGAATGTCATTCTTGAACTTGGTGAGTGCGCACTTCCAGCACGACGTCCGTGTAAACATGGCACGTCAGCGTAGAAGAATGCAGGGGGTGCACGAGGCCCTGGGGACGAGGCCAGGGGGCAAAGGAGTAGGAGGAAGTCTGTCAAACAGAAGAGGGGGTGTAGTGCCTGTGGGTAGAAAGAGAGAGTGAAGGGGGGAGGAACGCGGAGGAGTGAAGAGGTAGCCTCGAAAGAAAGAAAGAAATGAGAGACAGAAAAGAATCCAAGTGAAGCTTGAGGAAGAGGCCCCTAAACTTCAAAAGCCAGGAGAGCTAGAGCCGCTTTAATTATTCAGTTGCGGTGCCCTGCTGAAAACAATTAAAGGAGACCTTCTGCAGATCCCGGGTCAAGCCCTTTTGCTGGCCATGATGCAGGAGCTTGGGAAACGCGGGCCAACATCCTGCAATAGTACACGACCTTGTGCGAGAAACCGCGTGTTGGTCCTTTCCAGATGCACTGGTTTAGACCTTACGGACAAATAGTGGGAAGGTCAGAATCATGAACTTCGACAGTCAAGATTCTGTGCCAATTTTCGAATATGAAGGTTACTCAGTTCCCTTGGCCTGGAATATTACAGTGTCTAATATTAACTAGAACACAAAGTTTTGACGCAAATATGTAGTGTATGCATACAGTCGAACATAGGCTTTTAAAGTATGCTCCATTTGAGGGACGTAGAAAGGTTTGTAGTCCAGTTTACGCTAGATGTTATGAGCACAGTTGTGTGCATCTCAGGCATAAAATGAAAATTCTGTCATTAATTACTCACCGTCATGTCGTCCCAAACCCGTGAGACCCTCGTTCAACATTGGAACACAAATTAAGATATTTTTGATGAAATCTGAGAGCTTTCTGACCCTGCATAGACGGCAATGGAACAACCACGTTCAAGACCAAGAAAGGTCGTGGTATTTTTGTTGAAGACTGGCATGGAAAAGAAGAAAATGTTGAATGAAGTTGTTATTTTTGTTTTCTTTGCACAAAAACTAGTCTTGTAGTTTTATAAAATTACGGGTGAACCACTGATGTCGCATGGACTATTTTATCGATATCCTTACTACCTGGGCCGTGAACGTGTCTGTTGCGTTGCTGTCTTTGCAGGGTCAGAAAGTTAACGTATTTTATCAAAAATGTCATAATTCGTGTTTCGAAGATAAACAAAGGTCTTACCGGTTTGGAACGACATTAGGGTGAGTAATTAATGACAGAATTTTTATTTTTGGGTGAACTAAGTATTTAACCTCCTCACACAAGCGATCGGCAACATGGGCATCTACTGTTGTTACATCTCCGGCAGTTTGTAGTTTCGCCTTCTCAGTTTCTTTTTCGACCGTGAAAAACAGGCTGGGCCACCTGTGTCACACCACCATGTGAACCAACTGATTAGTTGGAAAAAATTCAATACCCATATGTGAGCTGGGCGTATAGAGTATGTACGGCTTGAATAATATGCGCATAGAATGTGGGTGATGAATTTGGAATGCATGGTATATTCTTATCGATTCATCACCTTGCCTGATATTTTACGTTTAATTGTGCATGCTCCTTTGCCATCATCTAACACTCACTTTTATCTAACAATAATTTTTTATTCTATTTCAAGTATTTAAAATAGTAACAATATTTTTTAAATGATTTTATTTAAGTATATCTTAGTAAAATATGAGAAACTCGCAGTTCTTACTTTTTCTCAAAATTGTGTGATATAAAGTCAGAATTCTATAAATTCGCAGTTGCAAAAAATAAAATCTGAATTGCGATATAAAAACTCACAATTCTGGCTTTTTTTCTCGCAAAAGTGAGTTTGTATCTCTCGATTCTGTCTTTTATTCTCGCAATTCCGAGTTTATATCTTTCAATTCTGACTTTTTTCTCGCAATTCTTACTTTTTTCTCAGAATTGTGAGACATAAATTTACAATTGTGAGTTATAGTCCAATTCTGAGGGGAAAAAAAAAGACTGATGTTTTCTCAGAATTGTGAGTTTATATCTCACAATTCTGAATTAATAACAGTTGTCGCAGTTGTTATAAAGTCAGAATTGCAAGATGTAAACTCGAGAAATAAAGTCAGAATTGTGAGATATAAATGTTTAAATCTCGCAATTCTGAGGTTTTTTCTCGCAGTTGTGAATTTATATCACACAATACTGACTATATCTCGCAACTGCGAGTTTATATCACACAATTTAAAGAAAAAAGTCAGAAGTGTGAGTTTATTTCTCGCAATTCTGACTTCAGTTCTTAAAATCGCGACTTTATTTCGCAGAATAGCACGCTTAAATCTCGCAATTCTTTTTTCTTGCAATTGCGAGTTTATATCACACAATTCTGACTTTATAACTTTATAAAAAAAAATTGCATTTACCTTTTTAAAACAATTTTATTCAGTGACGGAAACTGCCTTCCATATGTACTATCATTTTTAAAATACATTTAGACAAAACAGTATAGAAATTTAATATTAACCATTAAATATCTAACAATTTTTTTTTTAATCTTATTTCAAGAAATCAGAATAGTAACAATATTTTTTTAATTATTTTAATTTTAGCAAGATGTAGACTTGCAATTCTGAGAAAAAAAGTCAATCTGACACTCATTGTTATCTAACAATATCTAACAATAACTTATTTTATCTTATTTCAAGTAATAATAGAAAAAAAAATGTAAATATTTTAATTAGTTAATTATATCTTAGATAAGTATGCAGTATAAACTTGCAACTTCGAGTTTATATCACTCAGTTCGAGGAAAAAGTCGGAACTGCAAGTTTATATCTCGCAATTCTGAGTTTTTCTTGCAACTGAGTTTATATCACAATACTGACTTTATGTCTCCCAACTTCGAGTTCATATCACTCAATTTGAGAAAAAAAGTCAGAACTGCGAGTTTATCTGAGTTCAGTTCTTAAAATAGCGACTTTATTTTGCAGAATAGCAAGTTTAAATCTCGCAATTGTGAGTTTATATCACATAACTGACTTTATATCTTGCAAGTTCGAGTTTAAATCACTCAGTTCGAGGAAAAAAAGTCAGAACTGCGAGTTTATATCTCGCAATTCTGAGTTCAGTTCTTAAAATTGCGACTTTATTTTGCAGAATAGCAAGTTTAAATCTCACAATTCTGAGTTTTTCTTGCAACTGTGAGTTTATATCACAATACTGACTTTATATCTCGCAACTCTGAGTTTATATCACTCAATTCGAGAAAAAAATCAGAACTGCAAGTTTATATCTCGCAATTTTGAGTTCAGTTCTTAGAATTGCGACTTTATTTTGCAGAATAGCAAGTTTAAATCTCGCAATTCTGAGTTTTTCTTGCAATTGCGAGTTTATATCACACATTTCTGACTTTCTTGAGAACATTTTTTAGAAAAAAGTCAGAATTGCAAGATTAAAAAATAGCAATTACCTTTTTATTAAGTTTATTAAGTTTAATTAAGTTTATTATTCAGTGGCGGAAATGGGCTTCCACATGTAATATTAGTTTTAACATATTTTTAGACAAAATAGCATAGTATTTTAATATTGCCCATTTATCAGCTTATCTGTAATGTTAAAATCATAAGTTGAGTTCACTGTCAGGCAGCTGTTTTCCAAACTACGGGAAGTATGATTGGCAGTGGCGAGTCATAAACCAAGCCAGCCAGATCATAAAAAGAAAATCAGGAAAATGTGAGCGGCGCCTCACACATGTAAGAACTGAAAGTGTGTGAAAGGGTCGGTGTGCCCTTGACGGCAACAGATCCAATTGTGCGTTTGTGAGTCATGCGTTGTGAAAGTTGTTGAGCTGTAGCATTAGTCATCGTCGGGGAGTGAACGTGATCAGGGATGAACTCAGAGGGAAAGAAACTCATTCACCTTACCTCCTGTGGTCCCGTGACAGGAAAATGTGAGGGGAGTTTTGCAACAGTCAAAGAGGAAATCAAAACAAAGGAAAAGTTCAAATTCTGTAATCTCTGTAAAATTTGAACTGTCTCTTTAAGTAGGTGGTGTAGAGTTGTGCGAGTGGGCTGGATGTCTCTCATCTATGTCTGTTTCAATGTCCATTGCGCGTTCGTTCAGGACAGGCACACTTTGTTTGCGAGTATTTCGCTGTGTGAGGGTGTAAATGCTTGCGGTCTGTCCAGTCCTGTTCAGGGGGATGACAGGATGTTCATGTGACTGCTGTGTGTGTGTGGGTGGGTGTTACTCTGTACTGTGTGGGTTATGGGTGTGGGTTGTGATTATAGGCGTCTCATGCCAAGAACTCACAGCACTTCAGTCTGACACAACAACAACAAACCGACGCGCGGCAGATGCAGCCAGACCGATAGAAACATACCTCACACGCACATTTTTATTGCCTCATTCATGATAGTTCATATGTTAATGAGTGCTAACTCAAATATGAGACATGTTTAAGTGATTCGGTGTGGAAAATGCCTGGTTGGAGGCGGCCGCCATTGCGATTTTCCCAGATAAAGCTTTTAGTCATTGTGCACTCCCACACCGAAACACCTTTATTAGAACACACAACAGGAAGTACTTGACTGTTCATATATAATGTAGACACTGCAGAGAGACTCTTACTTTGTCATTAATATGAATCACTAAATGCTGTCTAGATTTAATTTCTAGCTGATGACGGAGTGGAAACATAGGCTCTGTTTGAAGGCATCTTGAGATGTTTCCTCATAAGTGAGTGATTTGCAACACTCTATACAAGCAGCAAATCCTTTTGGATTGTAAATAGCGCTCTGGCTAATTTGTTGTGGAAAATCTGCAGAATAGATTTAATGCTAATAGCATTAATCAAAATTTACATTTATTAAGTGAGTATATTAGATATATAGAATTTTCTTAAATGTATATATTCATATTAGCCGAGTGTAACACACTCTTATTTGTAGCCGATTAATCGTGATTAATCACATCCAAAATAAGTTTTTGCTTACATAATATGTGTGTATATTATGTATAATTATGTATATATAAATACACACATATACAGTATATATTTTGAAAATACTTACATGTATATATATTTTTATTCATATAATAAATATTATATATTTAATATATAAACATAACTTTCTTTTTTAAATATATCCATGCATGTATTTATATATACATAATAAAAATATACAGCACACATATATTATGTAAACAAAAACTTTTATTTTTGATGTGATTAATCATGATTAATCGTGATTAATTTCAAATAATCGCATCCAAAATAGGTTTTTGTTTACATAATATGTGTGTATTGTGTATAATAATAATAATAATAATAATAATAATAATAATAATAATAATAATAATATATATATATATAAACACACACATACAGTATATATTTTGAAACAAACTTTTATTTTTGATGTGATTCATCATGAATAATTGCGATTAATCGCATCCAAAAGTTTTTGTTTACATAATGCATGTGTGTATTGTTTATATACAGTCTATATAAAGTATATATTTTGAAAATATTTACATGTATATATTTTTATTTATATAATTAATATTATATTTTTAATATGTAAACATAACATTTTCATATGTTAATTAAATATATCCATGCATGTGTGTGTATTTATATATACATAAAAATACACAGCACACACACATATTATGTAAACAAAATCTTATTTTGGGTGCGATTAATTGCGATTAATCATTTGATAGCACTAGAATTAAGTAATGTCAATTTGATTAATGCTTTCAGTTAGAAATACTGTATGTGAGTAGTACTCTTAATTAATATATTAAATTAATTTTGATTTTAATGCTCAATTATTAGTGCATATTAAATAAATTGCTTTTTATTAATACTTTTGGCTACTAAAAACAGTAACTCTCATTTATTTTTAAATAAGTAAATTGATTTTATTAATGCTTTTGGCTACAAATGCTACAAATAACAGTATATATATAAAATTATTATTATTTATTTATTTATTTTCTTTTTCGCTTTGTCCACCATCTTAAACTGATTTTTTATTTTATGTATTTATTTATTAAATCTGAGACTTAAAGCTTGCCACAGCGGAATTTGGGATTTAGGTTCTGCAAAAAACACGTGATGCTGCCTGAATCTTTGACCAAAATAGGTTATCTTAAAAGACTGGTGCCTAAAATGTCTGTCTCTGTCCAGGCAGGCAGCTTGATTTTGTAACCAAGCTAATGTGTGTCGCAAGTACGTGTTTATTGTTTAGACAGGCTACTCAACAAGCTTGCATATCGTCAGTTGCAGCGTGTCCTGTTGCCTGAGAAAGAGCCGTTACGTCGACAGGTGTCAAAAGACAAATGCAACCACACCTACCGAAGTCTATTTCTGTCCATAAACGCATCCGTATTTGGAGCCATGGGGGATAAACAAACATCCCAAAGTCCCTGTATTGCCCTCAACGAAGGCTTGCTTTAGCAGCAAATTGCTTTTTCTTTAGTGTCGCCAAAGAATGTGTTGGCGTCTCGCTTTAAGTAAGTCGCTGGTTCATCATACGGAATATGTCTCTGCATGCATGTGTATATTTCGAGGCATAATTTGCCACCCTTTGAGAATTCATCATCACATAACAGCTGGCTGAATGAATTCCATAAAGTTCACGCTCTATTTTTTTACATCTATTTCCAAACTGCTCTAGATTCGGCGTGTCCCTGTGGTAAAGCGTTACTGGAAGAGATGCTTGGTCATGACAGGACTTGCTGTAAGGGGCATGAGAGGGCCAGTTCTTTGGGTTTGGTCATCACAGGGCAGATATTGAGAAAAACATGTTCTTCCTTTGAGTCACATCAAAAGCAGTGTGGTCTGAAAGCAATGCCATACCTTCTGATTGAGTCGCTGTTCCGTTTCCTGCTTCCCATGTTCTTTGCATTTCGAACGTGCTGCGACACGCTCACCCCGAATGCGTTTACACCTCAGAAAGACTTGGAAATAAAACACAATGCTGATTAGTTTCCCAGATATTTACTTGGAATATGACGTCAGTGTTACAGAATGTGCAACGATTGACTTTGGTTTCCTTCTTCTAAGATTTAGTGACACAAACATATTTTGCTCCACATTTCTTACGTCATTGGTTGTCTCAGTTTCGCAAGCTTAGCTTAGCCCAGTTCCCAAATTATTTTGACAGGTCCAGTGTTGTTTTTTTTGGGAAGACACAACTTTCCTCAACCCTCAGTGAAGTGCAGGATTGCACAGTTTCCTTTCTGCTGCGGCTGACACTCTTTTTAAGAAAAAAGCTGTAGCTCAGCGGATTCTCTCGACCTTGAAACAGCAATTAGCCACTGATCAGTAGATTAATTATGGGTCTCCAAGAGTGAATAATAGTGAGAGTTCGCAGCAACCCTCCACGTGCTACGTCTAACGGTATTAGTCCACTCGCCTCTCACCAAGATCGTCCAAAACCACAAGAAACTCTAGTTGTAACAGAAGCAGGACAATGATCCTCAGTCAAAGCCAATCACCTGGGTGGCCATGATTCATCCAAATCCATCATGGGAGTTACTTGTTCCTGAATGTGAACAACGAGTCTTTAGAACACAAAAAATAAATCAACTTGTAAAATTGTGAATTGTATATTGTGTCCATAAACTGGACCTCAGTGGTGGCCAACAGGTTGAAGGTTCGAATTGCAGAGTCAACGCAGCTTTAAAGAGCTCTACACAATCCCAGCTGAGGAATAAGGGTCCTATTTAGCAAAACGATTGGAGGTGAAGGAGAAACTGAGATGTGTGAAGTCATGGACGGGCGTTGCAGAGCTTGTGCAAGACAAGCATTTGTGGTTTAAAAGTATGTACATTTTTTTTGAATGACAGATTGTTGTTTCGCTAGATAAGACCCTTATTCCTCAGCTGGGATCACGTAGAGCCTTTTAAAGCTACATTGAAACTGCAGTTTGGATTTTTAACTTTGTTGATCCCCATTGAAGTCCACTATATGGAGAAAAATCCTGGAATGTTTTCAACAACATTCTTTTCAAGTGAAGAAAGAAAGACATGAACATCTTGGATTACATGGGGTTGACTAAATTATCAGGAAATTTGAATTCTAGAGTGAACTAATCCTAGTTCACTTCCAGAAAAAAAATAGTTCAGATAATTTACTCACCCCCTTGTCATCCAAGATGTTCATGTCTTTCTTTCTTCAGTCATAAAGAAATTAATTTTTGAGGAAAACATTTCAGGAATCCTCTCCATAAAATGGACTTCTACACTGTAAAAAACAACTTGTTGAGTCAACTTAGAATAATTTGTTACCTGGCTGCCTTAAAATTTTAAGTTCAGTCAACTCTAATAAAGTTTATTCAACTTGAAATGTTAAATTATACTAAGTCACAACTTAGATATTTGAGTTGATTCAACTTAAAATTTTAATGCAGCTGGGTTACTTACCCATCTGTTAAGTCTAGCAACCACAATTATCTAAGTTGTTACTTAGTACAACTTAACATTTCAAGTTGACTAAACTTATTTGAGTTGACTGAACTTAAAATTTTAGTGCAGCAGGGTAACAAATTATTTTAAGTTGACTCAACAAATTGTGTTTTTTGTTTTTTACAGTGTATGGTGCCCCTGAGTTTGAACTTCCAAAATGCAGTTTAAATACAGCTTCAAGGGGCTCTAAACAATCCCAGACGAGGAATAAAGGTCTTATCTAGCGAAACAATTGGTTATTTTCTTAAAAAAATGTATATACTTTCTAACCTCAAACGCTCATCTTGTCTAGGTCTGCGTGAACTCTGTTTTTTTTTCCGGTTCAAGACAGTGAGGATATGTTGAAAAACTCCCATCTCATTTTCTTCTCCAACCTCAAAATCAAAACCAAGTGTTTACAAAGTGAATGTGCAAAGGTCAAGCGCTCTTTACAAAAAAAAAGGTAAAATAGCGATGTAGGGCGATTTTGAAGTTGGAGGAGAAAATGAGATGGGAGTTTTTTGACATAACCTAACTGTCTTGAACTGGAAGAAAACAGAGTTCACGCAGACATAGACAAGATGAGCGTTTGAGGTTATAAAATTGTATAAATTGTACATGTTATTAGAAAAATAACCTCCTCGTCTGGGATCGTTTAGAGCCCTTTCAAGCTGGAAGTTCAAACTCAGGAGCACCATTTAAGTCCATTATATGAAAAGGAATCCTGAAATGTTTTCCTTTAAAAAACATAATTTCATTACGACTGAAGAAAGAAAGACGTGAACATCTTGGATGACAAGGGGGTGAGTACATTATCTGTAATTTTTTTGTTCTGGAAGTGAACTACACCATTAAGAACCACTTATTTTTAGTGAATCAAAAACAAACAGTGCAGTCCGATTCTTGAACCAATGGCACTTATGAACCAGTTCTTTTAATGAATCATTCAGACTCACAAACACTTCAGTCAAAACTATTTGATATGTCTGGGAATTATGGCCTAGTTTGCAATCTGAATCAAATGTGACAATAAAAAAGTATGTAATTATAAAATAAAGGCAGGAAAACATGTTTTTTGATTCAGTTGTTCATTCAAACCAATGTTTGATTCACAAAAAACTGACACAGAAGAGAATAAGTCGTTATTTTTGTTTTTTTTTCACACACAAAGTATTCTCGTAGCTTTATAAAATTACGATTGAACCATTGATGTTACATGGACTATTTTAACGATGTCCTTACTACCTTTCCGGGCCTTGAACGTGTCAGTTCTACGCAGGGTCAGAAAGCTTTCGGATTTCATCAAAAATATCTTAAATTGTTTTCTGAAGATGAACGAAGATAATACAGATTTGGAATGACATGAGGGTGAGTAATTAATGACAGAATTTTCATTTTTGGGTGAACTATCCCTTAAAAACACAGTGTGTAAAAACCAGTGTAGTCTGCTTCATAACCAAACGACTCTTTAGAGCCACGTCTAATGAATCATGCAAAAAGACTGATATTGAATGTGAAAATAAATACTAATTCAATTTTAAAAAACTGTATCATTAACAAATTATTTGTATTTTGTAACCAAATGTCTACTTTTCTAAAAGAGAATTAAATGAATCACATTTTGAATTAAAATAATATAATTTAATATGATAATATTAAATAAACGTGTGAGACCATATTGGCAATCTGAGATTTAAATAAAATAAAATTAATAAGAAAAAATACTAAAAACAAAAAAATCCCAAAAATTAAATGGTATGATCAAAAGCGAAACCGGATCAAGATGTGAATCACACCGAAAGCTTGCGAATCACAATTTTATCATGTAATCTGTACCGATACCCAACCCTACAGATTTGCGTCCCATTTCAGATGCATACAACAAAAAATGCTTCTGAGTCTAGTCAGACATCTCCTTCCTGCATGAGTGGGTGGCTCTCGGCCAAAATCAGCGGACAAGGTTTTATGCAAATAGTCAAAAGTCTGGCTTTGCGAAAGTGCCAGTGAAAAGTTACAGGATGCCGGATTAGGGGAAGTGGTACTTTATGCCGATATTTGCACATCCCTTTTTTCAAAATGTCTGAGGTTTGACCAGAAAATGGTTTTTCTTTCACATGGTCTCCATAAAGGGCAAATCCTACATTGTGGTGCGGTGCCTAGGTGTGACCTTTGAGCCTTGGAGTAGGAAGGAAAGCGGGAACGTGAGGGATGGAGAAAAGCAATTGTTGACAGAGGAAGGACAACAGACTCAGCTTTCCCTTGGCGGACGGAATGATGGCTCAGCAGGATGAGTGGGTGTCAGAGTGGGATTAGAGCATCATCCATTTGTTCTCTTTTGTTTTTCCGCTCGCTCCCCATCCTTCCCCCTCTTTTTCCCATATGCCGTCCTGCTCGGTCTCTCTTAGGGGAATTAGGATTTTCCAAATAAACACAAGTTAACGTTTACGTCTGCCAGCGAGATGGAGTAGCGCTTCATTAACCTTGCATTGTCTTTCCCTGGGCTGCGCAGACAGGCTATTAAACAGGCTCGCAGATTCTTCATGTGTCTGAAAATGGAAAAGCGAAGCCTGCGTTGACAGACTACACAAACACACGCTCAAAACAGTGTAGGATCAAATGGCTTCAACTAATGTTTCTTCGTAGGTGTAAACCAAAACTATAATTCAACTCAAACCATGGACCACAGAACATCGATGTGGTAAAAAAAGGCTGTTATATCATTATGAATGATCTTTCATTGTTGTTACTGGGATTATGCAACAACGTTCCAGTGGTTTTCTCGTGAGTCATAATAAAACTACAGCATTCCAGACCAAAGATTTACCACTTCTAAGAGCGCTGTCCAAACCGAGTACGAAAGTAGACAAAAATGTACTGATTTTTACAATATTACAGTCAGACGTTCACCTGAAAAGGACATTTTAAAAGAACTGTATATATTTCTTAATTCTACTTTTAAGTAACGGTTTCATACCATATTGAAGACTCATATTTTGTCTGCTCTGTCGCTGGTGCCGCACACAGATTGGTATCGCTGTTTCCATGTAATGGGTTGAAACTCCATTTTTAGATGGTCTATCATGTGTGTCCTCCTGCATGGGTGACTCCATAAGCGTGACATCTGACAAATAATGAAACACCCATGAGAATAATGACTGTAAACTAAAAGAAATTCACCACAGCTCATTTAACTGTATATAACTATTCCACTAGGAACACTATGGCATTGAAAGCAAGTCTACCTAGTGTACTGAACTCCTGTACATCCTCGGGTCTCAAATGATCATGTATTGAAAGTGGAGTTGTGTTCTTGCTAGGCCTCAAAATCTGAGACGTCAAGAAACTGTATGTAGCATAATTATAGAAGCATTTGCGTTTTATATGCAAATGTCCACTTTTATAAAAAACAATTAAGGATAATTAAATATTTTCTTAAATATTGAGAGCACTGTAAAAATGCAAATGCATATTTTCCAGTTTGTGAAACATTTTGAGTCTCAAATACTAAAAAATGCTCTTTTCTTGAAACAACATAAAAACCCTTGTCAGACCAATCAAAATTACCCCAACTAGTCAAACACAGTTGTCTGAACAAAGAATTTCATACTGTTTAAATGTTAAGGCTTTGTGAGTTCCCAGCATGCATTGCAGCTTGAATAAATTATGCAGTTACTGTTATAGGATTATTGTTTTGCTGTTTGCTGACTTAAAGGAGAAGTCCACTTCCAGAACAACAATTTACAAATGATTTACTCACCCCCTTGTCATCCAAGATGTTCATGTCTTTCTTTCTTCAGTCGTGAAGAAATTGTGTTTTTTGAGGAAAATGTTTCAGCATTTTTCTCCACATAATGGACTGATATGGTGCCCAGAGTTTGAACTTCCAAAATGCAGTTTAAATGCGGCTTCAAACGATCCCAAATGCGTTTGTATACGATCCCAGCCGAGAAAGAAGGGTCTTATCTAGTGTAACGATCAGCTATTTTAATAAAAAATAATACAATTTATATACTTTTTGATGGCAAATACTCTGCCTGAACTCTGTTTTTTTCCGGTTCATGTCAGTTAGGGTATGTCGAAAAACTCCCATCTCATGTTCTCCCTCAACTTCGAAATCGCCATGTATCGCTGTTTTACCTTTTTTGTTAAGGGTGTTTGATCTTCTCTGCATGTTTACTTTGCACCGACCCTTTTTTGGGTTGGTACTTCTGCAGAGATGTAGGAGGATTTTGAAACAATTTTTGAAGTTGAGTGAGAAAATACGATCAGAGTTTTTCGACATACCCTAACTGTCTTGAGACAGAATACACAGAGTTCACGGAGAGCAAGACAAAACGAACGTTTCAGATTAAAAAGTATTTAAATTGTTTTTTTTAAAAAATGAAAATAACCGATCATTTTGCTAGATAAGACCCTTCTTCCTCAGCTGGGATCGTTTACAACCGCATTTGGGATCGTTTGAAGCCACATTTAAACTGCATTTTGGAAGTTCAAACTAAGGGCACCATATCAGTCCATTATATGGAGAAACATCCTGAAATTTTTCCTCAAAAAACAATTTCTTTATAACTAAAGAAAGAAAGACATGAACATCTTGGATGACAAGGGGGTGAGTACATTATACGTGAAACTTTGTTTTGGAAGTGGACTTCTCCTTTAATTTAAACTTTTTGTTCTTGTTTTGTCATTATTGTTAGTACTTTGTTGCACTGTGATGCAAAGAGCTCATCTTTATAACATTTGTTGATTACGACTGTTCTTGAGGTTTGTGTGTCTAGTTTTGAGGCCTAGAGAATATTCTGTTTGCTGGATATCTTAGTCTTGTAAGATGTTTTACAAACAGACAATGCTGTCTACATATTAGACTAAGTTATACATGAAGGTTTCTACAACAATTCACTGTTTGTCATTTGTAAATAAACAAAAAATTGATACATAAAAAAAAAAAATACCTCAAAAACATTTATCTTTGTTTCAGTTGCTGTGACAAGACTTTTTTTTTATGTTGGCTAAACAAAGCATCTTTACTGGGAAAAACTAAAAAACTATTGTTGAGAGAACTCAAAAGTCTTACTGCATCAAGTTGCCTTATTTTTTTTTTAAGTTTTCTAAAAGTATTTTTTCATCGCAAATCAGGAAAATAATAATAATAAAATGTAAACAAAAACATCCCAAAATCAAATGCTAAAAATCACACAAATATTTGCATTTTGCATCCACATGTTATTTTTATAAGCATTGAATTCTATAAAATATACTGGCCCAAACACAGAAAATTTGAGATTTGAAGTTTCTGAGGAAAAAGTAAATGAATTAATTAATTTAAAAAATAATAATACAATTAAAACAAAGATCCCAAAATCAAATAGTCCCACAGATCATGTTTTCATGCCATTTCAGGTCTTAACCCTTTAACAGTCACTCCCATTTTTGAACACAGACATAAAAATGCACTATCCAGACTTAAATTTGTATAATTCATGAATGAAAACAAAATTTTGTAATATGATTTTGATGTACATTTTCCATGGTAATGCAATGTCTGATTTTAAAATGCCTTTCAAAGGATGAATTTTGAAATTTTAAGTCTTGAGCTGATATATAATTTCTTATGATATCTAAAGCGTGATACGGAAAAAGGCAATGAAGGAAGTCTTTTCTGACGAAGGTCAGAACTCATGTTATGAGGTAGATTTTTTAAGTTGCACTCTTGATTAATCCATTACTTTTCCTACATAATTTCTAACACAAAAATATGGTAAAATATCTATTTAGGAGTCTTAGACCTTTCCAACAATGTACAGTTTGTCATGATTAGATTAGGATTTATTTGTAATATGGTAAAGTAATCTTAGGATGGGTGGACGGTGACAGTTAAAGGGTTAATGTAACAAAGAGGTTATACAGGTCATTCTACAGAATTGGTGCAAACTGCTGTCCCAAAGCCAAAAACACAAAGCATTGAAGTATTCAAATCTTAGATGTTTACTAAAATCCTTCTATTATCTATTGAAACCCGCAATAATATTTAAAATATCAGTAAGCTTAATATACTCAAAATCATCATTTATTGGGTCATTTAAAATGCGAGGTGGCTAAACCAATGATGAAATAATTTTTGTATTTTGTATTTTTTGTAAGTTCTAAAAGTGGAGTTCTCCTTTAAAGGCTTATTACCGTGATTTATTTGGTTTATTAATAAACGTGCGACTAGTAGTCGACCAATGCTTAAAATGAACGACTACTAGTCAGAACCAGAAAAATCTTTGAACGCTAAGCAGACCAGGACCAAACGAACCAAGAGAAAACATATGAACGCACCCTTATACACTTTTTAATTTTATATTTTGTAATATTTGCGTTGTTTATTTTTCTACTAAGAATTTATTTCTCATCCAATATTTTGTGGCACTGCCTCCTCGGAGAAAACGCCTCTGATATATGCACATACAATGCGCTTTAAAACTCTGATTGGAACAAAGAATCATGCAAATACACAATGTAATATTATATAGTCCCTTCAGCATTCTGCGTTAATATTAAATCAGTCAGTCGTATTTCTCCAGTTGTGTCTTATTTGTCATCAGTCACCATTGGGAACTGGGACACGCTAAATTGTTTAATAACAGACTTTCGCTTGTTCTCACGCACATGTCGTGTCGGAGCGGCGCGCAAGTTGCCCCCGCACCAGCCCTTAGCTCTGAGCGCTCGAGGAGTACGAAAGCATTGATTTCTTTGCTATCAGTCAGAGAAAAGCCGTTTTCTTGCTGGAAACTGAAACTGAATAATTTATTTCCTCATTCAATTTTTATTGCGCTCTCCTGGTGGAAAAATAATGCTTCCTCAATTAGACGGTGTCTCTCCCCCACTATCCTGCTATCTCGCCTCTTCCTGACGCGGTCTCACTCTCCAGCTCTCCTCTGGGCGGTTAAATGTGGACAGTGGCTGAGCGTCGGAAGTCATGGAGTGTGACAAAGAGCCACACACGGAGAGGAGAATTAGATCATGTAATCTGAACTGCTGGCACTGGTGTAACTACAACTAACTGTATTACACACTGGCCATCTGTAGCCATTACGTTCTAGTGGTTGATGCTGCACTAATGTCTAAACAGAAGAGGACAAATGTATTTGGAAGAGCAGGTTTATGGCCGTAAACAATTATACAACAGTTCGTTCCAGTCCTCTGATATGATTGGCAAAGCAGCCATCCAAGAGTGCGGAATGTATATAAGAAATATTTTAGCTTTAATTTAATCGACAACATCTGGGGCGTGTTGATTACCGTACAGAATTCGCAGTAATAATATTGATTTGTCACGGGGAGTCATTACATTTTGATGTAATTTGTTTTGCTTTTTTCTTTAGAAAAATATGCACCAATAAATTGTGCACAATAAGGCGTAAGAAAGATTATTAAGAAAGTATGCTCCAGTGTTACTTTTGGTATTACTTATACTGTTATAGTGTTTATTAATATCTTAAATTAGCTTTTATTTTTTTTAGATTTTCAGGTTTTCATTAGTAAATTGTATTTTTATTTCATTTTTGTTTGCTTTCTAAGTTTTTATGTTTTTTTCCATCTAATATCTAATATTTTACTTACCGAAATTCATACTATTATAATATTTATTACTATTTTAAATTACCTTTTTATTTTCGGATCTTAACTTTAATTTTAGTTTAGTAAATGCGTTATGCACCTTTGGGATTTTATTATTATTTTTTTTTTAGATATTTCTATTTAATTCATTTGATTTTAGTTTCAGTTTGTACTTTGACTCTTCTTTTTCTGCCAGATTTTAGTTGTAGTTTAGTAAATTTGTTATGTGCTTTTGTGATTTTTATTTTATTTGTTTTATTTTATTTGCTTTTGTAATTTAATTCAGTTTTAATTTAAATAATGTTAGTAGTACTTCAGCTATCTTATTTTATTTAGTTGCAAAGGCAACATTTTATTTTTATTTCATTTTTGTTTACATTTTTAAAGTTTTCATCTAATATCTAATATTTCAGTTAACAATGCATACTTTTATAGTACTTATTAATATTTTAAATCAGCTTTTATTTTTATTATTATTATTTTTTTTTTTTTTAGATTTTTTAGGTTTTAATTTTTTAGTTCAGTAAATTTGTTGTGTGTTTTCGTCATTTTATATATATATTTAGATATGTCATTTATTTCAGTTTTAATTTAAATAATTGTTCTTAAACTCTCTTTTTTAGTTACTTGCAAATGAAATATTTTATTTTTATTTAATTGTGTGTTTTTAAATATCTAATATTTTAGTTAACAAAATGCATATACTGTTATAATATTGCTTTTATTTTTAGATGTTCAGATCTTAATTGTAATTTTATTTTAGTGAATTTGTTATGTGCTTTTGTTATTTTTATTATTACTTTTTTAGATATTTTCATTAATTTATTTCAGTTTTAATTTAAATAATTGTTGTACTTCAACTCTCTTACTTTAGTTAGTTGCAAAAACATTTTATTTCATTTTTGTTTACATTTTTAGTTTTCATCTAATATCTCATATTTTACTTAAAATGCATACTATTATAGCACTTATTAATATTTTAAATTAGCTTTTATTTTTAGATCTTCAGAATTTAATTTTAGTTTACTAAATTTGTCATGTGCTTTTGCCATTATATTTTTTAGTTATTCTATTTAATTTATTTTATTTCAGTTTCAATTCAAATAATTGTAGTTGAAGTTTTGAAGTTTTAAATAATTTTAGTACTTTAACTTTCTTATTTTAGTTAGCTGTTTTTATTTTTATTTAATTTTTGTTTATTTTTAAAGTTTTCATCTAATATTAATATCTTAAATTAGTTTTTATTTTTAGATTTTGATGTTAGTTTTAATTTAGTAAATTTGTTACGTGCTTTTGTCATTTTTATTTTTTTTAGATATTTCTATTTAATTTATTTCATTTTAATTTTAATTTAAATAATTGTTTTTCATTCTTGTTTATGTTTTTAAAATTTTCATCTTACATCTAACATTTTAGTTAACAAATGCATACTATTATAGTACTTACTAATCCTTTAAATTAGCTTTTATTTTTTAGATTTTCTGATTTTAATTTAGTTTAGTAAATTTGTTACGAGCTTGTGTCATTTTTTAAAGATATTTCTATTAAATTTATTTTATTTCAGTTTTAATTTAAATAATTTTAGTACTTTAACTTTCTTGTTTTAGTTAGTTGTTAGTTGCAAAAGCAATATTTTATTTTTATTTCATTTTTGTTTGTTTTTAAAGTTTTCATCTAATATTAATATCTTAAATTAGTTTTTATTTTGATGTTAATTTTAATTTAGTAAATTTGTTATGTGCGTTTTTCATTTTTATTTATTTATTTATTTATTTTAGATATTTCAATTTAATTTATTTTATTTTAATTTTGTTCCAAAGACAACATTTTATTTGTATTTATTTTTTGTTTACATTTTTAAAGTGTTCATCTACTATCTAATATGTCAGTTAACAAAATGCATACAATTATAGTATTTATTAATATTTTAAATTAGCTTTTATTTTCAGATTGGCTTAGCAAATTTGTTTACTAAGTGTGCTTTTGTCATTTTTATTATTTTTTTTAGATATCTGTAATTCAAAAATTCAAAAGTCAAATTTGCTTACTAACCTTTTCTGAGCAGCCATATCCAATTTTACAACTTAATGGTGTAAAACCTAAACCCTAAAACGACTGTACAAATAGTAATCTGAAGATCTTTGAAACTTAAATAAAACCGATTTTAAGAAGAATTAAAGTGTTTATATAAAATGTTATTTTAGCAATACTATTATAGTTTTGTTTTAATTTAATAATTTTTAGTAATTTTGTTGTATTTTTATTTCATTTTATTTTGTTATTTTTTATTAGTAATTTTATATTAGTTTTTAGTTTTAGGTAGTTTAGCATGTCAAGCTAAACTAAATAAAAATGAAAAATGTTGCTGAAGTAAAACTAAGTTTTTAAGATTTTATTTAATGATGTAAAAACTAAACCCTAAAACGACTGTACAAATAGTAATTTGAAGATCTCTGAAACAGATTTTAAGACGAATTGAGGTGTTTATATAAAATGTTATTTCATAAATTCATATTTCATATATATTCATGTTATTTTAGTAATACTGTTATAGTTTTTCAATAATATGATTTTTTGTTTTAATTTAATCATTTTTAGTAATTTTGTTGTATTTTTATTTATTTATTTATTAGTAATTTCATATTAGTTTTCAGTTTTAGGTATTTTAGCATGTCAAGCTAAACTAAATAAAAAAAGAAAAATGTTGCTAAAATTAAAACAAGCATTTTAAGATTATATTTAACTTCAGTTAATATTATGTAATTTTAAGTAATGAGAAATGGTTTTTATGGTTATAGTTTTAGTTTATCTATAACAACAGCGCACTGAACCCGGAATATTCCTTATCGACTCTATTTAAAGAACGGCCATATAAAAGCATTATTACCTGTGACCGAAATACAGCACTACAGCGTGATTGCGAGTGTGATATTGCTTAAACCAAAAGATTTAAATCAGGATGTCAGGTGCCTCTGGGTAGAGGGGGTAGAATAAAAACAGAAAGGCATTGTGGGTGGATGGTGAAGGATACAGAGCGAAAGAGAGAGAGAGAGAGAGACAGAGAGAGAGAGAGTTGGTCTGCTCACCCCCCTGGTTTAGCCAAAGCTATCCTGGCGTCCTCTGCATTCAAACTTGGCTACAACAACTGATGGGTGATCAGAGCCAGAGCGGCCTCTTTGACCCCTGCAGGTGCTTGGGTGATGTGGTCAGGTGTGCATAACGGCATAAGAATCAAGCAGCTTGATGAGAGAGAGAGAGAGAGAAAGAGAAGGTGGGAATGAAGCAACGGCTGATGGCGACTAAAAAACTGCAGCGGGCTCTCCAGGCAAGAGATGAAATATTTGCAATTCTGCCTGGTCCCTGGGCTGCAGGCCTACACTCCATTTATATGGAAATGAGTTTGTCTTTGCTAAGGTGGGGATGGAGAGAGAGAGAGAGCGAGCGGGAGAGAGCGAGAGGGAGGGGAAAAGGGGAGTGAGATCAGACTTGGTCACTGTGATTTTTCTACACTTGTCGTTTAGGAGAGTTTTAGAAAGTGAGATTCTAGAACGTTCGCAATGCATTTAACTTCTGGAGTGTGATGGAATATAAAGTTTGTATAGTGGAACAAGCTGAGTAATAGGAAATAATTGATTTTGTCTAGCAGCATTTGGTTGAATCTTTAAACCTAAGCTATGATATACTGGTTACTATTATTGTTCATGTAGCTTTTAGTAGATGAGAAATCTATTTTAAATCTATACAATTATTGTAAATATTTTTTGTACATCTGAAATACATTTATTTAATAACAAATGTATTTTTAAATGTTAAATAACACTAATGTATTAAAAATTCATATATATTATTTTAAAAATCTAAAAATGTATACATACATTTTGAAATGTATTTTCTTTTTTACAGTTATTTTAAATAAAGTTATATTTATACATCTGAAATAATGTGAATTTTATTATACACTGTGTGCAGAATTATTAGGCATGTTGATATTCTGGTCATATTTTTTTTCCAAACACATTTTACCAATTCCAAACCACATCAGTCTTAATAACTACTATTAATTTTGTATTTAATCATTTGTAAGTGATATATAATTGTCCGTGAAGGCTGGAAGTGAAAAACTCCTTATATTCAGGTGTGCAGAATTATTAGGCATGTTTTCGTTTACAGCTAAAATGAGCCAAAAAAGAGATTTAACCCAGACTGAAAAGTCCAAATTATTAAATGCCCATGAGAAGAATGCAATACTAATGCATTACAAGAATTTGCAAAGTTAAGGCTTGACCATTGGACAGTGAAATGCTTGTTGAGTCTGCATGGTCAGAAAAAACAGGTGGAGAAGAAAAGATGCATGTTAACTGCAAAAGAATTAGGAATTAAGGTGAAGAATTAGGTGTGACACCATCAGGAACCGTTTCCAGTTCTCCAGCGCCACCATTTTCCAGAACTGCAACCTACCTGGAGTCTTCAGAAGTGCAATGTGTCAGGTTCTCAGAGACTTTGCTTGGTAAAAAATCCTAAAAAATGCCCCTGACTTAATAAGAATAACAAGCTGACGTCTTGTGAAATACATGAAGACAGTTTTTTTATATGCTTTAGAGACAGATAAGTTGAGAGTGACTCTTGAAGGACAAGCATCACATCCTCTTGTACCTCTGATTCAAGAATTTATCTTCTAAAATCTGGCAATAAGTTTTGGGAGTTCATTTTAGTCCATCTCTGCAAGTCAGACTTTTCAGGATAGGAGACTAAACATGAACTCCCAAAACTTACTGCCAGATTTTGGAAGATAAATTTTTGAATCAGAGGCACAAGAGGATGTGATGCTTGTCCTTCAAGAGTCACTCTCAACTTATCTGTCTCTAAAGCATATAAAAAAACTGTCTTCATGTATTTCACAAGACGTCAGCTTGTTATTCTTATTAAGTCAGGGGCATTTTTTAGGATTTTTTACCAAGCAAAGTCTCTGAGAACCTGACACATTGCACTTCTGAAGACTCCAGGTAGGTTGCAGTTCTGGAAAATGGTGGCGCTGGAGAACTGGAAACGGTTCCTGATGGTGTCACACCTAATTCTTCACCTTAATTCCTAATTCTTTTGCAGTTAACATGCATCTTTTCTTCTCCACCTGTTTTTTCTGACCATGCAGACTCAACAAGCATTTCACTGTCCAATGGTCAAGCCTTAACTTTGCAAATTCTTGTAATGCATTAGTATTGCATTCTTCTCATGGGCATTTAATAATTTGGACTTTTCAGTCTGGGTTAAATCTCTTTTTTGGCTCATTTTAGCTGTAAACGAAAACATGCCTAATAATTCTGCACACCTGAATATAAGGAGTTTTTCACTTCCAGCCTTCACGGACAATTATATATCACTTACAAATGATTAAATACAAAATTAATAGTAGTTATTAAGACTGATGTGGTTTGGAATTGGTAAAATGTGTTTGGAAAAAAAATATGACCAGAATATCAACATGCCTAATAATTCTGCACACAGTGTATATGAAACATTTTTAAATGCATTTACATGTATTTTATATTTATTTTAATATGTATTATTTTAAAAATCTAAAAATGCATACACATTTTTAAATATTGTTATTTTAAATAGAGTTATATTTATACATTTCAAATTATGTAAATTAATTTAATACATATTTTATTTGTGTACATACATTTTACATAACATTTATTTTTAAATGTATTTAAAATATATTTCATATTTGTTTTAATTAATATGTAATTTTAAAAAAAATCTAAAAATGTATGAACAAGTTTTTAGATTTATTTTCATTTTACAGTTATTTTAAATAGAGTTATATTTATACATTTCAAATAATGTAAATTAGTTTAATAAATATTGTATTTTTTTATACATACATTTTATATAAGATTTATTTTTAAATGTATTTAAAATGTATTTCATATTTGTTTTAATGAATATATAATTTCAAAAATCTAAAAATGTATACAGGTTTATACATTTATTTTTATTTTTACAGTTATTTTAAATACAGTTTTTTTTTTCCTTTTTAAATAATGTACATTTATTTAATAAACATTTTGTTTATATAGATACATTTTATATATAACATTTATTTTGAAATGTATTTCATATTTGTTTTAATTAATATATAACTTAAAAAAATTAAATACGTATAAACAAGTTTTTAAATTTATTTTTATTTTTTACAGTTATTTTAAATGCAGTTATATTTATACATTTGAAATAATGTACATTTATTTATTCAATATTTTATTTATATAAAATAATTTGTATATAACATTTATTTTTAAATGTATTTAAAATGTATTTCATATTTGTTTTAATTAATATGTTATTTTAAAAAATCTAAAAATGTATATACAAGTTTTTAAATTTATTTTTATTTTTAATTATTTTAAATGCAGTTATATTTATACATTTGAAATAATGTACATTTATTTACCAAATATTTTATTTTTTATACATACAGTTTATACATAACATTTATTTTTAAATGTATTTAAAATGTATTTCATATTTGTTTTAATTAATATATATTATTTAAAAAAAAAACTGAAAAATATACAAACAAGATTTTAAATGTATTTCTATTTTTACGGTTATTTTAAATATATATATATATATATATATATATATATTTATATATATTATATATATATTTAATTATTTGTATTTCATCTAATTTTTCATTTAATATTTTACATTTAAAAAAATCTAACTTTTTTCATATATATATATATATATATGTATAATTTAAATTATTTGTATTTCATTTAATTTTTCATTTAATATTTTATATTTAAAAAATCAAACTTTTTTTTTCTCTTTGCAAAAATATGCACCAAAATTGTGTATGATATATGTATGATTATTATGAAAGTAGCGTCAATTTAATATATGTATAATTTAATATTCACCAGAATTTTACTGGATTTTTAAAAAGCTGTCCATGTTATTATTATTAAATGAAATTATTTTTTGCGCCAACATTTTTTTTTCTTTATTTTTTCTTTAGTTTTTTTCATTGTTCACAAAAATATGCACCAATAAATTGTTTATGATATATGTATAATTTGATACTTTTATATTCACCATAATTTTACTGGATTTTGAATGTTATTATTATCAGACAATATTATTTCTTAATTTACCAGTAAAAAAAAAAATTGTTTTGGCAAAGAAAGTAATTACATTTTTATCTAAGATTATGAAGTTAATTTTAGAATGTCACACTGAATGTTAATACACATTTTTTATTACTTTAGTAATTAATTGCCACGTTATTCCAAAGACTTTGTCAAATCGCATCCTATATAAATTGTATTTATTTACCCATCTATCTATCTATTATTAATATCATATTTTACTCAGAAACGTATCACATTAAGTAAAATTAAGGTTAAGTAAAATATTAGGATTACCTTCATGTTGAAATTAAGGGGATAGTATCTTATCCTATATAAATTTTATTTATTTGCTGAATATCATATTATACTCAGAAACGCATCATATTAAGTAAAATGTTGAAATTAAAGGGGCAGTCTATCCAAAAATAAAAAAAATCATTTACTCACCCTCACATCATTACAAACCTGTATGACTTTCATTTTTCTGCGGAACACAAATTACAAAAACATGTTTTAGAATGTCAGTGACCAAACAATTTTGGTTACCTTTGACTTCCACATTACACAAAACACTGAGACATTTCTCATAATATTTTCTTTGATGTACCACAGAAAGACAGTCATACGGGTTTGGACCAACATTTTTGGGTGAACTATCACTTTAAAAGCATGCCACACACTACGCCGGCCTAGAGTATGGACATCATCTGGAATCTCCAGCTTTCACAGCACTCTTGATTAACCAACCAACCCCCAACGTCCCTCACCTCCAGGCCTCAGATCAACAGCAGCACTGCTGGAAAATTAGCAGATGTTCAACAGACCCTTCATTCCAGATCAGTCCATTTGCGGCGAGCTCCAGAGCCCGGCCGAGTCTCGCTGGAGCGTTCGTAGCCAGCTGCTCCTCTGTGATGCCCATGGCTTTGCTAATGCCCACTCTCTTCATATGATCAAGCTTAGTCATGACACCAGGACCCACAAGACCACAACGGTTGAGTCACGAGACGGAGAAGGTCAGTCACGCTAGGACTGAGGGGGAACACATGATTTAGGAGTCATTAACTATGCTCCAAAGCCGCTAAAATCACGCAGTTGAGTTTGGGTTTGTGTAAACACGACAAAGAAGCCTCGTCGGGGGCTCCAGAGCTTAAATGTCCTCAGGGTGGTCTCTGAGTTATTGTCTGTTCGTGGAACATGGTTTGTCTTGTGCACTGCCTCATAATCTGTGCCTCAATGCCTCGCTGAAAGGGTGGGAGTGTTTGTTTTCGCTCTGCGCTGAGAAGTCTCGTTTTTTATGCGAGGACAAGGGTCTTTCTTGTGCTGATCCTGTTTCCACCACTATGGTGGAAGTCACTCCTTCACCCTGATCTCAGACTGGTTTTGAGATTACCTTCACAATGGCTCTTGTTTGGGTTCATCTGGAGAGGCTGGTCTCGGATCAGCGTAGGAGAGATGAGCTTTCCGCGGCCATGGAGACAGATGTGACATTCTGGATTAACAAAGAGTAAACACACACAAGGCATGTGTTGAACAAGAGTGAGAAACGAGACCACACAGGAATTCAAAAAGATTCAATACTATGCTAATTTTTGGGGGGTTTGTACCACATTCAGTTCTTTTACTGTACTGGAGGTGTTTATTTTGACATGTTTAAATAACAAAAAAGCACTTGTATCAGACCCAGATCTAGCCTGCTTTGTTTGAAGGTTAGTGTAGGTGGTCCATAATGTTTTAAAACAGAATATGTCTTATAAAGAATGAAATGTCAACACAAAGACCTAAAAAAACCCTAAAATCAGGGAGCCATCCAGCCAAGCAACTTAATGAACACAAAGTAATGCCTTAAAGACAATATAAAAATGCAGAACGTTTTCTGTGAGAATACGTTTTATAGTTAGAGAAGATAAACAATATATTTACCTCATTATAAAAACGATGGCAGAAAAACAAACGTGTGTTTAATAAAACAGGACCAGAAAACAAGATGAAACATCTATGAAAACCCGACGGTTAAACGTATTTTATTTAAGCGTTTTGACGGTTAACTGACAACGAATTCAAAGTGCGTGATCCTGATGTACTGTGCGTGTGCACGTGAGTGTACCTGAGTTGAGATGAAGTATCGCTTCATGACTGGAGTTTACTACAGTTAAAAGTTCATTAGTGGTTTAATACACTGTTTACTACCGGCGTCTACACTAAATGCGAGCGACACGCCAAAACTAGAGCAGCTAGAAACCGGATACGCGCACGGCGGCTCGTGAGGAGCGTGCGTTTTTTAACTGTTTATAACTGAAACGTGCGTGACGCAGGTATTCATGTTTTAAAATGTATTAAAACGACTCATGAAAATGTATGTAAACGAAGTGACTTAACTGTAACAAGCTTTTCTTAATACTTTCTGTATTTATGCCTTATTGAAGGAGTAGATCATTACCTCCGTCCGAGACGCCGTACTATTTTGAGGTAAGTAGAAATCGTTTGGTTAGCGATGCATGTATGCAGTGATAATCATCCAAGATGTTCATGTCTTTCTTTCTTCAGTCGAAAAGAAATGACTTTTTTTTTTTTTTTTTGAGGAAAACTTTCCAGTTTTTGTCTCCATATAGTGGACTTTTATGGTTCCCAATGGTTTGAACTTCCAAACTGCAGATTCAGTGCAGCTTCAAAGGGCTCTACATGATCCCAGATGAGGAATAAGGGTCTTATCTAGCGAAACAGTCATTTTCTTAAAAAAAACAACAACATGTTTTCATACTTTCTAACCACAAATGCTCGTCTTGCACCAGCGTGAAGGTGAAGCGTGACGTTGGCAGAACTACCAACCTAGTGTGGCTGCGAACGTGCAAAGAAAGTCAAACGCCCTTTACAAAAAAAGGTAAAACAACAATGTCGGACAATTTCGAAGTTGGAGGATAAAATGAGATAGAGTTTCTCGTCCTACCCTAGCTTTCTGAACTGGAGCACACAGACGAAGAACTAAGTGCGCATGGTGGTTTGTGGTTAAAAAATATATACATAATGACAGATCATTTTGTTAGATAAGACACTTGTTTCTCAGCTGGGATCATGTTGAGCTCTTTGAAGCTGCATTGACACTTCAATTTGGACCTTCAACTGAAGTCCACTATATGGAAAAAAAATCCTGGAATGTTTTCCTCAAACAAGTAGTAGGCCTAAATTATTAGGTTATATTTATTCTAGAAGTAAACTAATCCTTTAAAGCAGTTTTGCTAGTGTCCTAAACAGTAACAAAATTAAATTTTAGCTAATTTAAAATATACATCCTTTCTCTTCTGGAAAGTATTGATGACTTGTATTATGCATATCAAGCGTAACAATACTGCAATCTTAGCCTATGATAAAAAGTTTAAAAATCATGAGCTTGGGTTGTCTGTTTTATTACTTTTTTGCAAACAAAGTGGTTTTGTATGGCTGTGATGTAAATTAAAGGAAAAAGGCTATTTTAAAACTGTAACCAGCCCTTTGATGTCTTGCACCAGCTATTTTAATAGGAAATATGGCAGATATCTGAAAGATGCCCCGCTTTTGTGCCTGACAGGCTGATCGGTCTTGCAGGCTCAGTAAGATTAGGGTTAGGGCCTCGTCAGCCTGTCAGCCTCAAAGCGGGGCACCATCTTTCAATGGGCGGAAATATGTCAGCAGAGATTTCTGTTTTAAACAATGTCACTGGTGTTTTAACTCTGTGTGGCTCAGTTGAGCATTCTGTGGCCTTTCTAAGGCACACACATGGTTTATTTCTCTCTTCAGAAATCAATACACTTGTTCATCATGTAATGTTTGGGCTTTGAATATTTTTAATAGATATCCGAGGTCACTTTCCGTGCGTATATCAATTTCACATAGGACTCGGCATATGAATGCAATCTTTATTATTGATCAGACGGTCAATATTAAACTATCGTGGAAAGAGAATGCACAACGACATCAAATACGCAGGCTATTAGAGCCCTTGGGATGTTCATCTACTACCATCTCTATTTAAAATAAGAACTATTCCTGATTCCAACCCCAGTATTTGTCATGGAATCGGTCAATGTGACACATCAATATCTGTGAGTGTGTGTGCGCACTGTCCTCCTATTCTGCAGTCGTGCTCTCCCTGGATAAGCTGGATTCTCATTCATATTCCGGCGGAATCCTCTGGTAGTGAGGCTGCAGTCGCTCTCAGAGCAGGCGTGGTCACATGGGCAAAGGATGAGGGAAGAAGACAAGAAGAGGACTGGGGGAGGGATGAAAAGGGGATGAGATGCTCGAAATGGAAAAGAAACGGACAGGGTCAATAAAAAAGATGGGTTAGGGAAAACAAAGATGGATAGCTGAATGGGAATGGTAGAAGAAAGGGGAATACAATCGAAAGAAATCCGCACTGGCTTAGTGCCATTATCAAATCACAAAGACTGCAATTTCATTTAGTTTTTCTAAATGAAGCGTGGCACTGTGTTCTTTTACACGTGAGCAGCTCATGATCCTGGGTTTTCAGTATCTCAGTGCAGGTTTGTTTCGAACTACATCTTATGCACCTTATTTTATATTAGAGTGTGTGCAGCCATTTGTAAATTTAATGGGTCTGTCAGTGTCATTCGCTTCCAGCTATTTTCAGCTTGTTTTGCAACCTGATGTCATGACAGAAACGTACCTGTCGGAAATTTTTTCGCAAGACACGAAATACATACCGCCATGTACGCTTTGTGACATATTCAATGTGAAATGTCCACTGAGTGGTGCTAAAAGAGTGTTAGTTGGATGAACGTACATATGGTACGTTTTATGTGACGTTGGTTTTGTACGTGTCACTGCAGTTCTGACTTTAAATGTCCATTGAGTGGCGCTATAACTGTAATGCTCCGTGACATTTTAAAATAACAAACCATCTGCACTACACCTAAACCTACCCAATAGTATGAACAAAAGTGAATGTGACATAAAAACGCAACCATCTCTGCAACCATCTTTCCACACTCTAAAAATGCTGGGTTAAAAACAAATCCAACTTGCATTATTTGGCAACCTAGCGCTGGGTAAATATTGGACAGAACAGGGCAAGCGAATGGTTGGGTAAAATGTTTTTACCAAACATGCTGGGTTATTTTATTTAAGTCAACTATTGTTTAAAAATTATTATATTGTTGGCTTAAAATGGACTGGAACTTATAAAAAAACACACAGAATTACTAGAGGCAACAGCAATAATCAAAAGATGAACATTTATTATTAGGCAAGAACACATGCTAGAACACATGCCAGGTTTTCACAACAAAACCCGCCAAATTATTACTCAAAACCAGCCCAAAACTAGCCCAATCTCGCTTCGAAGGGGGTCCTCCATTAAAAATTGGCATTCCGGGAGATAAAATTGTCGGGGATCCCCTGGTAAATTAGTATTTCAGGGGCTAAATATGACATTATTGGGGTCACATCAACCTGCGGACATCAAAAACAACCCGCAGCAACAGTGTTAAAGTCGCCCAATTCTGCTTGAAAACCACGGACTTGGCAACACTGCCCGCTGCTCGGACTGTAACAGGCTCAACCCAGTTGAACCCAGCATTTAGGTAAAAAAAATAACCCAGAACTTTTTAGAGTGCAAACTTTTAACGAGAAGAGCTTTTAAACTGGCTGTTGCTAACAAAATAAAAAAAAATGAAGAAATGTAAAATAATAGCGATAAATATTTGTATTGTAACTGTATAGTTGTACTGTAAAATAAAAAGTTATAAGTAATTGTAGTATTATGCAGTATTACACGCAACCACAGCAAACCAGCAGTTTTACTTTTTTTTTTTTTAAATAAAAGCGTGTGTCTATTTATAGTTTCTAATCCACCTTATTTTTCCAGTAAGAGTGGCTGTGGCCATTTGTAAATTTTATGGGTCTGGCTTCCGGTCTCATCTACGTCCAGCTATTTTTAGCTGTACAAAACAGCTCATTTTGCTGCTTGATATTGCAAACTGGTGTCTTACCATAATATTTTAATGTATTATCTTAATTGTAGTGCAGTTTTATCATTTACCGCACATTGTTATTCTTCTCCTTATTTCCCTACAGCGGCTAATAAACCGCAAGCCTCGCTCATAGCTTACTTCTGCGTTGAAGAATGAGGTGATCACATACTTCTGGGCAGCTGCACCAGCCAAGCAACTGCTATTGCGCAGAATGGAAATGCTAACGGATGGCTTTTTCCAGGTATTAGATGCGTCCTTGTTTGGGCCTCATGGGCAGCGGGGGCTTGGCATGCTAACCTCAAGCTCAGGCTAGTGCACCATTAAGGCCCGAACGATCGCTTGTTCTGTTTCTCTCTCTATTTTCCATCTCTTCCCCCTCTCTCCTACTCGCTCTCCCCCTCCCGTCGGCTGTCAGAGAGATGTGTGTGGGCAGCATTGTGATAGGAATAGATGTTCCCCTAAGCGAGACCTGCAAAAGCCATTTGAAATCTGCTTGATGGAGAACAGTAGGTAAGAGAGTGGGCTGCTTGCTTTTCTGCGCTCTCTCTGCCTCTCTCTTTATCTCGCTCTCTCTCCCCCCTCTGTCTGTTGTTCCCTCCTGTTCCCCCTCTCCCACCTCTTTTCCTTTCTTTCGCTGTCCTCTTTTTCACCCTCTCTCTCCTCCCTGCGTTCTGCCACTTAAAGCGTTCCTCCATCTCAGGTGGCACTTCCCCCTCCGCCACCCCATTCGCTTGCCCTTTCTCTGTCTATCACACACACTCCCCACCTCCTCCTTTCTCCTCTGTTTTTCTTTCACTTTCTTTTCTTTTTTATCTGGGCACGCATTCCTTTCCACCCACACTCGACATACTCTCTAAATGATTCCAAGTGTCTGGGCCCCAAGCCTCCTCGAACAGACGTGCATACACATACACACACAATGCTTAAAAGAAAAAAAAAGGCCTCTTGAAGCCCTTTTCTAGTATTAACCCCATTTACCACAATCATTTGCTTCACACCGACCGTTCAGAACTGATGGTACTGCCCAGAGGAAATTTTTATTGCTTAGTGGATGCTCCTTCATAGCTCAGGAAACGTAATGGGTTCTTAAATTAAAATTTTGTTAGTATTTGGTCTGAAACAACATAGGACCCCATCGACTTTTATTGTATGAATGAAAGAATGTCATACAGGTTTGGTTTGGTTTGGTATGACATGAAATTGATTTTTGCACACACTGCCCCTTTAACTAAACTGGTGGAGGGCTGGACCACTGATCAAATTCATAGCTTGAATGCAGTGGATAAAAGCATCTGCAAATGCATAAGTGTATTATATTTCATGTTAGGTTGCTGATTATGTTAGCTACACTACCACTCAAAAGTTTTTGAACAGTAAGGTTTTTAATGTTTTTTAAAGAAGTATCTTCTGCTCAAGTACAGCAAAAAACAGTCAAAATTTTAAATATTGTTATTATTTAAAAGAACTTTTTCCTATATGAATCTATTTTAAAATGTCATTTATTCTTGTGATTTCAAAGCTGTTTTTTTTGCATCATTACTTCAGTCACATGATCCTTCAGAAATCATTCTAATATTCTGATTTGCTGCTCAAAATCATTTATTATTATGTTGAAAACATCTGAATAGAATTTTTTTCAGGTTTATTTGATGAATTGAAAGTTTAGAAGAACAGCATTTATTTGAAACAGAAATCTTTTGTAATGTTATAAATGCCTTTGTCATCATTTTTGATCAATTTAAAGCATCCTTGCTATATAGAAGTATTAATTTCTATAATCCCGAAAAAAATGTACTTAACCGTTTTATATATTTATAATGTTTTTTGAACAGCAAATCAGCATATTAGAATGATTTCTTAAGGATTATATGACACTGAAGACTGGAGTAATGATGCTGAAAATTTAGCTTCGATAACAGGAATAAATTAAATTTTAAAATATATTCATAAATATATTCGTATTAAAATATATTATAAAGCAGTTATTTTAAATAGTAAAAAATATTCAACAATATTACTGCTTTTGCTGAATTTTGGACCAAATACATGCAGGCTTGGTGAGTAGATGAAACTTCTTTAAAAAAAAAAACCAAAACATTAAAAATCTTACTGTTCAAAAACTTTTGACTTATGTTTAGCTGCTTTCATGGAGAGCTGGGGTTAGGCCTGTTTGCCAGTTCTTCTCTGAAACCAAAATTGTACTAAAAATTGTGATTTTTTTTTTATATTTTTGTTTTGGTTAAGAGCATTTTTGATGGTTAATAAAAATGTGTAGCTCTGTTTTCAGATGTTACAGCTCTAATCTCAGATGTTTCTCCTGGAACACCATGGGAAACATAAAAAAGAATAAGATAGATGTTGAGGTAGAGAATAGAGCTATAACATAATTTTTTAAAATCTAAAATGTAAAACAAAAACACCCAAGCAGTGCTATGAAATGAAGAAATTCTTGTGTTCATATTGAAATCGAATTGGATGCAAATCAAATCACAGCACATATGAGACATAATAAGAGAGAGAGAGATCTCAATTATGTTTTCAAATGTTTCTGAAAAAACATTTGTGATTATTTATGTTTTTTTCTCTGAATGTCTGAACCAGGAGATTTAAAGGAGAAGTCCACTTCCAGAGCAAAAATTTACAGATAATGTACTCACCCCCTTGTCATCCAAGATGTTCATGTCTTTCTTTCTTTAGTCGTAAAGAAATTATGTTTTTTGAGGAAAACATTTCATGATTTTTCTCCATATAATGGACTGATATGGTGCCCCGATTTTGAACTTCCAAAATGCAGTTTAAATGCGGCTTCAAACGATCCCAAATGTGGTTGCAAACAAGTCTTATCTAGCAAAACGATCGGTTATTTTCATCTAAAAAATACAATTTAAATACTTTTTAATCTCAAATGCTCGTCTTGACTCTGTGTGTTCTGGCTCAAGACAGTTAGGGTATGTCGGAAAACTCCAATCGTATTTTCTCTCTCGACTTCAAAAATCATTTCAAAATCATCATCGCTGTAGAAGTACCGACCCAGTCTTTGCAAAGTGAACATGCAAAGAAGATCAAACACCCTCAACAAAAAAGACAAAACAGCGATATAAGACGATTTTGAAGTTGAGGGAGAACATGAGATGGGAGTTTTTTTCGACATATCCTAACCGCCATGAACCGGAAAAAGACAGAGTTCATGCAGAGTGAGACAAGACGAGCGTTTGACATTAAAAAATACATAAATTGTATTATTTTTATGAAAATAACCGATCGTTTCGCTGGATAAGACCCTTCTTCCTCAGCTGGGATTGTTTACAACCACATTTGGGATCGTTTGAAGCAGCATTTAAGCTGCATTTTGGAAGTTCAAAATTGGGGCACCATAGCAGTCCATTATATAGACAAAAATCCTGAAATGTTTCCCTCAAAAAACATAATTTCTTTACAACTGAAGAAAGAAAGATATGAACATCTTGGATGACAAGGGGTGAGTACATTATCTGTCAATTTTTGTTCTGGAAGTGGACTTCTCCTTTAAGCAAGTGTCCATTCGCTCTCCATCTAAAGAAAAAGATTGGGAGTATTTTTTTTTTTTAACGGGTGAGGACACGGAACCCTGAGGACAGTGATTGAAAGGATGTTTTTTAAGAACACTCAACTCTCAGACACCCTCCACAGCGCCATCTCAATTTAATGAGGTCACCACAGGTCAAAGCAACTTACGGCTACATTTTAGAAATGATGTTTTGGGCCATTTTATTGATAGTGAGAGTGGAGATATAATAGGAAACATTGGGGTGAAGAAGAACAGAATGACACACGGGCTGGATTCAAACCCACGTAGGCTGATGAAATGAAATTCATATGCAGTGGCTATGTTTGGAAATGGCATACTAGCATACAAATGACTGCATACGGCACAATGTACACTACCAGTCAAAAGCTTTTAAACAGTAAGATCTTTAGTGTTTTACAAAGAAGACTCTTCTGCTCACCGAGCCTGCATTTATTTGATTCAAAGTACAGCAAAAACAGTACAATTTTGAAATATTTGTACTATTTAAAATAACCGCTTTCTATTTGAATATATTTTAAAATCCTGTGATTTCAAAGCAGAATTTTTAGCATTTCTTGCAGTCATTATCCTGTAAGTAAAAGCGTCGATTTTACATTTTTAACCCAGTTTTATATTAAAAAGCAGTATAGCTCAACAATGGCAGCATGCTTTCCGAACATAATCAATGTCTTTTCTTACTCTGATGTTGAGTTGTTGCGTTTTTGCATTTCCTAGCTGTTGCATCATTATTCTTTCATATGCCTTCTCACACAGTTCTTTCATTTCCTTTCTCTTTTTTTCTATTTTTCATTAATAATTGAGATTTTGAAGTTGTGGTGAATAATGCAAAACACATTGCTAACCATACAGTACATGCTCAGAGTCTATAATTTAAGCTGTGAAGGTCTTTGTTATGAACTATTAAGAGGACACTCGGTACCACCCTGTTTAGTGTAAACAAAAATGCCTCGTCTTTATTTTCTTTCCCCTTTCTACTTGTGTTTTCTTGTCCCCTTTCACACAAAATTCAATTTTCGCTCCCTCTGTCTGTCAGCGAGATTACATGCGTTTGTGACAGAGTCCTTTGGTTGAAAGAAACAACATAGAAACTGGGATAAGCACCAGTGCCTGACAGGGGATTTCGCTCACGATCCCCTTGCTCCACAATGAAGCCCACAATCACACAAAGTAATCCCATCTCCTTAAGAGTCAAAGCATTCTGAGCATTTTGTGCATTGCGGTTTTCAGAAAACCTTGTGTTTCTTGACACTTGCTCAGGTTTTTGTTCTGGATGAAAACAGTGTTACGAGTCAAAGGATATATATATTTTCATTGCCTTGTGGCAGGTTATTTTGAGGTTGCAAGGTGCTGTAATTAAGATTTTTCATTGTACATTAATTTGTTTTTTTATAAATGTCCTCTGGTAATGAATATTGGCACTGTGCTGTTTGTGAAGTAACATGACTAAATTAAGCTATTGAATTTCACCGTTGTGATTAGACATCAACAGTCAGCGCAAAATGATCACGTTTCAATGACACAATCAAAATCAAAATGCATCCGCATTGAATGTCGGCAACTTTATACAGGTTTTTTGAGATGTCCGTAACCGCAACCTTGCAAACTTGGGATATGTTTCCCAAACGCATTGTAAGATTGTGGAAATCATTGGCACCAGTGATCTACTTGGGATTACAATGGTTTTGGGAAATACAGCCTTGGATATATTTCTTTCAGAACCCATTTTTATAGATTATAGCATTCACATTGCCAGTGTAAGCAGTGTGTCACAGCATAGCACAAGCAGTGCTGCAAGAACAGTTTTGGCATTAAGCCTGTTTTTACCACATTGAACTCATCTGAAAATGCTGTAATTTTAGGTTTGGATCCATTTTTTTATTAAGTGAAATGAAACAATGAAATGAACTTCTCATAACCTCCACTTCTATTGTAGAACGACTGACAGAATCCAAACAATTTCATAGTTTATCGCTAAACTTTTAGCATTTGGTTTTCATTCTGTGTGGATTATTTAAAACTTGGAAATAAATATGTCCATAGAGACATAAAATCCAAATGTAATTTAGACTGTAATTAATTAACTATTTATTAAAAGCAAGCACACTGTAAAAAAACAAAAAAGCACAATTTGTTGAGTCAACTTAAAATCATTTGTTACCCTGCAGCCTTAAAATTTTTAAATCAGTCAACTCAAATAAGTTTAGTCAACTTGAAATTTTAAGTTGTACTAAGTGAAAACTTAGATATTTGAGTTGGCTAAACAAACAGTTTGGTTTGTTAAACTTAAAAGTTGCCTTAAAATGTTAAGTTGAATGAACTCAAATATCTAAGTTGTCACTTAGTACAACTTAACATTTCAAGTTGACTAATTTAAACAATTATATATTTTATTTATGAACAGCTGTTCTTTTTCATAACAAATTTATTTTGGATCATCAGCCATCAGAGCTCTGCACTGTAAAACAAATAAAAAATAGTTTCAACTTAAAATAATTTGTTACCCCACTGCCTTAAAAAATTTTTGTTTAGTCGACTAAAATATCCAAGTTGTTACTTAGCTTAACATTTCAATTTGACTAAAATGTAATATTTAAGTCAGCTGGGTAATAAATTATTTTAAGTTATTTATTTATTTTTTTTACAGTGTGTAAACATGGGTCACAGACGCAGAGGTGTGCTCACTAAAAAGCTGATTGCTCACTAAAAAACCCACAGATCATGCTTTCAGGTCATTTGAAGTTTATTTTGACTCAACAAAGTAGTGATATATAAGTGTGTGAGTTGTTTACTTATTTTTTTTAATTAGTCTTCCCAATAACACCATTATATTGTTCATTCAGACTGATTCGTGAACGTGGAACACGCACGAACACGCGAGGCGGGCCTTCTCTCATTTGACTTTCCCCATTCATTCTCAATTACCTCCCACCAAACCCAGCGCACGCTTTAGGGGGTCTGTTAAAACTCAATAGTCTCGGGCAGGCGAGAGAGATATGGACTATGATTTTTTTATTCTCATCCAGTTTTTTGAGGAGACGCTGCCTTCCTTGCCTCCTCTGGGGAAACGCCCCTGCTTTAGACCGATTTAGTCAGACAGTCACAAAAAAAATCTAAATGTATAGATCTGAAGTTCAGTTATTCCGTCGTTGTGGAAACACTGTGAGTGTTGCAGTCACGCAGGCAATTATGTGCTGCTTACACTGCGGTGTGGAACAGCTCCCCCCAGATCTTCTTGAAAGCAACTAAACATAGCTAACATAATCAAAAACTTGACATAAAACAGGCAAAAAGGAGAACAAAAAGTTTCGGGTTTGAATAACACCGGCGAAACTTTTAAAACAATAATTCCTTCCCTTTGTTTTTCTTTTCACTTCGCTGTTTCCCGCACCTCAGCCGCAGTGTTTAAGTTCCCGTCATGTAAGAATTCACCACAACCCTCCCTGGAGGATGAGTCTGTTTACACTTCACACCAAAGGCGCTTTTGAACCACCCCGACGACTCTCTGAACATCAGTAGACGTATGTACACAGAACTGAATGCTGACTTATCAGTACGTTGTGCTTGTTTGGTAAATAAAGCAGTTCTGTGGCAGGATCCCTCTAAGCCAGTACTCATTTCTTTTTGCATGGGTAACACTGGGTATGTCTGGAACGACGCTCTAGAATAGTGATTTTTACACTGGACACCAAGTAATTACCCAAACACAAAAATGGAACAGGAACTTGCTTTTGCCAATACATACGCCAATACGCTGCTGTGAGTATTTAAGACATACAGTTGCTGCACAAATAGCATATATAATAACCCGTAGCAGATCTATACAGGGAGTGCTGGGGAGGTGGAGGGTTTCAGAGGAACTCTGAAAGTGTGCTGCAAACTGTTCCAGTGGATGCTAACCAGCCATTTAAATTTAAAGCAACAAGCTTATTGGCTGTGTAAGCAACATGAACCAATCAGCTTGTGCCAAGTCATTTAACGCTGTGAATATCATCAGTTTGTGTTAATATCATATAAAATAAGTGGCATATAAAACAACCTGTAGCAGATCTATACAGGTGGAGCTGAGGAGGTGAAGGGTTTCAGAGGAACTCTGAAAGCATGCTGCAAAATGCTCTAGTGCATGCCATTTAAATATAAAGCAACAAGCTCATTGGCTGTGTAAGAAACAAGAACCAATCAGCTTGTGCCAAGTCATTTAATGCTGTGAATATCATCAGTTTGCGTTAATAACATATAAAATAAGTATCATATAAAATAACCCGTAGCAGATCTATACAGGTGGAGCTGGGTACGTGGAGGGTTTCAGAGGAACCAGTCATTTAACCATTTAAATTAAAGCAACAAGCTCATTGGCTGTATATGCAACATGAACCAATCAGCTTGTGCCAAGTAGTTTAACGCTGTGATAGTGTTAATTTCGTCAGACGAGACGAGACGAAATATGTTCGTCAACGACCTTTTTTTTCATGACTAAGACGAGACGATGACAAGACTGCACCACTGTCCAAAAACGCTGACTAAGACTAAATTAACATGCATTATTGTTGACAAAAAAAGACGAGACAAAAATGTTTTGCATAAAATAAAAACTAAGATAAAATCTCTCTTCATTTTCGTCTACAATCGTCTCTGCTTTTTCATCAGCTGTTACGGCTTTAAAATATTCAGAACGAGTTCGCGGCTTCGCGCTGTTGCTCAAGTTACAGGTCTCATACTCCTGCTGAACACACAACACACAAAGCGAACACGAGTGACGAGCGACGACGACATGCTAGGTCGAAGGAAGAAGCTCGATATTTGGTCGCATTTTAAGTACAGTGATACTGACAAAAAGTCAGAATGTGTCATCATAACTGACGGGAAACACTGCGGACAAAGAATTTCGGGGAAAAACACCACCAACCTTAAACGACATCTAAAGGCTAACCACCCACACATTCAGGTAAGTTAACCTAAATTAACGTCTCATAAGCTAATGCTGATTTTAGGCATCTACGCTGTAAATCAACCAGTTAGCTATGGTGTTTTAGCACATTAAGCAGGTTATATATATTTTATGTTAACTTATTTTGCCACATGCATGTGTGGGTCTTCACATCACGGGCGCGGAAAGTGGGGGTGCTGTAAATGCATGTTTTTTCATTAACATTTATTTGTAATAAACCAATAATAATAAATCAATAATTTGACACAAAATTATGATTTAAAAAGGAGTTTATTGAGTTAAAAACGATTGTATTGCTTCCGCTAAAGAAGATAGTGCACGGTTAGAATCCTGTGTGTTCATGGCAACGCTCTGTTTTTCATGGCAACGGTGTGTTATAGTTAGCAGCGGTCTGTTATCAAGAAATAAAATAGTGTGTGCGTAGAAAGAATTCGTCCACACGCCGCGCAAGTCCACTGTCTAGGCAGGCTTTTTGTGTTAAATTATATTTCCTGTCGCTGCGCAGGCTCTTTTATTGTACATGATGTCCCGATGACAGGTCCGTTGCATTACGATTAAAAGCAGTATCAATAAAGTAAAAAATGTGATGTGCACTGCAGTCAAGCTCCAGAGCGCTGTTTAAACGAGTGTTCTCACTGATACTTTTGTGATTTGCGGAGTTTTGACAAGTTTTATAGCCTTGATATTGTTTCTTATTCAAAAGTGGTGACAGAAAAAACTCAGCACCCCCAACCTGAAACCTCATCCTACGCCCTGTCACAATCACATCATAATCAAAATTAATGTAATTAAGCTTAGAAGCAAATGTATATGTAAGGGAATCAAGTTACATGTTAGAACATGTAAGAACAATTACATGTAGGCTAATATTCCTCCAAATATCATCAATAATGGTGTGTGCAATACCATTTATAACTTGCATTCAGTTGGTAATTTACTTAAAAAAAGACTTTTGACTAAACCTAGACTAAAATATATTGAGTTCTTTTTTGACTAAAACTAGACTAAAATTAAAAGACTTTTAGTCGACTAAAACTTGACTAAGATACCTTGAGTTTTCTTTTGACTAAAACTAGACTAAAATGACGAGACTTTTAGTCGACTAAAACTTGACTAACAAAAAAAGATATGTGAATGACTAAATATGACTAAAACTAACAAGGACATTTGGCACAAGACTAAGACTAAGACTAAATTAAAAATAGGTGACGAAATTAACACTACGCTGTGAATATCATCAGTTTGCGTTAATAGCGTATCAAATAAGTAGCAAATAAAATAACCTGTAGCAGATCTATACAGGTGGAGCTGGGGACGTGGAGGGTTTCAGAGGAACTCTGAAAGCGCACTGCAAAATGATTTATTTATTGGCTGTGCATGCAACATGAGCCAATCAGCTTGTGCCAAGTAGTTTAACGTTGTGAATATCATTAGTTTGCGTTAATGATCCTTTAGCCTGCGCAATCTGGAGTTTCATGACAGAACTTGTTATTTATGTAAAAAGTGAACTATGTGGATTTTTTTTCTTCACTTTCCTTGACTGCGATATTCACATTTATTTGTCAAAAAAATACTTTTGACAGGTCCCGGGCTACAGATTGTGCTTCTGTATTTTTGTATTCCTGCTCACGGGCAGTCGGATTGAGCCCAGTGCATTATGGGTGTTGAAGTTTTTATACCCTTTTTGCAAAAAGCAACACCACAGCCCTTTTCTTTTTGTCATGTAGCTTTGATTTAAAAAAATAATCTTGCCTTTTGCGTTCAGACAGTTTTATTAAAAGACCATCTTGCCTGTGGTGAATTACCACTTTAATCAAATAATCTTACTCACTTAGCTGAATTTACTAGCATGAAATGAACCAAAAAAGTGTTTAAGAATACAAGTTTCAAGCCAAATTCTCTTATTTTCTGACAGTTTTCACCCATGTTGGCATCTATCGAAATTTGTCTACTTTATACTCTAGTGTTTGATTAGATGCACGATCTTTGACATCAACAACAAACGTTGCAGAAGCATTTCTGCTCCCTTTCACAACACCAGTTTTGGATCTTTTTGGAGAGCATCACTCTGATGTTGGCTGGAAAAGATTTGGTGGCGAAAAGAAAACGTCTTCTAATGAGCTAACAGCAACAAAACGCATGATTTTGTTTTCCTTTCTTTCTGCGACTCCTCTCGCATTTCGGAACAAAAATAAATCCTTGTTAGAGGAGTTTGTCTAGCAGAATACACAAGCAAAATCCTCCAATCAGCCCACTGTGTTTTGAAAAACAAACAGAGGAGACATGCTGAACTCCTAAAAGGTGCAGATTTTGTCACGCATAAGTCAGGGGTCGAGTTTGAAAAGGCTGCGGTTCATGGTTGACTGGTCTTCTGTGGCTGACTGCCTGCTGTTAAAAACACACTAAATTTCACAAAGAAGAGGTCTGAGAAGTGGGCAAACAGATGACTGCTCTTTCAAAAAGGTTGAAGGGGGCATTTCGCTGAAGCTGTGCTCCAGGAACCAGCTTGAAGGTCAAACCGAATTGGCCATGTGCCGGCTGCTAATGCCTGTGGTGTGTGGTCAGCAGTATTGCGCCCATTCACAGTCTTCACACAAAGGGAATTGCCTCAGCTTCCTGTGCTGGGGACAGTACCCGTTTTCTGCTCGTCGCTCTTTTTTTTTCTTCACAGGTTAAGAGTGCATTGTTCTGGGGGCCTTTCTTAGCCTCTGTGGGTTGATGTGTCAGCGGATGAAGCGCTCTGGTCTCGACTACAAAGGTCACAATCTAACAGGAGGAAATGGCCTTCATGTGCATGTGCACGGCTTTGTTCTAGCCTGCGCTAAAATTAGCTCCCAGAACTGGATACTACAACGCTTATCTTTACTATATCAGACATGTAAATTCACGTCAGAGCCACGTCACGACTGTCCTTTGGCTCGCCGGTAACGGCCATTTACATACGGCGTGTCCCGCTTATTTGCCTGCGGGCTGTTTTAGCTTCTCGGCGTGTCGTCACGGCGTGCCATCTTTTTTATTCCCTTTTTGAACAGACACTTTTAATGCGATGGCTTTCCTCCCAGGCCTGGCATGCCTGCAGCTCCCTCCTATATCGCCACTGGCCAGATTCCCAGCCTGTGTACTCTGGCAGAGTGGCCCTGAAGCGTCAGCCGCTTCCTTGCAAAAGTAGCAGCCAAAACCGTTAGTCACCAGCCCCGCTGTGACACAGTGATGGCTGAAAGGGCCTGGGGCCAGGCCTGAAGAGGTGGCTGCTCGACTGTATGTGTGCGGCTGATTTCCGGAGGAGGGAGCTTGGCACGCCGCTCACCTATATCAACATTTTTCAGAAGCCGGGATGCGAACAATGAGGGGTTTTCAGCACCGGCTCCTCCTGTACAGGCTGATGAGGTGACAATGAGTCACTCCGCGGTGCCCCGGACAAGTCTAAGCTTCCAACGCCCTAGTCCGTCGTTGCTTTGAAACCCAACCTGCATATGATGCGGGTGCTTTGTAACTGCATATCCGCTGTGATGCATTTTGACACGGTGAATCTGAGAAGAAAGAAAAACAAAAAAATGCAGCGGGGCAACACGTAACACAACAAAGTTGTGTCAACGAAGCTGAAGGAACAGCGTCGAATGGAGGCGCGGGGCGGGTTTGTTATGACACCAAACAAGGGGCCCTCTGGAAAAACAGATAAAAAGTGGAAACCAGAGACGAGGAAGCGTACAAACGAAGAATAAATAACATCCAGCTGCTAGAATAATATCCACCTATAAATTCTCAGCGCTGTCTTGCTAACTAATTTATGTTAGCAATAATATAGAACTGGCACAAATGGTTGGTCCGAAAAGGTCACTTTTTAAAAAAAAATAAAATAAAACAATGGTTCATTGTCGAGCAGAAAATGTAATTGATTTTCCCTCTTGTTTAAAGTCATATGATCTAGTCTGACGTAAACATAAACATTCATGTAACCGGAGTCAACCGCTGAACATACTGTCTTTAAAACAACTGGCCACATTCACTGACAGTAGACACGCACGTCGAAATTTGTGTATAAAATCATTCTTTTTAAATGTACGAAATTAAATTTACAAAACTTTTTCAAAATTTTTTCAAAATTTCACATATCACATACTTTGGGTGGCCTTATATGTGATAAGATAAAACTTTATATGTAAATATTTTGTCTTAATGAAAGATTTTTTCACATACAGTTCCTCCACATGCAAAAAAAAAAGCCTTTTTTAAAGATTTACACAATTTAATTAATCAGTTAAATTTAAGGTCATTGCACACTGAGTCCGAAATTGTAGTATGCGTTTTTCCGGGAGGGGGGGGTTTTCGTATTCGTCATCCTGTCCTATCAAAACGCTTGCTATGGATGCGAAAACGCAGAAAATCGAACCTGATCCAAACTTTTTTATGACGGGCGAAAGTTTCGAATGCAGCGTGTAAACTCGATTGACACAACGTGAGGTCATATTTATTTTTTAACATGCGAAAATTTTGGACGCAAATTTCGGACTCAGTGTGCAATGACCTTTATTTTTTTAGCTAAAAAACATTAAATTTTTACAAATCTTTTATATCTCTAAGATACAATGTAAAAATAAAAAAATCTGTTAAATTTACAGTAAAAAAACGTCAGCTGTGGTTGCCAAAATTTTACCGTAACAAATACAGTAGCAACATTTTAAGTTTTACAGTTTTAACTTAAATTTACATTTAAATACCATAATTTCATCAACTGATATAATGTCAATGTACCAACCTATTAAAGTACTGAAATCTGTTTTGCACCTTACAAAACATACATTGATAACCACCAAAAGCATGATTGGCCCTGGTGGTGATGAGAAAGTCACATGATGAACCAAAGCCCATGACAAGCAGCTTTTAAATATTAACATATATAGAAGGCGAACAGTGTCATTTATGCAAACACTATCATGATAACACACATGAAACTAAAATAATAATGCAATAAACATTAATTTAACAACCTTAGATGTACAAAACTACAAAAATAGGAAGAAACAGTTATTTCAACAACAAAAAAAAAAAACATAAAAAAAGGGAATTCTAGGAATGTCAATTTATGGTTATTCACTGTAAATTTGACTGTTTTTTTCCCCCACTTCTGAAAACGGTATACTACCGTAAAATTACATACATTGTCCAATACAGTTTTTCATCGTAAATAGTAGGGGAATTTACCATTAACTATTTAACAGGGTTTTACTGTAGCATTTTTATAGTTTTTTACCGTTAAATTCACTGTAATTTTTTTTTTACAGTATTAGAACAAGGTGAAGAATAAATTCACATCCATATGCATATGTTGCGAAAATTGTTCATGAGATGTTCTCCTGTGCGTATAAGATGAACAATCTATGCAACTGTTTGTGAATGCGACCCAGTGTTTTTAAGGTGCTTACAAAACCAAACATGACGACACAAGCCCTTAACTGAGATACAACTGTTTGAAAATCCGGAATCTAAGGGTACAAAACTTAATATTGAGATAATTGCCATTAAAGTTGTCCAAATTAAGTTTTTAGCAATGCATATTACTAATCAAAAACTAAGTTTTGATATAATTACGGTAGGAAATTTACAAAATATCTTCATGGAACATGATCTTTACTTAATATCCTAATGATTTCTCTCATAAAAGAAAAATGAATGTATTTTTGGCTATTGCTACAAATATACCCGTGCTACTTTAGAGTGGTTTTGCGGCTGTTGCAAACTAGGCGAAAATCGTTTACAAGATATTCTCCTGTGCGTATAAAGATGGACAATCCACCCAACTGTTTGTGAATGAGACCCAGTGTTTTTAAGGTGATTACAAAACCAAACAAACCGACCTGAGCCCTTATTTTTTATTGCGTATTTATGATTTCACACTGCCGTCAGATATCCAAATGTGGGTAAATTAGTGGAACAGTGTATAATGACTTTCATGAGGGTTTGTTTAAGGTCGGGACCCTTGTGTGTGTTGACACAGCTGCCGTGGAGGCACTGCGGAAGAAAGACACGGGGAAGTTTATGTAAAGCCGGCCGGAGCTCAGGGTCAGGGCCAATCATGGCATGTATACGTTGGTGCAATTAAATGCGAAATCTGGCATTTTAGCTCCTTCGCGACAGACATTTGGACTTGGTGTTGCATTAGCAACAATGGGTGGATGAGTTTATGTTTTTGTTAGGTGTGCCAGATCACTTGATGGGGGTAGGGCAGTGGTTGCTACCTGCATTTCAAGGCTCTTTTGTCCTGATTTATCTTTCAACATGGCCCTCAGTGTGCTGTCACTGGAGCGGCGCCTGTCTGTAGCGTTACAAACTAAAGAAGGGAAATGAGGATTGCGTGCTCATCAGTTCTTGAGCTCAACCACTAGTGACCTTTGTCCTTCACAGACTTCGTGTAGGTGTGTGTATTAGAATATCTGGCCTCTGACATGCAAAATAACCCCAAAGTGGGTCACGCGTTAGACGCGAACTCTGAATTTTCTTTGCTATCTTTGTACACCAAGTTGTTAACAAGTTTAAAATGTGTGTTTTATTTTGCATTATTGATAGTGCTCTGAATTTTGTGTGCGTAACTCTAAATGCTAATCACATATTTACAGATACACTAGCAGTCGAAAGTTTTTGAACCGTAATATTTTTAATGTTTTTTTTTAAAGATTCTCTCTATTTATTTGATCAAAAATACAGCAAAAGCAGTAATATTATGAAATATTTTTACTATTTAAAATGACTCTTTCTATTTGAATATATTTTACAATTTTATTTATTCCTGTGATTTCAACGCTGAATTTTTAGCATCATTACTCCCATCTTCAGTATCACACAGTCCTTCAGAAATCACTCTAATATGCTGATTTGCTGTTCAAGAATTGTTTTTATTAATATTATTAGCAATATTTAAAACAGTTGAGTACATTTTTTCAAGATTCTTTGATGAATAGAAAGATCCAAACATCAGCATTTATCTGAAATCATAAGATTTTGTAACTTTATACACTATACTATTCAAAATCTTAGAGTCAGCATCATTTTTTTAGGAAGGAAATGATAGAAATGAATACTTTTATTTAGCAAGGATGCTTTAAATTAATCAAAAGTGATGATAAAGACATTTATAATGTTACAAAAGATTTCTATTTCAGATAAATGCTGTTCATCTAAACCTTCTATTCATCAAAGAAACCTGGAGAAATTCTACTCGGCTGTTTTCAACATAATAAATATTTTTGAGCAGCAAATAAGAATATTAGTATGATTTCTGAAGGATCGTGTGACTGTAATGATGCTAAAAATTCAGCTTTGAAATCACAGGAATAAATTACATTTTTAATGGTTCAAACACTTTTGACCAGTAGTGTATTTGTATCTTGAATCTACAAATTTTTAAACGGAGTCCGATTTCACTTCTGTTTCCGACCATCCGAAATGCTAGTTACACAACTGTTCCTACACAGGTAGCCATCCAGGCTCCATCATCTCAATCTTAACAGCAGGCCGTCCGGCGATCTATTCAGATATATCAAGAATCAACCTGACACGCTGTAATTATCTTTAACTTTAAACTTTATGATGCTCGACTGCTCATTTGTCGTCTCCGCTCCACCCATGGAGCTGGATTAGCATCTAGATGTCACAATGTAATGGGGCTCACCTACGTGAAATGGTCCATGAAGACACAAGCTGATATGTCCTGTATCTACTGATCACTTTGGCTCGATTGACATTTCAGTCCCTTTGTCTTGTGACTGCCTACGATGAAACGGATGGGAAATTTCTGGACTTGGCAGTGATGACATTTGGATGAATGAAGCTGGCTTTGCATCAGGTGACTGGTAATATTCAATCGTTTCATGGCACTGCACTTTTAGTGGTGTCCACTGCAACTAAAGCAAAATTCAGTTTTGAAATGACAATGTTATTCCACAGTTTTCTGCATTAAGTATATTCGTACTGACACGCTCAAATCCCCACAGCCTTTTCAGTGTCGGTTGAACTTGCTTTGAACCTCTACCCTCTTAAGGAAAAAGCAATATCATGTTTATCTGTGTAATCTCGGTGTTCACACTTTGTGTGAGTGCAAGACACTCCCAGTGTTTACACCTTTCCTTGAATTCACTGTATGTCCTTGCTTGGAGATAATACTGTGTCATGTGACCACTGATAGATGGTGATGGGAAATGGGAGATACCGAATGTCAGATGTGATCGAATTGATAAACATTAAATATATTGAAATCAATGATTTGAGTCTATTCTGTATATTCCTTAGTCAGGATAGTACCATATTTCATTTCTGACAAGAATTGAAATGTGAGGTATAGAAACAACATACCGACTGTTCAGCTGAAGAAACGTCTTTCTAAAAAAATAAAAAAGAAATTGAAGCAGACAAAAAAAACACATAGAACAGTTTTGTAAATTGTGAAAATTAGGTGATCTAGGACCTTTATACAGAGCGTGCCATTGCAAGCCTCATTTTCATCCAAGTTAAGGGAGAAGTTCACTTCCAGAATAAAAATTTCCTGATAATGTACTCACCCCATGTCATACAATATGTTAATGTCTTTCTTTCTTCAGTAGCAAAGAATTTAAAGGGGAAGTCCACTTCCAGAACAAAAATTTACAGATAATGTACTCACCCCCTTGTCATCCAAGATTTTCATGTCTTTCTTTCTTCAGTCGATAAGAAATTATGTTTCTTGAGGAAAACATTTCAGGAATTATCTCCATATAATGGATTTTGATGGTGCCCCAAAGTTTGAACTTTCAAAACGCAGTTTAAATGCAGCTTCAAATGGCTCTAAATGATCCCAGCCGACGAAGAAGGGTCTTATCTAGCAAAACGAGTGGTCATTTTCGAAACAAATTGACAATTTATATACTTTTTAACCTCAAACGCTTGTCTTGTCTAAGGCTGCGTGAACTGTTTTTTCCCGGCCAATACGGTTAGGGTATGTCAAAAACTCCTATCTCATTTTCTTCCCCAACTTCGAAATCGTCCTATATCACTGCAGAAGTAGATCAAACGGCCTCCACAAAAAAAAGGTAAAACAGCGATGTAGGGCGATTTTGACGTTGAAGAAGAAAACAAGATGGGAGTTTTTAGACATACTCTAACCGCACTGACCGCATTTTCTCCATATAGTGGACTTCATTTCGTTCTGTTCTGTGTGATTTCTGCTGCCAGCTCGTTTCGAAGAAAAGGCCTGCATAATGTTAAACAAGACAACACCTTAAAAGAGAAGTCCACTTCCAAAACAAAGATTCACATATAATGTACTCACCCCCTTGTCATCCAAGATGCTCATGTCTTTCTTTCTTAATTTGTGAAGAATTTTATTTTTTTTGAGGAAAACATTTCTGCATTTTTCTCCATATAATGAACTGATATGGTGCCCTGAATTTGAACTTTCAAAATGCAGAAAGAAAGAAAGAAAGACATGAACATCTTGGATGACAAGGGGGTGAGTACATTATGTGTGAATCTTTGTTTTGGAAGTAGACTTCTCCTTTAAAATGAATACCATTTCTGGAATCGTTCAACCATTACTTATCATGCAATATTTACTTTGTTTGTGATGGTACACAAATGGTGTTTTCTCCGACATGCTGTGACTAAAAATAGAACCATAAAGTAAACCAAATGGAGTGGATCAAGATAATAATCTGGATAATATTTTTATCAATTAACAAATTCAATTCTGCTCTGCACCTCACACAAACCTACCATATTCTGCCAAAGAGGAGGCCAGCTGCAACACATCATCATTGGTACGTCATTGTACTACTTTTGGTTCTGCTTTTGACGCTTTTGCAATAAATAGATGATTGTGATTGCACTTATCTGCCGGTCATCTTTTTCTTATACTGTACAAAAATAGTTATGGTTAGGTTTAGAGGTAGAAGTATAACAATATGTTTTTAATGCAAATTTTTTTTTTACTAATATTGTAATTCCCTGCATATTTTGGTCAGTTATGTTTTGTATCTTTTTATATTTGCTATAAAATGGGTATGTTTAGGGGTTAGTTAAGGAGTTTAAAAAACTAAATCGCTTATCGATAAACTGATAAAAATGCATTGCTAAAAATATCTTAATGATAGAAAAGATACAGAAATATTTTTAATTTTTTACCTAAAAAATGTAGTGAGCTGTACATTTTAAATGTTGAAATACATCTAAATTGTACATTTTAGTATCAATAAAAGCATACAAAAATACGTTTTGTGCTTGTAAATGTTACATATTAATATCTATGTATAAACAACCAGACCAGGCTGTGTAATCATGTTGGAAAGGTCACGCGCAGTTAGTACTACAGTTAAAAAAAAACTCCATCTCATTTTCTTCTCCAGCTTCAAAAACGTCCAACATTGTTGTTGTACCTTTTTTTTGTAAAGGGCATTTGACTTTCTTTGCACGTTCGCTTTGTAAACACTTGCTTGGTACTTCTGCCTACGACACGTGAGACTTTTCAAACGTGACTATGTAATGTGTGAGATCCGGGTGGTGCAAGATGAGCACTTGTGGTTAAAAAGTATATACATTTTTATTGTCTTCCCTGATAGCACACATACATCTCGAAGACGTCTATTTGACGTCTGCATGTACATCTGCTAGATGTAGTTTGCTCATCTGCAATACGTCTATTGGACGTTTCCTATCAGATGTCAAACAGACGTCTATTAGATGTCTTTAAGATGTTTATGATTTAGAATGTATGTAAAACTGACATCTTACAGATGTCTGCCAGACGTTTGAACACAGCAGATGCTTTCCAGATCAAGAGATCTTTAACAGACATCTTGCGCAGAACCTGATTTTACCAAGTACGACATGTTCCTGGGTCAACATCTTTGTTGACCCTGGAACAATATGGTGATTAATCAATCAGATTTGAAAAAACAGTTTATAGTTTTTGTGAAGTTTAGGCTTACAATCAGTGTTTGGTGCTTGTACATCAGTGTTATTCATCTATCATTTCCTCTGATTTTAGGGATTACTCATGGGTAAGGTTAGGTTTAGGTGTAGGGATGTGGTCAAGATTATATTTTTGGATTAAAATGTTGTTCCAGGGTCAACAAAATATGTTGACCCAGGAACACATCTAACTCAGCAAAATCAGGACGTGCGACATCTTGCAGACGTACGTGTGCTATCTGGGTTAAGAAAATGAGTGATGGTTTTGCAAGATAAGACCCTTATTCCTCGTCTGGGATCGTGAAAAGCTCTTTAAAGCTGCATTGCAATTTGGACCTTCAACCCGTTGACCGCCATTTAAGTCCACTATATGGAGAAATATTCTAGAATGCTTTCCTCAAAAAACGTAATTTCTTAGCGGCTAAAAAAAGACAGACATGAACGTCTTGACATGAGGGTGAGGAAATTACCAGGAAATTTTTATACTGGAAGTTAAAGAATATCCTGACCACTCTTTTCAATATAATTAACGTCACTGAGGACTGGGATTGTCAAGGTGTTCTTATTTAGAATGTTATTCAAAATTCCTCCTTTTGTGTTCCACACAATAAACGGCATTCCATTTTGGAACGACGCGAGAGTGAGTAAAATCATGAGGGAATTGTCATTTTTGAGCGAACTATCCCTTTAAATGTCTTAAGTATTCGTTTGCTGTCTCTCAATTGTGTAATTATTCTCTCTGAGACGTTATTTTATGAGCATACTGTGTGCTACATTCATATAACTGTCATCTGAAGAAGGATTTTAGGGATTTTTCTCTGTTTACCTCGAGCCGCCTTAGTGTAGCATTCCTTTGTTGTCGGACCTTGAAAGGGAATATAAATGGTTGCATTTGAGGATTAGAGACAGGGATTTGTTTAGAGCACCAGCATGAGATAGATGGCAGTGGTGTGTTCCGTTTGCCTCGCGTCGGCTGTGCACTCGCCGTGAGGTGATGCTTCCCCTTATGACGCACTACCCGGTACGCTGACGCGCTCTCTGAGATTACAGTCACTGAGGTAAATGGAGGAAAGAACACCAGGCACTGTCAACAACAGCGAGTGCGTGGGCGTGGATGGCGAGATACACACACGGGACTAGCGTGGTTTATGAACGCCACGAAGGGATGCATAACAATAAATCCGTCTTTTGACAGCTCTGCCGTTCTACCTTCCAGCCGAAAGTGAGTCACCGCGAGAGATGTGTAAATGTCAAGGGAATTAGCCGCCGCTGCCTTATTTACCGGCACCCACGGACGAACCGCTCACAATGGTTGCGACAGGACAGGTTAAAGAACTTTACACCACCCTCACAGAAAAGAAAAAGCTCTCCACTCCTTCTCATGCTGGGGGACGCAGAACAAACGTGTTTCTCGTGCCTCTTTTTGTAAACACATACCTGGAACTTCATTATGTACTACCACAATAGACATCCTCCTAGCGTGCTTTTATTATTGCTTCCAGTTGTATTAGGCAATCTCACCGTGACAAATCACTTACGTAACCAGTACTTTTAATAATAGTAACAATATGCATTACTTCAGATGCAATGTTGTTGGATTTTCAGAATACATCTTTATATATATCTTTGTAATAATCTAATATAACATTGTTTCGTTTTTATTTTTAATAGAAATATTATTTACAAATATATATTCAATATTTAAACATTACTAAACATAAATCTGACTAAATGTTGTTAAACGAATAATTAAAACCAAAAAAAATTGTTTTGATTTAAGGATGTTTGGAAATCAAGACACAAATGCTCTATAAATGCTCTAATGCTGAATGCTTGTGGGTTCATATATGTTCAAGTGCATAATCGCTATCTCGACAACATGTTTACTGTGACCAAAAACAAGCCTGACAGGATTTTTTTCATGATTTGAGCCCGGCCGTGTGCAAGCATGTGATGTGGAGGCGGAGGGGGCGTTTAGGGAAGATGATCAGGGGGTTGTAGAGAGTGTGAGTTCGGATCAGACACAGCTTTTTACAGTCTGATATTCAAACCCTTTGTCCTAATGTAGCTCTGTGAAAATTGACTCAGACTGAGGGCTGTGTAGGCAACTTCCTGGCCTGAACTCCACTCAATACGCCCACACAGCCAGCCGGCTCTTTTTAGATACTCAACATTAGGTCTGGCCAAGACTCATCGCAGAGTGTGGACTGGAGGAGACGGAGGTAGGCTGGAAGTGTTTGCGAATAACTTTCGTGGCCCCGACTGAGTGCTTCGCAGACCTACCAGCGTAGTGCAAGACGCTACGAAGAGCTGAAGTACAAGTAGATCAAATGCCATTGACTTGTAGTTTTCAGTTGGCTCAATATAGACATGATACAACTGTTCATGAGGAAACATTATTTGAAAATTATAGTCATTTACTCACTCTCGTGTCCTTCAAAACCAAAAAAAGTGTTTTGTCTATACAATTAAAGTTGATGGGGTCGAATGTTGTTTTGGACCCCACTGACTTTGAGTAGGGTAGAGTGTTGTTTTGAACTCCATTGACTTTCTTTAGGGTCTAGTGTTGGGTTGGACCCCATTTACTTTCACTGGAGCCCAATGTTGTTTCTGGACCCCACTGACTTTCACTGGGGTCCAATGTTGTTTTGGACACCATTGACTTTCACTGGGGTCCAATGTTGTTTTGAACCCCACTGACTTTCACTGGGGTCCAATGTTGTTTTGGACACCATTGACTTTCACTGGGGTCCAATGTTGTTTTGGACACCACTGACTTTCACTGGGGTCCAATGTTGTTTTGGACCCCATTAACTTTAATTAGGGTCCAGTATTGTTTTGGACTCCATTGTTTTTGACCCCTGAAAACCAGTAAGCGGCTAATGTTGTTTTGGATCCCACTGAGTTTCTGCAGGGGCCAGTGTTGTTTTGGACTCCATTGACTTTTATTAGGGTCCAGTGTTGTTTTGGACCCCATTTCTTTTCACTGGGATACAGTGTTTTTTTGGGCCCCAGTGACTTTCACTGGGGTCTAATATTGTTTTGGACCCCACTGACTTTTAACGGGGGCCAATGTTGTTTTGGACACCACTGATTTTCAGTGGGGTACAGTGTTGTTTTGTTTTTTGACCCGATTAACTTTCACTGGGGTCTAATGTTGTTTTGGGCCCTGTTGACTTTCACTGGGACCCCAATGACTTTCAGTGTGGTCCAATATTGTTTTGGACCCCATTGATTTTCATTGTATGAACAAAAACAGTTGAACCATTTCTTTAAAATATCTTGAACAAAGAAAGTTTTGAACAAAGAAAGTCACACAGGTTCAGAAAAACATTTTTTGGGGGGGGTGGACAATCCCATTAATCAGCTAACAATATCAACATGTTGATTTATAACCAGATACTAAACGGTGACAGATCATGTTAGTTTAAAAAAATAATCTGCATTTGTTATTGCATTCAAAAGGACAGTGTGTACCAATGATTACTTCATCCACGATTGTTCAACTAAAGAATTGCTTAATAATCTGTATTCATTTTGTGTGCTAATGAACAGTTATGACATCAAGGGCGGTAGGTGCTGTTTACTTATGGCGGTTATGACGGAGATGTCACAATGCTCCAAGTGTACAACACTGGGTCACTAATGGGCAAGGCTGCATGCTTGTGTACTCAGATCGACTTGTTGCACAAGTACACCTAACAAGTAGTTGTTTTTTATTTTGTCTCTTTTTTTTTTGTCCGCAAAGACAGCCTAGTAAAGAGCCAAACTCAGCACCGCTGATGAAGCACAGCACTTCCTCAAAGACAAGATGATGCCCACTTCTGTATCAAAAAGAGCATCTCAGTCCTCTAATCAAGAGGACTTCTGATAGTCCTTGTTTTGAGGGGCTCCGATGAAAAGATTCATTGAATTAAGGTGTTTTTCTAATGGAACAGATGCATGTGGATATGCTCATGAATAGAGATGCTCAGACAGTCACCATGTTAGTTTAAATTACTAATGTGAAGTCTGCACAAACACAATTGCTTTTAGCATAATTGATATTTACACTGGCTATGTCTGTGTATAATGTATGATCACTAAATTCGATAACAGAATACAAATATATAAAATGGATTAGAAATAATTAGAAAGGGACAGTTCACCTAAAAATGAAAATTAATTACTCACCCTCATGTCCTTCCAAACCCGTAAGACCTTCGTTCATCTTCAGAACACAAATTACGATATTTTTGATGAAATCCAAGAGCTATCTGACCCTGCATATGCTGCATATGTTTGAACAGTATGATCAGGTAACTAAAACCAGACAAAATACATGGTGAAAACTGGGTTTTTAAACAGAATTTAATGGTTAAATGGAAAAAAAAAACGACTGCAAACCTCAAACTCATTCTGCATTTTTTATATTTAAGCGATACTACATGACTAAGCTTTAAGCTTAAATCACATGCAGTAGTAGTGTCTGTGATGTATTGTCTCCGTGGACTCTTTTTGGCACAGGTTTCATGTTTGTGCGGGCTGTAGTTTTTAGTCTGGTTATGAAAGCCAGGGAAGACAAAGGCACGCTTTGAGCCAAGCCATTTGGAAATTACCCCTCTACCTTCATCCGCCGGCCTAAAATCCCATCCAGAACGTAGTCAACCCCCACACAGATCTGTGACTGCAGATGCTTGGGTGAAAAGAGGGAGCGTGGCAACAAAAGGGATGCATAAACCTGAACAAAAAATGCATAAACCTGTATATATTATGTTAATTCATTATTATATATTATACATTTTGATAGATAGATAGTCAGAAAAACAGACAGATAGATGGCTTCTCAGGTAGACACTAGACGGACAGAGAGATGATAGATAGATAGATCGATAGATAGATAGATAAATAGGTAGATAGATAGACAGATGAATCACTGCCTAGAACATATCATCCAGTTCGACGTTTTATAAAAAGCAACACAATGTTCCGACGGCGGAGCTTAAATTAAACTGGCCGAACAAAAGCATGAATAAGCGCGATCGCACACAGCGTTTTCAGAGAGGGATCCCTTTTCTTTTCTCGTGCCGGCTGCTTCTCCGTCGTTGCTAGGCGACGGCACTCACGGCCCTCCGCGAGCTTGAGGTGCTTGACACCGACGCGAGGGCCCGTCTGGCTCCTCAGCTGTCATTTGAAATGTAAAGCAAATGAAAATAGACACACAGGCATTCTCAATTAGCACAGCAAGGACGACCGAAGACATCTTGTGTTCTTTTTGTGCCCCGTGCTTTTTTTTTTTTTTTTTTGGAAATGGCATTAGTCATGAAAGGGCTGTTGTTTTTCCTAAAAGGTGATGAAAGCGACGCTTGCTTCAGGGACTACAAAGGGCTTTTTATTTGGGTTTATTTGATTTTATTTGCTTTTATGTGTCATTCTGTCTTTAGCTACCTCATTATAAACACCTCTTGCTATATTCATACATAGCTATAATTACTCATCTTTAGTATACACTCTTAAAAATAAAGGTGCTTTGAAAGGTTCTTCACAGCGATGCCAACCATTTTTGGTTCCACAAAGAACCAATCACTCAAAGGTTCTTTAAAGGTTCTTTCTTACCTTTTTATAATCTGAAGAACCTTCTTTCACTACAAAGAACCTTTTGAAATAGAAAGGTTCTTCAGATGTTAAAGGTTCTTTATGAAAGCATTTAGACAAAAAAGGTTCTTCTATGGCATCGTGAAGCACCTTTATTTTAAAGAGTGTAGGGGAAACTTGGGATAGGTGTCATACAAAAAATATTCTCATAGTTTCATAAAATTACGGTTGAACCACTGATGTCACATGGACTATTTTTTACCTTTCTGGACCTTGAACGTGTCAATTGCATTTCTGTCATTGCAGGGTCAGAAAGCTCTCGCATTTCATCAAAAATATCTTAATTTGTCTTCTGAAGATGAACGAAGGTCTTTAGGGGTTTGGAACAACATGTTTTTGAGTAAACTATCCCTTTAAAGGAGAAGTCCAATTTCAGAACAAGAATTTACAGGTTATTTACTCACCCCCTTGTCGTCCAAGATGTCTATGTCTTTCTTTCTTCAGTCGATAAGAAATGATATTTCTTGAGGAAAACATTTTTGGATTTTTCTCCATATAGTGGACTTCAGTGGTGCCCCCAAGTCTGAACTTCCAAAATGCAGTTTAAAAGCAGCTTCAAATGACTCTAAACCGTCCCAGCCGATAAAGAAGGGTCTTATCTTGCAAAACGATCTGTCATTTTCAAAACAAATTGACAATTTATATACTTTCTTACCTCAAATGCTCGTTTTGTCTAAGTCTGCGTGAACTCTGTTTTTTTTCCAGTTCAAAACGGTCAATACAGTTAGGGCATGTCGAAAAACTTGCATCTTGTTCTCTTTCCCAACTTGAAAATTTTCCTACATCACTGCAGAAGTACCAAGCCAGTGTTTAAAAAGTGAACATGCAGAGAAGACCAAATGGCCTTTACAAAAAAAGGTAAAACAGCGATGTAGGACGGTTTTGACCTTTGATGGGAGTTTTTCCACTTACCCTAACTATATTGACCCGGATTACACAGACTTCGTATGCGCATCGCAAAGACTAGACAAGGCGAGCGTTTGCGGTTAAAATGTAAATAAATTGTCAATTTGTTTAAAAAATGACCGATTGTTTCGCTAGATAAGAGCCTTCTTCCTCGGCTGGGATCATTTAGAGCCATTTCAATCAGCATTTAAACTGCATTTTGGAAGTTCAAACTTGGGAGCACCATTGAAGTCCACTATATGGAGAAAAATTATTTCAAGAAACATAATTTCTTATCAACTACAGAAAGAAAGATATGAACATCTTGGATGAGAAAGGGTTGAGTAAATTATCTGTAAATTTCTGTTCTGGAAGTGGACTTCTTCTTTAAAGCATGTACTAGTAAGGAATAAAACACCAACGCTAACAAACACACACTAAATCCTGTTCAAACAATCCTGCCACTTTAGAAAGGCCATATTTTATGAGGTCAGGGTCAAAGCCCCAAAAGACATGTCATTTCCCCTTTTCCAGATACAGACGGAGGGAAGAATCAGTGGAGAAGCTGGTTTCAATCACCGGGGACGGCAGGGAGTTGACTTCCTCTGAAGTTTAAACATAAAGGTGATTTAAGCCAAACAACTAAACAAGGGAAGCTGCGCATTCTTCCCTCTGTGCTAATAGCTCTTCGGAGAATCCAATCTCCCCTTTTGGCCTCCTACTACCTTGGTAATTTCTTACATGCGTTTACCTGCAATAAGTGTTGTATGAAACTGTCAATGTTTCTTATTGTTTTATACTGATGAAGCCTTTATTGCATCTGATTTATTCAATTTAGTGGTAAAAACAGACAATACGGGCACCAAAACAAAACAGAATCATAAATATCGAACTAGATTTTACCATTATGTTGTGGTGCTTTCCTGTGCAATACTTTGATGTCATGATGAAAACATACCTGTGGGAAGTTTTCCACAATGAGCACTTTTAATCGTATTTGTACACAGTTATGATAACAGCTCCATATGTTTCACTTTCTAGACAAAACAAGCTTGCTTGTTAGCTCATTCGGCACAGAAGTGGACTTAGAATGTGGAATCCTTGGGTACGAATCCTGTGAAAAACATGACTCACAATGAAAGAGCTGAAAGATGAGAGATCGAAAAACAAGCTAAAATGGCTTTTTTACAGAACATTAGCTTTTAGGTTTAGGTGTAGTGCAGATGGTACGTTATTTTAAAAAGGAGCATTAGAGTTATAGCGCCACTCAACGGACATTTCAAGTCAGAACTGCAGTTAGACATCTCATAAAACGTACCATATGTATGTTCATCTGTTCCGGGGAACATCCAGTGGACATTTCACATCAAATATGTCACAAAACTGTACGTATTTCGCGTCTTGCGAAAAGCTCCCATGTTTTGCTTTCCGGATGTAACAAGCTAGCTCGGTAGCTCAGCCAGCATGCAACTGGAGTGAGGATGAGGTAGGGGTGTGTGACGATTTTTGATTGTGGACGATAAAAATGTTTCCACAATCTGCTTTTTGAGAAATATCGTAGTATCGTGCTATTCTCTCAGCTAAAGTCCTGGCACGTCTCAATATACTGTACAACGCGACATACATTCACTTTAGTGTTAAATCAGCGGTAGTTACACTCACGGGACACTGCACTTATTCACAATCACAAAAGAACATTATTTGTTTTAAAGTCTTACCGGTTAAATATTTCATTCGCGTGCTGTTCCGACATGCGCTTTTCCACTGCGGGTACACCTGAAAACGCGCGCGTATTAAAATACTGTTAAATAGCGCCTAATTACTGAACTAAGTTATGTATCACATCTGATTAGGCTACTATTGTCAAAACACACAAGGTTTACATATAAAAACAGTTTATAGAAGCGTATGTCTAAAATGAAAGTAAACAATTGAATTGAGAGAAAAAAAACGGATGCCTGCCTGTATATTAGATGCGCAGCTCTTAAAGGGGCAGTACTAAACATGCTGCCGCTTGTCATCAAAGGGATAGTTCACCCAAAAATTATAATTCTGTCATTATTTACTCACTTACATGTTGTCCCAAACCTGTATGACTTTCTTTTTTGTGCTAAACACAAAATAAGATATTTTGAAGAATGTGGATAACCAAACAGCTGGTCCCCATTGATTTTAAAAATAGAAATGATCAAATAGACAACGTTCAACAGAAAAAATAAACTCATTCAGGGTTAAAACAACCTGTGAGTAAATGATGGTATTCAAATAAAACACTATGACAGAATTGACAGACAGATGACAGAATTTTTATTTTTGGGTGAACTATTCTTTTAATTGTTATTAAAACAAAACACAAAGAGAAAAATCACTCACTGCTCTTGACTGAAGAACTTTAATACAGTTGCTTTAATAAGAATCAGTGTACAATTGATGTGTATATATAGTGTATAAGTATATAGTGTTTCACTTTTTATATTTGTTAATTCAATTTCTTGAATGCTACTGCTAAATACACCTACTGTACCTGAAAAATAAAGCACTGTTTGTATCCTTTGTTTTTATCTTTTAATAACAAAGATAAAATAATGGCAAAGATTTTTATCTTTGCTCACTTTGGCCTAAATATCTGCTATTCTTTTTTATTTTATACTTTGTTACCTTGAAAGTCTTTGTTTTTAAAATAGGGAAATTACTTTGGCTGTACTGCTCAGACAATTTGCAAAATAGTAAAACCAACATGACAAAGAATCGTGATAAAACCGTGATATTTCTGAAAAAAAATCGTGATATGATATTTTTGCCATATCACCCACTCCTAGGATGAGGAATCCTTGGGTACGAATCTCGTAAAAAACACGACTCACGATGGAAGAGCTGAAAGATGAGAGATCGAAAAAACTAGCTAAAACGGCATGTTTGCGATTGTGTTTTTACATCACATTTGCTTTTGTTCATACTATCGGGCAGGTTTAGGTGTAGTGCAGATGTTATGTTATTTTAAAACGTCACTCAATGGACAATTTAAGTCCATTTCTGACCATATGTACATTAATGTGTTCCGGGGGGAAAAAAAAAACAACTCAGTGGACATCTCACATCGAATATGTCACGAAACGTACAGCGGTACGTATTTCACATCTTGCAGAAAAGTTCCCACAGATACGTTTTTGTCATGAGATCAGGCTTCGCCCCCTGCAGTGCGGCCAGTGTTTTGCTATATGGTTTTGACTGCATCTCTATGAAAGTGTATCTCTATGGTATTCTTTTAAAGTACCAATAACTGGGAAACTCAAATTTTGGAGTCTACATAATAAAACCATGATTTAGTAATTTAGTTCATACATTTCAGAAAACAGTGCGTTGTCATGTCTAGTCTCTCAGGCTGTTGGACCATTTCCAGGAGTTAATAACGGACAGGATATCTCATAAGAAATGGGAAACAGGCCTGCTTGAGCAAAACCAGGGGCTGTAGTAAACTAGACTGCAGGAGAGTGTCTCGTAAACATGAGGGATGGATTATGCTAAGGGCCCGAGCGGACCAGAGGGTCAGAGGTTTGTCCAAGAGATAGTATGGAGTGTGAAGATTGATTGCTGTATTTAGCCTCAGTCATTTATCAGTCGAGTCCTTTATAGTTATCAGATGCAGTTGGAAGGCACTAAGAAAGGGCATCAAATTATAAAGACTGGAGGGAAAAGGCTGTCACGGTTTGTGTGTGCGTTCGCATTTGAGAAGTGCAGATTTGGCCAGCTTCACCCCCTGCGGTGCGGCCAAGTCCCTATCTCACCCCCGCAGATGCCAAAGCGACAACCCGCCTCCATGTCTGCGTCTTGAAGGACCACACCACCTCCTCAATCCTCCTCTACCTAACACCTCGTCACATTCCCTACTCTTCTTCCTCATGGTCATCCGAGTTCAGGTGGCTGCTTCCAAATGTTCATGTGTGTGTGTGAGTGTGCACGCTCTGTAAATAGCACTTGCTATTCTTGGTTGAGGAATTAAAGTCCTCATGATGTCGCATAAAGAGTGTAGTTTTATTTTCTGTGTTTATGTACTTCCTGTTGAATTGGGAAGTTTGGGAGTGACATATCAAAGGGAAAGCCTTTAGCTAGTCCATTTCTAGTATTAAGCAAAATCTTATTATCAAGAGCATCGGACTGGACAAAAAGTGGGACACACCCATAAGTGCAGGATGAGTCATCAATAGTTTTTTCTCTTTCAACAATGTTTTTCAAGTTTTGGGTGTGTATAGTATTAGCTTCAAAGCTAACTGGCTAGTGAAAACTGTGGCAATTATTATTATTTTTTTTTTGTTTATTTGAAACTGCTCTTTACCTAAAAAACTAAGAAACTTAGTGTCAACATTTTTCAGCTTTTAGGAGTGTACTAGTACATATTTAGATTCAAAGCTAAAATATGTACTAAGTATACTACAAAAATGATTTTCAGTATTTTTGTCTTTCTTGAAAACAAGAAAAAATATCTGCCAATATCTTTCTCTTTGAATTAAGTTTTCATTTTTCTTAGCCCATCTTTTTTTTTAAATAAATGCACTAAATTTTGATCTTCTTTTTTTTTAGAATTTAATCAGAATTTTGCTTCATAAGTAAATGTATCTGAGTTTAGAAATGTTTAGATGTTTTAACTGAAAACAAGACAAAAAATACATTTTAAATAAAAAAAAAATAAATAAATAAAGTTAAATTCTTTTAAAATTACTCACAAATATGAGTTATAAAGTCAGAGTTGCAAGATATAAACTCTCTTACTTGACTTTTTTTCACTGAATTGCAAGTCTGTATCTTAGAATTATGAGGGGGAAAAAAGTCAAAATTGCGAATCTGTATTACACAATTCAGAGAAAAAAGTTGCGAGAAAAGTCTGAATTGTGAGGTATAAACTAACAATTCTGACTTTTTTCACTGAATTGCAAGTGTATATTTCACAATTTCGAGAAAAAAAGTCAGAATTGTGAGTTTGTATTACGCAGTTTAGAGAAAAGAAGTCAAATTGCAAGATGTAAACTTGCAATTGTGAGAAAAAGTCAAATTTGCAAGATATAAACTCACAATTGCGAGAAAAAGGTCAGAATTGTGAGATACAAACTAACAATCCTCACTTTTTTCACTGAATTGTGAGTGTATATTTCACAAATAAAAATAAAAAAGATATATTTTTATAAAAAAAAAAAAGTCAGAATTGCAAGTTTGTGTCGGCGCCAGTAGCCTCGTGGTTAGCGCATTGACATACAGCACCGTTGTGCTGTGGGCGTCCCAAGTTCCCGACTTGTGGACCTTTCCTGATCCCACCCCGTTCTCTCTCTCCCACTTCGCTTCCTGTCTTACCTACTCTGTCCTATCTAAATAAAGGAATAAAAATGCCAAAAATAAATCTTTAAGAAAAAAAACAAAGAATTGCAAGTTTGTATTACACAGTTTAAAGTAAAAAGTCAGAATTGCCAGATGTAAACTTGCAATTGCAAGAAAAAGTCAAAATTGCGAGATATAAACTCACAATTGCGAGAAAAAAGTCAGAATTGCCAGATGCAAACTAACAATCCTGACTTTTTTCACCGAATTGCAAGTGTATTTTTCACAATTATGAGAAAAAAGTAAGAATTGGCGAGTTCGTATTATGCAGTTTAAAGAAAAAAGTCGGAACTGAGATATAAACTAAACTGGGAAACTGACTTTTTTACTGAATCGTAAGTTTACCTCACAATTCTGATAAAAAACGTCTGAATTGCGAGATGTAAACTTGCAGTTGCGAGAAAAAAGTCAAAATTGCGAGATGTAAACTTGCGATTGCGAGATATAAACTAACAATTCTGACTATTTTCACTGAATTGCAAGTGCATATTTCACAATTGTGAGAAAAAAAAGTCAGAATTGCAAGTTTGTATTAAGCAGTTTAAAGAAAAAGTCAGAATTGTGAGGTGTACTTCAAATTGCAAGACAAAAGTCAGAATTATGAGATGTAAACTGGATTTTTTTCTTTCCTTGTGACTTTTCTCAGAATTGCGAGTTTATATCTGACAATTCTGAGAAAAAAAGTCAGAATTACAAGATGTAAACTTGCAATTGCGAGAAAAAAGTAAGAATTGTGAGATAAAAACTCACAATAACGTGGTGGAAATGGGCTTCCATCCTTAACAGTCGGACAAGAAAATAACATTTTTAATCAAGCATTAGTATTATACTAATGTATTAATCATGTTGTGAAAATGCTGATAATTTATCTAGTTTTCAAATTCTCTGTACTTGCTGTTGTTTCCCAGAAAAACTCTTTTTTGTTATTATTTTGTTACATTGGTTTGATTCATTCTGTTGCTTGTAATTTGTTTCCTTGTTCATTTTATTACTAACTGTTTACTTGAAATAATTGGAACTTAAATCGATAATTAAATTAAATGAAAAATATTCAAAGAAAGCATGGCATTGTTTTTACTGAATATTTATATCAGTATTGAGCTTTTCTAAACAAAGCAGTATGCTCAATAACAGTTCGTGACAACCCTACTGCTGCGTTCCCCTCGAATGTTGAGGAAAGGTTGTGCCGAGGTTAAATAAGCAGCGAAATCCAAAGAAAGGCAGGGGTGTATAACCAGCGAACAAACAGTTAGTATTTTGTCTGGCTGGCCTATGATTTTAAAAGCACATCTCCGACATTAAGAGAATGTTTGTTTGCCGAGGGAGAGGCTCGGCTTGCTTTTGAGAGGGAAAAGACAGTGAGAGAAAGTGCCTCTGGGATATCCAAGTTCCTCTCCTCTGCAGCTTAACCGTGCGGCAGCCCACAGAACCACAAGTGGCCTCGGGGCAGAGGGAAAGGATGGGAACTTTTCCCCAGAGGCCCGCGAGGTGGGCAGCAGACACAGCAAATAAACAACCCACACTTCTCGTGTGTACAAGACTCGGTAAGGTCCTTAAGGATGGTCGCACATATCCACACGTCTCTCTCTCTCCCGAGTCTCCAAAAACAGCGGTGCCACCCCCTTAAAAAAGTCTCCCAAGACAGGAGATCAAAGGCTGCCAGCATGCGATCTTTGTCATTCCCTCTCTCTGCAGCCCACACCATGGTGAAGTTTCTTGTTTTCAAAGTTTTTTCTTTAAATACAATAAGAAGAGCACAACAACAATGAACAATGTGGGATCTGTCGCATGTGCTTGTCCCGAGGGGGCTTAAACTCAGACGGGAAATTTCATTACGAGTGGGGAGGAAAACGAACAGATAAACACTGTTCAAAGAACCTCATAATGCCACAAAAGTGCACTCCTGCAACTTTCTCAAAAGTTGGACAGTTACTTTGAAAAGGATTCTGGTAAGTGTGTGCAAGCGCTAGATCTCTCTCTCCAGACACAGCGGGGTTGACCCACTTCTGCACATTTATGCTAGTTGGCCCATAAAGACGTCTGTATAGCTGCCTGTATCAGAGCTATACCTGATGAATAAAACATTGCATCTTGACATCCTAATCATTGTAGTAATTAGATATGTGCATGGCATCCGAATGGATGTTCGGCTTTAAAGCTGTAGAAACAAGAAATCTTCACCTAGCTGCGTTAGCTCAACTGGTAACACGGGATGCTAACAATACAGGTTGCAAAATATATTTGTGAAATGCTCAAATCATTCTCTCTTGACATTTAAAATTCACAACTGCTCAAACAAAAATGTAATATTAAAGGTAGTGGGCGGCTGCTTAGAAAACTAAGCACATTTCTCCTCAGCAAGCCAAGCTATTTAGACAGCATGTTGCTAGCTAATCACTTAATCAAAAACTTCATAAAAGTTTGTGTTAGGAGGTTTAACACTAGTGTTTTTTTTGTTTTTCAAATCCCTAACTATTTGTATAAGTGATATTAGGCTAACAAACACGTTTGCCTTAGCATCCTAATATGTTAACGTGTCAGGTTAGCTGCTATTTCAATTTGCACAATTTGAAGGCTAATGAAAATGTTGCTAAAGGCTATTAGCTCTGTTATAATGAAAGAAGGAGATCAGTTTTCACTGCATGTGGTTTTACATACATCAAGTGAGACTTAAATGCGAAAAAAAAAAAAAAACATTGCAATTTTGCGAAATATTATTTTTTAGAATTGCCTGAAAAACCATCCCATGTGAGCATAAATCTTATCTCATTTTTGCGAAATTGACGTGTTTCCATTGGGCGTGTTGTCAATTCGCAATTTCAGTTTGCGCAATTTGAAGAATAATGAAAAAGCAGCTTTTTTAGGATCTTTTTAGAATATTAGGCTAACAAACGTTTACCTTAGCATGCTAATATGTTAACGTGCCAGGTTAGCTGCTATTTCAATTTGCGCAATTTGAAAGGTAATGAAAATGTTGCTAAAGGCTATTAGCTCTGTTATAATGAAAGCAGGAGATCAGTTTTCACTGCATGTGGCTTTTACATATGTCAAGTGAGCCTTAAATGCGAAAAAAAACCTCCCAAAAAAACCGCAGTTTTGCAAAATATTCTTTTTTCGAATTGCTTGAAAAACCATCCCTTTTTAGTATAAATCTTATCTCCTTTTTGCGAAATTGACTTGTTTCCATTGGGCATATTTTCAATTCGCAATTTCAGTTTGCGCAATTTGAAGAATAATGAAAAAGCAGCTTTTTTAGGATCGTTTTAGGATATTAGGCTAACAAACGTTTGCCTTAGCATGCTAATATGTTAACGTGCCAGGTAAGCTGCTATTTCAATTTGCGCAATTTGAAGGGTAATGAAAATGCAGCTAATGGTGTCACTTTTTGCTGGGGTTCTTTTAGCATCTTACGCCATGAGTGTAGCATTTTTAAATTTATTTAAGCCGTAAAAAAAAAAAAAACATTTCAGTTTTGCGAAATATTCTTTTTACACCATTAGTGTAGCATTTTTTAAAATGCTGTGTCGAGTTAAAAACCATCCCATGCGAGCATAAATCTCATCTCATTTTTGCGAAATTGAAGTGTTTCCATTGGCCGTATTTTCAACTCGCAATTTCAATTTGTGCAATTTGAAGGATAATGAAAAAGCAGCTTTTTTAACATCTTAAACCATGAGTGTAGCATTTTTTTAAAATGCTGTGTTGAGTTAAAATTAATTCAGATTTTAAAAGTGCATCTGTATGAGTGATATTAGGCTAACAAACACATTTCCCTTAGCATGCTAATATGTTAACGTACCGCGTTTGCTGCTAAAGGCTATTTGCTGTGTTATAATGAAAGCAGGAGATCAGTTTTCACTGCATGTGGCTTTTACATGTCAAGTGAGCCGTAAATGTGAAAAAAATCTTTTTTCGAATTGCCTTGAAAAACTCATCTCATGTTTCCATTGGGCATATTTTCAGTTCGCAATTTCAATTTGCGCAATTTGAAGGGTAATGAAAATGCAGTTTTTTTAGCATCTTACGCCACGAGTGTAGCATTTTTTAAAATGCTGTGTTGAGTTAAAATGGGTTCAGATTTTAAAAGTCAGTGCATTTGTATCAGTGATATTAGGCTAACAAACATGTTTGCCTTAGCATGCTAATATGTTAACGTGCCAGGTTTGCTGCTAAAGGCTATTAGCTCTGTTATAATGAAAGCAGGAAATCAGTTTTCACTGTAACCATCTTATATAAAAGCTAATTTTGTATGTGACATGTAACTGGTGTGTTTACATCCACAGCCCTGTATTAGCAAACAACGGCAAGCTAGCTTGTCATTAACTGTATGTTATAAGACAGTGACATGTATGAAAAAACATTCAGCCTGGGTAATTTTCTCTGTATGAAATGTGCACAGAGTTCCCTGAGTGCACTCATCGCTTCTTATTATACCAGTAATAACCCTTAGGTGCTTACTTGTCATTTAGCAGACGCTTTATATCCTAAGCGACTCATATTATGCTAATTGCACGGGCAGTCCCCTCGGATCAATTTGAGTAAAGATTCTTGCTTAAAGGCACGCGATGACGATAGAGTATTTCCTTGAGCTAAAAATATTAAGTTGATCTTGTTAACAGGACGTTTAATGCATTATATGTATTTATAGTTGCCTGATCTAGAAGCTAATTGCATGCTATTCTCTCCATCTTATTTTAGACTGCAGCGCTGCACCGTAAGAAGAGGATTTCTCTTGGGTTTCACTCCAGCCACAGAACGGGGAATCTGAAAAGCCACAGACACAGTCATGGTCCACAGAAACTTTAACAGCTAGAAATATCACTACCCATGAGACCGCAAGCGCAGACAATGGCACTCATGAGAAGCCGCAGTGCCCAATGGACCACCCCGAAATCCTGTCCAGAAGCTACAAGATGTTGTGAGAGGCTGTTGCTATACACTGGAAAAATTTGGTATAGAAACTATTTTCACTTAGAAATTGCTAGTGAATTTCCCCGTTAATTACAAAGAAACAGCAAGTAACATATTTTTGTTTACAACTTAGAATTTTTTACAGTGCGTAAATATGTGCTAACCAGACTTGTTAAACAATAGGCATGTCTCCATTAAAGATTTGTGCAAAACTTCGCAAAACTATTGCGAAATGACGGCGTTTCCATTAATTGATATTATACGACTAAAACATAATTTTTTCCTCTCGTTATAAGTCTTGACAACCGATGTTGGTAGGTTTATGTATATTGCAGCCGCCGCACTCGAAGGAGACATAGACATGTATGGGATAGGATTAGCATATTTATATATGGAATTAGCATATTTACATAATTTAAAGGGATAGTTTACCCAAACATGACAATTCTGTCATTAATTACTTGGGCTGCCCCCTAAAAGTTGATTAACCCTTAATCGACGAGAAGACGCTTGTTCGACCAAAATTTTATTGGTTGCAGAAAAAAAAATTCCACAGGAAGTGAAGAAGTCACGCAGTCCGTGAGGGATAGACCGTTAATAGCTGGTCTATGTGATAATATAGTACATCGGGCAGGACATCCAAATGCTCACCTATCATCGTTTCGTTGTGTGCATTCACAATAACAACGAAACATTGCACTTTTGTAAAATAAAGCAAACAGAATGCGCTTTTTGCCGTCTCTGTGAATTTGAGCGCGAAACTTCCAAACTGTGTATACTTAACTTACAAACCTTAAAAAAGTATATCTATAGAGAGTGAAATGTCTACTTTTAAAATGAGCCAATTTAAATAAAAAACAAATATCCTCAGATTATATAAATCACTACTGCGGAGATGATGAGTCAGTACTGCCGACTTCATCTCTTAAGCCGATTTTATCAATAAATTATTAAAACATTAATCCTTGCTGTTTTTCCCAGGCACATTCATAATTATTATATCTGCCGGTGTGCTATGGCAAGCTTTTTTTTTTGCATGTGCTTGAGTGCTTATTAGGGTATGTAGGCAATTAAAGGCTAATTTTTATTTATGCTGATTTATATGGTTTATTAATAAACGTGCGACTAATTGTCGACTAATGCTTAAAGTGAATGACTACTAGCCATCCAGAAAAATCTTTAGTCGAGGGCAGCTCTATTAATTACTCACCCTCCTGTTGTTCTAAACCTGTAAGACCTTCGTTCATCTTTGGAACACAAATTAACATATTTTTGATGAAATCCCTGCATAGACAGCAACACAACTATCACTTTCAAGGCCCAGAAAGGTAGTAAGGACATTGTTAAAATAGTCCATGTGACGTCAGTGGTTCAACTGTAATTTTATGAAGCTACAAGAATACTTCCGTATCAGTTTTTAAAGCACCAAAGAGCTACTGCAAACAGAGGACGATAATGGGGAACTGTCTTGTCGCTGTTGCCCAACAACAGCACAGTCTCCTGCTAAACAAGAAGCTAATAAGAAACTCTGACCAGAAACTCTGCCTAGCAACCACTCCCTGCAACCCATGCTAATGACAAATGACAAGGGTCAAGTAGTCGTGCCAGCCCCACCCATCAGATGTCACAATGATCAGCACTTCTGACGGCAGGCGGGATTATGTACGAACTATCGAGAGAGCATGTCAATACGTCTTTCTTGTGCACCCCCACACACTGACACAGCAGAAGCCTCCTAGTACTTCACGCAATTGATTTGAGCAATGCAAGGGCATCACTCACGTGGCAGGAGATGAAGTGGTTGCCACCATACTTAAGCTGCTCGGCGCTTTTGAAACAAATCCGCACATACACTCCTAAAAATAAAGGTTCTTTACTGGCATCAGTGGCTCTTTGAAGAACCTTGAAAATTCATGGAACCTTTCAAATGAAGAAAAGGTTCTTTAGATTTTTTAAATGTTCTTCAAAATGGTTCTTTTAGAAACTGTTCACAGGTTCTTCGGGGAACCAAAAATGGTTCTTTGATGGCATCACCTCAAAAACTCCCTTTTGAAACCTTTATTTTTAAAGGGTTACTCCACCCCAAAATGAAAAATTTGTCATTAATCACCACCCCCATGTCGTTCCAAACCCATAAAAGCTTGGTTCGTCTTCGGAACTCAAATTAAGATATTTTTGATGCATTCTGACAGCTCTCTGGCCCTCACATAGACAGCAATGCAATTAACACGATCAACGTCCAGAAACGTAGCAAGGAGATCGCTAAAATAATCCATGTGACTACTTTTTGTACGCAAAGAAAACAAAAATAACGACTTTATTCAACAATTCGTCTCCTCTGCATCACCCTAGCACCATTTTCGAGAGTATCCACTGAACGCAAACAGCGTATGCTGTTTTGTGTCAGCTGCACCACGTAGACACGTTTTCTACGTTTATTTACACTTTGATTTGAACGATTCTCTCTAATATTTTGGATACTCTCAAAAATGGTGCTAGGGTGATGCGGAGGAGACGGATTGTTGAATAAAGGCGTTATTTTTGTTTTCTTTGCGTACAAAAAGTATTCTCGTAGCTTCATAAAATTATGGTTGAACCCTTCATGTCACATGGTCAGAATGCATCAAAAATATCTTGATTTGAGTTCCAAAGAATAAAACAAAGCTTTTACGAGTTTGGAATGACATTAACAGTGATTAATAACAAAATTTCTTTTTGGGGTGGAGTAACCCTTAAAGAGTGTAGGTCAATCGTCAAGGGTTCTAATTTCTACTGAAAAGACAGTATATGTACTGTTTGGCATGCTAGTTTCTCTACTAAGCTTTTTTGGAGTTAGGTTAGCATGAAGGTCAAGAAGCTTCAGTAGAAAAGCAACATGCTGGTTGGCCAGCATAGCTTTGCTGTTGCTATGCTGGTCCACCAGCATAAACCAGTCTGGACCAGATTAGATGCTGATGCTGGTCTATGATAGTTTTGCTTTGTTGCTTTTATGAACTAGAGATAATTATTTTTTAAGAACATCTTGAAATTTCTCATTTTAGTGAGTATTTTTTGGCTAAAATGACCAGTATAAACAAGTCCGGGCAAACACGGAAATTCACGCTAAGATGGTCTTTTTTTAGATGGTAATTTGAGGGTTTCTCAAAATTATTTCCTTTAATAACGTCTTAAATGAACTATTTTTGTCCTCAGCGTGTAGTTGAAATGTGCAGTGTAAACAAACAAAGAACAGGTCTCACAAATATTATGCAATGTTACGCAAAATTACGCAACATTGGGCACATGGCAGAATAAACATAACTGTGCATAACTGGAAATAATGAAAACATCTAAAATGTACAAGTTTGCATCTGTTAAGGGATTTCTTGCTTCGCTTTTTATCCACACCCTGTTCTTCCTTACAGTTTTCCTTAATACAAGCAGGGGAATGTTCCCTCAGGGAAACATGTTGCTAAAAACATTCAAGTGCCTCACGAAGCGAAGCTAAAACGAACACCCTACCCAAGAAGCATGATGACGCATGTAAATGTTTGTGCATTCTTTTAAACAAACCAGACCGTAAGGGTAAGAGGTTAGGACAGTTGTTTGTTATTCATTTTGACTAGCAAGTGTAGGCTGTCAAACTCCAGACCACGTTTCCGATAAGTTCAAACCTATATATTTGTTTATAATATATTTGTCTAGTTCTTCACAGAGTATGTTACAAATAAATAAACCTTGTGTGTCTTGAAAAAGATTGAATAGCTGTCAATTCCATAATTACCGGTCCCATAGAGCTCCGTGAGGTACCGTAATACAAAACGTGCTTCATGAAGTAAACTCGCAGCCTTCGGCAAAATTCATAGAGCAAGTGACAAGCAAAATAATGAGGACAAAGTGTTCTCTTATATACGCATGCATGCATTCGTTCACACATGCAAAAACAACACACACCAACACTTACCTAATCAATTCTGCCTTGCATACCTTTTCGGCTGAGTCCTCGTTTAGAGGAGTGGCCTTTCTGTTATTTGTGCTGGCGTGTTTGGATGAGCCCAGACCCTTGTTAATGTACATAATTTACCATTACCTTTATCCTGATGGAATCTTAATTGTGCTTTTACAGTGCCTTCGAAGAGCCATTTATCAGCGTCACAACTGCACACCCACATTCACAGGTGCGGACGCGCACGCTAACACAGGCTTAATGACATTTCCTCGAAATCAAAGCGAATTTGCTGTTTTCATTTGGAATTTGCTAGGCCTCTGTTGCTATCGATCTGTATCCCAGCATGGCCCTGTGAAGCTGAAAATATCACAGCAGCCAAATTCACATTGCGTTTTTTGAACGTTATCCATGTTTATCTGCAAATCTAAATGCTAAGATAGCATGACTAGCATAATTATTTGCAGCAGGGTGTGTTCCAATAGAGTTCAGTGTAAGCACATCAGTTGATTTTAGTCTGAAGTTATTTAACTTGTACAGCACATTGAGACCCAGCTGCCTGTCCATATACTTGATTAAAATAGAATTTATTTTTGAACTTAACACAAAAGGCCAAACGGCTACACAGCTTTAGCCGAAAAGCACCCTTTAACCCATGACATTTAGAGGAGTTCAGTTGACTGCATGCATTTTACTTTCAATATGTTATCATTATATGTAAACTTCATAACAAAAACAACATTTCTTTAAAGTATGTTTTACATTTTCTGACGTAGTGAGTATGCAAAAGCTTTCAACAAGATGCTACACTGCAAAACATCTCAACTGGTGTTTTTTCAGCTTGTTTTCCATTTAAAAACCAAAATTTAATGCAAATTGATCTTGTTTCAAAGGTATTTTAAAAGCAAATTAATAGAGAAATATTAAAACACGCTACAAGTCAAAAGTTTTTGAACAGTAAGATTTTTAATGTTTTTAAAGAAGCCTTTTCTGCTCACCAAGCCTGCACTTACTTGATCCAAAGTACAGCAAAAACAGTAACATTTTGAAATAGTTTTACTATTAAAATAACTGTTTTCTATTTGAATGTATTTTAAAATGCAATTTATTCCTGTGAAAGCTAAATTTTCAGCTTCATTACTCCAGTCTTCAGTGTCACATGATCCTTCAGAAATCATTCTAATATGCTGATTTGCTGTTCATGAAACATTTTTTATTATTATAATTACAATACTAATTGTAATTATTATTATTTAGCAAGGATGCTTTAAATTGATTAAAAGTGATCATAAAAACACATAATATTACAAAATATTTCTATTTCAGATAAATGCTGTTCTTCTGAACTTTCTATTCATCAAAAAACCTGAAAAAGCTGTTTTCAACGTAATATTTTTTTGTTGTTTCGTTTTTTTGAGCAGCAAATCAGAATATCAAAATAATTTCTAAAGGATCTTGTGACTGGAGTAATGATGCTGAAAATTCAGCGTTGAAATCACAGGAATAAATTACACTTTAAAATATTTGAAATGAAAACAGTTATTTTAAATAGTAAAAAATATTTCAAAATTGTATTGTTTTTGCTGTACTTTGGATCAAATAAATGCAGGCTTGGTCAGCGGAACAGACTTCTTTAAAAAACATTAAAAAACTTTTGACTGGTAGTGTAAAACATAAAAAAATTGCAACAAAGTTGTTGCCAGGTAGTGTTAATTTTTGTCAGTTTTTTTTTATTTAGTCTTAGTCTTTTAAATTAGTCTAAGTTATTGTTCTGTGTCAAATGTAATTTTTTTGTTGTTATTATTACGTTTTGTCAACCATGTCCTGTTTTTGTTTAGTCAAGTTTAAGTCACTACTAAATGTTTGAGCAGGGAAAACTTAAACTTAACACAAATGAACAGAATGTGAATGTGTACACATTGTTTATTTTACCTCATCTGGTGTAGTGACTTATTTTGGACTATTTAATATATAAATACATTTTAAAGGCTTAGATATGCACTGTCTCTGTCTATGAAAACTGGTAAAAACAAGCAAAAAATATTAGAAAATTCTAAAAATCCTAATAGTAATTGCAATAATTTACAAACTTAGCAAAACACAGAGCAGAAAATGTATCCTTTTAACAGAAAAACTCTGATTTGGGGATTTGAACTCTTGAAATCTGGCAACCGCACACATGAAAGCTCACATACAAGTCTGCAATGACATTTTGTCTCCTTTTTTTCAACAAAAATAAAAATAGATTTTTGTATAGTTTTTATTTTTTAAATACTATTTAGTGTTGTCTTTTAATATCAATGATATTGTAGATCGTCGTTGTCTTGTTTTAGTCATGGGAATAAAGCAACTCGATCCCATGGCAATTCGTATACATTTTACGAAATGGCTAATTCGCATGCATTCGTACGACCTCACACGTACAATTTTTGCTAAAGCGTACGTAATTTACCAGTTCTCCAATTTGTATGAATGACCTTCCTCTAAACCTATGATGTTGTATGAATTTGTACAAATTAAAAATCGTAAAATATGTACAAATTGGTTGTGAGATAGTGTCGGGGAAAAAAGCTGTGGTGGTTTCTAAGGTCTGAAGCTTAAGGAATTGTAGTCTCATTCCTCATATAAGTAGCACCTCCACTTCGCAAACTTGTTGAATCATTCAGGTCTAAAGTTTTGGAGTTTTAGATAAAAGACCCGTGATGCATGCTTTAACAAACACAGCTAATGAAAACAGGTCAGAAGTACTGTAAAAGCAGTTCATTTTTTTCAGTTTTGGGAAACACACTTCTCTTTCTGTTATTTTCTTGTGGCATAATTCAGTTTCATTTGAAACTACAATGTTTAATGAAACTACAGTTGCGCTACCTAGTTTTTTTGGGAATCAATTCAGTTGTGGTTGTCACTTCCATAACCAACCTTTGTGTGTACAATGATTAAGCACGCAGAAAAGGAGTGACAACTCTATTTAGCTGGATGTACGTAGCCAAATAGCTGGTGAGAAGGACACATTTAGAAACAGGTGACGTCTTTGCCATCTTGGAGGGTGAAGTGGGAGCAAAAGGTCCAGCTGACCTATATTTTGGCTTTTACAGTGTCAGGGACACTCATTCATCTCAACGGCTGCTATCGATCTCAGGTTGCTTGACCCAAGGAAGCACCCTCCCGACACTGTAACCCCAACAGCTATCTTATTTACCATCGGCTCTGCCTGTTCTTCTTTCTTCCAATGTTCTCCACACCCTGACAGCACACCTGTTTCGGAGGCCAGACAAGAACAAACAGTCATCTGTGTGTTCTTTGGTGAGAGTCAGTGCATTGCTAAAATGCTTGTTCTTGTTGTCTGGCTGCCTGATCCATCTAAACCTCATGCGCACAGCATCTGGCGGGCTATAGATCAGGCTTGACAGGACTTCCTGAATGCTGTGACGCTGCAGTACACTGTAACCTCCCTGATCTGCTACTGCAGGTGTCCTTAGGGGTGGGCTGGGATTCTTTTACGTAAGCAAATGTTTGGTCAAACATGTAAGACCTTGGGGTGCTGAGAAATGAATCCTATTGATCCTCAAACCGAAAATGTACTTGGTGACAAAACTGGAACGGGGATAATCAATATTTGGGATGGGTCACAATGGACAACTAGTCGATTGTTTGTCCAACAACCAACTAGTCGATTGATGAGGTCTAACAGTATATCTAGATATTTTCTTCTAATATATTGTAGTTTTGCATGTAAAAATACTGGAAATTCTTCAACCTGTCATAGAAATGGATGTCTTTGGCCGTAATGTTGCATTTAGCATCTTACCAGTTACACTGTAAAAAATAAAAAAAAACACAATTTGTTGAGTCAGCTTAAAATAATTTGCTACCCCGCTGCCTTAAAATTTTAAGTTCAGTCAACTAAAACAAGTTTAGTCAACTTGAAATGTTAAGTTGTACTAAGTAACAACTTAGATATTTGTGTTTGCTAAACTTAACAGATGGGTAAGTGACCCAGCTGCCTTAAAATTTTAAGTTGATTCAACTCAAATATCTAAGTTGTCACTTAGTATAATTTAGCATTCAAACTTTTTTTTGAGTTGACTGAACTTAAAATTTTAAGGCAGCCGGGTTACAAATTAATTTATGTTGACTCAACAAATTGTTTTTTACAGTGTACTAGTTGTTTTTCCAACTGATCTCATGATGAAAACGTACCTGTGGGAACTTTTTTGCAAGATTTTTGTGCATTAAGTTTTCAACATAAATGTACACTAGAGGCGGTAAAACAGTGAGCACCTGTAATCATTTTTGTACACAGTACGAACCCCGTGAAAAACGTGACTAATGATGAAAGAGCTGAAAGATGAGAGATCGAAAAACAAGCTAAAACACCATGCGATTGCGTTTTTACGTCACATCCGCTTTTGTTCATACTATCGAATAGGTTTAGGTGTAGTGCAGATGGTACGTTATTTTAAAACGTCACGGCATTAGAGTTATAGCGCCACTCAAAGGACATTTCAAATCAAAACTGCAATGACACGTACAAAACCAACGTCACAATAAACGTATCATATGTACATTCATCTTTTCGGGGGGAAAAGCTGAACACTCTTTTAGCGCCACTCAGTGGACTTTTCACATCAAATACATCACAAAACGCGTGTTGCGAAAAAGTTCCCACAGGTGTCCCGCATGTTTTTGTCATGAGATCAGGTTTCCACCAAGAATTTTCACCAGACGACTTTTTTTTTTTTTTTGTGGAGGGTTGCCGACAAATAAATATAGGCGCTTCTGGATTCAGAGTGAAGCACAGCACTGTGTTTATCAAATACATGTGTGCAGCTCATAATACAGTGTTTCAGCATCTCAGCGCAGCTCAGTTCACATTAAATGAAGAAAGCATGAGGCGATTAAATAACAGATCATGAGCTGTTTGCGTGTAAATGAACACAATGCTGCACTTCACTCCAAAACCGCCATTTATTTAATAAAATCACAGCATTCATGATTTAATTTTCGCATTAAGCCATATTGCGACATCGACTTTATTTCACTATATTGTGCAGGGCTATGTCCTACCACACATGTTTTATAAGAATATGAAAATATTTCAAATAAAAAAGCTGCCTTATGTAAACATCCCCTAAAAAACATGTCCAACTGGGGTCAGGTGAACCCAAAACTAGGGTCATTACTATTAAGACTAAATAGTTTAGTAAGACTAATTATGCCAGTTTTGCGATCACCTGGCTACATATATTGAGAATTAGTAGATTTGAACCAACCTATTCAATATAGAGTGTTTTCACGACATGTCAACAATCAGCCATATTAGCGGCACTAAACATAATGCCACTAAACTGAACGAAACTCGCAAATTTTGCTGATTATTGCTGCTGAAAATGGTCAAATTATTGTCATGTTTTTGCCTGTACAAATCGGTCGGACCAGAAAAAAACATTTGGAGCACTATAGACTGCCAAAAGTTGTAACAAATCAAGGAGAAGAGTGTAAAAAAAAAACAAAAGGCCTTTGTGGTTGGCCAGACTGAACCAGGATTTCCAGGCCAAGAATTTGGACAACATTCATGTTTGTTCTATTCATTTCTGATCAGGTTTAAGGCTAATATCTTAATACTGCTCATACGTATCTATACGTATCAGGGCAAGCGTCGTGAGGTTTTGTTTACAGCCCTAGTTTCCATCCAAAATTGCAAATTTAACTTATGCGCTAAACTGGAATATTTCATAAAACATTTGCGAATAAGCAAATGTTTCTATCCAACAAGTCAAAGAGAACAAAATCGTCACTTCCTGATAAACTGGCACTAAATATCACCAAAAAAAGGTAGGAGATACTGAATATAATAATTTTCAGATATAATAATTTACTTGCGCCTCAGAGCGAGTAGACGAAACGCAATAAATGCGGTCATTACTTTAAGATGATTGGTGGATGCCTGCTGTTTGGGAACGTAGTCATGTAAGACAGTCCTGGGAGGCAATTATACAGAAATACTTGAATGACCGTAACATTTTAAAAACTGTGCAACAAAGATTGGTCCACTGGTTAGTCGTTATCCCGTCCCATCGCGCAAAATCACACAACTTTTTTGATGCGCAAGGAAGAATTTTTTCAGTAAATGCATTTCCATCTCCCATAATTCTCATTAACTCTTTTTCGCAAAAACCACAAAAACCAAGTCAAAAACCACCTCAAACCACCTTTTTCATGTTGTTTGAACATTAATGTCTGTTGGCAGTGTATGTACAAATCTACCCTAAAATGATAAAAATCGATGCAGTGGTTTTTAATTAATCTGTAAAAATAATATCCCTTTTTCAAATCGAGCCATTCTCAGATGCCTGTCGGTGTGGCGTCACACCAACAGAGGCCGCTCCCACAATAGTTGATTGACATGAGCGTCTTACCTTAGACCAGCTGTCACAGTCCAATCTCTTTGTTTCAATGCCAGAGCAGGGATGTAAGTTAGACAAGAATATCTCAGACTGACCGATTGAGGTGTTGTGTTGCTGGATGTAATAATGAACATAGTGGTCGTCATTTACTCCCGACATCTGAGCCGCTGAAGATGCAAGATTACGTTTGTGAAGGGAATGCGGCTCCCGATCTACATATATCCGTCTATGTTAGCGCAAATCATTCGTGATCCAGCTTCACTTACAGCAGAAGTGAGTATAAAGGGTTTTTTTATGAATCTTTGCGCTCGTCTTTCCTAATAATGTGCTAGTGAGCAGGTTTGCGGCTAAAGTAAACAGGCTCGTCAATCCACAGAGAAAAGAGAGGGACGGGGTGAGCAGAGCTCATTTGCATTTAAAACAGCCTCGACCAGAATGAGATGATTTTTGCAGAGCTGATTTTGACAAGGTAAAAAGGGTGTTTTTTAACACTACCATTGAGAATTTTTAACCAAAGTATATTATAGACTTTTCATTAAGACCCTAAAGAATGATATCAACTTGTGGAAAATTGCCATCCGAAGACCCCTTTAAGGAATAATCTTTTGAAAATTGCCATTTCCATCACTCGTTTTTTATGCGATACTTCAAAATGCGCATAAAAACAGGGCTAGTATCTCTTAATACACATTACCGCCACTAGCTCCATTGAAAGAAGACCTATATTGGAAACCTTCGTTGGCTTTTGTTGCCCTTGAAAGAATGCTTTGTACAAGGCCTGAAAGAGCCAACTGTTTCTTTGCGCATGCCCCCAAAACCCCTTACTCTATGAAGGAAGGTTAGCAAAGCTGCAAACGGTTCACATATTAATTCATGGTATCTGGTTGCCCGGTATCTTGTTTTACAAAAAGCCTGCAAAAGACAGATTGGTTATCAGGACCAGCTGTCTCTGGCACGACGGCCCTGCTCTCCGGGAGGCCGGCGGACTTGTAGACGCAGGCCGAGAGCAGATGGACAGAGTCCAGGATCAATCCAGTGAATCAATAGCCGGCGTCTGACTTGAGGACGGGGGCTGGGGTGGAAAGGTGAGTTCAAGCGAGTGATACGAAATTGAGAGGATATGAGCAAGAGGCACTGATGTCACTACCTGTGCATTTCAATAGGGGGCATGAGATGTCAACACCGCCAGTGGGTTTGTAGAGACATATGTTTTGAAACTCTGAGTTTTTATTGCAAAGCATGATTTTCTCAGTATTTTAGCCTTGTTTTTGAATGGAAATGTTTAAATACTCTTAAATCAAGATACATTGAGAAGCTAAATTACTTAAGATATTCAGTTTTGTTTTCTGAAAAATGTATCACAGTTATGTGAGCTTATACCCAAGACAAGACAATATATATTCCAATATGGTTCAAAAAAGAAACTTAATTCGAATGGAACACAAGATTATATTTCTTTTCCCATTAGCAGATATTCAATTTATTTTAATAAATCTTTTTAAATGACTTAATATTTTCAACTAAATGTATCTTGCTTTAAGAATATTTAGATGTTTGTATTGAAAAATGACAAAAATACTGAGTAAGAAGGTAATTTTTGCAGTGTGTTTTGTCAAACTAGTGACAGTGTACTTATTCAAAAGCTAAAGGTAAACGCAAAAAAATCCCCCAACTTCCTCTCCCTCTCTCTTTTTTATATGAATACAAACCCTCATCCGTCTTGAATAATCTGAAAACTAATTTGAATCACAGACAGGGTAGAAAACAGGGTCTGGTGTAGACCTAAGAAGGCTAATTTGCTCAATAGTCCATCCATCTTCTTGCATGGATAAGTTGCCTCCATGAAACAATAAGAGACTGGGTCAGGCCGGGGAGCTCCCGAGACCAGGAACAAGACAACCTGGTTTCAGCCTTGTCTGCTCCCCTCCTCCCTTTGCAGTAGCATCTGTTTTGTGTTAGCCTGTTAGCTACATAGAGCTTCAAAGACACACAAAGCAAAAACTCTGAGTCACTACTCAATTTGAAAGTTAGCAAAAGGAAAATACGCTGTGACTGATCGTAAACTTCTTGCGTGTGACTATGAATGACATAAACTTAGCTACCGGTCACTAGCAGGGTGAGAAGAGAAATACAGTTTGTAAGGCAGAAGTCAGAGGGAGTGCACTAATGCACAGGGTTTCCTGTGAGGGTAATGAGTACCCACAGTTCCCTGCTGAGAGAGGAAGTAGAGTGTAAATAGAGGGATTCCCACCTCAGCAGCACAGCCGTTGTCATTGAGATAAGAATGGATATTTCACAATGGCTGCCGTTAGGGGATTCCGGCCTCCTGTTCTCTCCCAGACGCTTGCCTCGCCTGTTCAAATATCTTTTGGGTTTGCCTGCCTGCCTGGTGGGAGATTCTGCTTGTTAAAATTGGTGCACGCATGAGCTGACGAGAGTCATGAAGCACAGGAAATTCTGGTGTTTTTTTTTTTATAGATAGTCTGACACAAAAACATACTGCGTCTGCTTAAGTAAATGCTAGTTCCTAATAAGAGATTACTGAAGATACTAAAGTCTGCATGAACTTCCCTGGCTCAAAATTTTTGATTTTGCTATTTTTTCCTGAACAAAATTAGACATGTATAGTGATGAAAGCCAAAATATTAAATATCACGGATGAATATGGAGTAATCCACAAATTTGCAGAGGGTGTCGAAATTGCAATTTTCACCTAAGCCAAAGTAGAAGGGGTTAAAAATGACTTCAGAAAGATGGCAGCAGTTATTTGTACACAGAGATTGGTAGGTCTGTTAAATCTGTTGACTTCAGCAATCTTTGTTGCATTATGTGTCAATGGTCATCATTAAAAAATGGGGAAACAGCACTTTTCAAGTTTTTTTCTCCAAAGTTTGCATGCCTCAAGAAGTATTAAAGATATCTTAATGCCCTTTTAGATTTTAGGTCTTAAACTTTCCTTTTGGTATCTGGAATTTTTAATATGGCTCCAGGAGTAAATCTTTAAAATGTACACATTTTCAGTGGTCAAAAACCAAATGTCTCTTTTAAAGAGGAAGGTCTGACAAACAAATAATGTTGAAAGTAGAAGTGTGTCTTGCTTCATTTTATCAAGACAACTGCATTGAAAATGCCTGTCTGAGTGCCATAAATAATCTTTTTCCAACGTTTGCATGCCTATAACTCAAGAAGTATTAAAGATATCACAAATGATTTTAGATTCTAGTCCTTAATAAACTTTTCTCTGTACTTTTGACAACACTACATCCAAGTAGAATGAATTATCGAAAAAAAGGGCAAAAATATGAGGCACATACTTAGTTTCATCCATCAGTTGTTTTAACAACACTGAAAGAAAATACTTCTATTTTATTGTGACTTCAAATGTAAAGATGGTATTTTTTATGTTAAATGCATTGTTTTTGCTTTCTTTTGTTTTAGCATCACAACCAGCCCGACACATCAACAATGGGTCTACCAATGGTGTGAGACTGGGGCGGGACTATTTGTTTGACCCACAAATGGATGACGGGAGAAATGTTGAGGAAAACTTTAAAAACGGCACAAGTGGCACAGAAATTACTCACTTCAGCTTTAACAAAAGAGCTCATACATAAAGAAAAGCAGCACTAAATTAAATCGCAAAGCTTTTTAAAGCTCTATTTATACCCCTTGGCAACAGAATCTTTGCAGCTTATTAGAATGGCAGCCTATTATGATTTAGCGGCCTTTTCAAACATGTCAAAGAGTCAGCTGGTGCTGCTACAACACCGAAAAGATCCAGATCTAAATCCTTTGTGAATTGATTCAGCTCTTTTGAATATTTAATGTTAATGTAATGGCTTGGTGTAACAAACCAGACCCAAATCTCAATTTACCCTGTCAAGCCGTCATTGATTTAATTTCAGGATTTATAGAAACATTCTCCTTTCCTGGAGGCAAGGATAAACGACATCGGTGTAAAGAGCAGGCCGAGCGCACTGTGAAATTTTCTTTCTCCTTTTTACATTTCAAAGCATCTAACTATCTCATTTGAATTATTTACTCGGGCACGTGATGGAGAGCCCAGCAGAAGGGTATTGATTGGACTGATTTAGGACCTGCTGCTTGGCTAAATGCAATTCTCTGCCGTGCTGATGCGAGTGTGGGAGGTCTGGCCATCTCGGAGTCCATCGTAAAAAAAAAAAGCATCAATCAATCAGTATGTAATAAGGTATGGGTGTGAAAACCTGCTCTGGTTATTTAGCTAAACACAGGCAGCTAAATTGCTATGGCGGTATAGTCATTTGCTATTCAATGAATGCACACAAAAGGATCGTACAGTTTTAGGCTCCGTTCCAAAGCCTAGTTAGCAGTAGGCAGCTGGCTTTTAAGCAACCTAACTAAAATGAAAAGACCAATTTGGAGCACTGGAAAATTGATTTTAATAGAGTTTGGTGCTAGCATGTGGCTAAGCTAACAATAAGCATAAAAATACGCATATTACACTTTCATAGGGGAAAATAAATTGATTCAACTATTCAGTATTGAATGTACTGCATTTACAGTTTCCGACTGCGTTCACTGCAAAGTATATTGAATCTGGCCAAAAGAATTATGTTAAAAGTTATCGCAATTATGCTAACTGCCTATTGGAACAGCATACAGTGTCTTAAAATACTGCCTACATAGGCAGAAACATAGCTTTATACGTTATATTTCTTTTCTGCACTTCATATAGCTGATAATTCTTTAAGGGCATTTGGGAAAACAATTCTATAGTTACCGAATTGCAGTTCGCACTGAGGGGACGGGAGTAATGATTAAGAGAATAGCCAGAGCGGGTCAAAGGATCATCTGTCCCTCTCCCTTCTCAGGCCAATGTGCACAGATCAATACATAATATCTTACAAATTGAATTCGACCTGGATCGACCCAAAGAGGCGGGAGCTTTGCTCTGCGATTTGTAGACAGCTTCACTGCAAATCCTTATGATCAGCACGGATCGAGTGCATATGTGTATGTACGTGTAAGCTTTTTGGGGTTTATAAATAGGTTTGTGACATATGGACAGTGTGAGTAATGGAAAAAAAAGAGGGAAGTAAGGCATCAAATGCACGTATTCACAAATACTCTTGATTATTCACATAGCATATAAGCTGCACTGCTGTGCTGTAGAGTTCCTGTTTCTGACTTCCTCTTTTAGCACCATAAACTTGCCTGTTTTAAAACTAGTCCACATTGCTTCAACAAACATTAGCAAGGTTAATCGGCTAGTAGTTCATCTAAAAATGCGAACTCAGTTATCATTTACTCATGTTGTTCCAAAAGCTAACAAAAAAGCATGATAACTATATTATAAAAATGGTTCCCATGACTTGTGTGTAAATATTCCATATCTTTTGAAGCCATATGATGGCCTTGTTTGTGTAACTTTAAGTTAAGGCGCAGTCACATTAACCAAACTTCTGCAAAAAATTCCATTTGTGTATAGTGTACATTTCAGTCTGTTTCTTCCAAACCAAGTTGCTTTATATAAGTTAACGTGGTGAATTTTGCATGTTCATAGTTCAACAAACTTAAATGCAGTGCAAAGTCATGTCTGGAAATTTTGCTTCACATGTTCCTAACACAGAAATCCAGATTGTGCGGATTCTTTTTGAAATGACTTGAAAATGTGACTGCGCTTTTACCTCACTGAAAGTCTTGACATCAGTGCTATCTTTGCTTGGTGCATTTATGAGAGAAGTAGCAATGTCCGATTTATGGATAAATCATTCTTTTTTATTTTATTATTATTTTTTTTTTTTATCAGTGAATTACTTGATCTGATTCACAAAAATGATCTAAATGATTCTTTTACAAATCAGACTGATCTGGGCTGCATTCCTCAAAACACTGTAAACTTAAGTAGACTGTAGAAACCATTGGAAGTTTTTGAGGAAAACATTCCAGGATTTCAGGTCCAAATTGCAGTTTCAATGCAGCTTCAAAGGTCTCTACACAATCCAGTTGAGGAATACAGGTCTTATCTAGCAAAACAATCAGTCATTTTCTAAAAAAATGCTTTGTGATGCATGTCTATGACTTCATGCATTATGTAATCACGTTGGAAAGATAACACATGGTTAGTTCTTCATCTGTGCTCTTCCATTCAAAAAGGTATGGAAGGGCGAAAAACTCCATCTCATTTTCTCCTCCAACTTTAAAATCGCCCGACATCGTTGTCTGAACTTTTTTAGAGCTTTTGACTTTCTTTACTTTCACCTACAGTTGAGGTCAAAAGTTTACACACCTTGCAGAATCTGCAAAATGTTAATTATTTGATCAAAATAAGAGGGATCATACAAAATGCATGTTATTTTTTATTTAGTACTGACCTGAAGAAGATATTTCTGTTTTTTTGATTAGTGATAGTTGTTCATGGGTCCCTTGTTTGTCCAAATTCTTTGTTTTTTTCAGTATTTTTGTGTATTTGAACCCTTTCCAACATTGACTGTATGATTTTGAGATCCATCTTTTCACATTGAGGACAACTGAGGGACTCATACATAACTATTACAGAAGGTTCAAACGCTCACTGATTCTTTAGTAGGAAACACAATGCATTAAGAGCCGGGGAGGTGAAAACTTTTAGAATTTGAAGATCAGGGTAAATTTAACTTATTTTGAATGGCTTACTTCTGAAGGGCAGTACTAAATAAAAAAAAACTGTTATTTAGGCAAAATAAGAAAAATTTACACATCAAAAGTTTTCACCCCCCCCCCCCCCCCCCCCCCCCCATGCATTTTGTATGATCCCTCTCATTTTGGTCAAATAATTAACATTTTGCAGATTCTGCAAGGTGTATGTGAACTTTTGACCTCAACTGTACGTTCAAAGTGAGCATTTTTTTCCCCTCTCACAAAAAGTTATATCTTCGTAATATCTTATTTTGTGTTTAGCAGAAGAAAGTATTAGTCATACAGATTTGGAATGACATGAAGGTAATAAATGATGACAGAACTGCCATTTTTGGGGGACTATTTCTTTAACGCTATAATAAATAATCCTCCAAATTATCAGAATAAGCTGTTTTTGTTGTCGTAGTTTGTGAACTAGCCTTCACATTCATTCCTTTTTTAAATTAAGGCAGAAAATTCTATGAGCAAATTGTGTAAATTCCTCTTCGTTTTGTGGGTTATTCATGGTGCGCTCAATGCATATGTGGTTTCAGACAGTTTTAATGCCACAGATTTAGTTAATGGCAGTGTTATGAAACCAAATAGGGGGGGTAAAGCTGCTGCAACAAGGTCAACTGAATAAACGCATTGTGTCCGTGACTGTACCTATATGTGCACACATACGTGCCTTTATTCCAGGGTGCGTGTCAGTGTGTGTGTAAATGTGAAACTAGCTGGGTTCCAGCGACGCGCCTGATGAGCTCTTCGGGTGAGATGACTGTTTCTCTGAAGCTACTTACCAGATACTTACCAGAAACCATTTCAAAAACTTTAAAAAAATCTGTCGGACATGATTTGAAACATGGAAGGCGCATGCACACTTATCTCTAGTACGACTCTTTTTGTTGTTACAGAAACCACAAAGAGTCATTTCATAAATAACCGCATGATGCATTTCTCAGGGTTAAAGCTCAGCTACGATAATTGTCGCAATGCTTGCAATCTTTGCGTCGCATTAGAACAAATGGGCTCTCGTATCGGCGTTGGCGTGCGGGTTGTTTCTGCATATGCTCGCCAAGGTTAAAGGCACATTCATTTGAGTCTATCCAATTGACGTCTTGCGATCGATTGAACAGAGGGGCTCTTGGCCAAGCAACACACCTACTCCCATGAGTCTTGGAGCACGGTGTCCGCCACCCCATCGGTCACACGATCGCCGATGTCTGAAAGACCTTCTCCACATTCTGCACCGGCCTGCTTAACAAAATCCCTATTGATTGAACCTCCCCCCTTTCCATAGAAAGGCGAAGACAGCACTCCGGGGTTCTTGAATGATCCCTCCATGAACAATTAATTCCAACTGAGAAGTGTTTATTTTGAAGCCTGCCGAATGTTCCTCAGATGCTAGAGGCCTTTCTTGTTGCCCAGAGGGACTGAATATGGTGGATATTAAGTCTCTGATGGAGACGTGTCTGAAAGTAGGTCATCAAAATGATGTAGTGACAAAAAATTTGTCTTCCAGTCATATATTATGTGCAGAAGAGGCTGATGCAACAAACAAATCTGAGAAACTTTGAAGGGTTCTTGAAAAGGTGGATGCACTGCATACGTAAGGATATGAATATATAAAATGCACACAGTGGGAAGAGATACAAGTATTGCACAAGATTTCAATGAGTAAACACATCCAATGTTTTGGGGTGTTTGAAAATATTTGACAGCTGAATAGGCCAAGGTTCTATTCAACACCTGATGTGTTTTATTAGGTACTCAGAGTCCTCATAAACAACAGGGCGATTTCAACAAGTCAACTCAAAATCCTGACACATTCCAGGTTTTACAGCATTAAATTTGTTGCGTGGTATTTCAAAGAAACGTATTATTTGTACTCATTTATCATCCTCTAAAACGACTTTATTTTTCAGCTGACATTACCAGTTCTTCTCTTCAACCCCTCCCCTTCAACCACCTGGCTTCTTTCTGGAAGGTAACACCCACTTTTATGATCCAGTCAATTCCTGATCAATGGGTCAAAGTTTGGCCAGTTATCACATGAGCTGGTTAGATGTCTACCATGCTGGTAGATGTCGCAACTACACCATCTGGATCCCCCAAAAACGTTATTTCAATAATGCTCATTGTTTGTTTTTAATGTAATGAACAATTTCTTAAAACAATTTTGCTTATTGAAGCTTATTTTCGTCAGAGATTATCTCAAAAATCTGTCTTTTTCCCCCTTGCAACTGCAACTTTACATGTCACAATTGTGATTTTTTTCTCAGAATTCTGAGTAGCGCATAGCACTGAAACCCTATTGTAATTGTTACAATGGTCACGGATTAGTGATCTCCACATAAAACTAATTGTGCAGACCAAACCGTAAGTCGTAGAGACTTGAAACTTGGAGGGATGGTAGTACTCACACCGCCTACAACGTGACCAAGGCTCACCCCAATTTGCCTAAAAAGGGCGCTACAGCGAACAAAAGTGCAAAATCACTCTTAACTCCTAAACTGTAAGTCACAGGCTCAAGTGTCTTATGTCATTGGAATTCTTGGTTCATGGCGGACAAAACGCATGCCTCAGATTCAGTCATGAACCTGACAAAATTTTGGGGTATTTCGCATTTTTTGAAAATCGTAGGTTTTTCTCCCGCTTGGAACCAAACCAGTGCAGAAAGATTCTCTGGAGAGTGAATATCAATAATTATCAAAAAAAGTTGAACTTTCGACTCACCGTCGCGAAGGGATGCCAAAACATTCGAAAGGGACAGGGCCGCTTTTACTAAAATGGCTGTAACTCCTGAACAGAATGAGATATCTTCGCCAAACTTGGTGGCGCTATTAGAGCATATATATATATATATATATATATATATATATATATATATATATATATATATATATATATATATAAAACATAAAAATGGCTATAACTGCACAACCATTTGTTCTTTCAACATACAAATTGGTGTGCACAGTCTTGGTCCAATGTACCACAAGTATTTACAAGTACATTTGCATTTCTCAAAAAACATGGCCGCCATTGGCCAACAGAGTTTGAGCACCTGTTAGACAAGGTTAACCGAGACCGATCGTATTGAAACTTAGTCGACTCTCGGCCCCAAAGGTCTGAGAAAAATTTTAAAGAAATCGCATTTTTCAACTCTGGTATTCGCTGCTTGCAGCTATGTTTTTGTTTTGTTTCTGCCATGAAATAAAACATTTTAAAGTGATAGTTCACCGAAAAATGAAAACTACCCCACTCACCCTCCAACCATCTGTGTAAAAGACTTTCTTCTTTCAGACAAATACAGTTGGAGTTATATTAAAAAATATTCTGGCTCTTTCAGCTTTATAATGGCAGTGAATAAGGTTTAAGATTTTGAAGTCCAATAAAAGTGCATCCATCTATCATAAAAAGTGCTCCACACAGCCCCAGAAGGTTAATAAAGGCCTTTTGAAGCGAATCGATGCGTTTTTTAAGAAAAATATCCATATGTAAAACTTTATAAAACATAATCTCTAGCCTCCGCTAATTGCCATATGATTCACGAGAGAGTGGTGTTCCAGTGGATGACATAGGATGTAGGCATAGCCTAAGCTCCAGTGAGAATATGCTAGTCTCGTGAGAACCAAATTTTCTCCTCTTGGCTTATATCAAAATCTTCCGACATTTTTCTGTATAAATCCCCATTTTGTAATTCTAAGACAGTTTTTTTTGTTTTGCTCTCTACTTTGAGCTTCCATGTTCCATGTTTCACTTCTGCGTTCATCACCGTGTTCCCCTATATCCGCCTACATTCTGCGTCATCTGCTGGAATGCCACTCTCTCGTATATGCGTGTACGCCAGTTAGTGGAATCTAGAGATTATGGTTTATAGAGTTTTAAATATGGATATTTTTCTTACAAAAATGCATCGATTTGCTTAGTTTTTATGATGGATGGATGCACTTTTATTGGACTTCAAAATCCACATTCACGGCCATTTTAAAGCTTGCAAGAGTTAGGACTTTTTTTAATATAACTCTGATTGCTTTCATCTGAAAGAAGTAAGTCATATACACCTAGGATGGCTTGAGAATGTGTAAATCATGGGTTAATTTTCATTTTCTTTATAACCTCTTTAATTTTATATATTTTCTTCTCAGAATGTGTTTATATCTCACAATTCTGATTTTACATCTTGCAATTCATTTTTTCCCCTTCAGAATAACAAAAAAAAGTCTGAATTGTGAGTAAAAAGTCACAATTGCGTTTTTTGTTTGTTTTTTTTTCATTTGTGGTGGAAATAACCTTCATAAAATGGTTTGCAACTAAATTTCATATCTTTCCATTACCATTCAAATAAGTGACTTGATGTTAGGTGCTAAGTATTTTGTATGTTTACCCAGTGGGACGTGGGTGCTCTTTCTTCACACATCAAGCCAGAATGCTTTAGTATGTCACTCAACCCCCAAAACCTTTACACACACACATATACACACACAGCACCTGTCCTTAGTCCCTCATCAGTGTATTTCTGTGAGCCGAAGTGGGTGGGTGGGTGTTAAGACAGGGCCGTATGGGAAACCAAGCTGTCCGTACGATTATCACAGAAGAGGACTAATCGGGTTGGGGTGGTGGGGGCAGCTAAAGATGAAGGGGGGGTTGTGCAGCTGACACATAAACATCAGCTGAAATCCAGACATTCATACTCACTGATACAGACAGAGGGGCCTCACGGTGTGGATGACAGTGTTTTGGTTCCCTCTCTATCCCTCAAGTTCTCTTTCAGTCGTCGGCGACACACAACACAACAAATCACACCTCATTTCAGTACCCAGAAGACTTTGCCCAGATGACATTTCTTTGATTGCAGCTTGAAAGGAAACCACTGACTCATATTATTCATTCAAATCAAGCATTGTCTACAAGAATCTAGAGCGTAAATTTCCAGAGGACTCGTGATCACAGCGCTGTTTATCGAGCCAGTTGGTTATTGAGAGAAGATGAGCCGGTAAAGGTCAGAGGAAGGTCACCAGGAACAGGCTTCACTCAGGTTTTCCTCATTGATCGGGACCGTAAATAGCTTTCAGCTCTTTATGACACTAGTGCAGTACAATTAACAAGCAACATTCAAAATCACTGGTTAAGATGACATTTACAGCCATTTTTTGTTTTACGGTCTGGTAATTGCATTGTAATAGACAGCTTTGGAAAACAAACCTTTCCAGTAGTCCATATGAGAAAAAAAAACTGATTTTTCAGATAGTATTTAAATGCTACAAAATTCTAATATAGATTTACATAAATAGTTTGTAACGTTTCTTTTAAATATATTAATATTTTGCAAAATATATCTTCAAAATGCATCTTGCATTACATAAATCTCCTATAAATACAGGAAAAACAATGCCTTAAAAGCCAATCAGGGTAAATTTAACTTATTTTGTCTTCTGGGGAATATCTTCTGTAGCTTCTGAAGGGCAGTACTAAATGAAAAAAAAAAAAAAAAAAAAAGATATTTAGGCAAAATAAGAAAAATGTACACATCCTCATTCGGTTCAAAAGTTTTCTCTTAATGCATCAGTTTTTCCTTCTGTAGCATCAGCAAGCATTTGAACCTTCTGTAATAGTTGCGTATGAGTCATTACAAATCATACAGTCATTGTTAGAAAGGGTTCAAATACACAAAAATGCTGAAAAAAACAAATAATCTGTGGGACCTGAAGGACTTTTCTGTAGAACAGCAGGCAGTTTAACAGTTCAGGGCAAATAAGGGACTCATGAACAACTATCACTAAACAAAAAAAAACACAGCTGTGGATCATTCAGGTATTAAGAATCAAGCGTATGTAAACTTTTGACCAGGGTCGTTTTTATAAATTCAACTATTATTTTCTCTTGTGAACTATATGTAAACATCTTTAATGTGAAATATCTTATTCAGGTCAGTACTAAACAAAAAATAACATGCAATTTGTATGATCCCTTTTATTTTTGTAAAATAACATTTTGCAGATTCTGTAAGGATGTATGTAAACTTTTTTAACTTGCATTTTGGCTATATTTTGGTGTGAAGATTTCAACACAATATATTTTCGATTTAAAAAAACATTTTCTTAAGCTGTGTGATTTACATTTTGGTAAGACAAAAATACACAGTTTTGCTGCATGAAAGTAACCAGAAATAATATTTCAAAGATCACTGTCATTAATCAAAGAGTGCTTTTAAAAAAAGAGCACCATCTGCTTTTTAACTTGTGGGAAGGTTATGCCAGAGAGACAAAAAAAAAAATCCCTTGTATTTAAATGCCCGTCCTGAAAAAAGACTTTCTGAGAAGACAGTGCCTTTCCAAACATCGGGCCACGGCTCTCGTGTAGCATTTCTGAGCGAGCACTCTAAAGTTCATCCCCTCCTTTGTTTATTTTATGTCTTCGGCAGCTGTTCTCACTCGCTCTCTCTGTGCGCGAAATGACGTCAAAAGACAGCGATTCGCGAGAGCTCCACCAGGGCTCCTTCTTTCAGTTTGTTACCATAGCAGCCGTTCCCACTTCCTGCCAGAGTGAGGTTTCCTGTGTTCATTCATTTCTTTTCTCTCTCTTTCTCTTTTTTTTCGAAGGCCTCAGCTGGATTTAAAGCGCTCTGTTTACAGTACCATAAAAGGACCTTGGTGCATTAAGTCGAAGGATCCTGGCTCAATGGAATCTGGAAGTCAGATACCGGCCATGCTGTTTCTTGGCATGGATTGAAATAAAAACTATATTTTTAGAGTGGCTCTGACTGTGCAAAAGCTGCCACCTCAATGCTAGAGAGCCATGGGTGGTTGCCAGAGTTTTGTTATGGGGTTGCTAAGGTGTTCTGAGTGGTTGCTAGGGTCTTCTATGTGGTTGCTCAAGGGTCAATGAAATTATTTGCAAATATCCTGTCTTTTGCAGCATCTCACGCAGTTCCCAATACGCGCCGATCAAGTTTAAAGCAGTTCAACTTTTCTAATGAGTCAGGTTAGAAAAGTACCTCACCTCTCCTCAACAAGCCTCACAATTTGAGGTATCATTCACGTCCACAAGCACCACTAATAACTGGCGTTTTTCGTGCGACCCGCAGCCCACTCTCATTAAACGTGACACTTCTAGCACTTTTCAAACCCTTGTACCCTTCAAGCGCAGTACAAGGGACAGCACCTTTTGCACAATACAGGTCACCCCTGATATCTATTATGCAGATGAAGAAACTGCCAAAGAGAGATGCACTTTACGACAGCCTTTGGCGGTTCCTTAATCAACACCTGCATACGTCGCATTAGTAGCTTCTTCTCCCGAGGCCATGGGATCCAGCTGCACAGATAAAGGGTTTACGTTACAACACCCGTCTTTCTGGGCTTGCACTTCTCCTCGCAAGCAGAGTAGACGCGTCTGTTTCGGGTATGCGTGGGTTGGCTGTATTTTCCACTCAGTCAAACCTCAAGGATGTCGAAGTCTCACCGTGAGGCACGAGACTACAACCACAGGGTTAAGGCAGTTGCACAAGGTCTCTTGGATCTTGCACAGTTGGGTGCTGTTTGAAAGTCTTTTGCAGGGGTGTTCCCGAGGTGTCAGGAAGGGCTCCGTGCCAAACTTTAAATGCCAAGTGTCTTTAAATGGCACATGTGCAATCTAACAAGGACGCCAGCTGCTCTTCACAAAGTAATGATATCCTGTAAGTTACGTGCCTGTAAAAGTTGCTCCTAACCGATGATCTGAGACCAACTTCCCAGAGCTGACATTAAACCAGAGAAAATTCTTGGAGCCAGCATTTTGGAGACCCTTCAAAAGATGCAGATTGGTCATCTTCCCACCTGTTTGGGACTGCAAGGATGCCTTGGCCTTTCTCGAAGCGTGGCGCAATAAATCATGTCATTTGCAGAGCAGGCCTTTAGAGGCCTTGAGCAGCAACATGTAACACAATTAGCTTCGAAAGCCTGTAATTAGACCACAGATCATTTGGCGAGGTTCTGCCTATAGTCGAGGAGCAGGTTAGGTCACGACCGGTAAATGAGAGCCAGCGATTAATAATTTCTAGGGTAATGTTTGTGGTGTTCAGCGTGCACGCTGAAGCGAGGCGGTTTTGGCCTGCTAAAGCATGTGTCATGTCATCACGCCTGTTAAAGGTCGCATGTGAGGGGGCCTGAAAACGCTGTACTAGAAAGAAGAGGACAGACCACACTTACTGCGTCCCACATAGGCGTGACACCAAAAAAATCTCCCAGCACTAATTATACAAACCACATACTGTTAATTTAATGTCATGGGAACTGGGGTAACAAGGACAAAGCACATGGGATGTTCATGCACGGTCACTGATGAATAAATGCCATCTGAAATCTCCATTACCACACCACAAGGTGGTTTATGCATGTCTGGTTCCATCTCACTGTTAATTCACCATGGTGGTGGACCAGGGTCAAAGGTTAACCCTGATGTTGTGACTGGACAGCTGGAAAAGCATGAGAACCCTCCAGAACAGCTCGGTGTAGTTGAAAAGAAGTAGAGAAGGACAGAAAGGAAAAACTCTGATGGTATTAAAGGTCCATTCAGCCTCAACAGCTGCATAAATAAGATGAAATTTTAAACAGATCACCATTCTCCTCTTGCAGCTACTCAGGAAACTAACAGACGTGGATGGAGAGCAACAAATTGCTTGTCAAGAAATCACATGAGGGTTTTCACTTTGTGTACTCACAAAGCAACCGTTCTGTAAACATACTGCAAAACTTCCATCATGCATTTCAGTCTTGTTTCACACATTACTGAATAATAAAAAACTTCAGCATGGTAAGTGCGTGTTAAGCGAAAATGGGTACAAAAATTATACTACAGTTGGGTAACCCTTTTTCCTTTCGTCAAAAAATAAATACAAAATACAATGATTATGTCCCAAAGAGCGTGGAAATGCATCTAAATGTATGCCAATCACCATGTCTGTATTGATCAGCTAACGCTAAACATAGGTATGTCAACGTCACATGACCTGTCTCAGCTGTGCCCAGTCGAACCGTGGAAAAGTGTTCATAACTCAACCTCAAGATCTGCAGTTTGTGGTTTGAGCCCGTGGCCACAGACTCATCTCTGTTCCCCATTGCTAAGTTTCGTTTTCAATGCGCATTGCTAACATGCGCTAACTGCAGTTTTATTCTCACCAGCTGGGTGTGGAGGCAGATGCAAAGCTAAGACAATGCATAAAAGGGTTGTCTGCTTCTGGGAAACTCGTCTGACAGAAGAGTTATAGCGTTACTGGAAACTTAAAAGGTTAGCCTTCCAGCTTTGCTTGGGCAGCAGTTCTTACTATGATAGCAGTAGAACATATTGTTCTTGCGCTTGCACACATTTGGACTCAAGTTTTGTCTCTGCATATTAATTGCCAGTGACAGTTTCACATGTGAGTTGCATATGTGGAAAACATATATGAACTGCATGCACAAAAGTGGAACAAGACCACGGACCTATGCGAGCAGTTGGCTAATCACTTTTTGGTAGCACAGCTAATTTAAGAATTCATTCAGAGTTCCTTTTTTGTCCGTTTCTGTTTTTTATTATTATTTTGAATTACATGGAAAGTGCTTTCAGAGTAGATGAATCATTAGAGTCTGTGCTGAATGGGGAAATTAATCAAATTCAGGGTAGCTCTGAATGAAGCAGTAAAGTGGAAATGTTAGTTACTTGCTACTGGCAAAAGTGTAGAAACAATCAAATGCTTTAAGATTCAAATTATTCCATAGAAGGGGTTAATGTGCGCTAATGCTGCATATGATACCTAGCCTACCTGTAAATATCATTACTGAGGGAAGACCATAAAGAACTAGGGGAATTGGTGGGTTTCCCTCTTTTGCCAACAAAAACTACACAAGCTGCTTTTGGCATACCACAGATGTAAACAGTCATAATTCAACTGTCATAAATAGCAGGGAAAAAAAAGATAAATAGATAGATACATATTCATTTAGCAGATGGGTTGTTGACATTTTAAGCAGTGTATCTTGCAGAATGACATTTGTTACACTTCATCTAAAGGTATTCAAAAAAAAAAAAAGAAAAAAAAAAGTCATCTATCTATCTATCTATCTTAGAGTCACAGACTAAAATCAGAGACAAGCAATAAGAAACACCATGGCAGATACAAATTTAAATATATACCCATTTTCCTACCTGCTTTTTTGTAGATGAAGTTCTCCAATCCTTTTTTTTTTTTCGTAACGATTACGTTGGCTACGTATAACCCAGGTTTACAGATCACTTTGTTTAGTCTATGTCAGAAATGTGGGGGAATGTTGCCTGTGGATTTAGACTAAACGTTTCACAAAACATGACAAAATAGTTATGTTTTGTTGTTGTCGTAGTCTGATTTAGTGAGTTAAACGGTATTTAGGTTATTTTTTCGTTCAAGCGAACAATTCAGGTGCAACATTTCTACCGCATGACTTCGCCCACACGACAACCAACCAATGAGAACGCGGAACAATAATGACGAATCATAGCAACAGAGCGTGTATAGGCGTTAAGAAACATTGTGGATGCGCTCGTAGGAATAGGTTTCCAAAAAATACCGATTGGCAGTGAGGTAACAACGACGTATTAACAACATTTTATTCTGTAAATAAGTTTTATTTAAAGCTTTATGCACTTCAGGTAACAGATACATTTATATTTATGTTAACATTAATAAGTACTCTCTAGAATGGCTCAGGTATGCAAAGTATTCGTAGCTTATATGAGACCTTGGACCACAAAACCAGTCATAAGGATCTTTTTTTTTTTAATTTCTGAATAAATAAGCTTTCCATTGATGTATGGTTTGTTAGGATAAGACAATATTTGGCCGAGATACAACAATTTGAAAATAATCAGTTCAAAAATACAAAGAAAATCGCCTTTAAAGTTGTCCAGATGAAGTACTTATCAATGCATATTACTAATCAAAAATTAAGTTTTGATATATGTACAGTAGGGAGTTTACAAAATATTTACATGGAACATGATCTTTACTTAGCATCCTAATGATTTTTGCCATAAAAGAAAATCGATCGTTTGACCCGCACAGTGTTTTGTTGGCTATTGCTACAAATATGCCTGTGCTACTTATGACTAGTTTTGTGGACCAGGGTCACATGGGCTGCACAAACTTTACTTTAGACACAAAATTTAATGTTTATACTTAATTTGTCTCTCTGTATGACTAATGAGTGAACTCATGGCCTAAAATCTGATTTAAAATGGTGATCATCAAAACACACTTATATATACATCAACATTTTGTTTTTGTATATGTATTCATAATACATAATTTAAAAATTACATAATATAAAAATCTTTAAAATTTTGCCTTGAACTACAAAAAGTGCAAAGTATTTCTTATTTATTTTACCTTTCATACCATAAATCTTAAAATTATGTTTATTCAAAGTTTTAATTAGATTTGAGTCCCACAATTTTAATTTGGTTTCAGACTTGTGTACGTGACTGTAAATATAAATCCATGATCCATGTGCATTTTTCAATTTACTTGTAGCTATAAAAGCAGAGCTAAAAACACAAGATGAGATATATATAAAAAAGATGTTTTAGAATTGTGTTTGGCATTGCAGATTGAAGAGACCCAGAGGGAAGTCACCCACATACTATTTCTGAGATGACCCCACTCACTGGCAGGGATTTTAAATAGAGTAGTTGGAATTAGCGTGCGTGGTGTGTGCTAGTAATCTTCCTCGTTTGAAAACCAATTTGAACTCCAATGTTCTTGTCTGTTGCTTTTATTTTTCTGCAGATGGCTTCGTCTTATGTTCCGAGATATTTTATTCTCAGTTCTTCGGGAGAGAGTGGGAGCTTTAAGCTGAAGACTTTTCCTTAAAACAGCATGTGTCTGTGCACCACTTGCCTACTGTACCAGCCAGTCCTGCGTTCACCCTCAATCTGTCATCTCGTCTCAGCTCTTGGGAGGAGGACGGACTGCCTGACAGATGGGGGGAGCGTTGGAGTCTCAGTCGCCGTCTCCTCGCCCGATCCGGCTCTGATCTGGCACCCCTGCGGTTGAGCGAACAGCAGACACGTATAAATCTGTAAGCTTTAAAGCTAGCTTTCATCACCAAACTGCGCAGCCGCTCTGAGACTCCACCATACAGTATGTAGATATACACTACTCTGACTTTAAACTAAAAAGGGACTGGTAATAGTCAAAGACAGGAAATGTGCAGTGAGGTGGCACTACACAAGCTACAAACATAATTGCTTTGTTCCTAAACCTAGTGTGATACTATTAGCATTTTAAAGATTTATAAGTTTGTTCTCTAGCATATGCCCTTCAGATAACATTATGTCAATCTCAGTGAAAAGATTAATCCAAAATGCCAGACAATGCATAAGTAGCCTACTATTGATTATAAATAAACTTACATTTCATTCAGTGCTGAAAAATATATTGATAAAGTTACTGAAAATTATTTAACAGATATTTGCAGTGCATTTTTATGCTTATTAAGAGTATTGTGCTTTTAGCTTAACATGCAAATGTCAAAATATTACATTTTTTAATGAGACCTAGAGTAGCTGCTTATGTAGGCATGTATGTAAAATTATTTGTATTTTATGTATGTAAAATTACTTACAAATTGTATTCTGTTACTGATCCCAAATTAGTCCACGATCCACGAATCCACAACAAAAACTGTAGTTAGTAACGTAATTCATTACATTACACATTTTAGGTAATATAATCAGACTTCTTTTTAGATTACTTTTAGATTACTTTTGACCTAATTTGTTCATCACATTAATTTAAATAGGATAATACTGTACCACATTGACATAAAAATACAAAGAGTAAGAAAATATTTTTTTTATTCTGTGTAATTAACAACATTAAATATATTACGTCAAGGAACTGCAGGGTGTTTATGAGTTTATTGCAAAGCTTATAATTAATTAAATCATACAAAATGTTAAAATAAATGATCTTAAAATCAATCAAAATAGAAAAAACTCACTAAAAAAAAAGAGATTTTATTTGTATACCTGCATGTCATGTGACTATAGCAAACGACAGAGAATCATGAACATGCAAATGTGATACTTAATTATTAAAATATTTATTTTAAAATCTCAAGGGTACTTCAAATTAATATATAAGGTGAAAGCGGATCAGATGACCAAATTTTTTTTTTTTATTTGTTCATTTTAATGTGTATGAAAGACAAAAGTCTTCCAAAGACATAGAAATACATGGTTAAATAAACTACAGAGTGATAATTCAAATAAAATTCAATATGTTCATCAGTAGTTTATGCAATATTGAAACATTTCTTAAACCTGAAATTATTTTTGTAAATCTATTGGTCAAATTCTGTCGCCAGATGACTATTGACTAGTCCTTGTGTGAATGTCCACAAAACTTGAAGACTTTCTGAATGTATATAAGCCATAGGCTGTTTTAGAAAGGAAATTTAAAAGATGAAAATGAGGAATTAGGGAGAATCAATAAATTGCTATTGTGTGAATAATCATGTAATCATAAGATTTTTCAATTTTTCTAAATTAATCTGAAAGATGAATAAGCTTTCCATTGATGTATGGTTTGTTAGGATAGAACAATATTTGGCCGAGATACAACTATTTCAATATCTGGAATCTGAGGGTGCAAAAAAATCTAAATATTGAGAAAATCGCCTTCAAAGTTGTCCAAATGAAGTTCTTAAAAATGCATTTTGCTAATCAAAAATTAAGCTTTTATATATTTACAGTAGGAATTTTACAAAATATCTTCATGGAACATGATCTTTACTTAATTTCCTAATGATTTTTGGCATAAAAGAAAAATCAATGATTCTGACCCATACAATGTATTTTTGGCTATTGCTACAAATATAACTCAGCAACTTAAGACTGGTTTTGTGGTCCAGGGTCACATTTAATCTAATTACAAGTATTTAATTTTTGGAATCTGATTATGTAATCCAGATTACATGTAATCAGTTGCTACCCAGCTCTGAATATATAAATATAAATATACTGTGTATAACATGCAAATTACACATGGGATAAAGTAAATGAGTCACACGAACACAAAAATATAATTTTTTCTTTCAATTTATTACCTAAAAAAAGAAAATGTCCTATCACAAGTCACACTGAAATGTATTGCTTAAGAAAAAAATATATTTAGATATTTTCCTTTTTTTTTTTAACTTGATTATTTCCATTATATTCCACAAAAACAAAACAGGGCACAGCAACGCCCTTTTTCCGCCTTCCGCCCACTTTTAAAAAAGCACAAAGAAATACATAATTCACAGTTACCATTTTGGTTTCATAAATTAATACAGTCACACATGTGCTACACCGGTCTATAGCTAGAACATTGTAAATTGTTTTTTTTTTTTCTCGACTCTTGTAATCAGTTTTCATTGGCTACAAGAAAGAACAGGCAACTTAAATGATGTGATCAGAACTCCAACAAACTATTGAAAATGCCCCCCGTTCCCTCCCTCCACCCTCATTCAATTACCCTATCCTAAAACTCAGATCATCTCCTATGCTTTTTTTCAGTTTTCACTTTTTTTTTTTTTTAAACCGTTTTACATATAGGTGAGGCACACACAGAGTATATTTCATACATATATAAAAATTAAATAATGATTTTCTTGGGGGGAGAGGGAGAAATCGTCTATTGAAGTCGTTTATCTGAGAAGAAGGGAAGTGCATGTTGTCAACATGTCCTTAAAGGACATCTCAATTGAGAGTTAGGGCACTTTGTTGCTATAGCACTGCAGTTGAAACTTTTTTTTCAATTAAATTTGTAAATTTGTTGCTTCTTTGTAGGACAGCAGGGTTCAAGGGACGTAATCAAACAAACAACGGAACACACTGACGGAACCTGTTTGAACTCCAGGTTAGTGACTTGTAACAAACCATAAAACAGACAATATTTTACCAGAGCTCCTATAAATTGATAAAAACCTGCATAAATGCGAATAATTTGTTCAGATTTTTTTTTTTTTTCGTACACACCGAAGGGGCAAAACTTTAAGGCACTGAAGCCTTGACATAATAGAGCCTCCACCTCCTAAACACAAAAATTGCCCCCGGAAAAATTGATGCTTTAACAAAAACACAGGACAAATACAACAAAAACATCCCTATGTTGTCCACCACTCTGCAAGTGTTTCGATAATGAACGTTAAGGCCACTTGAACAGAAAAAAAGGAAAAGACAATGTTCCCCTTCAGGTAGGTAATCTCATTGCAAACTCAGTGAGTGCAACATCGATGTGGTTCAGGACATTTTCACGTTTATTTCCAAGTAGTCATTAGGGGCGAACGTTGGTTGCTAACATCCCTGTTAGTCCGCATCTGGACAAGGTCGACGGGAGTGTCGGGGTTTGCTCTGAGGATCCCTTGGATGTTGGGAGTAGAAAATGTTCCATTGTTCCTTAATTAGTCCAGGAATGATCCATGTACAGTAGAATTCCAGTCCCGTTTTGGTTTGCGACTGATATGTAACATCACGTTCCTAATTTTTGAAAATCCCAAGTAGCTGGAGCAATTGTTTTTTTCATTTTCATTTTCACAAATTCATGCTTGTGTATCTTTTCAGCACCAGTTTCTCAGTATTGTTGTTATTATTATTATTATTTTCTATAAAAAGGATCAGGATAATTCACACTTTTGCATGCAAAGAGAAGTCCCATATAGCAGCAGAGCCGTCTGTCTGTGGAACGCCTGATAGAATATGTCACTGCGTCTACGTATGAGGCACTATCGAGAGTGTAAATGTTGGGGGGGGATATGCTCCGGTCTCAATGTTTATGTGGGAATCTTCAAAGAAGTCTGGACAAATAAATATCGGTAGTCTTAAGTTAAAATTGTACCACGGCTGTGAGTGTTTGCTGGGATAAAACCCTTGAACGGCGGTTAAGTCGAATGCATAAATGAGAGATTCCACTTTGGCAGAGCAAGCCATTATAATGCACAATTGTAAACTATTCCTCTGGCACCCCACCACTTTCTCTATTATACACATTTAGACAGTAAGAGGAGAGATACAGTGTGTATTTAAACGATTATATAACATCAGATTCATTTCACAGCTTGACTCGAGCCTTGCTGAGCGATTGCTGTTTTACGTTTGGTTGGTTTGTTTGTTTTCGTGGAGGTAAAAAAAAGAAGTCACTCTTTATATATTCAGACTTCACAAGCCTTGTTTCTTCAATCACATCGGCATATTTTCGCTTCGTTTCATGTTTTAGTTTCCTACTTGAACCTCTACACTGAGCTGTTTTTGAGAAAGTGTTTTTTGTATTTTTTCATATATTTATATACTAAACATGCACTGTGCCATCTCTTGTTTATGTTATGATATTGTCTATTTCAAATCACAGGTGTGTGTGCAAATGAACCCTCCTCATCTACAAGATAAAAAACCTGAATGCTTTGTGGGTAATGCTACATATTTTGTTTCATAAATCATCATGATTCAAGAAAAACAGGACTAAAAAAACAGAAGATAACCCCCTTCAGATGATTCTTGAACTGTGAATGCCCATTTGTAATGAAAAAAGGAGGAAGCAGGATCAGTATCTGATTTTTGTTAGTTCCTCGTGCCTGTATTTGACCTGTAAGGATCTTCCCCCGGGGTGAAAAGAAAACAAAAATAAGTAAAGAGAAAACAAATCCCAACACCGATGACGTCTGCTATGCTCATTGTGTTTACTTCTTGGACTTTCCGAGTCCAAAATCTGTCCGTTCGTCAGTCCGATCCGTATCCAAACATCGTCATTTGAAAATCGAGTCTATTCCAAGATCATAGTCTATCAAGGACGTAAGGTAAGTAAAAGTCTGTGAATCTTCCTTTGTGTAAAGTCTTTGTGGTCACAGGACAGACGAGGAGTGAAGCCTACGAGATTCTGAATGTGTCTTCGGACACAGTCTTCGGAAATGCTCCTCTCTAAAGTGTAAACCCCAGTCTTCCTCGATGAAGATGGCGCAACCGTTGCTGCTTCAGGCCATGATGAATTCTGATTTCATATCAGCTTTGACATCGGGCTTCCACACAGAGTCCTCAAAGTCCAGGTCCAGGGAGCCTTCGCTAGACATACTGCTGTTACTGTTGCTGCGTCCCGCCTTGCGGTTGGGGAGCCAGTGGTACGGGGCGCGGGAGTCTCGTCGGGCCTTCCTGCGCAGACGCTTCTGCTGCATGAGCAGCTGCAGACGCTCCACTTTGCAGCGTGTGGCTCGGTTCTCTGTCTGACGCAGTCGGTCACCTGAAGAAGCAAGACGAAAAAGCAACAGCGGTTAGAGTCAAGCCTTCTTACACCATCTTAAAATTGCAACACTTTTGGGACTGAATTCGCATGGCTGTAATGGCACGCTAAGGAACTTGGGGAAAAAGAAAAGGTTGTTGAATGACTAGTTGACCATTGACTCATCTCTAGCTGGCACACCAAAGCTTTCTGGCAAAGCTGGTTGACCAAGAAAGACTTAAAGGTTAAGATGTCTCATGTGGACACAATCTGCATTTAAGCATCCCATGCTAATGACTAGCATCCAAAACACAACATAAGGTGGTGACTATCTATGCTAGTCTTTTCAGCGGGGGAAATGCTGGTGCAATACACATATTTGGTCTAGGACAGAATGACTCAGTGCTTTGGATCCCGACTGCTGATCCTGCTGAATGTTATCAAAGGCTGGGCGATGGATAAATAAACTCAAGTCTGAGTGGTGACGCTGATGTTCTTAAAAAGGCATGTTGCGATTACCCCCGCCCCACTGCTCTCTCTCTCTTTAAACCGGTACAGAAATAAGCACTCTCTACTGCTGTCTCATTTCAGAAGAGAACATCCCAGTATGTGGCAACAAGTCCTCTCTTCCCTTATCAGAAACGGTTCAAAATGTCCTGGCAGGCGTGCCCTTGAGATACGCAAAAGAGAGAAGTGCATTCTCACAGAGGAACCAACACTCCCGTGAGGAGACCGACGCCCACGCGTGCATGCGCGCACACATTCCCAAGCGATACGATCTTAACTTTGTTGTTTCTTTAACAGGAAGCAAATACCTTGAACTTTCTAATCTCACAAACAATGCTAGGGTTTTAGCAGCTAATGCGCCAATTAAACGGAAAAAAAACACGAGGGGGTTTTCCACTCCACGGATCAACCCTAAACCTTTCATTTATAAATATATTCAAGAGAATGGAGGAGAAAAAGAAACCACAATCTATTAGCCAGCTCCATTAGGAACTATCCCAGAATTAAATAATGAAACAACCGGCTAGAATGTCAATAATCCCGAGCATAGACTATCTTTCATCGCGTGTGCTCCACCACACATACACACACAGCAACAGCAGCAGTAGCTTTTAACATGGATCGATGGCAAATTAAAAAGACCTATTGATTAAACCTTAGCTCTAGCGCAGCAATCCATCTCCAGGCGAGGACACTGCTATTGGCTTTCAATAGAAAATGCAAGCGAATGGAAATTGTAAGCGAAGTAAGTCGGGCCCTTTTTTCCCCCTTTCTTTTCCTGGCCTGAGCTCATTGAACGAGTAATCACCCACCCAACCCCCCAATACCAAGACCCCCACCCCCCATACGCACACTCGGTTCACCCCTCCCCAATGCCTCTGGAGAGAAAGACAGACAAGGAGGTAGAGAGAGAGAGAGAGAGAGAAAGACATGCTCTGGAATTCCACCCAGAATGCAATAGAAAAAGAGACCAGATGCATATTCTCGTTTGCTAATCAATTTCATCCACCTCTCCATATCAAAATGAAATCGGGATTTCGTGTGGGCTCAATTTCCCCCTTTACTTAATACCTTTCCATGGTGGGCGGGTTTGAGCCGTCTAGGAAGGATTTGCGCTATAAATGTAAGAGGTAGTTTTAATCATTCGGATATTCCTAGAGAAAGAACAGGCTGTACAAACATCAACAGCAGAAATCTGCCAAACAGTTCCTTCCTAACCTGGTTAGACAAATGAGATTTGGGGGTTGCTCTGGCATTTTAGCATGATTAGAGAGGTTCTGGTCTAATAGGACTTTACAGGTTATGAAGGTCTTTGTTCGACTGCACAAGCTCAACAGATACACCATTCGGATGCTTTTCTCCTTCATCTGCCCTCTCAAAGCGTCTCCCTGCAACTCTAGGCCTCAAAAGTAGGGCAGCCACCTCACCTTGCAGCCTGTCAGCTCTTCTGTGCATACCAACTGGAGTTGGTGGAGAAAAAAAAAAAAAAAAAAAAAAAAAAAAAAAAGAAGCCGCACTACATGAGGCTGCGGTGCCCCAAGGGACCGAACTACAGAAATCTGGGAGAAAAAGAGCAGAGGAGCTCATTAACGGCACTGGGCACGGCATGCCACTGTCAAGGTATTGTATGAAGCTCACAATGGTCTCAAAGACATTAAGGCAGACCCTTGGCTACTAAGCCAAGTTCCTTTTTGTTCTTTGTGAGAATCTGTGGCCCCTGCCAATGTCCTTTCCCACACGGTCGCCCTTCCAAACAGATCCACAGACACTGTAAAAACACATCACTGCTAGTTTGGCACAGCTTGCGGGCTATGCTGCAAGGAAAACCGAACTTAACCTGAACCCCCGCATCATTATCAGGATAAACGTGGCTGCCTGAGGGGGAGACTCAATGCGCCCGTTTAGAGGGTTATTATTAGGCTATGGCGTGGCTGGCCGGCCTAAAGCCATCCCAACAGATCTGCCTTGGTTGTCGTGAGTGCAAAAAGAGTGAACGGCTTGTGGTGGGGGGCTGGGATACACCAGGAACAAAGGCTGAAGAAGCAGTGCAAAAGCTCTCCCTTCTCTGTCCCTTGCTTCCAAGACCCCTCCCTGCGCTAAGGTTTGGACACATACGGGGGGTGGGTGGACAAGAACAGAGAGTTATTTTGCTGCCAGCGACGATTGCAAGTGAACATCATGGACAGAAAAAGCCCCTCCCCCCTGCATTCGCCCTCTCTACCCTTCCCTTCCCTTCCTCCCCTCATCCTCCTTCGCCCCTACGCCAATGATGCATTGTCTCAGAGCGAGCCTGTGTGCTGCAGTGTCCTCACCGCGCACTCGACATTCTCAGGCCTGCGGCTCAAATTAGGGGGGTTGGGGCAAAAAAAGGCTTGTGACGAGCTGCCCGAGCCTCAGGGGAAAGGAGCGGGGGGAGGAAAGGACAAAACAACCCCAGCCCCGCCTCCTGCCGCACAGCTGTTCAGGCCCGCACATGAGATATACACCTGGCCTTCCTTTCTAACCCCCTCCCCCAGTACCCGTATCCACCCACGCCCCTCCTTCTCAATACGGCCTCGTGACAGAGGCCTCAGAGGAGCACAGAAAAAGAGAGAAAGAGGCAAATGAGAACAAGCCACAGAGGGTGGAAGAGATTACACAAAAAAAATCCCTCTGGAATCTAAAAAGTAGCAGCGTGCTGGCGAACAAAAGCTGGGATGTTGCACTCGCCTCATGCTTTTTGAGAGGAACGAGCTGATGTATGAGAATGTATTGATCCCCGCATAGAGGGAGAATGATTCAGATCTAGTGCTGATGGCCACGTGAGGGGGAAAATGGAAAGGAGGAGGATTAAGAATGAGGAGAGAGAGAGAGAGAGAGAGTACAATGGAGGGAGGATTTTTAACCAATCGATGAGGCTGTTGGCCTGTCTGCAGGTATTAGGTCAGTTGAGCAGGGTTTTGGGTAAACATTAAGCCCAACCCAATGTGTCAGCCCACACTACAGTGATCAGGCAGTCTCTGCAAGCTTCCCTTTTGCCATTGATCCATTAAAGATCAGCTTAATTAACACTTGTCTTTGACTTGTTTGTTTGTTTGCCTTGATAAGTCCTGTGATCTTTTCGAGTCTGGGTGCTGCAATCACTCTGCATCAAGAGGAGATGTCTTGGCAGTGGAGGAGGAAGTCATACAAAAGTATGTCACAGAGTGTCAGACATCATACTTTGGCATCATATTTTTCATCTAGATCAATTCATTTACCAAAAATGCATCTAAAATGCAATTCAAAAACTTCCTCACAAAGTTTATTTCATGTGACCAACATGCAGAAAACAAATAAAACAGTAAACTGTCATTAAATCAAAACTTTAACTAGAGATTGCATGAAAGATTTTTTAAAAACTATTAGAAACTATTATATATATATATATATATATATATATATATATATATATATATATATATATATATATATATATATATGATAGACAGATATAATCTTCTAACTAGCTTTAGTGACTAGCTTTGCTCCCCAACAAAACACACTTTTATACTTCGAGCCTCTGCAGTTCTCCTGTTTAGATGTACTCTGTGATCAGTAAGTGCTCCTGTTCTATAAGCCAGCTGTAGCTAACTCCCAAAGAGCTGGGATAGACGCCAGTGTTGCCTCTGGGTTGGGAGGAGCTCGGAGTGGGTGCACAGCACAGGACAGGCATTGTGTTCAGCCATCTGCACCCCTAGCAAGAACTAAACCAGGGGAGCGGTCAAAGCCTGACATCTCCATTGCTTTTCTGATACGATGGCATCAATGACCCTGCAGGGAACTGTGGTCTCAAATGACCACAATTTGCATACTAGGAGCAATAAAAGGCATCGGATATGGCTTGCCTCGGCCCCCGCCTGATGAGCAGCTAAGGATAGTCGGCCTGGGGGGTTTTTTACATGCTTGTTGGCAGTGAGCAAGGAGGGGGGAATGAATTATTTAACCCCCAGTCGAGCTGGGCAGGTTTGAGCACCGTAGTGACATGGTGAGAGCCCTGGGGCACTTGATCAAGCAATCTGCACAGAAGCAAAACTGTCTCTTTTGGGTTAGGAAAAGAACTTGGCAGTGTTTAAGCACTAGGGAGGCCAGGACAAAGAGGACAGAGATCTTGACATTTCACATCGCCGCAGTATGTACACAGCAGCCGGGAGCGTTTGCTTTCGGTCGGATTAAATGATTGAGGGGAGGAATTTGAGCACCCTTCCTTGTCCTTTCTTTCTCACTCTGTTAAAATACAGCTCCACCCTGACGCTCTTGCACAGCCCAAACTAAACTAACCTGAGCTGACAGATAGTGCAGAACGTTGAGGGGTGAAAGCATTCCTGCACTATCCTCCCCCTCCCAGTTTAAGACCCGTTTCGCCCCCCCTTCCCTCCCTGTATTTAGTGCAGTGGCCAGGCAATACCAAATCTAAAGGCCATCCCTAAGTTTTACCCCACAGGCTTTAATTCTTTCACTCCATCTACAAAAGGCAAGGCTGGTGTACTACTGCAGTATTAGAGCACACAAAGGAGTTGCCTGCAGTGGGCAAAGGGGGCTAAGAGCACAAGAATTTGACTCAAGAATGGCATACCCTCAGCTTTCCATCCCCCGTCTCCGCCCCAGCTTCTCTACAAATACTGACTACAGTCTGTCAAAGCCAAATGTCCAGAATAATCCAAGAACAGTGTGCATAGATGGATGTCTAAACAAGTGTGGTGGGGATATCAGGTTCGACAGCTGCGAAAAGTATGTGACATTTCAAAGGGGTCATAAAAGGTGTCTGTCCCATGTAGTTGGTCACCAGGTGCCAAAGCATATAGGTCTTAAAGAGCTCAAGACAACTATCTATCGATCTCACAGCTAAATCCTGCCCTACACCATGGGTTCACAAACCTGTTGACAAGCAAGGTGGTTTTGTTCAGAAAATAGCCACAGCGCCCTTCCCTTTTTTCCATCTTGTCCAAGAGGAAGCGCCAATTAATCAGTGGGCAGTCGCTGGCCGGATATAAACAACAATTTTATGAATGGACTCTTGGTATTTTCCCTCCGCCTCCTCTTGCTGACTTTCAAACACAATGAGCATTCTCTTGGAGCTCATATTTCTTGCGTAAATCTCTATTTAAAGGCTGCTAGGAAAACAAGTGTCCATTGATGAGCCCTGGCCCTGACTTCTGGGATGGTTTTTGCAGACGAGCAGGAGTGGAACCAGTAGGATGGCCCATTTTCTTTCAATGTGGGAGAAGTATAAAGACTAATGATGGAGCATTATGCAAGCGGAAGTGGGGTTATCACACAGGAAAAGAATGTATCGCCTCAAAAACGCGTAGGATTCCCTACCCTTTGTGAAAATCGAGTGACCGAAGTTATTCCACCCCAGTAGTTGATGATACGTTTTCATATTGTGCGGCGTTAGCTTGGTATGCTTTTAATCTAGTCTAGATTGATAACAGGCCTGTGCTTTGAACAGTGCTAGGATGATATTTCTTCATTATCTCTGTACTCTCCAACAGTGGTGTTTCATGACAGAGCAGTTCAATTTCCTCCTCAGCGCTGAAGCGAGCTGCCCCAGATAATCAGTTTTTACCAGACAGAGCGGGGTACCTGCCACACGTCTGTGAGTGCTATCTCGCTTCGTTATCTCTCTCGCTCTGGCTCCCTGCCTCTTTCCTCTTGGTAACAGAGTAGTCCACCCCCATTCTTTGCCTCTCAGAGGAAAGAGGACACCGTCAGCACAGAGACAAAGCCAGACATGCTGTGGCTGCTGGTGCATGACTACCAGGGCCTGAAAGAACAAGCCTAGTTCTTCCTCCCCCTCTCTAACATCTTCACTTTTCTTATCCTTGAACTCTTGTCTTAGACCTTCTGAAACCTTCTAAAAACACTGCCTCGGATATGAATCTTGAAACTCTTGGCTAGAGCCTAAATACTACTGGTTACAGTAAATGCTCTAAGAAATGCATCACTGCATAATTTCTAACAAATGCAATGAAACTTACCAGGAGGCTTGCACATGCGGATCTGGCTCTGGCACTGCACCAGTGGGTGGAGGGTGGGCTGGGTCTCAGAGGGCACTGTGGTAGGCAGGCCGCTTAGTCCGGGGGTGAGGGGAGGTGAAGGCGGGGGCGATGGCGTTGGCGAGCTGGGGCTGTTGCACTGGGTCTGGTACCGGAGCTGCGTGAGCGACGGTGGCATGCCCTGGTAATGCCGGGTGGCACTTAAAAGGTCATTCAAGATTTGAAGGATGGTGCCTATGTCTCGCCTAGGACGTCCAGTGCTGTCCTGACAGTTGGGATGCAAAGTGCCTTAGGAAAGAAAAAAAACAATATAGAAATTACAGATAGCCATTATAGATAAAAATGTTGTATGCTGAGTCTAGCAAATATTAGACTTCTTGAGAAGTTGTACCTGAAAATGTCCCAGAAAAGACTCCAGGAGCATGATTCACAAAACTTTCAATGATAGCGCCTGGTTTGCGGGATCGTGAGGGAGTGTTACAGTTGCCAGGTGTCTTTGCTGGGCAGTTGGCCTGTGCAAGACATGGGCCAGTGGTCAACTGCAAGTACAATTTGCACATCTTACTAATCTAAATGGTAAATGTATTTTATCATCATTATCATACAAAATTACTGAATTGGATAATGTAGGACAAACAGTGACTTACCTCTGGACAGGTAGCTGCAGGGCTAGGGCTGCTCGGAGAGGTGGGACAGGCTGAAGATGGCTGTTGGGAGTGAAGAAAACTTCCAGGGAGTTGAGAGGGGTGCGGTGGTGGGCTACAGTGCCCTGAGGCTGAGGTGGGGTACATGGGAGGAACGGATGGGATAGAGGGAGAAGGTGGGAAGGCCGCTGGGTTAGATGGGAGCGTTGTGGTTGGATGATGAGGATGTGGGTGCGGGTGATGTGGGTGAGGGTTGTGTGAAACCCTTGCCATCCCAGAAGCAGAGCCTGAAGCTGCATGAGACTGTCCTGTCGTGCCCTCTGAACTCCCACGTGATATGAGATGCCGATGCTGTAACTGTGGGCCGCCCGAGTGCTGTGCTGCCAACTGCAGTTGGACAAACATCATATGATCGCCTACTCGCAGAGCCAGGGTTAAAGGAGACCGGCCAGACAGGAAGTCACTGACCTGTGAACAGGAAATGAAGAGGGGGTGGCTTTAGTAATTCCCTTTGCACTGTTCTAAACTGGAAAAGAATTTGGCAACATGACTAAATGCCTTTTTATGAATAAGCAGAAGTATACAAAAGGCACACACACAAAACACTCTACCATTCAGCACACCCACGAAACACTAACTTCTGTCTGGCCCCAGGCCTGAAAAATCAGCCATAGAAACAGGATGCAGACCCACTCGCCACACAGGCACATAATAGCTAATTGTTTGAAAGTCTGGACCGGAAAGGCTTGCCCATTTTAAGAGTACCCAGAATGGAAGTTGAGCCAAGGGGCTCTCCGACCCCTGGAAAACAAGTCGAGAAATACAGAATGCTTGTCTTGACTTTGCTCTCCAAACAACCTCCTCCTTGTTCGATTTCAACCCTGAGACTTTCTTTGTTGCATCTGCCACATTCCGAAGATGTTCTAACTTCATGCAGTATGACTCTAATGCACAAGCACAGAAGAATCAAAAGTACCAGAAAAAAAAAGCAATGAAAGTCATGAAGATTCCCTCAGCAGATCTATTCAGCGTCCGAGTGTGCTTGTGTTGGCTGACCTGTTGTTAACCTTTTGAATCGCTGAGGCCTACCCTCCGTAGTTTTTTTTTTTTTTCCTCTAGCTCTTTTGCTGATCTGTTTTTCCATCAAGCAGCCACTCTCGCAGTTGAGTGACCTTTACTATTCTGTGCCTTTTCCATGACAGACCTAAAGAGCCAAACACAGAGACCCTTTTCCATGTTTAGGAGGGATGGAAAAAAAAAACTCTGATATGTATGACTAAGTATTAATAAAAATACACTGAATACTCAAAATTGATGGTAATCCCTGTATAAAGGTCAATTGTGAAATTGGTGGCTCACCACAGAGTGAGGGTGGATGCACCCCTGAATGACAGCCGTCTTTCAAGTTGATTTGCATCTAAAGCACAATTCAGATTCCAACAATAGGTCCCTGTAATTACTCGGCTACTATTAGCATATAGCGGAGTAACTCTGTAATAGGATAAAGGCTTTGAATATCTGAAGCAAGGAGGGCATTGAACATCCAAGCACTAATAATTAAAATTATTTGGGCCTGCAAATCGTCAAGTAAAGTGTGCCAGACCCCACATTAGCCTTGCAGATCAGTCATCATCAAGACCAAGCATCTCACTGACTCACTCAAAGCCCAGACTCATCCCACATAATGAGAGAGTGCGCGAACCCCCACAAACCAGTAAAAGTGCCTCTGAAAGGCGAGGACGTGGTCTGCAGAGACATTCCCCACAGCAGCCGTCAGTTTGAGTCACACAGACCTTTGTCAATACATTGGCCAGCCCACACTCTTCTGCTGCAATAACCAAATGACCACAAAGACAAAGACACAGCGGGTTTACGGATCTGCAGTCTTCACTTACACAGCATCTAAGGAATGTGTGCGTAAGTATACATTGTACAAGGTTTCTGTGGTGGTTAAGAGTTATTGACTTGACTGGAAAAACAAAGATATATTAACAGACCATTTTGGAGAGTCTTGGTGCTTGTGGAAGAAACCTCATATTTAGACACCTTCAGAAATCTGCATATGTTCAAGAGTTTCAGAAGACTTGTGGCCAGAAATTCCACACTTCACCTAGCAGAGCAATATAGAATCTGTCAGGTGTCAACATCACCTAAAATGGATAAGATACTCAAAAGAGACCGAAAGTATATGTTTGCACAGGTCTCTTTGTTCTTAAGGCCACTGATTCTCTCTCTCATCAAGGCACACAGATCAAGTTCTATAACAGATCGCTCTTGACACTGGCTTGGAAATTCTTTTGAAGCCAGAAGCCTACCTGGATCCACCCTTTCTTCACTCTCTACATGAAAAACAAATAAACTAAAGGTCATATTCTTCACAAAAACAGCCCTACGTGGAATGTGCAGCCACTGAAAGTTTTCCGCAGAACTAGAATGGCAATAATTTAACATTTTACACATCCATTTTTATTTATACGGCATGTATATGCTATCAATAAGAGGTATAGAGGTATAAAGGTAAAGTATCCATTCTGTCTATTCATTTGCACATTTCACTCAAGAAACAAAGCAGAAAATGCTGGAAATCTGCAGATTTTGTCTGGGCAACAAAGGTTTACAGATACATCTATGGCAACAAAGTTACCATGTTGAAGAATTGTATACTTGGCAAAGCCAACATTTGTTCACCTGCAACTAGTGCTACTATTCCTTTATCTTTACACTTCGTCCATTTTGATTTGTTGGGGAGGCATTTTGCTCTGCAGTGGGCTGCAGTTGCTATGCAGTGAAGAGCGAGTGAAGGAGAGAGAAAGAAAACATGATAAGGGGAGACAGGGGAGGAGGGCTGGGGGAGAAACCTTGTAGCGAGAGAGAGGGTGGAGGGGTGTGAGGATGCCAGTAGATGCTGATGAAATATTCAGTGAGAGTACGCCTCTGGCTCCTTCCGTTTTTTTTCCTCCCTTCCAACTCTATAGCTGACAGTTTTATTTATTGGGGTCCCTGCGGTTCAAGGAACTCATTTGCAGGCGGTTTCTTCTGTAACACTGGAAATGCGGGGCAGGAGCTCGGAACAGCACCAGACTGACGTTCATCCACAGCCTGAAGACACCCATATATGAGGGGTCAAGTAAGAAAACAGGTTCTTTTGATACGAAGCATGACTAAAAGACTAGTGGTCACCTATCAAAGGCCTCAGCAAACACGGAAAGTTCAAAACCAGCTTATTAACCCTCACCATCGACTGGTGGGTTTTGATCGCACCAGGGGGCTATCAATATGGTCCTCACAAACGGGCATAAAGGGTGTGGATGCAATAAGCTCCTTTAAAATAATCAATCACTTGCATCGTTCTTCCAACCCTGAAGAGAAGACTACCTTCAAAGATCTCACTCAAGGGGTTTGACCTACTCAAGGTCTACAAGAGATTGAATGTTGAGGATTCAGTGGGTAAAGACTAAATTCGATCAGTCAGAACTTGTAAGGAGACTTTTTCCCATCGTGACTGTTGACCAAAACCAAATAATAATTCCAAACCTATAGGACTTCTTTCTTCTTCTGTGGAGAACAAAAGAAGCTAAAAGAAGCTAGTTTTTTTCCATACAATGAAGATCAGTGGACACCAAACTTTTTTGTTTTCTACAGAATAAAGAAAGGTCTTACAGGTTCAGAAAGACATAAGGCAAATTTTTGCTCCTGCCGTGTCCACTCTTCCTCATTCTCTGAGCTCCGGGTAACCATCAAAGATATGCCCCGTGAAAGCGCAACACCTTTTTCCTCAGATGACCGAACAGATTAGTCTGGGTAGGCGAGAGACTTAGTCAAAACAGACGTGTCGCACTTGCAGCCAACAGGATTCAAAATATCTACAACCATGGGACTCAGCATTAATTAATGACTTAAAAAACATGTCGCGAAATGACACCCAATAAAGAAACACTAAGAAGGACAAGTATAAGGAACGGTGCTAAAAAAAGAAATAGCTCAGTACAGAAGAGGAGTTTGACCCTAATTAAAAAAAGCTGGTGGCTTGGTTATCGGCTAATGAGAAGTTCTCCATAGCCCCCCTCCCTTCTTCCTTTTCAGTTCAGTCACGAAACCGAGCACTTCAATCACAAAGGCGGATGGGAAACAGGAACAGTCACGAATCCGAGTGATTGCCCATGTCAACATAGTCCCTCTTGGATCGGGAGTGCTCTCCGTGCAAACACACATAGGCATGGACCTGATCGCTGATCAGAGAAACGCAAACCGATCTCTCCTCCCATGAGCCAGCTGTTCACACAACACACCAACACCCGCATTTTCTATTTCAAATATTTGTCAAATCAAAAAAATTCATTGTGGATGTGGCACAGAAGCCATCGGCATCCTGTGGAGCCTTGCCACTCAGGATGACGTGTGATCCCACTGCTTCTATTTTCGTCCTCAATCTATACCTGGGTATCTGACTCATCACTGTCCTTCCCGGTAATCACATACACTTCAGACCCTCGTCAAGGGTGACGTCACTATGGCCATCTCTCAGATTTAGTTACTCTCTTTCCCTTGCTCCCTCTGGGAAGGGGGTTGGGTGGGTGGAAATTACAAGGGGGTGACTGAGAGGTGACTCGCCCTATATTGTTGGATCCCATTATTTGCATCTGTCCATTTCCAGGCACAATGACAGGCGCCCCAGCCCCATTCTAAAGTGGGTAGGTGGGTGTCTGGAGGGAGGAGAGTTATGACAAGAAAACATCTCTAGCGTGTAGCACTGAGACTGGGAGAAATGCACTTGCTGGTGGAAACAAACCGCTATGTTATCCCCCCAAGGACAAAGCGAGCAATCTACCTGCCTTTAGAGGCGGGTTAGCACAGAAACCGCTAATTAACAAACTTCGTCGCCTGAAGAATCAGACACCAGTCATTATTTCTACTTGATGGGCAGAGTTACCAGCAACAAAGCGCTGTTTGAATGCAAAAGTGGCGTTTTAATGTTCAAGAGGACAGCTGATCTATCAAGTGGAGTGCAGAAACCGGGCTATATTTTCCCTTGGAACTTAGAAACTCCTTGATGTCATTTCATTCTTCCTCTTTAATGGTGGAGAGGGTAAAACTGTAGACTATGGAGAGACACGCAAAACCACAGCAGCTTTAAATTATAGGCCAGAAAAAGCTGTTAGGCTAGAGTAACAAGGGGAAAAATGCCATTCCAATAATTGCAAGCCTTCCCTTTCCATAAAACAGTCTGGTTACGAGGAGTCTGAGATAGATCTTTCCCTAGAAGCAAGCGCCATAGCTCTTGGAATTCTGCTATGTCCATGTGACCCTGGACCACAAAACCAGTCATAAGGGTCAATTTTTTGCAATTAAGATTTATACATCGGAAAGCAGAATGAATAGGCTTTTTGTTGATGTATGGTTTGTTACGATATGACAGTATTTGGCTGAGATACAGCTATTTGATAATCTAGAATCTGAGGGTGCAAAAAAATTAAAATATTGGGAGAATCGCCTTTAAAGTTGTCCAAATGAAGTTCTTAGCCATGCATATTACTAATCAAAAATTAAGTTTTGATATATTTGCAATAGGAAATTTACAAAATATCATCATGGAACATGATCTTAATATCCTAATGATTTTTGGCATAAAAGAAAAATTTGGCTATTGCTACAAATATACCCATGCTACTGAAGACTGAAGAGTTTTGTGGTCCAGGGTCACATATGTGGTTGTTTGCAGTAACTACGAATCCAACATGAGTTAGTCCTACATGGCTAGGTATCATTGAGCGCAGATCACTTATTACAGTCGCCGTGGCTGCACGATTGTGTTGACTAATTTCAATTCTGAAAGAGCGATATGTCTCGCATTTGACAATGTTACTGACTCAGTTCATGTCTGTAACCATGAAGCTACAAAAAGGACACAATGGTGACTAAAAATGCTGATTTCTAAAAAGGGGTCGTTTCGTAAGCGACCAGATGACACAGTTAGCTGCCTACAAATAGTACATTAGATCAGAGAAAAAGCGCAAGTAACGTTTGCACTGTACCGCAAAAGGTTTTTAGATGAGAAAGGCCAAAAGCTTTTCTACAGAAACAGGAGACACTGCAGCTGCCGGGAGAAGGTGTATTGAACGATAAGAATGGTGCACTCCCCTGTCTACCCTTCCCCCTCGTACGCACACAACCACACTCCTCTGTCGTCATTACAGATTTCCTGCGCTTTCCTCTCCTACACAAATGCACACCCATATCACTTGCACACAAACAGAATAACTCAGGATTTCCCAAAATATCAGTGAGAAAATACAGTGGAGACATGTGAAGGACAAATCTGTGCACATACAAGATATTTTTGTCAATATCCAGCATCTGATTCAATGTCAACTGCTAATTAACAATGTAAACTATAAGTTAAATGAGTGAAAATAACTAATAGCAAAGGTTAAGTTAACTGGAAATAAACATACAAATTAGAAAGCAACATAAGTTGGAGAAGTTTCTTTCATATTAAAGGTGGTGCATCTCAACGAAGTGGCTTCTAGGTGGGGTTTGCCTCGGCTCACAGATGTTGCCTGGAAACTGGAAGGTGCTTCTTAAAATATGCGTAGTAAGTGTGTGGAGGTCTTCAAGTTAAAAGCTTAGGAGGGCATCATCTGTATCCCATTACCCTATGTGTCAGTGCACCATCTTGCCAAGTAGAGAGTTCAAAAACATACAAATGATCCTTTAAAAAAAGAGCCAACTGCGGGTGTTCACTCCTGCCCTGGCAATTAGGTTAAGTGTACGCACAACTGTCCAATGTAATGGGCCGCTGTGTAATTCAAACATCTACTGGGATGACCTTATTAGAGTGAAACCTTACCTGTGTTTCCGTCAAGCTCTCCAGCGCCTGCATTACTGACTGCTCAGGTCTTGATGCTTGAGACTTTAAGGAGAAAGACACGACAGGGTAAATATGTGTGACAAAAAGAGTTGGCACAGTACAAGACATATAATGTAGCTCATGCTATTTTTACCATTAGGCCTGCTTCAACTGTTGGAACCAGTGTTAACTTGCTCCCATCCGTTATTCCCAAATCTTGAAGTTTTCCTGAACTCAGACGTCTAGAAGAAAACAAGGAGATGTTAGACTTCAAAACAGATCTGTTAATGACAGATTTTGTCCGAAACAACATTGGACCCCATTGAATTTCACTGTATGGATAAAAACACTTGAGACATTTTCCAAAATATCTTCCTTTTCATTCCATAGAAAAAGGTCTTTAGAGGTTTGGAATGACATGAGAGTAAATGATGAAAGAATCTTCATTTTTGGGTGAACTCCCTCATGACTTATACACAATAAAATAATATTTTGGTTTAATTATGATGTGCATCTGTAGCCTATACCAGCAGACTAAAAACCACAGATTTACAACATGTAAATCAGCATGTTTATTCGAAAAACACCCCCGCATGAATCCCATTCTTTCAAATACAGAGTCTAAATGTATTTTTAACCACCAAATCTCTTAAAAATATCTGTCCTAGTGGCATAAATATGTTCACATGTGTTCAGGCTAAATGTCACCACCTCCTGCTGAACAAAGGGACTGAGCACTTGGCCTGGAGGCAGCTAAACCAAACAGAAGAGATTAAACGACTCTCTTCATTTTAAAAGGATGATGTAATTTGGTGGTGATTACTAGTGAGGGCTTTTCAATCGGCCCAATTCAAAGCACAAACAATGCAACTGTTAGGGTCATTTGCAAGCGACAAAAGAGCTTCTCTCTCACCTCCCGGTTCCACCACCCAAGTGCAATTGTTAGGCAATGTGCAAACTGCACTGAAACTAACATTGCCTCTTTCTCCCTTAACGTTCGCTCTAACACACAGCAGTGTGAGTGCGAGGAATGCTTTAGTCCTTAGCATCCAGTTTAAAATGACAATTACTAACGCCATGCATATTCTAATCAAGCAAAGCAACCAGTTTAATCAAGAGATTAGGAAATTCCATTTCTATGCATGCTCTACTGTCATTTGAGCCGTTAAACTGATACTGCTTGCATAATGTTTTGAACTACTAGTACAGTTTCAGGTGTGATACAGGTTTTGCACCTTGCACATGGCCTATATTAAACTGACTTCCACAGCACACTGTCAACAGCATAGATCACTTTCAGTTCTCTATTCAAGAAGCTGTGGACTGCCACAGCAAAAATATCATGGTAGATATGCAACACAGACTGCATTAAAAACATGAACCGGGGCTCCATGATGCAGGTGTCTATGGCAAGCCATTTTAAGCTCATTTTGTACTAGTAACTGACTACCTTTGTAGTCATAAATATTAGCTACAGTAGTGACTACTATCTATTCAGTTAGTCAGCAACTGCTCATTCAGTATACAGTAGTCAATATCTCAATATTAGTAAACAGAAGAGTGGAACCGATAATATTGAATATTTAAATGATTCAGAACTACTAAACAATTAGTACTGCTACCTAAAGAATAGTTAAACTGGATTAAATACTAGTAACTATTAGTTAGAAGCCATAAGAATTGCAGTTGGTTACTGATAATAACAATAGCTACTTGTCAGATATTTATAATTATTGAATAATTACAAGTGATCATATTTAGATTTTGTAGTTAAATGAAACATACACTAGTCACTACTGGAATAAGTATTAGTACTTGTAAAAACAAACAAACAAACAAATACCCGTTTAAACGAATAAATGTTAAAACGGCTTGCCATCGGAGGTGGCTAAAAATCTCCATTCGGAAGCCCAGCCAAGAACCCACCTTCTGACCTGCTCTTAACCGTTGTTAAAAATAACTAACCGTGCAGTCTAACAGTAACACATCAGACTACTACTCACGTTTCTTTGTGTAGCAGAGCGAGTCTTTCTTTGGGTACTTTCAGTCTTTGAGAGAGTCTTCGCTTTAGCCCTTCCACGGTCTCTTCTGCGGGAAGGGAGAGCTCGAAGCGTGTGCCGGTGGTGGAGTGGATGTACAAATTCATGGGGGGCTCGCCGGAGACGCTCTCGCAGGACGGCGCAGCTCCGCGACTGCTGCAGCTCCGGGCGCTCGGATGCTGGTCCATTCGATAGCCTACGATAGAGGAGACAGGGTCGATGGAAGCGGACGGATAGGGCTGGATCTCTCAGTGGAAAGCTATCTGTGAAAGCTCTTGGAAAATATTCCCAATGATTATTCCCGTTTGGTGATCGATCCTGCGGTGATCCTAATAGTAATTAATTCTATCTTTCTGATAGCACATTAAAATGCATATTCTGTAACTGTAGTCCTTTGTCGTTGACAGTGTACTGCAAAACCAGCGCGACCTTTTTTTTTTTTTTTTTTTTTTTTTTTTTTTTTTTTTTTTAAAGCGCAGCCCTCATCGCGAAGAGAAACTCCAGTGAAACACGCATAATAATGCCCGTTGTTTCACCGTATCTCGCTTCCACTGTGCTGCTACGGTTACACCCACAAAAGCGCTGCCCAATCACAAGAGGCGCATGTAATGACGTGTTGTGTAGCCAATGGGGGGATGTGCTGCTCACCCACGTGGAGCCAAAACCCCACCTCCTTTCTCTCCCCCACATCGCTTTCCTCATTGAGGACAAATCCAATCTGAGTGGGCGAGGAGCTCCAGTCCTGAAGTTCCAGCCCACTCGTACCAATTCCACACCATTCATGAGACAAACTGTCAAAGTAACAAAAGTCACCCAATATAACCTTGAATGTTTAAATAGCAACACTGAACGCAGTGTTTACGAAATAATAATAAGCAAGAAGTGTGTTACGTTGAATATTCGTTGCCAACTGTGTCTTCTTCCACAACCCAAATTGTTTTAGCGATTCGGGTGACATTATTTTTTTAGTCTCTGGAACAAACGTTGCTTACAATTTAGATAGCAGTTAACTTTTAAATGCATGCATGTTGTAGTAGTAGGCCTAGTAGTAGTAATAGTAATACTGTTCCTGGGAACGGTGATTAGGCTACTTGTTATAAATACATCTGCACATTATTCATAGTATAAATTGAAATTGTATTCACAGTGCTGTCAAATGATTAATCGCATCCAAAACAGAAGTTTTTGTTTACATAATATATGTGTGTGTACTGTGTATATTTATTATGTATATATAACTACACACACATGCATGGACATATTTAAGAAAATGTTGTTACATTTATTTATTTATATATAATATATATATATACACACACACGTAAATATTTTGAAAATATATACTGTATGTATGTGTATCTTTATATACACAATAAATATACACAGCACACACACACGCACATATTATGTAAAAAAAAAAAAAAAAAAACTTTTGGATATGATTAATTACGATTAATCGTTTGACAGCACTTTACCTATAGTTCAATACAGAGAAAAGTAACGTCTTTTGATATTCTTTAGGATGAGTAAGACGCACAGTTAAATGTTTGAAGCAATAATGACCAATCTTTCCAAGCTAAAATGCATTTTTATACAATTGCTAGAGGACAGAACAGTCGCCCTAATTGAAGAATCATCCATATGCAAATCTATAATTACACACGCATGTTCTAAGAGCCTGTAATCTTTCTACGTGTGCAGCTTACGTTTAAAAGCATGTATTACGGTTATCATTATCTCTATTCAAATAGTCCCCCATAAAAGACAGTATGCTCTTAAGGAAACGTTGCATCCCAGTCATACAGTATAATAAGCATTGCTTGGGGCGATACACAAATTGACACTTACGTCACTCACTATCACCATCTCGTGCCAAATGTGCTGTAAGCTACAGTCTGCAAACGTCTGCAGATGGTAGGCCAGCTCTGATATAGCACCTTATCTGTACAGCAAAATCTAAATTGCTGATAAAAAAGATCTTGGGTTTTGGGTTATACAGCAGTTCTGCTTTGTGAAATGCAAAAAAAAAATGCTACACCAGAATTTACAACTCATTCACGTGGTGCTTGAGCACAACCATCATTGACTTGAACCTGTAAAAAATTCTATCCATCCAACTGTAATTTACTGTGCAGTGAATAAAACAAAATACTTGAGCGCCTACCAGTGGTCAAAGGAGGTACTGGCAACACCAAGTATGAGGAGGCATATATACATGGAGCAAGTCCTTAACAATATTTTAACCTTTTTTTTGTATAAGCAAGAAATAAACATCAAGTGGAAGCTTAGGAGGTTAACAATTTTTTGTGCTACTTATAAGAAAAGTTAACACAAAACTGAATATTTTGTCATTTACCATCCTCATGTTGTTCCAAACCTGTTCGACTTTCTTTCCTCAGTAAAGAACAAAAGACTTAAGGCACTGTTTTAAGACTTTTAGTTACTGTTTTAAGGAAAAGACTGTAATTGCATGGAAACCATGGCTGTCAGTTCCTTCGGTGTTCCACCGAAGAAAGAAAGTGAGACAAAAAACATGAGGATTCATAAAATGAAAATGTTTCAATTTTAAGCTAAATCCATTTCCAAGTTCAATCAGTCCCAGATCATCTAAACTAGTTTTTAAAATCGATTCTACTCAAGTCAAATTAAAAAGTAAAGAGCAGACATACTAGTGCAAAACTCAGCAGCCCAGCTGCTGCACAAAAAGTTCACCATCCTTATTAAAAATATAATTTTAGCACTCACCAATTATTGTGGCGAAAACCTCAAAGTTTCGCGACAATGTCTCAGAATCCTCCACAAGGTTGCCTAGTTTTGGCATGTATAGAGGAAAATTTTAATGTAGTTCAGATTTGTCCACAAAAAAAGTCCACTAAGATGTGGCTACAGCAGCCGGTATGCTTGTTAAATGAATCAGACGTCCCAGTGCAGACGCCGGTTTAAATCCCAAGACTATTCCACTGCTCCTGCTATCCGAAACTACACCGTGTGACAGCATTCGAGCGTTGGAGTTGAAGTATAACACCTCTTTACAAAGCTGCTCACAGAATGGGTGGAGACTTCGCTTCTTGCGATGTCAGCATGTGATTTAAGGTGGAGGGCATAAATCACATGCTTTGTTTCATTCAGGATGGACATTTTAAAATATTGTATGAATTTCCAACTGTAGTTTCACTCAGATGAAATCCAAGATTTCAAACAAGGTTTATTTGGTTGGAAAAACGCATGTTTTGCGAAACTCTGAAGTTATGAGCCACCTTAAAAGATGTTAACGTGGAGAAGCCTCTGATTTAGGAGGGGCGTAACTATGTCCTGACGTCATACAGAAGTAACTGGGCAACCAGTCAAGGAAAACACATTGCTTGGATACGAGAGAAGTCGATGGTAAACAACAAACTTACGTGGAATTCTAATCTCAGGAAGTTTGTGACGCCACTTCGGTATAGTAGCAGATATGTATAAAATGAAAACTAATGATGAAATACTTCAATATTTTAAAGATATGAAGTATTCATGTTATATAAGCACGTATTTTGAGCAAAACATAGCAGTTTAAGCTGGTAAACTCCACCCTAGCAAAACTAGTATATAGGACAGCTATTTTCCTTTAAGTACATTCATAACATCTTAAAATGCTACATATCTATCGTTTACTCCCATTAACACTGAGTTTAACACCTTCCCTCATCACCCTTTTAAAGCAGTGATGCAGCAAGGTGGAGGCCGAAAACCTGAAACTAAATTGTAGATAAATAATTAAGTCTTTGTACAGTGCTTCTAATAAGCTGACACGATGTGTTGTAAGACGGTTTAGCTGCTTTCCCACCCTAAAGGGAATTAGGTTGAAGGGGTTTTTTGCTCTTGCCAATTAAACAGCATTCACTGAATCAATTAGCCTTATTCATGCAAGAACGTCTTTTAATGGAAAGGGTGGATGTGAAGGATATGAAGTGTCACGTACAATGAGTATCTTTATGCGTATTCAAATGTGTGAGACATGTGTGGGACATATGTGGGCGTCTGTGCATGTGTGGGTGAGCAGCATTCCAAACTATCAAAGTCACTCCCGTTCCCGTTTTCATGTTTGAGAAATTTTCAACAGTCTGTATCCGTCAGCCCCTTTCCGATTGTTGTTTACCCCCATTCCTTTGTTGAAACAGAGGGGGAAGCATTAGGACACGCCTGTCAACACGTAGGGCCGTGGCTCACAGGTCTGTCAACAGGAAGTGGGAATAAATGAGTACTGTGGGAATACAGAAATTACACAGGAATCATTTACACCTCCACCTAATTCACGTGAAAAGGCAACAAGCGAGAAGACGACGCACTTTGCAGGTGTTTTTACTCCTACAGAGTGTGGGCGATTTTTGACTACCATTCAGAAGTTTGGGATCGGTAAGGTTTATTAAGTGTTTTTAAAATAAGTCTTTAATGCTGCATTTGTTTGATTGGTAATACAGTTAAAAAGTAATAATATAGAAGGACTGTTTTCTACTTTAGTATGATTTAATATAATATACAGTTGAGGTCATAAGTTTACATACACCTTGCAGAAATCTGCAAAATGTTAAGTATTTGACCAAAATAAGAGGGATTATAGTACTGACCTGAATAAGATATTTCACATAAGAGTACATATAGTTCACAAGAAAAATTAACAGTTGAATTCATAAAAATGACCCTGATTCTTACTGTGTTTTTACCTGAATGATCCACAGCTGTTTTTTTGTTTTGTTTTGTTTTTTTTGTTTGTTTAGTGATAGTTGTTCACGAGTCCCTTGTTTGTCCTGAACAGTTAAGCTGTCTGCTGTTAGGGTTAGGGTAACAGCCCTAACCCTAACCCACAAATTCTTTGGTTTTTCAGCATTTTTGTGTTTTTAAACGCTTTCCAACAATGACTGTATGATTTTCAGATCCATCTTTTCACCCTGAGGACAACTGAGGGACTCATACGCAGCTATTACAGAAGTTTCAAACGCTTTCTGATTCTTCAGAAGGAAACACGATGCATTACGAGCCGGGGATGAAAACTTTTGAACAAAATGAAGATGTTTGCATTTTTCTTATTTTGCCTAAATATCATATTTTTTCATTTAGTACTGCCCTTAAGAAGCTACAGAAGATACTTGCATGTTTCCCAGAAGAAAAAATAAGTTAAATTTACCGTGATCTTTAAATTAAAAAAATTTTCACCCCCCGGCTCTTAATGCATTGTTTTTCCTTCTGGAGCATCAGTGAGCGTTTGATTACCTTCTGTAATAGTTGCATGTGAGTCCCTCAGTTGTCCTCAGGGTGAAAAGATCTCAAAATCATTGTTGGAAAGGGTTCAAATACACAAAAAAATTCTAAAAAACCAAAGAATTTGTAGGAACTAAAGGAACTGTTCAGGACAAACAAGGGACTCACAAACAACTATTACTAAACAAAAACAGCAGTGGATCATTCAGGTAACAACACAGTATTAAGAATCAAGCATATGTAAACTTTGAACACTTTTTTTTTTCTTCATAAATTCAACTATTTTTGTCTCTGGTGGACTATATGTAAACGTCTTTTATGTGAAATATCTAATTTAGGTCAGTACTTAATAAAAAAATAACAAGCATTTTGTACGATCCCTCATAATTTGGTAAAATAACATATTGCAGATTCTGCAAGGGGTATGTAAACTTTTGACCTCAATTGTAAATTTTCAGCAGTCATTACTCCAGTCTTCAGTGTCACATGATCCTTCAGAAATCATTGTAATATGCTGATTTGCTGCTCAAGAAACATTTCTTGTAATCAGTGTTTTGCAATATTCATCTAACCGTTACTCAACAAAATGCATAAATAGACTGACATGAAAAATTGAAATACCTTTATATACGACCACTGCCTACAACATTATAGTAATTTTCCCTTACTGTCGCAACTGATTACAGAGACGCAACATGGCGGCAATTGTGTTTGTGTGAAAGAAGTGATACACGTAAAGTCTGTGTAAAGCGATATTAAATATGTGTTTAAATAGTTTGTCACACCACAGAAAAATTTTATTAAACGCCCCACCGAATTTGTATGATAAAAGTAAAAGATGCCAAAATAAAAAATAAGTTATCAAAATCTTTAAAAAAATAAGCAGTATTCTGTAAAAAAAAAAAAAAAAAAAAAAAAAAAGGGCCGACGCACCTAACTAAACACATAACTAAAACTTATTTCAAAAACGAATACATGAACTTAAGTCAGCATGATAAAAACTACATTAAATGACAATACTTTAAAAAAAATCATTTGAAGTATAAAGTATAATTTAAGTATTTAGTTTGTCTCATGTCCCATTAGATTACATGGAGAGGGCAGGGTTTATGACCTATACTGGGTCCAGCCACCTGGGGGCAATCGAAACGTTTTGGCTTCACGCCTGGGGCGTTTCTGCTTTCGGCACTGAAACCATGCCCACTCGTGGGAAAGCTGTCAACTGTATCAACTGTCAAATACAAATAAATTTAAATAAGGAGACCAAGCTGTTTTGTAAATTATCGCAACCAGGTAATGGTTTATGTGACGAAGGCATTATGTGAGGCATTTATGTGACGAAGACATAGCTAGCTAGCAAACTATAGGCTGTAGTAACGGTAATGACAGTAACTTGTGATTGAGCAAGCAAACAATTGATAATAATGTGCTCTAATTATTATAGTGTCAGGGGACGGCCTATGCTCAGTGGCATCAGAGACTTACTATTGGGAGATGAGAGGGTCTGTATTACTTACTACAGTAGAAAGCGTAACGGTCAATTTGGATCACGTGTGCCTTAATAGCCAATCATATTACAGCCTTAACGTCACTGAATTTCAGTCAGATTTGCGCGGCACTCAGTCACTGTTTACGGATACCATAGGAATGAATGAGAAGTGCCGTAAGCTGAATCTGACTTAGTTACTTCTCTTATAAAACCGCATTTTTTTTTTTCGGTGTAAACTGAAAAACGGTTTAACGGACTAACGCCACAATTTAGTACTACATAGTTCACAGAAATCCATTTCTAACATTTATGTGTTTAGAAACAATCCTCCGAATTGCCTTTACACGGACTATAAGAAATATCTGACCAATGATCTGTGATTAACCAACGAGAATCGAGTATTTCAGATACCGAGCCACTCGGCCAATCAGATCTGAGGACTAAAAATAACGGCTGTATAAATTATGATAAACTTAACAATGCTGTGCAAATGATCTAAGTGATGCAAATAGCAGCTTTCTCATTATTTAAAGTGGTTAATCCTCAGCTAATCATGAGCCCACTAATGCAGGTATTCTAGATATATAACCACAATATTGCATCTTTTGTTCCAGGCCTTTGTAGGCATATCGCATTTGTATAGTCTTGCATAAGTAGCCACCTGCAGCGCTTAGCGCTTGACCACATTATAAATGAGAAAGTTCACCTAAGCGCTTCTTTATGGAAACCGAGAGCGAGCACAACAGAATTCACCCAAGACATCAGCCAAATTCCAAAGCAAATTAAGTGTGCATTGCTTGTTATTAATACACATTTCATTTGATATTCTACAAGACATCACATGATGAATTAAGACAAGACGGAATTACAGAAGTATCTTTGTTACCCTCATGTTCTGCAAGGTTTATTTGTTCACCGCAAACCCTCGTTATCCACCACCCACTCAGCAGCCCACACTCAAATACACATTCTCCCATGTACTCTCGATGTCCTGCAGGCTTAATCCTGGGTTGGCTCGGATTAGCAACTTCCCACGTTAGGCTAATTTAATCAGAACACAGCCTCTAGAGAGAAGCAATGCACGGGGGCTGCGTGGCACACTGACATTTCACCTGTATCTGTTGTTCAGCTGGTTGTGGTAATCTAATCATTCATATGGAAGGTTATTCTCGCCTTCTGATTCCATCTGTGACGTAGGAAGCTCGGTCATCTCGCGTCCAATCAGAGTTTAAAAATAGAAGCCTGCATTTCCCAAGAATGGCATTATTTCCCGTCGCTCTTTGAGCTGCAGTCCCCACGACTGCCATTTCTTGCTAATGTTCTTTACTGCTTACTTCCTTATTTCCCTGTACCGTTTGAGTTCACCACAGAGAGTTCAATTGTGTCTGTCCGGTAAAACATTTACATGTGGACCAATGAGCTTGTTTACTTATACAGCTTCCCACATTGTGGCCGAAGGAATCGGCTTATGACCTCTATGAAGTGTTCTTGGAAAAAGCTGGATTAATCTGAGTCTAAAACATTGCTGGTTTCCTAGACACAAGGTAATCCTGCTCCTGAACTAGAACGCTCTAGTCTACAATACGGTCCTTATGTTGCTAAATTAGTGACTTTAGAAGTCAGCGCGATATTAAAAATGCTTGATAATTATTTAGGTTCAAGACTCGAAAGTTGGTTAAGTTTAGCATTAAAACAAGATGTATTTTTAAAAGTATCTTACCTAGTGCTTACAAACTGGAAAAATTCAAGTGTCAACATTCTTATATTGCTTGATTTCAAAGGAAATGTCATTTGTTCATGCAAATTCATTCTTTTCTGTGCCTTTCAGTTCCTCATTAACTTACAGTCAAACAGCTGCAAAGGATTTCTGAAGCAAAAATTTGACAACACAAAACTGGCTGCATCAAAACTGACAGAATGCAGCATATTTAGCACGAAATTAAATAGAAGAAAAAAGTAGATTTATCGGTTACATCCAAAGAGATTTATATGTAATACCTGGAGAAACCTATCCGTCTGCATTCCCAGTCATCTCAATGGCACTTGCTCGTCTGGTGTGGAGCCCCATAGAAGTATGCATACGAAATCCGTCGTCTTTGCTCATGAGCTCTTGTTTTTGCAGCCAGCCATGTGACTAATCACTCTAGAGCCACAGCAAAATGACGTGGCCACAGTGCTGATGGGATGACGAATGTACACACTGCACAATCCCAAACTGTTTACTGGCGTTTATCCAGTTGTGATGTCAAAAGCAGCAGATATAGACAAATTAATAGTCAATTTTACACTGCACATGGCTAAATCTTAATGGCCACCAATTAAAACATATGGCGTAGTTACAGCATCTACCAGCAGGAGGTAATGGGCCATGCTAACCAACAAAACCTTGACCCTTAATTGCGTCATACATTACTTAGTGATGCTTTACATCACAATTCGGTAATAATTCAAAATGAAGCATGAAACGTTGAAATGATGTTAAGCATAGTGAGGAAAACCTTAAATGGTAGCTAACATCAGAGTATCTAATGTCTAGTGGGAGGGACGGCACACTAGTAATCATGCCTTTCCATTGAATCACGGAACAAACTCTCAACATCTATATTTTATTCATTTAATAACTAAATGTTAAGAGGCGAACAGAGCACGCGTTTAGTCATGCCGGCATTTAGCAGTTCAGATTATTTGATATGTGCTGCAGTTCTAGTTAATTAGGTCTATTTTTGTAGTCTTGTTAACCTATCTGGCACTAAGCACGAGGATGTGTTTACACGCAGTGAAATGCTAAGTTAATGTTATGCTAATGTTCCTGAGGACTTGCATTTAACTTCTTAAGATGCATTGGTTGGGTTACGTTTGTAGTGCGTCAATATGCCGACAGTTCAATAGACGATTTGTACATTGATACTGCACACTGTCCATGAGGTGTTCTTACTTACATATCCTGATGCAAAACCACACCAGCAACCTTCTACTTATTACATGTAGAGGTTTCCCATAACCTGAGGCCTTGTGAATTCTAGGAGGTGATCTATTTGGGGGCTCGTCCTGGATTGAACCCAGTACCTTCCGCCCATGTAATACCTTATCAACATTCGGTAACGGCTGAGATAAAACACTTGCTACACAACACCGGGGCTGAACGGCTAAGATGCACTGACTAGTTAGTGATAAGTTACGTCACGTCCCTCAAGTGTTCCCTAGTACATGAGAGTTCTTTTTGCTTCAAGTCACCCTAAAACTGAAGCATTCGAAAGCTTTTACTAGCTCGAGTTGATAAAGGCTCACTTTAGCATGAGCGTTGACTTTCTGGAATGATGAGTCGGGAGTTTCTGGGAGCATTGCCTCAGAGAGATCGTCATAGCATAACTTGGTGAAAGGGCAACAAGGTGGTAAACAAAAATAAGGTCACTGTCAAGCAGTCGTTTCGGCATATAAGGCTAGGCTATTCGTTTGGATACTGCAAAACTGCTGTCATTACTTGTCGTCACCGTGTCCACCGTAAACGTAAGTGACCAATAGGCATCATTGTTTTCCATCGAGCGACTACAGTCAGTGCATTCCTGACCTCGCCTAACCGCCCAACCTTCCCCGCCCCACCACCAGCTGCTAATACCGGGCCAGCTGACAGAATAAGATCAATGCCTGGGCTCATGGTTATGTTTGATCTGCTGTCTGCCAGCACTGGAAGGCGTCACACATTTGCATGCGGGTGTGGGGCCTTGCGCCAGAGCCCGGGACTTGTCCGAAACAGCACAAGCATGTAAATGGAGCCAAGTCTACTTGGGTAGTGCTGGATGGAAACTAGCTTGATGGCATATTTTCCTAGTGCTTCAGCACAAGGACATGTGATTAGGAAACCAGCACAAGTCACTATATTGGGTAAGGACTCAGGCATAAATCTTGATCTACTAGGACTAGGAATTTACTAGCACTTGCAATTGAATGTGCTAATGTGTTACAATTAATTAAATTCCAAAGAAATGTTCCTATAGTATGGAAGCTTAAAAAACCCAAAATGCAAAAATGTGAAGCATATTGTTACTTTAGCTGGTAGCACAAGAGCAGGGGTGTCCAAACTTGGTTCTTGAGTGCTGGTGTCCTGCAGAGTTTAGCTCAAACTAAAGTTTCTGAGGTGCCTGGTACAGGGTTTGCGAACGTCTGTCTTAGAGAGTTTAGCCTTGCAGAGTTTTGCTTCAAACTAGTCAAACAAACCTGAACAAGCTAATTAAATTCTGAAGGGTTACTAGGAAGTAGAGGTCTTCCCAGGTCCCAAAACCTGTACCCAACCCGAATCACTTCTTACCCAAACCCAACATGCTTTTAATTATTTTTTTAAAAGAAAAACCCAACCCGAGACAGACCCGATGAACTTAGACCTGAGTCTATTTTTAACCCCCACTGGACCCAAACATAAACAGCACTGACACGTGCATAGCCTGCAGCCCCGCATTCAGTCCGGGATCATTTAAAAGAATTAGGATCTTTTCGGGTCCATTCAGAAAAAGCTAATTTTTTTTAATTACGAGAGCCGAGGCTGCTAAATACCAAACTGAGGGGTGTCCGAGTGGCTTGTAGAAGTTTTGGACCTGAACCCGCTCGGCTCTCTGGTCAGACCTCGGGTTTCAGATCCAAGTGAAAACCTCTTCTTGGAAGCTACTGACAGGCAAGTTTTATTAGGGTTGGAGCTAAACTCTGCAGGACTGCGGCTCTCCAGAACCTAAGTTCGCAACCCCTGGCCTGGTATGTAAGAACTTGATTAGCTGGTTAAGGTGTGTTTAATTAGGGTTGGAGCTAAATTCTGCAGGTCAGTGGCCCTCCAGGACCAAGTTTGGACACCCCTGCAGGAGTTTAAGGGTGTATTCCTACAAGATGCATTCTTGTACGCAAGACAGCGTGCAACAGAATCGATTAGCATAAAAGGTATCAAAGGTTGAACGACATTTAACTTTTAGAACTAAATGTAAGACACGATGCAATGACCAATGCATGTTTCCGTACACCATTGGTGGAATGGGAATTCAGTTTATAGAAAATGACTTGGGGCCTGTGGGGGAACATTCACACAGAACATGTTTTTGCATGACAGGTGCAGGGCTGCAAAAGATGCAAGATTAATGGTCAAACATCCATCTAGTGCAGGATTCCCGTAGGAAAAACAATGAAAAAGCAGAGCAGTGGAATGCAAATACGCATTCGATGTAAACAGCCCTTTATAATGCATTAAAGGCTATATTTTATCAGTCTGTGTGTCCCCTGGGAATCAAACTTAAGACCTTGGGATTGCTAATTCTCCGCCTCTAAAGCATTTACACATTAGTGTAAAAAAAGTCCTTAAATTGTTAATTATACAGTTCACTTGGAATGTTGCCCCTGCAGTCTTCTGATATTTGGTGCACTCAGTGCACTCCATGTTCTTGCCAATCAAGAGGTGCTACTTTGAGAGTACACTGATTCATGTACAGACATGCGAGTTTACTTTTTTTAGGGAAATAGTATGTCTATGTGACAACTGGGTTTTCCCCCAGTTGGTTTTCCATGCAATTCTGCAGGATTGATTCCGCTACTGTAATGCATTCTATGGGGCAATGTTTTGCACTTAAAGGGAAAAATCAGAGCTGTTTTCCAGCTGGATAACTTACGTGGGAAAGAGTAATGGGGTGGAGAAGGAAAGTGTTTCTTGATTGGTAAGTTTAAGACTAGACACTTCTAGGTGACATGGAATCATACGCTGGAGAATGTACAGGGAGTCTTTGGACTCTGGGAAGTTTAGGGCGAAAGTTTTGTGAACTGTCAGTCAATTCTTAATGCACCTTATGAAGGAAGTTTCACTGCCTCCACAAAATAAGTGTACCTCAACTTCTCTGGCCGTACGAATGCACATATGAGCTGTCAAGCATGGTTGTACTATAGCCATGCTGTAGAGTTTGTGTACAGGGTTTCACTCTGTGAGAGACCCTATGCCCACGCCTCACCCCCGCTTTCCCAGTGAACTGATTTAACAACCTCACCCTTCTGGAATGTGACACTTTGCTCGGTGGAACGCAAGACCGCCACAAACATCACTGTTAGCCTGAGGGAGATACAAAGAGTTAGCACAACCTATCCTTTACTGCAGCAGTAACATGCTTTATTTGCAAGCAATAATTAAAAAGCGTGTCCTATCTTTCTGCCATGGTTCGTCAAGGACTATGTGTTTGTCCGAGCCAAGTAGGTCTATAATAACTGCAGAACATTAGCCGTTAACATTCCCATTCATCTACATTGCTAAGCTTGGACCCTCGTAAGTAAATGCCTGGTAACTAATCTCTCTGGAAAGGTACATGCAGCCAGATGGTCTACTTACGACATTGGCTAGCAGGGGTTAACCGGTCAATGATAGCCAGCCAGAAGAGACCAGGGGAGTCATTATTTTTGCTATTCTGTTTAGTACCACACACACACACACAAAACTACTAAAGAAGTATACTCAATAAGACTGTTATGAAAGTGAGCGATGGTATCCTAAATGCCCACTTGTATAATTGATTACTTGAGATGTCAGTAAAGTTATTTATCATTAGAGCAAAGCTGACAAAGTTCAACCAAAAGGTTTTAAGGTGTGTTGTGGATTTGCAGGTTTCTCTAGAATGCTTGCTCTGTGTTCTATTTGTAGACACCTATGCATGTGTGGGTGAGAACGACAAAAAAGGATGTGGTGTAGGGTCTACTTCGAGAAACAGCCCTTAAAGACTGACCTAAGACCGGCTGCTTTTCTCAGAACTCCAGCTTTAGTCAGTTCCAGTAACTGCAGAACTGGTCGCAGATCTGCGTCGGTCCGTATGATTGTGTAGGCGGGAGCGTCAGGCCTACGCGCCCACTCCCTGCCTGCTTGCAATATCTCACAGCCACCTGAGAGTCTGAAGCTGTGCAGACTGCAAGCGAAAAGAGGTCAGAGCTTCAAGCAGCACTTTTCTACAACTGTCCGTCTTCCTACAAACTGAAGTATGATTTTTACACCTAGGCAAGTTTCCCCTACAACAGAGGTGTCCAATCCTTCTCTGGGAGCACCATTCCTGCAAAGTTCAGCTCAGGGGTGTCCAATCCTGCTCCTGGGAGGTTACCTTTCAGACATGTTTACCTCCAGCCCCAACTGAACACACTTGAACCAGCTAATCAATGTCTCCAAGAAACTTTTAGACAGGTGTGCTGAGGATAATTTCTCCAAGAACTTTGACCTCTGGGAGCAGGATTGGACTGCACTGGTTTAGCTAGACCTGGAGTCTCCAAACTTGGTCCTGGAGGGCCGGTGTCCTGCAGTGTTTAGCTCCAACTTGCCTCAACACACCGGCTTGGACATTTCTAACATGCATAGTAAGACCATGATTAGCTGGTTCAGGGGTTTAATTACTGCAGGACACCCACCGGCCTTCCAGGACCAAGTTTGAAGACCCCTAAGCTAGACCCTTAGTTAAACACACCCGAAACGTGTAATCAAATTATTTCGGGAGATGCTTTGAAGCAGATTGGAGCTGAATTTCATGATGGTGGCAGAATTGGACACTCATGTCATAGCCACTTTATTTGCAATGCAGAACTAAGTTTTTTTCTTGCATTAGACTTCTGATTCATTAGTCTGTATAGGTACAGAACCAGAAGTGCAATAAACAGTACTTTTAGCTTTACAAACCACTGTTTATGATTATGGACACTAGTAGATCGTTTTATACCATTTTGGTATACTGTTCCTTCAAAAACTCTCTGGTGCTGTAAGCTAGGACATCTTGTTCCTAAAGTTGCAAATTTGCATACAGGGGTTTATATAAAAAAAAAAAAAAAAAAAAAAATGTGATGAAGAGTTTGGCTAGGGCAGGACTTATGACCTAAAACTGTCCTTTCTCAAGACTGCAGAATGGTAATTTGGACCATCCTGTAGAGGAAGTTTAAGAATAGAGGCTATACTCACACTAGAGATGTAGGAACAAAATATGGCAACAAAGGAAACATTGTGTGACATAAATAGAACCTTGTGGTTCCGTAACAAACCAAAGTAATCTTAAAATCTTACTTCAGTCTTCGCAAGACAGATTTTTGACACCAACAGTATTTAGTAGAAGTAGAAAAGTAAAAATTAGCCTTATGTCTACATTTTAATTGGTGGCACTAGATTTTCATGCAATTGTAAACTATTCATAAGTTAATCAACACAAACACATAATAGGTTTTGCAGTCCAAGTAACAATTTAGACAAACTAGTTAGCTTTTCGCCCCAAAAGCAACTTTTCTTAGCAAAGACTCCTTTCTTATTCACTGCCAATTCTGTACATGTCCTACTGGAGCAAGCTGCAGCATGTTGCCACGATAGACGTCTGACGTTCATAAAGACGCATGTGGTTTAGTCTCGTAAAACTCCAGTCGGCACATGCTTATAGCTCTGGAGCGGCCATGTAAAATTACCCTGTACTTAGGGAAATTCTAGACTTTTACACCACAATGTCCACCATCTGTAGGATGTTTCTTCTGGCAGCATAGACTTGCTATATTTCTATCTCTGTTGCTGGCTTGTGAGTGCCTTAAGCCAATTGTTTACCAGTTTTGGGGATGTAGAAATGCACACGAAGGCAACTTGAGTAAGCTGACAATTAGCATAACGGCTAATAATAAAAATAGTACACTTTGTACAAAAATAGTGTCATTGACTGAGCAATAAAGGAGGATTGATTCGCTCCAGTTTCTTTGGCAGACAGCTTGGAGATAATTTAGGTTTAAACAGTACCATACTGCCCCCTTTCTCCCATGAACAGCAGTGTAATCACCATCAAACCAATTCATAGCACAAATACAGCTTAAATTAATCTTGTGAGAACATTAAAGTGACACAGTGTGTTATTTCAAATAAATTTATTGTTAATTTCATCCACTGTACAAAGCAAGCAGTTAAGTCTTGCGGTTTCTGACTTCACTGGGGTGGGGAACAGACAAAGCCGGAGACCTTTTCACACCGACAGTTTATCCTACTGAGAAACAAAATGAGAAACTGGTATAAACTGCCGTGAGTACATTCATATGCAACATTATTAGATTGTATTTAAAGGGATAGCTCACTCAAAAATGAAAATTCTGTCATTAATTACTCACCCTCATGTCGTTCCAAACCTGTAAGACGATCATTCATCTTCAGAACACAAATTAAGATATTTTTGATGAAATCCGAAAGCTCTCTGACCTTTCATAGACAGCAAGGGTCCTACCATGTTCAAGGCACAGAAACGTATTAAGGATGTCAAGGCTTTCGTATCTTCATAAAATTACGGTTGAACCACTGATGTCAACATGGACTATTTTGTCAATGTTCTTGGTACCTTCCTGGACCTTGACCGTGGTAGGACCCTTGCTGTCTATGCAAGGTCAGAGAGCTCTTGAATTTCATCAAAAATGTCTTAATTTGTGTTCAGAAGGTGAACGAACATCTTATGGGAACGACATGAGGGTGAGTGATTAATGACAGAAGTTTCATTTTTGGGTGAACAAACCCTGATCCTGGATATGTTTAAAATGTGTACGTACCAACACAAATCATTTACTCCAATGCTTTGACGATTGCTTCGTTTGCCTCTATGCTGATCAGAACCTCCGCCCGGGCTGCTTCATCTGAAACGCCCCCCAGTTCCGACTGGGCTTTCTCGAGGTTCGCTTTCGCCGCCTGTACAAAAGACACGGCACTCCTGACATTTGGTTCACATTCACTATAATCTCGACACTGATGTATCGGGCGCCAATTCAATCTATAACGGCTGACATTATAAAAGGTGCCATCAATTGGAACAAGTGTCGTACAGATCCGAGAACCTCAATATCTTGAAGCAGCTTATAAGTGAGAAAACTCATCTTTGCCTTAAAAATCAATGCCACTGCTACTTGAGCCACATTCTAGACCAGCTCGGCCGTTTTCTCAACAGTGTGAGCAAATAAACGTGGCCTCTTTCCTGTGAAGGACATTTGTCACAGTGGCGATTACACAGTGTAAAGGCCAAACATTGCTGGGAGTTAAAGGTCTCTCAGTGGGGATTTGACACATCTGCACCACTTCAACGGTGACTGACCTTTCCTTCCTTATTAACCAGCGAGGCCCCCAAGCACAGCTATCTCTAGGAAGAATAAAAAAGCGGCCTATTTATGTGGAATGAACCCGAAAGTGCTCTTTATTCCGTGTCAGAAAAAGGGCATGTCTGAGAACATCCCGTTTGGAATGAGCTCATTTTCGGTGTGTCATTCCGAACGTTCGACTCGTTCTGAGAAAGCGGTGACTAACAGAAAATAAAGGCTGTTGTATTTCTGTTTAATGACGTTGTGTGGAAAATAAACAGCATGAATACAATGAAAGGGTGGCTTGATATAGTTTCAAATGCTAGATTTAAATCATAATCCTATAAAAGGCTGTCTAAGGCGGCAAACAGACAGACAATAGGGCGTTTCCGAAACAGTTCTTTGAAGTTTCAAATATGGCACGACTGTACAGATTCAGCCTCATTAATCAACCTTCTATTATAATCCCAACAGTCTTTGTTTTCGGAAAAATGACGAAAACCCAAAACACCCATCCATGTAATTTATGAAATGGCACTCGTAACTCATTTTTATTCTATAATGTGACATTTCTGAGTGAATTCAACTAAAAAAAACTTAAGGAATGGATTGGACTGAAAAGTGGAGAGCAGAGCTATGCTTGAATGGGTTTTCCAATTATTCTTTGTGTTGAGATAACAGCATAACAGGGACTCACTGCAAGGTCCAGGCTGTCCAGAGGAACGGCCTCCTCCGCCAGCAGCTGCACTGAAGAGTCGGCATTGACAGTGACTGATCCGCTGCTCACTGCAAAACACAAAACTCAAGCATGGACGGGAGTTCACGGGGTACGTCGTATTATTCGTTGATGCTTGAAGATGCTCTCATTTGTAGGACAAGCCTGACCCCTTCTGGATGAATTTCTAAAAGCAAATTAATGTCTAATAAAGGAAGCAGTATTTGACTAAAAAGAACAATCGTGAGTGTTTACGGTGGATCACACTTAAACCTGCTTAATTCACCACAAGAAATCATGTTATCATGTCTGAATCACTCTCTTTGAAGTGTGCAAATGAGGACTGAAACAACCTACGAGTCTTATTATTTCTCCTTGCAAGTATTTCTATAATTAACATGTATTATATTTTAGAAATTACATCAAATGTCTTCTCATCTTTTTAATAGCACTCCTTCCGAATTATATAACGTTAACTAATCAGATCAGGTATTACCAGTCAGACTGGATTTAAATAGAAAAAAGGTAAAATTAGTGTAGAAAGTTAAAATTACTTTAGCTAAAATTAAAATATGTGCTTTTTAGCTCATTTTAAATATGTCAAAGTTTCAAAACAGGTCAAGTCGCTTACAAATAAGTTAAACATTTAAACAGTAAATAATAAATAGTCATAAAATGTAACTTGGATAGATAAAATCTACATAAAGTGATACCTACCCTTTGCTCCACGGTTGTTAAAAATGATAAAGACTACTGGAACTATTTTTCACTTAAAGGAATAAATTGATAACCACCATAAATTTGCTTAATGAATACCTACACTATGCATTACCCTGAAGGAATAATAATCTTAAACTAGCCATAACGCTGAAATTATCCTTATGGAAAGTCACTGGTTGATTGACGTTTTTAGGGCCCTATGATTTCCACGATGCGGAAAACGTGGACAGAATCATGAAATCCAGTCATAAAAATGGAATTTACCGTATATCGCGGAATGTCCTGAAATTTGTCAACGTTTGGATGAATTAATCAAAAGTAGGTCATTACACTTAAATCAAATCATGATATGGACTAGTATTCTCTAAATATTAAGCAAAAAGACTAAGACTCATATTTAAATATGAATCAATCATGTTCTGTGTGTGCTCGCTGTGGTTTTAGTGTCTGCCGTCTCGCCAAATGAGGACATAAATACACAAACCACATTTCCATAAGTGCTCTGAAGTTCCATACACAGAAATGTAAAGGTATTAACGGCAACCTGTTAAAATAAAAGTTTGGTTTAACTTTAAGACATATTACAATTGTCTATTACTTACATTACACTTACTATTACTATTGTTTAGTAGAATGTGCGTAATACTACTACTACTTCTACTAAAATTGTTAAAACTTCATTTTATCACGAAATAATCACACAATATTTCTTTCATGTTTTAATCTTAATACTAACTTTGTTTGCCAAAATAAAGTTTGTTTAATTTTAATTTGATTAAAAGAAATTTAATTAGTATTTTATGCCTTCATTTGATAACCGGAAACATTTAAATATTGTACAAATATTGTAAAAATAAACTTTAATAAATTAAGTTTTTTTTAAGTTGTAATTAGACATGCTTAACCTGAATTTGGTAACAATAAAAGAAAAGGTGAGAAAAAAAAATTCTTAGGGCCCTAAACATGTATTTTTTGTTAAACTTTTAATAAACTGATGTTAAGTTGTATAAGTTTCATAATTTTAATTAATTAGACTTGCTTTTTGATTAATAAAATGTAATTTAACCATTTAAAAAAAAAAGTCCAGAAAAATTAAATTAAAATTAATTCCATTTTAAATTAAAAATTAAAATGAAAAAAAAACATGGGAACATGGGAAAATTTGGGAATAAAAAAAAAAATAAAACGGATTTCATAGGGCCCTAGTTTTAATATAATGCCAGCTTTGTTGACTATTTTTATGGTGACAAAAAAAAAAAAAAAAAAAAAACACACACACGGAAGCCCATTTCGGCCACTGAATAAAAAATAAAAAAGGTAATTGCAAGTGTTTACCTCACAAATTTGACTCTTTTCTCGCAATTCTGACTTTTTTTCCTCAGAATTGTGATATGAACTCTGAACATGTTTGAAATTCTGAGCAATGAAGTCAGAAATACTTTACATAAACTCACAATCACAAGTTATAAATTCAGAATTGTGCGATATAAAGTCAAAATTCAGAATTGTTTGTCAGAATTGAGAGTTTATATCTTGCAATTGTGACTTTATAATATGCAATTGTGAATTATTAATTCAAAATTCTGAGATATAACTTCGCAATTCTGAATAAAAGTCAGAATTGCAAGGAAAAAAGTCAGAATTATGAGATATAAAATCGCAACTGTGAGGAAAAAAAGCCAGAATTGAGAGAAACAAACTTGCATTTGCTAGAAAAATGTCAGAATAGTGAGTTTTAATTTCGCAATTCTGACTATGTTTATATCACGCAATTCTGAAAAAAAAAAAAAAAAACACATCAAAATTGTGACTTTACATCTCACAATTCTGAGAAAAAGTGAAATTGAGAGATTTTTTTTTTTTTTAATTCCGTGGCGGAAACAGGCTTCCATAGGAAAACTAATAAAACCAGAGCCAGAAGAAGTGGGCGCCCATTATTGAGCATTATAACGTTTGGTGAAACAGCACTAGAGAGCTCACCGAAATACTTGGTAGAGGAACCATCGTCACTGAAGACGGTGACTACGCCAGGCCGGAGCACCTGCAGTGTGGGGACGTGGGCTGGGAGGATACCAAAGGCGCCTGTCAGTGTTGGGACATCAATCTGTTTTACACTGGCTTCCTTGAAGAACACCTGCAAGAGGCATAACAAGCTTCAATGCACCCGATGAACAGTTTAATGGTAAATATGAAATCTAGCAATGAAACTCAAAAGTTTGAACTCCACAAAGGGACAACAATCCTTAAAGCATTAGCGATGACCATGGTGCCCTTGAACAAAACATTTAACCTCAGGTCACTCTAGGCCCTGAGTCTAGGGAGACTTATTACAGTGACAGTGCACTTAGAAAAAATGATGAAAAGCATTAAAACCAATTAAAATGAGGAAAAAAAAAAAAAACTAAAATCAGTGACAGAAATCACAAGACTGTGATCAGTTGTGATACTAAGTAAAGATGTTAAAAAATCATTTTACAATATTTTAAGATTGCTTTCAAAACATGTAAATAGGAAAAAAGCTGAAGCTTGCAAAAATTAACCAATGCTTAGAGAAAAATGCAAAATAAAATGGTCCAAAAATATAAAATGTGGGGGCACAAAAACTGCAATATGGTAATATGGTCTATTTATTTAATATCTAACATTTTATATTTTTATGGCCATCTGGGGATGGGTTTAATAAAACACAGTAACAAAATACAGTTGTCAGATTTGTTCTGTATTCTTATGTTTTGTTATACATAAATGATATTTAAGTCTTACATGCATTATTTACTCTGAAATTTGATGTTGATCTGATTTTCAAATTAGCATTTGTACTAACCACATAATACATGCTTTTTTTTAGCAAAAAAAATAAATAAATAAATAAAAAAAAAATTATATTAAATAAGAACAACATAAATGATTAACTATATAAATAATAATAATATTTTTTAAAAACCCTTTAAATATTTGCAGATTTTGCATGAGTGTGAAAAAAATTCAGTGCAGTTTAATATTGTAGATGCTGTGTTACAGTTGCTTACCCAAACACTAAAACACTAATATGACAATATTATCCGTGATGTAAATTTTATGGTGAGGGCTAAAACGTCAAACAATAAGAAACATATTTCATAAGCTGTCCTAAGACATGTAAAAATCTGATCTACACCCTGATCTGTCTAAAAACAATTCAAGGTGATCGGTAGCAATGCTAACAGCCTGCTAAAGTCATTCAAACTTAAATCCATATTTTGCAATACAAAAAAACCAAAATATTTTATATATTTATGGTGTAAACATTTTACAACGTCCCACTAAATGCATTAAGTTCAAATGCTGAATTATTAATGTATGCCACAGTATTTTTATATATTGACAAGTTTAGCCTCAAAAGTAGCACGCACAGCATGCACGCGCACAAACAAATTAATCTGCAGCTAGATTAAAGAGAAAATATCCAAGACAACCTTAATGTATATCGTGATGTATACAACCTGTAATGTTAGTAAGATAATGGTAGCCGGTGTCCATGCTTAGCACTAGCGTGTTAGCAGACCGTGTGTAGGCCCGAGCCTGGAGCGTCAGTACCTGTGTCGGCGATGCGAAAGTGAAGGACATCTGAGCGGAGGGCGCGTCGGCATAACAGCGGACGTGTCTCAGCGCGGGAACCGCACGACGAAGGAGAAACCTCGCTGCCATCATTTTTACCACGGAGAAGCGACCCGACCTTTACAGCACGGTAATGCACAAGCCTCGGCTTCCCTGTCCACACAGGCAGTCAATCAGACGGTACGCGGCTGATAGGACAAGGGCACGGACAACCTTTCCCGTCAGCCCTTGCGAGGACTGTGGGGCTGATGGGACATGTAGTTCTTTTGTGTGTTTGTTTTTTTTTTTTTAATGCGGAGGGAATTATTTCACATAATTACACATTTGTACCAGATTTAGATTACACATTAAAATAAATATTGAAATATATTAATTTTTATTACACATTTGTACCTATTATGATGGTTAAACAAGGAGGGAAATAAACACAATTTATTTTTAATAATTAGTTATTTTTAATTCGAAGGATATTATTTATTCATATAAACATAAACCATTTTAAGATTTACTATGTGAAAATGATGAATGATCTTTATATATATATATATATATATATATATAATATATATATATATATATATATATATATATATATATATATTTGAAAGGGTTATTTGTTTGTTTGCTTGTTTGTTTGTTTGTTTGTTAAAGAAATGATACTGTACAAACATTAAACAGGATTAACAGAACAGCAAATAAATCAAAGCAAGCAAGCAAGCCTCTGCATTTTTAGATTTGTTTTAGCCTTATCCCAGATTTAGATAACACATTAAAATAAACATTAAAATAGGAAATATTTTTACATGTTCTAAACTATTATGATGGGTAAACAATTTTTAAACATTTATTGTGTAAAAATGTTTTTACTAATATTATTATTATTATTATTATTATTATTATTCGAAGGGTATTATTTACTAACATAATTATTAAAGTGTTTCAACATTTGTCATGCCATTTTCATATTTGTTTTAACCTTTTCCAATATTTAGATTTAACATAAAAATAAACATTAAAATATTACATTTTATTACATGTTTGAAACTATTATGATGATTAAACAAGGAGAGAAATAAACATCAACCTTTATTTATTTATTTATTTATTATTAATTTTATTTTGTATTTAATTTTTTTTTCCACAAAAAAAGATACTGTACAAATATCTTTAGGAGAGCATGAAAGACCATTAACAGAACAGCAGTAAGTAAATAAATAAATAAATAAAGCAAGCCTCGTCATTTTATACAGATTAGTTTTAACCATATCCCAGATTTAGATTATTAATTTAGGTTAAAATAAACATTAAAATATTCATTATTATTAAACATTAGAAACTATTATGATTATTAAACAAGGAGGGGAATAAATATAAACCATTGTAACATTTATTGTGTGAAAATGTTGAATTATTTTTTATGCAAACAGTTTTTTTTATTAACATTTGTTATTTAAAAGTTTTTTTCAACATTTGTTTTGCCATTTTTATATTTGTTTTAGCTTTGTCACAAATTTAGATGAAATATTAAAATACATTTTAATATTTATAGTGTGAATGTGTTTTTTCTTTATTTCTTTCTTTCTTTTCTTTGCCTTTATATACCCAGAAGTTTATTATTATTATTATTATTATTATTATTATTATTATTATTACTATTGTTATTGTTGTTGTTATTCTAGAAACAAAAATGATACTTTACAAATATCTTTAGGAGAACATTAAAGAGCATTAACAGAACAACAATAAATAAATATTATAAAACATGAGTATAATAAGTATAACAAATATAACTATAATTTACAAAAGTGGTAATAAAAATAATTCAATAAATACATGGAAACATAAGCAGAGGAAATAACGGAACAAAACAACTAAGGATATATTGATGTCTATTAGCTTTTCGCAGTTATTGATGTCATTTTCACTACAACATAGTTTTTCAAAAAAAGTTAGTTACTTGTCAGTGAAGAGTGTTAACCACCAAATATGAGAAAGTGTGGGAAAAAATCATAAAGAAAAAAGGGCATGCATGCATGTTCATTGGTCAACATTGTTTAGAGACAAAAACAATGTTTTGATTCCCTTTTTGCTGTGTCGTTTTGTGTTTCATGATTTTTAATTGTTGCTTATAAGCCATTAAATAGCTTATAAAAGCTATTGAGGCACGTTGTCACAAAATGTCCGTGTATTTATATAAATTTTTGTTTTAGTCTTGCTTTAGTCTGTTTCGAAAATAAACTTGCTGATATAAATACTCACTGAACTAAAAAAAAAAAAAAAGACTAACAGGGTGTAATGGAGGCTACGACCAGGAGGGGGCGCTCAGTAAATATGAATTTAACATTCATGGCACGAATTGAATTGATTGTAATATTGTTTCTACTTCCAAGCGAGCATCAGTGTGGAACTAAATAATAATTCACCTCAGTATTATTGCTTTCTTTTAATCGACATAATCCATATGTTAACCCAAACTGCAGCGAGCCCAGACCGCATGGGGATGCCCGTTACTGAGGATTTTTTTACTGACTGAAATGGGGGATTACCTCATTTCCATAACATCAGGAGAGGATGAGGGCGTGATAGACACTTGCGATAAGTAACGTCGTACCTCACTTTGACGTCACGGTCTGCGCTTCTCACTGGGCGATGGGAGAGTGGGTGTGTTTAACGGGGGACTTCATTCATAAATACAAAAAGATTTAAAAGCCCAAATTAAAGAGAAGACCGGGGTATCGTTCGCGAGCGTTTTGTCTCATGGACCACGTGAATTATAGTTAGGTGAGTTTTGTCGGCTTGCCATTCACGCTGCTATTGTTTCCGTCAAGAGCGTCTTAGAATGACATCGTGCTTTATTATTGGAAATGATGGTAGTCTGAAATGCGGAGAGCATCTGGTTGGAAAACAGACATGGATCATCTTTTGTTTTAAACGGCTGTCGATTAGAAATAGTAGCCTGAACACTGCTGGGAATGAGATTTAAATTCATCTGTATGGGTCTGTTTTGCCTGTCTGTTGATGCTCACATCGCTATTATGGCAAGCGGTTTAAACATTTATTCATGCATAACTAGTATCGATTTTTATATTACTAATACTTTTTATATTACTAGTGAGTAGTTGGATACTGACTAATCTGTCATTAGTAACTATTCATTTAATCCTAATGTTATCTCAGTTATCTCAGTATAGCTCAGTAGAGCTACGTACTCATTTATTAGTTTATCATAATCATTACTAGAAATATATCTTTTAATCTCACAAGTTATTTGATTTTCTTGCGTCATATTATGAACATGCAGAATAGCTGCTTTATAGTTTATTTAAATCTTACCAGTACATTTAAAAATGTTAATTGATAACAGTAATTAAAAAAGGTGATACTAGTGACTATTGATTTAGTATAGAAAAAACAGCAAAACTGAAGAAGTGTAACTTTTTAAACAGTTACCAGTGTTATTTTATTAGCATTGAGATAAAATTTTAGTTTTTATTAATATTTTGAATTCGTTTTGGTTTTTATATTTTCTGTTTTCATTTTCATTTTTATTATTTTTTTTATTAATTTATTATTATTATTTTTAGAATTTTTTATTCATGTGAAATTTTCATTTCACTTTTATTAAATCAACTTAAACTTGGCAACTACCTAAAAATAAAATTAATTTAAGGATTTTTCCATCATTTTTGATCAGTCAGAATGTATTTTATTTGAAGATACAAGTGTTTTTTTTTTTTTTTCAGTTGTTTTTCTTAGGTCATATAAAATGACCATTCAGAATTGCTACTCTATATTTATAATATAAATATTACCAGTACAATTAAAAATGTTAATTGTTAACAGTAATTCAAAACAGTAATAATATTATCTATTCATTTAGTAGGAAAACTGCAGAACTGAAGAACTGTAACTTTTTAAACAGCTACTAGTGTTAATTTATTATCACTGAGATACAATTTTAGTTTTTATTAATATTTGAATTAGTGTTTTTTTAATACTTTCTTAATTTTAAATGTTTAGTTAAAGTTTTGCAATTTTTATAATCTTTTTTTTTTTATAATTTTTATTACAATTTTTATTATTTTCATTTCAGTTTTAGCCAATTTAGTAAATCAACTTAAACTTGGCAATTAGCTAAAAATAAATTAAACAATAAAAAATAATTGAAGTATTTTTCTATAATTTCTGTATAATTTCTGATCAATCAGAATGTATTTTATTTGAAGAAACAAGGTTTTTTTTTTTTCAGATTTCAGTTTTAGTAACTATAAAATCCCCAGTAACTAAAATAAATACGGGCCTCTAATGAATATTTAGTAAAAATTTAATAAATTCCAGCATGTTTGAGTAATTGTCTGAATTAATTATATATTTGACCAAAAGAATTGCATTTTTTCAACTGAACTAAAATGAAATTTGTTACCAGTAGAAATTAAGTATTTCTTCATTATTGTTGAAATGACTAGAACTTAATGGATAATCAGTAGTGAGTCTGAAAAAAAAAAAAAAAAGATAATTGTTGTTATTGTATTACTAACTAGTAATTACACATGAGGATGCCAGTTTGTTTTAGGAATTCTGTTAAAATATAAATAATGTTTTAAAAATTACATAAATAATCTATAAAAAGTGCTTATGGAGAGATTTTTGTATGTGATACACCTCCACAGTGTCTGGCAGGCATGAAAAGAGCATATGTTGCATAACGTTCACGATAGTTGAACTGTTGATTGTCAGAGACTGTAAAATACGTGATTCAGGTAACCTACAATGTAATAACACGAACTAACTAGTTTTATTTAAGTCAAACTATAACCGAATCAACCTGACTACTTAAGCCACACCGACTAAATAAATCACAAGTGAATTGAAAGTGACAAAGTAATTAAAAAGGAAATCTGGCAACGCTACTAAATCTGAAAGAACAGTCCGGAACGGTCCAAATGAGTCTCTGTTGATTTATTTTAATAACTGTACCTAATAACGCAGTACATTAGACGTCTCTGCGAACAGTACAGCAGCATTATGCATCCAAGACACACAAAAAAAACGAGCTTAAATGATCGCTAAAGACCCTGAGATGGAGAAAGAGAGAGAGAAGCTATGAAAACAGGTAGGTGGGCAGAAGCTGGATGAGTATGCAGCAAGAGCTGAAAGCTTTGCAGTCCGAGCCTTCAAACACGCTGCTATCTCTGCATCCCTTGCACGCAAATGCACGCTGCCTTCAGATAATGGGAGAAAAGGCAGCGTCGCAGCATTAAAGAAACGAGGACTGCTTGGGAGGTGAGTGCAGGAGTGAGAGAGAGGGGTTTTTGCGGTTTATGCAGAAAGCTGTGGCGTTGATGGTATTGAGGGGAGCGTATGCTGCCGGGCCTCAGCCACCAGATGAAAGAGGAAATGAAAAGGGATTTTTTGGGGGAAAGGGTGACATTTTGTCACAGGATTGCGTAAGTGTGTGTTGTACAAGAGTTGCATTCAAACATATTTGCGAACTATATTTTTACTTAAAAGCTGCGTATTTCGCAATCATTCAAAGAAAACTGCTCTGGGATGCATGTTTTATTTTCCTTGAGAATTCAAATCCTTCTTTAGTGCCATAACCGGCTTCAAAGCAGCTGCCTGACTTCCTGTAATGTCTTCCTCAGGGGGGACACTCTCTCTGGCTTGGACCATGAGCAATGAGTCTGCCATATGGACAAACCAGAACAGAACTTACCCCACCGTAAGTACTTGTGCCTCTCCTTCCTGTGCTGGTTACTTTCATTACGCCCATTCCCTCTCTTTTGCAGCGCTATCTCCAGACATGCCAATTGAAAATATCCTGTTCTGCGTCCCTCGTAATTGGATCCACCGCAAGATCTAAGCAAATTAGCCCTTGCGAGAGAACTCCGAGTCAGAGCGAATCCACCGCGCCGTCAGACAATGTGATAGAGCATCACAACCCAGAGTTACTGTCAGGAACTTCAATTACCGGCATAAGCAGCATCATTAGATTAGATTAGAATAGAGACGTTTATTACGGAATAGCGACTAATTCCAGGATGTTATGGGATTTTGAGCCTTGTAAATAGATAGTTTACCACAAAATGTATTATTTACTCACCATCATGTAGTTCTAAACCTGTTTGACTTAAAAAGGAGAACCTTTAAAGAATGTCCTAGCTGCTCATTTCCATGCAGTTACAACAACTGGGAATGAACCATAAAAAAATGGTTATGAAAAAGCATCTTAAAATTATCATTAACATGGTCAGTACGACTCATACGCTATATTTCGAGTCTTCTGAACCCATATTGTATAGTTTATTGTGAGGAAAAGAAAGAAATAGCGATATCTGATCTGGAAATCGAGCCAGACTCAAACTTATCCATTTATGTTTCAAGGGAGAAAGAAAGTCATACAAGTTTGGAACAACATGAGGGGGAGGAAATGATGGCAGAATTAGAAACTAAAATTGCAAAAAACAATCTAAATTTCTTTTAGCCAGAAACCTGTACTGAAAATAACCTCTTGATATTTCAGCCAAACAAATTTTACGTACCACTCTAGGATAATTTTTGCAATATAATATACACAACTATGTTTTCAGAGGCGTATAAAGTCCTTACATGATGAACCATTCTGTTTTTATTACCTTAGAATGAGCAAATACATGGAAATGATATTTTGCGCCGCCATATTTCTACAATAGCCCTAAACAGACAAACTGCTTTACAGAGCGTTTCGTCATGTTGTTCTTGCGAATAAAACACTGACACGATGAACAATAATTATATTCACAATAACATATCAGTTTGCTGAATAATTAAGTAAATATAATTCCTTAATTTACCACTGGCTACTCTCTGCTGTCTCAGATGACGACATCTTTGTCCTTAGTCAGCCACCGTAGCTTCTCTATGTGGAATTCGTAATTTTACCGCAAGATGACGCTAAAATTTACACTCTGCACCTTTAAGGTCAAAACCAATTTTTTTCCCTTCCAGAATTTAGTGCAGTATTAGGCAAAATTATAATTCTTGGGTGAACCTCTTTAAAGACGACACATCAGTTGGTTTTCAAACACATTGTTGATGTCTTTAACGATAAGGTAGAGTCACATTTACTCCAGATCATGTGAAATGTGAAAATTACTGGATTTCAACTATGAAATTAAACTATTTCTGCATGATTGACCATTTAAGTAAGATAAAATCCAAATTAATAATAATTAATTCTATATGTTTATTTTGAATTTTTTTTTTTCAATAACCCATTGTAGTCAGGTTAACTGAATCATTTTAAATAATGTTGTTGTCTTGAATAAAAGCAGTTAATTTACATATTTTTAGATTTCCTAACAAAACATTTTGACAGGATTTGTATGGATTACTTCAGTTTAAATATGTTTTTTGGAGATTAATGGTTCTTCAAATCAGCATATAGTTCTGGGTTCCTTAAGCCTCGTTCGGACTATCAGACCAAATACGATTTTTGTGCATATCCGACTGAAATCCGGTCATATTTAGATAGTCTGAACAAACTACATGAAATCCGATTTGTGCAAATCCGTTTCGAGCTACGTTCATGTGGTTTGGAATCCCATTTGAATCGCATTTCTGTAATTCCGTTTCAGTCTGACCAGTCAGATCGGATTTAGCGTGGCTTTATCTTGTTCTCACGCAAGAGGTTTTGTAGAAAACATAATGAAAGTCTTTGAAGAAGCAAGCTTGTGTTGTTGCGAACTTAAATCGCTTCGGGTCTGACAGTCTGAATGAGGCTTAAAGCACCAAAACATTAGGGTTGGGTTTTGACATAATTTCATAATTTTATTCGGTTCTAATTCTCAAACTTGTTATTTGATTCAATTCTGTATCGATTATTCTGGATACATACAGTACATGCCAAATTGTCTTAAGGAAAAAAATCTCAATGCTGTAAAACTTGACGGATTTATTCAAACATAAACACTGAAGAACAGTAAAAATTATAATGAATATGTTATATATTGCATATATTTAGTAAAATACTCCCCTTTAGAGTCTAGCTGACAAACGAGTTTATGGTCACCGAATGTTTTTTTCTGAGGTGACTTTAGCGGTTTATTAGCTGTTATACTGACGTCTTTCCGCGATCGAAACACTGATTGAACGATTACATGAGACAAGATACGGATTTCGGTGAGCTGTACTCTTTCTTTTAACATATTTTCGAACGTTTATTCACTTATTTCGACCTGAAAAGCGGAGGAGACGATCAGTTCACGTGAAGCGCCGTACGGCGATCTGTCATTCCACATTAAACAGCACCAAAACGGCATTTATTGTTTGAATACTATAATAAAATGGACGGAATTTTAAATCTGAGACTTCATATCAAAAGTAACAAAGCATAAAGCTTATTACAATTTATTGGGCGGGAGGCGCCCTAAAATGTTAAGTTCATTAACTGAAAACAGGCTAGATGGAGTCTTGGGATTGAAGATTGAGATGAGAATTGATTGAAATCAAGAAAACTATATTTTTTTAACCCAGCCTTGCAAAACATCAATGATTTTCTAAAGAACTTGAAAATAAAAAGCTTAGAATGTAAACTTTTAGGAGTGTAATATAAGTTACTGTTTTGTCCATTTTGCTGTCTATTCGGAAAGCGCGTTAGCCTTACTACTTCTTGAGACCTTCACGATGATACTATGTCCATGAAAGAGTTTCCAGTTTTTCCATTGAGAACATCCTATGCTCTTGCCAAGCTAGGTTAATGGCAGACTTGGTGATAAATAGCTTTCTGCCATTTATAGTTTAATGAAAAGAAATCAGGCTTCCAAACTCTTTCATTAACAAAGTAATAGACCTGATCTGAATAACTCTTTCCAGATCTTCACCTGAACAATGGCTGGTAATTAGGATGTTCTGCTCCACCAATTCAAACACTGTATAATGTAAGAGTAATTGTAAGGTGTTTCATCTATGGCCCAAAGGCTCATTCAGGCCTTGTTCTTATGCTCTTATTTAGCATTCTTACCATTGAACATCTCTTCATGTACATGAACGAAGATGACAATTAAGCAGGTGGCAGGGCGAGAGGTGTTGTATGCCTTTGTGCTTTGATGTCTTTCAGGAAGGAACCTTCTGTCTTTTCCATTCTTGTCTCTGAAGGTCTCCGCCTCTAGACCTTTCTAAACTCGTCTTTGGCATGGTGAACACTGTACTTAACATTTCAACTCAGACACAAAAGCCCTTATACCTGAAGGTCCTCTTCTCCAGAAAATGGGCTTTATGTAATATTACTTGAACAAAGGGCTTTTATGCAAAAATGTCTCTGGTTTATGTCTATGTCAGTAAAATGGTAGCACTTAAGGTTTTTTGGGGGGTTTGAGGCTTGAAAAAGTTGGACAATGGAATTGGAGAAACCAATATAATGTGAAAATTGAAGTCATGCGGATTTACTCGGAGAAGGAATTTCCATTGTGACTGGTTTGTTTCTTTCTCTGGTGTTTATGTAGGACGTCCCACTGTCATCAGGGACACAGAATGGCTATGTCCTCCTGCTGGTCCTCTTGTCCATCTTTGTCGGGGGGACGCTGGTCCTGCTCTCTGTCCTTCTGATTGTCTGTCGCCGCTGTTGTGAAGGGGACAGACGCCATGCATGGTAAATCCAATCCCTCACAACTTACACATTCACAGGCTTCTGAACATAGTTGCTTCTAAAGAAACATTTCAGTCAACCAATCAGGTTTATATATATATATATATATATATATATATATATATATATATATATATATATATATATATATATATATATGTCAGCCGTGAATTTCCCACATTGTTCTTTGTCCCTTTGGTTGCAAAAATTATATATTACCTTCATATATTCATACATATATTACATTTTTATTGTATTTTATTTTAGCTTTATTAAATTTATTTTATTTTTAGATTAATTTAGAGATTTTAGAAACATTTCAACTTCCCACTTTGTTCCTAAACAAATGTCATGTGGTGTAACCTAAAAATATATTTAAAATATTATATATATATATATATATATATATATATATATATATATATATATATATATATATATATATATATATAATATTTTAAATATATTTTTTAAATATATATTTTTTATTTTTTTTAAATATATACTAAATATAAATATATATTTAGTATATTTTTTAAATATATATTTAGTTTGCACCACATGACTTTTTTTTTAGGAACAAAGAACAAAGTGGGACAAAAATTTAGATTGAAATATTGTTAGAATCCCTAAAATAAGAATATATATATATATATATATAAAAAAAAAGTCATGTGGTGCAAACTAAATATATATTTAAAATAATATATTACATTCATATGCATAATATTTTAAGCTAGTAGCAGTAATAGTCAGTTGTATTTTATATTATTTTTTATTTCAGAATATATATACTATCATAGTATTTATTAATATTTTATTTATTTATTTAAGTTCTTATTTTAATTTTAGTCATTTTAGAACTGCGTCAACATTTTTAATTTTTTTTACATTTTTGTAATTTTCATGTAATATTATATTCTATTGTGTTTTATGTCAGCTATATTTATTTAATTTCATTTTTTTTTTGTTGTTAGATTATTTTAGGGATTCTAACAATATTTCAATCTAGATTTTTGTTTTTTGTTCCTAAAAAAAAATGTCATGTGATGCAACTTAAATATACCTTAAGTCAGTAGTAGTGTTAGTTTATGTGTGTGTGTGTATATATATATATATATATATATATATATATATATATATATATATATCCAGATTTCATTTTAATTTTAGTATTAGACAATTTAGTACTTCAAAGCAACATTTTTAATTTTCATTAGTTTACCGTATTCATATTCGTATTTGTTTATCGTTTCGTATTCAGCTTAATTTCATTTTCATCAAAAAAAAAAAAGGTGCAATTCAAGGCAAAATTTCCGATTTTTTTTTTAAGTAAACGTTTTTCATTCAATAATTATATCAGCATTATTTCAGCTACCATAAAAACAGCTTTAATACTTAGTTTTTATTTTAATTACTAATTAATTTTAATTAGTGCAGTAATAATAGCACAGTAACGGTTTTTAAAATGAGTTTTCACTTCGTTTATTGTATATGTATATATTTATGTATATAAAGTAATATTGTATCTTTATTTATTTACCTTTTCAGAGCAGTCCCTCAGGAGTCTATTTTTATGGATTCATTTATTTATTTATTGCAGGAATATTTTTACTCCTATTTTTTATTTAGAACTCTGTTTGCAAACTGTAACAGTTTGATCCATATGTCAATGATTGATATTAATTTAATACAGTTTTGGATTTTTAGTTTTATTTCCATAATTGGTTGCACTGCGTGACAGATGGTCGCTCCAAATGATAAGACTGCATGAGGTTGAGGTTAGGATGCTTTTACACAAGATGTGTTTTACAGTCAGAAGAATTTTCACCTTAAAACACATTGCACAATTAAAGAGAAATAACACCGAAAAAATTAGAAAATATGTGAATATTGAGTAAATATTGAGCATATACCATATAATTCTCACTTACAGTGTGATGTTTGCATGCTGACAGATGATGCATATCATCACGTCTGACACTAAATTACACATCAAATAAAACCGTAGCACAGAGATTCAACTGGAATAAACCGTTCCTCTAGTGAAGCCAAGGACGCTCAGCCCCGAAAATGTTTTCTGTGCACATTCGTCACAGCCTGGCTGTATTTCTCAGTGGCTGCTGAGAGGTGTAGAGTCTGCCTGCTCTCCAGGCAGCCTGGAGGAGTGCAGGCTCACACAAATGACGAGTATAATGAGATCTCATAGCAGCCATCAGCCGCGATAAATCACTCCTGGTGCGGGAGAGAGTGCACTCTAGCCAACACCCACTAAAACACACACACACTCGCAGTGTGCCACCGTTCACTGTGGTTAGAGGACTGGAAACTCATTTCCAGTTTCTCATTACCCACAGTGCCTTATGGCGAATGAAACTGTATATTGTCGTAATAAAGCCGGTGTTGTTATTGTGCCTATCATATGGCATTTATTTAGATGTCAATGCAGGTGAATGTGAATGGGAGTTTTTTTCACGATTATTCACAGCTGGGACATTTTCGAAATCTGGTGACTTTAAAGAGCCTATAAAATTATGTTTTGGCAGGACATCTCGATTGGTTTTAATTAAATCGCAGCCATGAGTGATTTACTACACTATTTTATAAACTATTTTCACATTTAGAAATCGATAGTAAATTTTCTATTTAATTACAAGGAAATGACAAGGAAGTAACATGTTCAATTAAACATTAAAGTTTAAGGTAGAAAAACTAAAATTGTATTTTATCATAAAATGTACTTCAGTAATTCTTGATAAGCTCTGTAAAAATATATATATATTTTTTACAGTGTACTTCTGATTGCAGGTGGTATTAGGGGGAGGGGCATTCTCATTCTAAACAGCATTTGATTGGACACTAATCTGTGTAGTGCAAGATGACATCATCAGTATTTGTGCTCTGTTTTTTGAAAGAAAAAGACTGTAAATTTAAGTTATATTTATTATATTGTTTCATATTTAGGGTATACAGTACTGGCATATAGATTACCTGAAAACTAGTACACACGTAATGTGTGCTAGTTTTAATTTTAAATTTTAATGTTTGTTTTTTAAAATTTCCTTGTGCAAACTTAAACAGGAAGCACTTCTATACAACATTTTTTTTTTTTTTTTTTTATCATGTCGGTACTTTTTAACATTGGCACCAATGAAACAAACACAAATGAAACAAAATATAAACATTTGTTTTACATTGAACAAAAAATTACTTACTTTATAAAATATAATATAATATAATATAATATAATATGATGTATTTTAATGCAAAATTTAAATAATAAAATATTTGCAAAACAGAACCATTTTGTATAATTTATTATTAGTTTTATAATAATATAATATAATGTATTTTAATGGAAAATGTAATATAATATAATATATTATAATAATGTAATGGACATAATGTATTTTAATACAAAATTTAAATGAAAAAAAAAAATTGGAAAACAGAACCATTTAATATAATTTAAAACTAGTTTTAATGTAATGTAATATAATATAATATAATATAATATAATATAATATAATGGATATAATATAATTTTAATGAAAAAATATAATAATAATAAAAAAAAATGTGAAAACCAGAATCATAGAATAGAATAGAATAGAAAGGATTTTAATGCAAAATTTAAATCATAACATATTTGCAAAACAGAACCATGTTGGATAAATTATTTTTAGTTTTATAATAATATAATATAATAAATGGATTTTAATGAAAAATGTAATACAATATAATATATTATAATAATGTAATGGACATAATGTATTTTAATTCAAAAATTAAATATAAAAAATTGCAAAACAGAACCATTTCATATAATTTAAAACTAGTTTTATATATAATATAATATAATATAATATAATATAATATAATGGATTGTAATGGAAAATGTAATATAATATAATATATAATAAAAATGTAATTTACAAAGTATTTTAATACAACTGCAAAACAGAACCATTTCATATAATTTAAAACTAGTTTTAATATAATATAATATAATATAATATAATATAATATAATATAATATAATATAATATAATATAATATAATATAATATAATATAATTTTAATGAAAAAATATAATAATAATAAAAAAATGTGAAAACCAGAATCATAGAATAGAATAGAATAGAATAGAATAGAATAGAATAGAATAGAAAGGATTTTAATGCAAAATTTAAATCAGAACAAATGTGCTAAAAAGAATCATTTTGTATATTTTAGGAATTATAATATAATATAATATAATACAATAAAAAGGGATATTTAATGCAAAATAAAATAAAATAATAATAAAAAAATGTGCAAAACAATAATCAAACCATTTCATAAAATAAAAAAAAAACCCTAACTTTGTAATATAATATGATATACTGTAATGTAATATAACATGAATGGGATTTTTATGTGAAATTAAAAAACTTTAATTTAACAGAACAGAATAGAATAGAATAGAATAGAATAGAATAGAATAGAATGCATTTTAAATTTAAATAATAAAAATATTCAAAACAGAACCATTTTGCATAATTTAATACTAGTTTTATAAAAATAGAATAGATTGTAATATAATATTATACAATATAATATAGAAGGGATAAAGAGATTTTTAATGCACAATTAAAATACATAAATAAATAAATGTGTGAAACAATAAAATAAAACCATTTCATAAGATGTTAGACTATGGAATGATATGGGATTTCTTGATTTCTTATCCTTCTTATTTCTTTCTTTCTTTTTTCCCACCTTTCTGAGTGTAGTCCAGGAACAAGTCTGTCACCACATTTGAGAATGACCCAGTTCTGCATGTTGAACATAAATGAACATAAATTTGAATTTGACTGGTTACGTGTTTGCATTGAAGGTTCATTGTTTGCCTCAGGGCTAGCGATGACACCGAGAAAAGTAACACCACCTATATTGAGGAGGCCCAGCCAGTGCATGGTAAGAACTGTACTAAAAAACATAATTTCCATGTTGCATGTCAACCTCCCAGTAACAGTTATTTCTGGAAAGATGTAATGCATTTCCATGTGTATTTACATATCGCTTCAAGTCAAGTGTCAAGGTCAAGTTTAAGCGACAGTCTCACATACATCAACTGAGGGCATCATGTGAAAAACAAACACGTCCTCTGGTCTAATCTGTCTCTCCCCGCACAGAGATTACAATTCGCGTCGATGAGTCAGATTGCCTGTCGGCAGCCAGCTCCCACGACATGGAGACGGAGCGTTTCCTCTCCACGGGCACAACTGGCCGCCGGGTCTCCTTCAACGAAGCAGCGCTTTTCGATCACAGCAAGAAAACACAGGAGAAAGGTCGAAGGTCAGACGCCCACTCACTCATGCCGCCCACTTTAGACACACAGAGCGCTCCTATTCACAGCGCTCACTGCCGCAGCAAACTGCAGCTTTCATTACTCATTTATGTATGCGCTTTACATTTACATCTGGGCTTGTCAGATGCGTGAGCTGTTGATGAATAACAGGGGCATTAACCTGTTTGTCAAAATCAAGATTCTGGGTAAAATTAAAGGCAGCATATAAGGGAAAGATTATATTTTGTTAAAAAAAATGATCTTAATCACCCTTTTCTATTTGTAGTAATTAAAAAGCATGTTGAATATTTGAAAGTATTTTTTATTTGTTAGCTCATAAAAATGTACGCACAATAAATAATAAAGAAATATATATATATATATATATATATATATATATATTTCTTTATTAATAAAATCTATAAATAATAAAATCTATAAATAAATATGAACATTTATAAAATAAGAAAATATATATTTATAAAAAATATAGTTTTATATTTTAAAAAATCTGAATATTTATTTATTTATTTAAAATTACTATACATACATATATGTATATATATATATATATATGTGTGTGTGTGTGTGTGTGTGTGTGTGTGTGTGTGTGTGTGTGTGTGTGTAAAGATTTTTTTAAAAAAACTAAATATTTATTTATTTTAAAAATATTTAGTTTGATTTTTTAAAAGTAATTAAGAATTATTTAAATATATATATATATATATATATATATATATATTTATTTACAATTAAAAATACACATTTTAGTTTGAAAAGTATGTCATACTTTAATTAAAGTAATCAATAATTATATATATATATAGTTTAATATATAATATATAGCTTTATATTTTTAAAAATGTGTGTAAAAATAATATAATTTTCATATATATATATATATACTTACATTCTTACACAGACACACACACACAACTATAAAAAAAAAAGAAACAACTAAATGAATGAATTGCATATTTACTTTGATATGTACCATTACAGTTTCTTTGGTCGACTACTTTTGTCTACAAGCACAGCTAACTCATCTCCGACTATCTAAAAGTCATTTTCAGCAAACACTCCTGTGATATATTTGTGGTGTAAATCTATAATGAAGTGATAAATCCAGCCAGAATGTGTCATATTTCCGCCTCACCTCAGGTACACGCTTACGGAGGGCGACTTCCATCACTTGAAGAACGCGCGGCTCACCCACCTCCACCTCCCTCCACCCGCCCTCCAGATACTCACCATCCACGAGTGTGAGTCATCAGAGAACAGTATTGCCATGACAACGCGCCCCGTCGCTAAATCCAGCCTCTCGATTTTTCAGGTGACAGCCACATTGCTCTGCTAATAGGAGAGTATGATGTCAGTCATAACAAGGGCAGCATGAGATCGTATTTTTCTAGGTCAGTTAACAGCGCTGAGGTCGTGATGGATTGTCAGTTTGTTAAGTGATGTGGTGTGTAAGAGACGTTTATGTAGTGGAGGAATTGATTTATCCAGATATTGCGGTTTTTAATGTTTAAAGTGTTAGCTTCTACTCCTGCTTTACCTTAGCCACGTCATGATGAAGTGACAAGCGATAAATCATTCGGTTTCTCTCAAATTATAGAAATTATATGCTAATGATGTGACCCTTGACAAGAAATCGGTTGTGTTCAGAATGGTGCACTATATACTGTACAATATACTATGAAAGCCCATTTCCACCACTGAATAAAAAATAAAAAAGGTAATTGCGACTTTTTATCTCACAATTCTAACTTTTTTTCTATCAGATGTGTTTACATCTACAATTCTAACTTTTTTCTCATACTTGCGTGATACAAATTCGCAATTCAGACTTGTATTATCTCATAATTGCGAGATATAAACTTGCAATTGCGAGAAATAGTCCAAATTGCAAGTTTATATCCCATAATTCTGATTTTATAACTCGCAATTACTTGAGTTTACAATTCTGAAATAAAAACACTAATTGCGACTTTTTATCTCACAATTCTGCCTTTTTTCACACACTGTAAAAAACTATTTGTTGAGTCGACTTAAAATAATTTGTAACCTGGCTGCCTTAAAATTTTAAGTTCAGTCAACTCAAAAAAAGTTTATTCAACGTGAAATGTTAAATTATACTAAGTGACAACTTAGATATTTGAGTTGAATCAACTTAAAATTTTAAGGCAGCTGGGTTACTTACCCATCTGTTAATTTTAGCAAACACAAATATCTAAGTTGTTACTTAGTACAACTTAACATTTCAAGTTAACTAAACTTATTTTAGTTGACTGAACTTAAAATTTTAAGGCAGCAGGGTAACAAATTATTTTAAGGTGACTCAACAAATTGTGTTTTTTATTTTCTACAGTGCAGTTGTGATTTACATCTGCAATTCTGACTTTTTGTCATAATTGTGTGATACAAACTATACCCAATTCAGACATTTATTATCTCAGAATTGTGAGCTATAACCTCACAATTGCGAGTTATAAAGTAAGAATTGCAAGCTAAACTTGCAGTTTTGACCTTTTTTCGCGATTACGAGTTTACATCTACAATTCTGACTTTTTTTAATCACAATGCAAACTCGCAAATCAGACTTTTTTCTCTCAGAACTGAGAGATATAAAGACGTAAATGCGAGTTGTAAAGTCAGAATTGCGAGATATAAACTTGACTTTTTTCTCGCAATTGTGAGTTTACATCAGCAATTCTGGCTTTTTTCTCATAATTGCATGATACAAACTCATAATTCAGTCTTTTTTATCTCAGAATTGTGAGCTATAACCTCACAGTTGTGAGAAAAAAAGTCAGAATTGCAAATTTATATATCGTAATTCTGACTTTATAACTCACAATTATGAGTTTACAATTCTGAGATTAAAAAAAAGGTAATTGTAACATTTATCTCACAATTTTGACTTTCTTAGACAATTGTCTTTACATTTGCAATTCTGACTTTTCTCGCAATTGTGAGTTTACATCGGCAATTCTGACTTTTCTCGAAATTGCAAGTTTACATCGGCAATTCTCACTTTTTTCTCAATTGCGTGATACATACTCGGAATTTAGACTTTTATGATCTCAGAATTGTGAGCTATAACCTCAAAATTGCGAATTTTAATCACGATGTAAACTCGCAAATCAGACTTTTTTTCTCTCAGAATTGAGAGATATAAAGTCATAACTGCAAATTGTAAAGTCAGAATTGCGAGATATAAACTTGCAATTCTGACTTTTTTCTTGCAATTGTGAGTTTACATCTGTAATTCTGACTTTTTTTCTCATAATTGCGTGATAAAACATCACAATTCAGAATTTTTAACTCAAGTTATAAAGTCAGAATTGTGAGATATAAACTTGCAATTTTGACCTTTTTCGTAATAACGAGTTTTCATTTACAAACTTGCAGTTCAGACTTTTTTCTCTCAGAATTGTGAGATATAAACTTGCAAATGTGAGTTATAAAGTCGCAGTTTTGACTTTTTTTTCTCAGAACTGCATGATATAAACTCACAATTGTGAGAAATAAACTCAGACAGAAACAGAATTCCAAGATATAATTGCAATTTAAACAACCCATGAGGGGATAAAGACTAATATTAAAGACTGATATGTTCTCAGAGCTGCGAGTTTATATCTCACAATTCTGACATAAGAACTCGCAATTGCAAGTTATAAAATCAGAATTGCGAGATATAAAATTGCGGTTGCAAGAAAAATGTAAGAATTGGGAGTTAAAAAAGTCGCAATTACCTTTTTTATTTTTTATTCAGTGACAGAAATGGGCTTCCATAATACACACTGTATACTGACTGCTATTAAATGATCATGTGAAACAGTACGCATCATTTGGGATCAGTGAAAGTTAGTTTTTTGAAAGATATTAATACTTTTAATTAATCAATTAATACTTTTATTCATCAAGAACGCAATAAATTTATCAAAAGTGACAGTAAAGATCTTTACAATGTTACATAAGATTTATTTTTAAAATAAATCTTCTTCTTTTAACCTTTTTAAACCACATTTTCTACAAAAATATTTAGCAAACTGTTTTCAGCATTGATAATAAGAAATGCATACTGAGCAGCAAATCGGCATATTAGAATGATTTCTGAAGGATCATGTTACACTGAAGACTGGAGAAATTATGCTGAAAATTCAGCTTTGTCACCACAGAAAAAAATTATATTTTATAAAAATATTCAAATTAGAAGAACTTGTTATAATATTTCCAAATTTTGACTGTTTTACTGTTTTTTGTTTGTTTGTTGTTTTTTTTTAAATAAATGCCTTGGTGAGCATAAGTGACTTCTTTCAAAAACATTAAAAAAAAACCCTTACAACCCAAACAGTAGCATATTTTCTTCAATTTAAATTCTTTTCGCAATTATTGCAAAATAAATCAGAAACTGTGTTCATCAGTGTATTAACTTTTTCTAGTCTAATCAAATAGCAATAAAAAATGGTTAAAAACTGTAGCTGGATATTTCATCATTAGGGCTGCCCTCGACTAAAGATTTTTCTGGTTGACTAGTAGTCGTTCATTTTAAGCATTAGTCGACTATTAGTCACACTTTTAATAAACCATATAAATCATAATAATGAGCCTTTAATTGCCTACATTCCTAATAAACGCTCAAGCGCATACAAAAAAAGCTTGCCACACTGCACCGGCGGATCTAATAATTATAAATGTTTCAGGGAAAAACAGCAAGTAGACTGCATTAATGTTTTTTATAACAGATTGATAAGCTAGTGCTTTCTTTGTTTTCAGTTTAAGAGATGAAGTCGGCGACACTGACTCACCGTCTCCGCATTAGTGATGTGCCTACATGTTTCATTTCAGATGATATAATCTGAGAATATTTGTTTTCTAATTAAATTGGTTCATTTAAAAGTAGACAAGTATACACAGAGTTTCAAAGTTTTGTGCTCAAGTTCACAGAGACTGAGATGGCAGAAAGAGCATCACATTTGCTTTCATTATTTTACAAAAGCGCAATATTTCGTTGTTATTCGGAGTGCGCACAAATAAACAAAGTCTTTACAGATTCGAAAAGATGTGTCACTTTTAACTATTTTAAGTATTTTAAGAGGAAGTGACCGCACCAACGGCTCAATCTGTCATGCATTAAGCGCGACTATTCAGCTTTTTTCAAGGTTAACATTAGATTGAGCGGCCACGTAAATTACGTACATACACAGGGTTGCCAACTTCTAAGTTCAGCTTGGAGTGAGATTTTTTTTTGTTTGTTTCTGAGTGGAGGGTTGGGTTGGGGGTAGGGGTGGCGATCTTGATTCCATATCTATTTATATGTAAATACTGTACATATAAGGGGATAAAAATACAGCTGAATGTTTTTTATTTTTTTTTTTTAGCACCATCTAAACTTGGTTTAAATTCAGTATTTGCTTGCATTCATTGTGTGTACGAGTATCATTAAAAAAAAGGATGTAAGTAACTTTTAAATTTCACATTTAAAAATATAGTGTTTAATAATTTCTAAATACTTATTCAAATGAAATCTTAAAAATAAGTAAACAGGTATGACCTGCAATATTCTAGATACATGTATATTTAGTAAAGAGCCATACAGGTACTCAGTGGGTAAACCATGGCATTACAAATGAAAATGATTTTTTTTTTTCAACCACAAAATGACTCTAATTTGCCTCTTTGCATAAAACCCTTCTCTCTATTTAACCTTAAATACTACACTAATTGTAATATAAGTAATAGAAATATAAAATAATATATATATTTTAAGTCATTAATGGATAATTATTGGACAAATAGTATTTAGTACTAAATTATCTCCTTAAAATATTAATAATTATTGAACTAAAATATAGAACATTTATTTAACAGAAAAATAGTTCAACTGTATGGTCACATTATAAGTAAGCAATACCTGAGGGTTAAATACAAGAAAACCATATTAACCCTTATGAAAATTAACCATAGTTTTATTATAGTAAAAGTGTAGTAACCATGTTTTTTTTTGGTGCATTGATTACCATTTGTAAAACCATAGTTATACTACAAATACCATGGTTAAACTATGGTTAGTGTAGCAAGACCATGGTTAATTTGTGGTTACCATGATTTAACTATAGTAACTATATTTGTTTGGTTTTATTTGTAGTAAAACCATGTTAAATTTTCGTAAGGGTTGCCTCCATCACTCTCCAGAATAAGATTATACAGTAAATGTTATCGACGTAAAAGTCAAAGCATAATATGCTGTAATGTTTACCAAAAATTGCTGCAAATACCTGTATAGTGAAGCTGTCAAAGCTGGTTTGTTTTGAGAGCTCCGTGAATCACGTGACCACGTGGCAGCGACGCCGGCGAGATCAAAGCTTGTCGCAGTTCTGTTTTTCAATGGCTCTGGCGTTAACAGAAGCGTTACATTTTACAATTTACGCCACCTTAAGTGTGCCAAAACAGTATTTATTGTTTGAATTTAGTATTCAAACTTACAACATTTGAAAGCTGAAACTTTGTTTAAAATCACAAGCAGGGTTGCCAATTTGGCGTGTGATTTACATGGAAAGAGTGAGAGCGTGAGACAGAGCCTGAAAGCGTGTGTCTCACGCCAAATGCGTGAGAGTTGGCAACCCTGCATACATATTTCAGATGAAAATCCATATTTGAGGTCGATGAATGATAGGTGAGCATATGGATGTCCACTGCCTCCCTTTCCTTCTCGGAGGAAACGCCCCCCAATGTAATCATAAACACGCTAGTTTTACCGTTTGCTGCTTATTCTCCTACTTATTTACCAATAGTGACTAATAAATTGGAAATCTTGCACATTCACAGAAAATGGTTGTCAAATTTTAAAAATGTTTCCTCACACCTGATTAGGATGTGATGTTAGAATGCTGCTCCAAAAAAGTTATACAGTCTGAAGCTTTAAGCCTTTGAGCGGTACGGTCCCACATACAGGATTTTTATTTCTGTGCCCCTGGGAGTGCGGTCCCACATATGGGATTTAGAACGTTCGGTGACGTCATGCAACTGCCAAATTCAAACTGCGTTTTCGCGCGTTGGCTGGCGCTGAGCCAGAGAGAGACGCGCGCTGCGCTTGTCATATAATCACAATTATGCAGTGTTTTCAACCACAGAACGTTTATTTTAGGTTTCAGACATTTAAATACAGGTAAGTACTAGTAAAACAATACGTTTAGAGTTTGTAAAATACACACGGATGTCTATGGAAGCAGCAACAATAATCCATTCAAGTATAATTTGCAGATGTGTTTTATTCACATCACAAACTTATAGTGTAAGTAAGGATATAATTCACTCCATTCCTTTCCCAGTTCACCAGCCACTTACTTACATGTATTTCGGGAGAAACTGGTGAATTTACGTGCTGTAAATCCGGCTGACAGAAGTCTCTGAACGGCAGCGCGAACAAACATGGCGGCGCCCATCTCCCGTTATAGATCACGATCCAGATCATTTATAAAGGTTTTAAAACGGCAAAATAGACTCATTTACACGTATTTGTGAATCGGAATATCAGATAGTTGAAGAGATGGTGAGCAAGTGTGTGAATATTTTGCATAAAAAAAGGAAAAACGAACTAAAAGCGAGACGTCTGTCATACACGCTATATAGTCACTCTGGGGAGTCAGATAGAATATTTTAAACTCACCAGTGAAAGGGTTAACAAACATTCTTATATCTGTACCAGACAAGTTCGGAGTGACTGCATCGTGGTGTATGTTCAGGTTTGTGTCTCATTACCGCCAAAATAATAACTGGGCGTTGTGTTTGTCATATGCACAGCCACCAATATGTTCACTGCCCCAGACTGCCCTGACCAGTCGGAGTCTCAGTCCCAGCTCTGCCCTTCCTGGCGATGCTCTTAATTCCACTGTGGACACAACGTTCTGTGAAAGCATCACAGCAGCCGGTCCTGAGCCGTCCAGCCCGTGTCTAGTGAGTCACACACACTGATACACAACCATTGACACATCATAACACAATCCATGCGAACAGACAATTGAAAGTTCATTTGAGTCACAAACACATAACAGCAGCTCATCCGATTGTTCATTTGTGAATCGCATTTATGTAATCTTATGAACACAAACAGATGGAGGTCAGAGGAGGACTCGGGAGGAGCACGGGCATCATGGGTAATGGTAGAGAGGGTGCGTCGGCCTCATCCACGGCCCTCTCTTCCTCTGGCGGAGCCCCGCAGGGCCCCATGCTGCAGTTCTTCACCAAGCTCCGCCGACACGCCAGCCTGGAGGGAGCGAGTCCCTACTTCAAGATCAAAAAGTGGAAGTTCGACAGCAGCCAGAGAGCTTCAAGTCTAGACATGAGAGGTCAGTAACACATCCAAGAGCTGGCAGCAGATTAAAGAAAGCATCCGGTGTGAATGTAGGGTGCTAATTTCATCACGCATAAACAGGATGTGCTAATGAAACATGAACAGCACTATATTCTGTTGTTAAAAGCAATTTTTTTTCTTTTTCTACAAGTTTTCATGGACTATACTGATTAAAATGATTTAGTTTTAGCATGTCTTTTGAAATTTTGTTTTTGTTTTTGTTTTTTAGATTTTATGGAAGCCCATTTCCACCACTGAAAAAAAAAAGAAAAAAAAAAAAAAGGTAATTGTGACTTTTTATCTGCCAATTTTGACTCGCCATTGCAGATAATAAAGTCTGAATTGCGAGACAGAAAGTTAGACTTGTGGGATATAACAATTGCAATTGCAAGAAAAAAGGTCAGAATTACAAAATATAAAATTAGAATTGCAGGATATAAATGTTATAATTGCGCAATGTAAACTCGCAATTGCGAAAAAATGCCAGAATTGCGAGATAAACTCGCAATTGTGAGAAAAATGTCAGAATTGCAAGATTACAGTTGTGGGAAAATTGCAAGATAAACTCGCAATTGCAAGAAATAAAGTTAGAATTGCAAGATAAACTCACAATTGCAAAATAAATTCACAATTTCAAGACAAATGTCAGAATTGCAAGATAGACTCACAATTGTGAGAAAAATGTCAGAATTGCTAGATTACAAATGTGAGAAATAAAGTCAGAATTGCAAGATAAACTCACAATTGCAAGAAAAATGTCAGAATTGCAAGATTACAATTTTGAGAAATAAAGTCAGAATTGCAAGATTACAATTGTGAGAAAATTGCAAGATAAACTCGCAATTGCAATAAAATAGTCCGAATTGCGAGATAAACTCACAATTTCAAGAAAAATGCCAGAATTGCAAGATTACAATTCTGAGAAATAAAGTCAGAATTGCAAGATAAACTCACAATTTCAAGACAAATGTCAGAATTGTAAGATAAACTCAAAATTGCGAGAAAAAAGGTCAGAATTGCAAAATATAAAGTCAGAATTGCAGGATATAAACTTGTAATTGCGCAAAAAAGTCAGAATTGTGAGATATCAACTTGCAACTGCGAGAAATAAGTCAAGGTTGCGAGATTTAAATGCGCAATTACAAAAAATAAAGTCAGATTTGTGAGATATAAACTTGCAATTGCGAGAAAAATGAAAAAAAAAGCAAGATAAACTCACAGTTGTGACAAATCAAGTCAGAATTGTGAATTGTTTGTATGTCAGAATTCTAAGAAAAAGTCAGAATTGAGAGCTTGTGTCACAATTCTGAGAAAAAAAGTTGAATTGTGAGATGTGAACTTGTAATTGCAAGAAAAAAAAAAATCAGAATTATGAAATAAAATGAAAATAAAGTGAAATAAAAAGTCGCAATTACCTTTTTATTTGTGGTGGAAACGGGCTTCCATAAGTCTATTTCATTTAGTTTTTAATGCAGTGCATTTTTAAATTAGAAATTGCTAAATATTTAACATTTAATTATTTTTAATAAGACAAATAATTACAAAAATTATTTTAATGTTTAAATATTTGACTTAAATATACAGTCTCGTTAAAAGTTTGGGATATTTTTAAAATGTTTTTAAAAGAACGTTTTTATACTCGCTAGGGCTGCATTTATTTGATCAAAAGCAGAGTAAAAACAATTATATTGTGAAATTTTTTTACAATTTAAAAATTAATGTTTTCTATTTGAATATGAAGAGTTCATTTGCAAAAACAGATAAACACAATAAACACAACAAAAACATGAAAACATAATAAAAACATGATATTTTATCTGTTTTTGCAAATAAACTCTTCATATATTTTTAAACATAATTTATTCCTGTGATTGTAAATCTGAATTTTCAGCATCATTACTCCAGTTTTCAGTGTCACATGGTCTTTCAGAAATCATTCTAATATACTGATTTGATCAAGTCAAATTTCTTCTTATTATCAATCCTGAAAACAATTTTTACAGTTTAATATTTTTAAGGAAACCATGATTTTTTTTCCCCCCAGAATTCTTTGATTAATAGAACAGCATCCTTGCTGAATAAATGTATTAATTTCTTAAAAAAAAAAAAAATAATCATACTGACCACGAACATTTGAATAGTAGTGTATATGAAAGTTTTTGCAGAGCCTAGTGTTTTTCATATGTTCTTCAAAGTGTTGAACAATGGTATGAATTTAGTGCCAAAAAGTTCTAATTTTGCTAATTTTCTTCTCCTAATTTTGTTACTTCTGTGTTATACTAATTCACTGACGTGATAAAAGAGCTCTGACAGCGCAAGTATGGTATTATTCTACCTCATGTTTTAAATATGAGAAAAGTGCATTGTGTAGCTAATGGGACTTGAATGAATTAATAAACATGAATGAATAGATTAATAAGAAAGCTGCCGCTTGATTATATAAGTATTACTGTAAATGTCTCTGGATTTATCCTCTCAGGTCTGTCAGCGTGAAAGGAAGTGAGATAACACTGCTGTGGAAAGTACAGACAGTGTTATGAACCTGTGAAGCGATCAGTTTCCTAGCCTTAGGGGATGCAAAGCAATATTGAATGTTTCTTTGCTTTTCATTTAGCCCCTGCATTGTGTATTACCTTGGAAAAATGATTGAAGACCTTAATAGAGTTTTAGTGCCTTCATGTAGCACGAAGCAGAAAAATGGTTCAGCTTTTGTGTGTGTGTGTGTATGTGTAGCAGACTATAGAATATTCTCTCAGCCAAGACGAAGCTGCTGTATTTGAGTGCCAAGACTCGCTCTCAAGCAGATGGCCGGTTGACGCAGGGCTCTTCCATTCCAAACTTTTTTTTTTTTTTTAAATGAGAGACAGCGAAAATTAGCGCCCTAAACGCTTAGTGTTTTTTATACTCCAAAACAATACGGTCATGATAAAAGCTATGCTCTCCATCTAATGGATTTCCACCGTTCAATGCCCAGGGCAACAAATAAGATACATGTTATATTGTTAATATGGTAATTACGTTTCTGAATGCATTAAAGCTAATGCACTGCATTTAGAAAACAAAAAAGGAGAGGTTGAAATCCATTATTCGAGAATTGGAAGATGAGTTAATGAATTGAAAATGTTTTTAGTTTTTCATATGCTGTGTTTGTATTGGTGATTTTCTAAAAAAGTAAAAAAAAATAAAAAAATAAATAAAAAATATAGCTGCAAGCAGCGAGGTTCAAGGGCTTCTGGCATTTAAGCATATATGGAAAAAGACATTGCATATTATTTAGCAAGGCTGTACCCACCTAAATCAATGATTAAAAAAGGATTTTTGTCAAATCCAGGTAATAGGGTGACCAGACGCGCCACTTTCTTGGGACACGTTCAGCACAGGATTTCTAAATTGTTTGTGCTGTGCCGATCGATCGTTGTATGACATCAACGTACCACCAGAGCTATAAAGAGCAGAGCAGATGGGTCCATGATTTCAAATCGCTCTTGCGATGTAATACAATGATCAAGCGGCGCAGCGCAAACAGCCAACACCTGGTTATTTTAGGCAATTTGGAAATTCTGTGCTGAATGCGTCCCCGGAAAGTGGCACGTCTTTTTTAATGTTTATGAGTGTTATAGTGCCAGCTGTGGTCTGGTCTCCTTAAAACTTGCATGCTTGTTTAGAATCACCTGTTGCAAGTGCTCAGCAGGTTTTGTGAAGTTTTGAGTTTTCCTTTAGGATTTAAGGATTTTGGGTACATTTGGACAGGCCCCTTTTCTAAACGACACCGTTATAGCTTCCCAAAGGGTAAATTTCAACAATTTTTTTGATAATTATTGGCCTAGGGAGTCCAGAGAATTATACTGCAGTGTTTTTTCCAGATTGAGCGAAAAACCAAGGATTAGCAAAGTAGGTTTTTTACATCTTTAATCATTTAACAAATGGTTCTAGAAGCGATGTTGTCCGGAATGAGGAGTTCTATAGTATGATACAAATATTGTGCGTATGTGCGAAAATGTGATATCGCAACCTCCCCCCCCCCCCCCCAGTTTCTCTCATATCTTTGGGGCTGTGAGTCGAACAGATGCACCAAGTTTTGCTCCAATCGGCCTCCGTTAACCTTGTCTAACGGGTGCTCAAATTCCATCGGCCAATGGTGGCCATGTTTTTTGAGATACACAAAGTAGACACTTGTGGCACTTCGGACCATGTACGTACACATTGATTCATGTTGATAGGACAAATGGTTGTGCAGTTATATGCATTTTTATGCTTTTTCCTTCTTGTAGTGTCAACAAGTGGCCAAGCTCTGCGATTTTTTCCCCTGTGACCTCAGATTGAGCTCTTACATAAGTGTTTTGAGTTTGGCGTAGATATCTCATTCCATTCAAGAGTTATAGGCATTTTACTAAAAGTGGCCCTCTCCCTTTTGAACGTTTTGGCAACCCCTTTGCAACTTTTTTTAATAATTATTAATATTCACTCTCCAGAGAATCTTTCTGCACTGGTTTGATTCCAATCGTCTGAAAAACATAGGACTAGTTCGCAGAAGTAGGTTTTTCAAAAAGTGCAAAATACCCAAAAATTTTGCCTTGCTCGTGATCATCCGTTTTGTCCAGGCAAGGATTCCAACAACATAAGACACTTGAGTCTGCGACTGATGGTTTGGGAGTTTTTTTTTTAGCAATTTTGTACCTTTGATCGCTGTAGCACCCCCGTTAGGCCAATTGGGGCGAGCCTTGGTCACGTTGTAGCCGGTGTGAACACTACCATATCTCCAAGTTTCAAGTCTCTACGACTTACGGTTTGGTCTGCATGATCAGTTTTACATGGAGATTGCTGATCCATACCATTCTAACAATTACAATAGGGTTTCAGCGCTACGCACTTAAACCCCTAATCAAAATTCTATACTTTTTAACCACAAATGTTTGTCTTGCGCTGGCTCAACCACACACATTATGTAACCACATCGGAAATGCCATGCGTGGTTAGTTTTTCATCTGTGTGCTCCGGTTCAAAAAGGTAGGGTAGGGTAAAAAACTCCATCTCATTTTCTTATCCAACTTCAAAATCGCCCGACATCGTTGTTTTACCTTTTTTTGTAAAGGCCACTGGACTTTCTCTGAATGTGTCAATTTTGTTTCATTTTAGCATTTTAAATTGCTTTGTGACACCACTGATGACGCAACATTCACGCCATCCCCACAGGTTCCCCCAAGCGGAGGCAGTTCCAGCGGCAGCGTGCAGCCAGCGAGAGCATGGACCAGGAGGAACATGACGCCCATCACATGGACCTCATCCAATACATCGCTCGCACCAAGGATGTCACCTACTGCCCCCCCAGACCCAGTCCACGTCTTCTATCCCCCCCTTCCACACCCCCACCCTCCCTCGGCAGGTATCTTTAATTGCCTCGCCCCATGCATTCGCTATAGCAACCATCTGCCTCACCACGCCTCATACAGCAGACCGACCCCATTCCATGCTGAAGTGATCTCAGCGCGCTGATCGCATTGCCTTATCATGGCATCATCAGCTTACAGTGCAAACAGCTTTGCTTTAGAATTGGAAGTGGTTTCCTTGAGTTTGGCTAAATACCACAGCTGCACCTTTGCATTTGTTTTGCAAAATGGGCCAAGAAAGACCAGACACATGTTTATGAACATTAGTATATTTGTTTATATTTGCTTACCTATTTCGACTGACTTTCCTGTATCTGTCAGAGCGACAAGTACTGGTCTCCTCAAATTAACCATCACAGAGTGAGTCACAACCATCTGTGCACTAATGGAGGCATCTGTTTTAACATCTCTGAATCTGGACTCAAAGCTTTAACTAAAAGGAAAATAAACATATTTATTTGACATAAGCTACCGTTTAAATGTTTGGGGTCAGCTTTTATTCAGTAAGGACACATTGAAGTAATCAAACATGACATTAGACATTTGTAATATACAAAAGACTTCTATTTTACATAAATGCTGTTTTGTTGAACTATCTATTCATCAGATAATCTTGAAAAAAATTATCAAAGTTTCTAAAAATATATAAAGTAGCTACAGAGTAATATTTTCAACATTTATAATAACAAATTAATGCAGCCTTGATGAGCATACCCCAAACTTTCAGCAGTAATGTACACCTACATTAAGACAAAACATGATATTGTGCTATATTGTGGCATTTTCTAATGAAATTATATAGTAGTGATGGTCCACAGTGGGTAACTACTCAACTAGTTTAGACTAGTCAATTCATTAAGTTTACTAGTTAACCTCAGTTTTAGGGCGCATCCACACTATGCTAGAGCTTTCTCTATCCGACGTGTTTTTTTTTTCGTAAACACAGCATTGTCTTAAGAAATATCTGCATACATATGAAACCACTGAAACTGACTCAAAACGATATAATATACATGCCAGACCTGTATGTGGCACTGTAATTCTGTCACAAGAAAACGCAAGGGTGTCGCTTTCAGATTTATAAGAATTACATTATAAGAATTTTGTTGTGCACATACGACACAGAGGAGAAGAATTGTTGAAAAAAGTTATTTTTTTTTTATGGGGGGTGTGCACAAAAAGTATTCTCAATGTTTGTCAGTGTTCTTGGTACCTTTCTGGACCTTGAATGTGAAAGGACTCTTGCTGTCTATAGAGGATCAGAAAGCTCTTGGATTTCATCAAAAGTATCTTAATTTGTGTTCCGAAGATGAACGAAGGTCTTACGGGTTTGGAATCCCTTTAACCCTGGCTCAAAGCAATTTATAAACAATTTATTTGACAGACCCACACTGACATAAAACAGATATTGTGCTACATTGTGGCATTTGCTAAAGAAATACCAACTATATTTAAGAAAACAAGCTTGACTGATTTCATATGTGTGCTGTTCTTCAGGTTAGAGGTGGAGGTGATGGTGGAGCCCAGCTGCAGCAGAGCGATGGGCCCCGGGGTGATCGGCCTCACCTCCGAGGCCCCGGATGAGAGTCTTGGAATGGGCTACCATCAGGAGAGTTTGGAACCTCAGACCTTGTACCGTGATATCTGGACTCTACGCGCCTCCCTCGAGCGGTATGTCTCGTCTGACCAGAGCAGCAGCAATGACAAAGACTCTGTTCGGAGTGATGCAGACAGTGTGTGCTCTTTAGGGGGTAAGACTGAGATGGGAGGGCTGCCTAGGTACCCCTCGCAGGACATCGGGGATGAGATGGAGGGGGATGTGGACTTGCCTCTAGATGAGGGACTGGAGAAAGGTCGCAAACAGGATAGTGTCGATTCTGAAAGAGGAAGTGATGGGGAGACAGGAAACCGCAAGCTGCTCCAAATGGACAGCGGTTACGCCTCGATAGAAGCACCTTCGCGTGCTCCCGAGGAGTTGCGACTGTTTGGAAGCACCAGTAGCAGTAAGGACGGCTCCGCCGTGGAGCGCAGGCACTTCTTCAGTTCGGGTCGCAAGGGTACCGTATGCGAGAGCTTCGACACGGACATCTTTGACGAAGAACTCGAAGAGGAACCAGCGGGTGCCAGTGGTGGTGTGGACGGAGTGGAAACGGATGAGAGCACCATGCTGTGGTCCCCCTACGGCCAGATGTTCACTCAACGCGATGCTCAACCTCATCCCCCTGTCCTTTCCCGGCGCGACTACAGCATTGATGAGAAAACTGACGCACTTTTCCATGAATTCTTGCGGCATGACCCGCAGTTCGATCAGCAGGAGTCTCCGCTGCGCTCCAAGCATCGTTCCCGCGTGCATCTGCGCAAGCAGTGGCAACGCTCCAAACAGTACAGCGACCCCGGCCAGCGCTTCCAATCCTCTTTTGACCGGTACCGCACTCCGCTTCGACGCGGTGAAACTGTCAACTATCCTCTAGAGACTAGCTACCACAGCACCCTCCCACGAATCATTAGTGCACCTGATGAAGAGAGCAGCGAAGGTGCCACCAGTACTCCCGAGACACCCAAGGCAGATCAGGACACTGTTGCTGACGTGGATCCCAACAAGATAAGAATATCTTCCAGTACTGAAAGCAGCGGAACCATCAACGAAAAGGAAGTCCTTGAGGCATCGCAGCCCCCTCCAATGAGTGACATTGCTGGAGAGCAGCCGGTGGGCCGGGACAACTCTAGGCAAACATTACCACCGCCTGAACCTCCTGATGAACGTACAAGCTATGGCCCACAGACAATCACAGAAGAGCTGAGCGATAAGCTAGCGGCAACCCTCGAAGAGCGGCTGTACTCGGATCTCCGCAGGACCAGGGAAGCGCCCGAGTGTAGTGCAGTGACTGTGACCTACACATCGCCCGATCACAGTCCAGTGTAGCATGTGGCTCCCTTCATCTCCTCGTACAAGAACACTTCGTGGCAACTACAGGTCCAAAGTTATGATTGACATCGGCTCCAAATTGGAACAGGTTTGCTGTGGTCATTTAAATGGCGTTGAAATCATTGTCATTCTGTCCTAGACCAGTGGTGTAGAGAAGTTTCTTCCATGCTCAGTGTTAAATAAATGGCAATTAAGGCTCATACCTCATGTTGTTCAACGCACCAAGTCTTAAATGAAATGTCAAAGTCTGTTATTAAAGCGCTCCATTTAGCTACTCGTTGACTTCAAAAGCCAATATTTTCTCTGCACTAGGTAATCCACTGTGAAATTGGGTGCTATTAGATTAAAGATTGATTATATTTGTAATTGCATGATTAATATTGCAATGCTGCCTATCCGGATGTCTGTTCATGACCCAAATTATTTTCTTTCACTTGTTTTTAAATGTACAAGCTAGCCCTCCGTTCAGTTACTATATTTTGCTTTCTGAAGTTGTCAAATACTCAATTCTATTTATTATTAGCATCTGGGTTTTTTGTCTAGCTAAACCTGCTTTCAGATTTAAAATCAAATATTAGACTAAAAATATTATGAACTATAATCATAATTGGAATAAACTGTAGAAATAGGTAGACAAACAACAGCATATCTGAAACACCATGGCACCAGTTCCTAATTAAACAAGTCTTTCCCATTTTAACATCACAGTGTTTGTAATTTGGGTTAAATAAAATGGGATTAGTTGCACTAAAACACTAGCCATGTTAGCTTGTTCCCCACCGACACGTTTGCAATCCATTATTAAGTGTCCTTGTCATTTAACAGCGTTATTTTAATCATTGAAGTACTGAATGGCTAAAACTGCCTCTTTGTGAGATACTGTAATTTTATTATCATTGAATTATTATTATTATGCTTTTCATCTTAATTGTATCATTTGTTCTGTGTCGTTTATCATATCTGTGAGAACTGATCGAATGATTTTCGAGGATTCAGTGCCAAATTGTTGAAAGATCAAACATGAAAACACGGTAAGCAACAGTTGCGAACAGTCCTGCAAAATAATAATCACAGATATGCCTCCCTAAGGGTTTGAATCAGGCATGAGACATTTTTATGAATTTCATTGTGAGAAGGGCATGTCTTTTCTTGCATGTATTTCACAAAATGAGCTCTGTGTGTTCGTTAGCATTACTTTTACATGAAAATTACCAATACGAGAATCCCAAGAGGTTGACGACTACACATGCTACGTCATTTACAGTCACTTAAAGCAGTGGTTCTCAACTCCAGTCCTTGGGGCCCACTGCTTTGCACATTTTGTATGTTTCTGAATCTGACACACTCAGTTCAGTTCATGGATCTTTCTTCCAATGAGCTAATGATCTGAATCAGGTGTGGTAAATGGGGGAGACATGCAAAATGTGCCAAGCAGTGGGCCTCGAGAACTGGAGTTGTGAACCACTGACTTAAAGCAAATCCCACTGCCCAGCATAAGCAACTGTCGAATCACGTTACAAACGCCACCGTTCACGTTGATCCGAATTATCCAATAAAATAGGATTCTAGCATTCCCACCTGTCAGCTCACAGTATGGGTTGCATTCTGTATTGATCATTATGGGTTTGATCTTCTTGTAAGCATAAAAACAAAAGGTAGTCCTTGGTGGATTCTCAGAAAAAGACTTTGGTGATATATAGAGGCTTTTGACATAATGAAGAAGAACCTTGGGTAGCATCCACAGGCCTTGTCTATGAAGGCTCACATTGTCGTGTGGCCTTTTAGGGTGATTGTTTTGAGCTGCTGAGTAGTACTCTAAAAGCGACATGTACTATTTAGGGTGCAGCTGAAGTGCCCTGTCCAGAAATAAAAGCCTTTCATTATTTAGGTGAACAATGACTGATGTGCATAGAGTGATTAACAATGGTGAAGAAAAGACAGCTTCAGACAAGCCAATTGATTGTTTCTGGCTAAATGAAAGGTGTACTGACCATCTCACGAGATTAATACGGTGCCTTCCTGTGTGTTTAACGTTTAATCAAATAGTTCATCCAAAAAAGTCCATCCAATGAAAATCAATAGGGTCCAAACAGTGTTGTTTGGACCCCATTGACTTTCATTGCATTGACAAAATAGTTAAAACATAATTCAAAATGTCTTCTTTTGTGTTCAACACATGAGTAAATGATGCCAATATTTCCGTTTTTGGATGATCTGTCAACTGTAAGCAAGTGTTATGGCCAGATCTCAGTAGAGCACTTATTTCTTATCACCAAGTTTGATCATAACTGAATAGGCCAAATTACTTTACAAAGGTTATTAAAAACAGAAATTGCATAGTCAAATACATGTACACCAGTGTTAGCGATTACAAATCCGGTCCTTGGTTTTGAGTCACTGTAATCCGTAACATGTCAGGGACATCGAAATCTGTACAAAGGAAAGTAGAATTGTATATAAGCACAATGAGGTCCCAGTGCAGGCACTAGAATAGTCTATGTCTTGGATTTGACATAAACCTAGTCGGGACCTTCGGGTGACGTGTGCACAATCAAATAGCCTGTCGGTTGATGGATTACTGTGTATAGATTTGCATGTGATGACAAATTATTGTTTAGCAGATCCAAAATGAAGCACCAAAATACAGATATTTTTTGTGTGACTCTGAATGAGAAGAAATAGACTTGGTACTAACATGTAAAGTATTTTAAGGAGTCTGTTATTTTAGAAGTTCCGCTTTGCTGACTCGATGAAATTTTTTGCCATGTTTCCATGGACAAAAATGATTATTTCTATTGCTGGCTATATTTCGATAAAAGAGAAAATATATTTATGTGCAAATTTCCATTTAGAGAAGAAAAAAAATCTGTAAAAATCTGCTTGACTAATTACTCAGTCAAAAAAAAAAAAAAGAGAGAGAGAGCGAGGCAAGCTTTCTGAACGTTTGTTTTGTTTACCTGGATCTCTTTGTTCTAGATCTACTGAGCCTTGAGGGACCAACCAATCTAAACGTTTATTTTCATGTTATGTTTTTCCAACTAGTCAATAAAGAATGATGCATTATGACTTTGCCCGAGTCTTTTTTCGTTTTTTCATTTCAAGATCAAGAGATTGCCGGCTCGCTCCGGCAAACCGTTATCAGCACCTGTCTATGTTCCACCCTGCCGTTCTCCATCTTAGGTGCTGAAATATCCCTTTGGGAACATCAAATATTCATATCAGCCAAGCTAATAAATTAAAGATGGCTGTACAGTCATTATGATTCTAAATCAATAGCAACCCCGGGTAACCAGGGAGAATGGGAAAGGGCCTTTACGCTTGTGATAGCGGCTATCAATCATTTGCGTGACGACACGAACAAAGACCACTAACACATCCATTTATTCATGTTCCCCTGCTGTACTGAATGCTCCTCATCTGATGGCCAAACCTATTGAGGCTTTTGAGATTCATTTCTCTACTGGGGACTGAATGTTTGATCACAATTTGGCATCAAAACTTTACACAGATTAATTGATTTTTTGAGGAAAATATTCCAGGATTTTTTCTTCTTATAGTGGACTTCAACAGGAATCAATCGGTTGAAGGTCCAAATTGCAGTTTGAATGCAACTTCAAACACGATCCCAGCTGAGGAATAAGTGAAATGTGTAGTGAAATGATTGGTCATATACTAAAAAAATAAAAAAATAGAACTATATTCTTTTTAACCACAAATGCTCATCTTGCAATAGCTCTGTGATGCAGGTCCATGACTTCACTCATTACGCAATTATGTTGGAAAGGTCACACATTTTCACAAGTGTTTGTTTGTGTACTTCAGTCGAAAAAGGTAGGGTAGGGTGAAAAACTCCATTTCATTGTTTTACCTTTTTTTGTAAAGGGTGTTTGACTTTCTTTGCCTGTTTGCTTTGTAAATACTGGGTCAGTACTTCCTCCTATGTCACACATGACCTTTCCAATGTGATTACGTAATGCATGAGCAAATGAGCATTTGTGGTTAAAAAGTATATACATTTTTATTTTTTTTAGAAAATGACTGATCGTTTCACTAGAAAAGACCCTTTGTGTAGAGCCCTTTGAAACAGCACTGAAATTGCAGTTTGGACCTTCAACCTGTTGACCACTATTGAAGTCCACTATATAGAGAAAAATCCTCAAAAACCTTAATTTCTTTTCGACTGAAGAAAGAAAGACATAAACATCTTGGATGACAAGGGGTGAGTAAATTATCAGGAAATTTTAATCCTGGAGTGAACTAATCCTATAAGGGTCTTGACTTGCTTTTGGAATTAATGTAAATATGAGTTTTTTAGTCAGAAATTGGGCACAAACCCCTCTCAAGTTTATTTCAGTATAAAAATAACTGTGTAGTGCATCTTGTATGTATTTTACACTGCAAAAAGAGCATTTATTTGACCATAAATCGAAAAAATCGAACTAGCGGAAATCAGGATAGAAATATAAATATATTGACAAGCATGTAAACAGACCCACTCTATGTTTATATGGTTGTGAATAAATAGGACACTATGTTTTATTCACAATCAGTTTGATATTAAGTAAATATCTTCTAGAAATTTGTGACCCTGGACCACAAAACCAGTCATAAGGATCTATTTTTTGAAATTGAGATTTATACATCGTCTGAAAGCTGAATGATTAAGCTTTCCATTGATGTTTGTTAGGATAGGACAATATTCGGCCGAGATACAACTATTTGAAAATCTGGAATCTGAGGGTGCCAAAAAAAAATCTAAACATTGAGAAAATCGCCCTTAAAGTTGTCCAGATGAAGTTCTTAGCAACATTACAAAAAAAAAAAAAAAACAACAACAACAACAACTTAAAAAAATAGTTTCAACTTAAAAAAATAAGTGTTTGTGCTGCCTTAAAATTTTAAGTTTACTCAACTCAAATATTCATGTTTTCATGTAGTACAACTTAACTTGTTGACTAAACTTAAAATTTTAAGGCAGCACAAACTTTTTTATGTTGAAACAACTTTTTTTTTAAAGTTGTTTATTTTACAGTGAATGCATATTGCTAATCAGAAATTGATTTTTGATATATTTATGATAGGAAATTCACAAAATATCTAAATGGAACATGATCTTTACATAATATCCTAATTATTTTTGGCATAAAAGAATGACAATTTTGACCCATACAACGGATTGTTGGCTATTGCTACAAGTATACCCATGCTACTTATGACTGGTTTTGTGGTCCAGGGTCATATTTTAGCTTTGATGCGATTTCTCCAAGAAATAGCCAGGAATGAATCTGCCATACTCAAAGATTTTAGTTTTTTCGGCAACAAGGAATTTGAACATGACAAACTCCTAATTGCGATTTCAGAAGTGGAAAGTAGGAAATTTCAACGTCGGTTGACCAAAACTCAATGTTTTAACATCAACGTTTATTTGATGTCCAATACCAGCATCAGCTGATGTTAATATTTTGTTGTTGCTTTTAGGTTGTGTTGGTGAAGTAACCAAAATCCAATGTTAAGTCAACGTCAAATTGACGTCAAATACTGGGCCAGTTTTACTAAACAGGGCAAATTAGCGCAAGAGCGCAATTTCAAAAACAGTGCCGATGGGAAGGGAAATTTCCACGAGTGATTTACTGACAATACGCAAATTGAAGAGACACAACATCTCATTCACATATCAACCAATGCAATATACCAAGAGCAGTCGCAAATAAAGAATGAAGAATAAAGACAGAAAGAAGCCACACGTTGAAAAGAACCAAAGGCGAAAAAATGAAGGCTTGCTAGAAATTTTGATCAATGTGGTATTACGTGATTCCTAGTTGAGGTCTTTTATTTCCTGAAGCAAATTAAAAATAGCATAGCTTGGCAAACAGTATGTTCGGATAATGTGTTTTTCTGGCATTCCCAATACATAAATTCTCTCTCTTTTACCACATGCTCTCTGTTCTCTGCAGTGCCTCCTCCTAGCAACAATAACAGCAGCCATTTCAAGCGCAAAATAGTTTAAGACATGGCCAGTAATTTGACAAGCGCAAATGTTAAAACGCTGTGCGTGATTCATTTGAATACTGTCCTCCCATAAATTTTGCGTCTGAAAGGGAAATTCCTACTTATACATATTCAATAATGTAAAAATAACTCTGTCTACGCCTTTTCAGCGCTAATTCGCCATTGCGTAAAACCTAACAGTACAATTTTAATGCCAAAAGACGGTTTGTTTGTTAGTAAATTTGGCCCACTGATGTCAACCTGACATTCATTCTCAACCAAAATGCAACATCTGTCCGACGTTGGGGTCCAACATCAACTTGACGTTATATTGACGTCCAGTGGCTGCAGTTTGTTGAAGTATATCAAGGCTTTTTCTCGACTTTTTAGTAATGCACTACCAAATAAGCATGACCCTAGAGCCACAGCGCTCTTTAAGTCTTATTTGAGTAGAGTACTTTCTGCATGGTCACACATGTAATTTATTGCATTTTAAGCTAATTGAAACCTCATTCAGTACTTCGGAAGGAAAGCTAAGAGGAAAAAAAAGCCTCTGCTCACCCTTCGAAGCTTGGCACTCATTAGGATGACTGTACGCTGTGAAGCGTGCTTGGTGTACATATGCACCGCTCGAGGCTACAGAATACGATGTGCTTCTCATCATCATAGTGACAGCACATATGGTTTCAGTGGAAAGCGTCTTCTAACGCTATCTTTTCATAGCGGCCTGCTAAAAGCAAACAGTCTGGGTTGCCCTTGCAGACTTATCTACACGTAGTTCATTTATTCCTAAAATTGGAAGCGTCAACTGTGGCTAGAACCATTGCGAGAGTCGAAGTCGCAGGAACAAATGGTGTCTGAAATATCTCTGCTTCGTGAAACACAATATCCTGCGCAATCCATTAAGCAGAGATGGCCGGTGAGTCACCAGCAATGCACAAATTAATGGAGATGAAATGTAACTCACTCCCCACCCCATCCCATCAGCAGACAGAATGGTACTGTGCGAGAGCACAGCATCAACATTTCAATCGGCCCATTCCCTTCTGCGAGGGGAAGAGAGCGGGAGATAAAATGCGTGGGAGACACCGGTGACTCAGACTGGATAAGACACACTTTTATCGAAGGTCACTCAGGCTCTCCTCTCCAATTAAGCCATGCTGAAAATTTTAAAAACTGGTTAACGGACTTTTTGACGTACCACACTTCAGAAGCATCGAAATGTATGTGCCAAAAAATTATCCGGTTCCCACAGGAAAGTAAAATTATAACTTTCATATCTAATTTGTTTCTCCAATACGCATGTGTGTGTGTGTGTGTGTTTGTGTGTGTGTGTGTGTAATATTATCTTTATAAGACCAAACTATAAGCGCTTTGCTATCTATATACATATGTTTAGAAATTATATGAATTTATAATGCATAATGCATTAATGCATCAAAATATGTTATTAAATTCTGCAAAGACCAAATTATCTACGCCTTTGAAGTGCCAAACAGGACATAATTATATAAAATTGGAATATATTAAGGTAAATTGTGCATATACAGAAGTAAATCGGAATATAAGTCTGAATATATAGTTACAAATTGTAATATAAAATTGTAAATCATGAATATAGAAATATAGAATATATTATAGAAATATAGAAAAATATAGAAATAAATCTGAATTGTACATTTATGTATATTCAGACTTATAACTATATATTCAGATTTACATTTATATATTCAGATTTCTAAATGTATATTCTGATTTCTGATTCACATATTTGTATTCCTTTATGTATTGTATCTATACATATATAATACAGCATATATCATTTTACATATATTTATTACACATTTATGTTATATCTATATGCATAATACAACAATGTATAATTATTATTTTACATATTTTTAATATCCATAGACACACACATATAATACAATACATAATTACAATTGTACATATACTTATCAATTACTCTTATTTATTTACATTAATTGTATTTATGTTAATATTAATACATTAATACAATTATTACAATAATTCAAATATTTCTCATTATATACCAAGACCAAATTTTCAGAGCTATTTCGTTTCTTTTCTTTTTTTATTTTATTTTGTCATTATTTTTTTAAATATCTATCATCTGTCTATAGATGCACATATGTAATACAACACATAATTACAAGTTAATATTTTATTTATTTTTTAATTTATTTATATGTTAATATCAACGCATTAATACAACATTACAATAATTCAAATATTTCTAATTATATACCACCAATACCAAATTATCAGAGCTATTTATGTCTTCCTATTTCACTATACACACACACATATTTTTATTAAAATTGATCTATATGTATAAAATACAGCATATATAATTATTTTAACTATTAATTATATGTAACTATTATTTTACATATTTTAATATCTACACACACACACACATAATACATTACATATTTACAATTGTACATATACTTTTCAATTATTTATTTATTTAACTGTATTTATTTGTTAATACTAATACATTAATACAATTATTACAATAATTAAAATATCGCATTATGTACCACCAAGACCAAATTATCAGAGCTTGTTTCTTCCTGCAAACTGTCTAAATATTATATATATAGTGTATATATATAGTGTGTGTGTGTGTGTATATATATATATAGTTTATTTCTCGTAAGTAATTTAATAAGAAAGAGCTAAGAAAAAAGGTTGATAACTAAAGGAAACAGACCTGAGTAAAGAAAAAGCAACCTTTATCTTATCTCTTCCTTTCTGCTTTCGCTCTGACGTCACATAAAGAGAATCATCTTACGTTTGAGGACACTTGGAATCAGATAAAATGCTGACTGACATTCAGATAAGTCTGCAACTTTCAAACCTTACAGATCATTTGTGCGTTTCCTCCCAGACAGAGCACGCTAATGCTTCCTGCCATGTTATCCCCAACCCTCTTTTACATTCACTATGATGAATGGTAATGGCTGCATAGGGAGCGTGATGTGAGGTGATTTTAGCAGTTGCTTTCCTAAGGGGCCGGGTAGGCAGAGGAACGTGGGAACTTGTTAAGAGATTGAGCCAGTGCTTATGAATGAGTCATAGGGAGTGTAGCCCACATGAATGGGCAGGTGCCACTTCGATGGAAAAAGAGAAACAGAAAGAGACATAAAGAGAGAGAGCAAGATGAGGGGGAGACCGAGAGGTATAGAAAGAGAAATAGATAGAGCGAGTGATCCCTGGAAAGCTGATTAGGATCCAGCTCATGCCCACACATCCACCCACACACTCTGCCTCCTCCGTTTCTCTTCCTCCTCTTATGAGGATGATGAGCGTAGGGTTCCTCTTGTCTGCATCCACCTCCATAACAGCCCTGTTGTGTCATTCTTCTGTGATAGTCTTTATCTGTTGTGGTAAAAAAAAAAAAGAAAAATACACTTGAATGGTGCTAATCTAAAGAAAGCACAACCACATAAACATTTAACCAGAGAGGAGTGAATTCACACAAAAAGCTTTTCAGCCTTCGAGTTTTTCTCCATTGCTGAGAGCTATTGTATAGCTTTATGGGGGTTTATATATTTAAAGATCATACTTACCTTTAAAATGCTTTGTGGGAGAACTGGACATCTTTGAAACCATGACTGTTGTCCAGTGTTGTCTCACAAATATGTCTCCAAATGGCATGCAAACGCAGTTTACGCAGTTGGTTTCTGGGTGGTTGTACACTGACCCAACCAGAAGCTTCAGTGATATTCCATTCGTTAAATATTCTTCAATGTCACGAAAATTGACATTTTCATCCATTTTATCGTATATACAGTATCTCACAAAAGTGAGTACACCCCTCACATTTCAGCAATCATTTTAATATATCTTCTCAAGGGACAATACTATAGAAATTAAACTTGGATATTCTTTAGAGTAGTCAATGTGCAACTTGTATAGCAGTGTATATTTACTGTCCCCTAAAAATAACTCAACATACAGCCATTATTGTCAAAACAGCTGGCAACAAAAGTGAGTACACCCTAAGTGTACTTAGCACTGCCTTAATCATTCTGGGCATGGGATTCACCAGAGCTGCACAGGTTGTTGCTGGGATCCTCTTCAAATCCTCTATAATGACATCATGGAGCTGCTGGATGTTAGACACATGGTTCTTCTCCACCTTCCGCCTGAGGATGCCCCATAGGTGCTCAATAAGGTTCAGGTCAGATCACCTTCACCTGCACTTTCCTCAGCAAGGCAATTGTCATCTTGGTGGTGTGTTTGGAGTCATTATCATGTTGGAAAACTGCCGTTCGGCCTGGTTTTTGAAGGGAAGGCATCATGTTCTGCTTCAGAAATGTACAGTACATAATGGAATCCAAGTTTCCCTCAATGAACCTCAGCTCCCCAGCCCCAGACCATGATGCTACCACCACCATGCTTGACTGTAGGAGAGACACAATATTCTTGGTACTCCTCACCAGGGCATCACCACACATGCTGGACACCATTTGAGCCAAACAAGTTTATCTTAGTCTCATCAGACCATAGGACACAGTTCTGGTAATTCATGCTCTTGGACAGGTTGTCTTCAGCAAACTGTTTGCGTGCTTTCCTGTAAGCCAGCTTCAGAAGAGGCTTCCTTCTCAGATGACGCCAATGCAAACCAACTTGTTGCAGTGTGCAGCGTATGGTCTGAGCACTAACAAGCGGACCTTCTACTTCTGCAACCTCTAAAGCAATGCTGGCAGCACTCATGCGTCTGTTTTTTGAAGCCAGGATCTGCACCTGACGCACAGGACGAGCACTCAACTTCGTTGATCGACCCTTGTGAGGCCTATCCTGAATGGAACCCATCTTGGAAAACCTCTGTATGACCCTGGCCACAGTACTGTAACTCAGTTTCAGGTTGTTCCTGAACCTCTTATAGCCTAGGCCATCTTTGTGGAGAGCAACAATTCTAATTCTCAAATCTTCAAAGAGTTCTTTGCCATGAGGTGCCTTGTTGAACATCCAGTGGTCAGTATGAGAGAATTGTACTTAAAGCACCAAAGTTTAACTGTTATAATACACAACTTTGTATGGTCCTGTCAAGCAGACAAAAACATGAACATGATGAATAGGACATGTGGCTTTGCATGGTTATATGACATAGTGCTGGTATCACTTAGTGTGTATTTACTTTTGTTGCCAGCTATTTTGACAATAATGGCTGTATGTTGAGTTATTTTCAGAGGACAGTAAATATACACTGCTATACAAGCTGCACATTGACTACTCTAAAATATGTCCAAGTTTCATTTCTATAGTATTGTTCCTTAAGAAGATATACTAAAAACGTTGCTGAAATGTGAGATCCTGTATTACTATTTAAAACGAAAACTCTCCTGATCAAGTCACATGATTTGAGGTATCATTCATGCAAATGGTCTCTTAAGTCCGGTTCAGACTACATGATTTAAGCCTGATTTTGCCACAATCTGTTTCATGTCGTGGGGATTTGTATATTAAATGGGCATTGGGACACAAGATTCAATCGTTTCATCTCGAATAGTGTGTCATAGTGGACGGCAACCAATGCCTTGTCTGTGATACTTCCCAATGTCAGCACAGAAAGACTTACATGTTTCATTTTTTTCAGTCATCAACAACGATTTCTGTCACATCTGTAAAACTGACCAACAAGAGCACAGAAGCACCTTCGTACATGCTTTCAAACACGCCGAAACAAAAGAGAGATAATAGTATTGGTCCTGCAAGGTTGAATTTTACAGTAGAGGAAATGTACCGCAAAAGAGTGAAAGAAGGTGAAATAAACACTTTTACCTCAGTTTTTATTGACAGTCCACACTGTCCTCTTCATGCAATCCAGATTTGTGTCCACTGTCAGGTTTTCTTTCTTTTTTAGGTGTTTCTGATGACAAGACAAAGCAAAACGCTGTTTGCTAGTTATTGTTTGTTTACTCTCGAGGCACCTTCCCTGATAGCACACGTACATCTCGAAGACGTCTATTTGATGTCTGCATTTACATCTGCAAGTCCCATCTTATTGGTGACAGCACATACGTTGTTAAAGACAGTAGGCGATGAATGGTCGTAACAATGTGTAGTCTAACATGTTTCTTGTTCAAAGGGCCAGTTTTATTAAATAGGGCAAATTAGCATTAGCGCGCAATTCCATAAAAGTGATGGGAGGGGGAAAAAAAAGAATACAAACCAGATCATTTCCATAATGACCAGTGCAATCTACCAAGAGCAGCTCAAATTATCGCCTGCTTTAAGACATGCTTTTTTGGGCGTTAAATAATGGTGCAAATACCAGTAATTTGACGAGTGCAAACGTTAGTAAATCGCGTTCCGTGATTCATTTAGTACTCTTCTCCCATAAATTTTTTACAAATGCATATTCAATAAGGTCAGGTGCAAAAATAACTATGTCCACGAATTTTCAGCACTAATTCTTCACTGTGTCTATCCTGACCATACTATTTTAACATCAAAAGCGCAAATCAAATTGCATAATCTGACACTGTCGTAACTGACAAAAAAAAAAAAAAAGAAAAAGTGTAGTCTGAACCACCCATTGCATGTTATCACAATATCAATTTAGGCCCTGTTTACACAGACCCCATTTTAGTTTGAAAACTCCTGGGTTGCATTTTAGTGTAAACGGACCAAAACTGAGACTTTTGAAAACGATGGCATGGCTGCCCACATCTGCTTTGCGTATCCTTAATGACTGTGTGAAGAATAACATCATGCTCATCATGAATGGTCACGTGACATGCGTTTTCGGTTGTGTAGTGTGGACAGAGATCGTTTCTGAAACGCAGTGAAAATGGTAGTGTAGACGAGGATTGTTTTCGCTTTAAAACGCTGTTTTATAATTTAAACACACTAGTATACCCAGGGCCTCTGTTTTGGACCGTTTACACTGAAATGCAACCCTGTTTTCAAACTAAAACGGGGTCTGCAGTGTTTTCGAAAGTCTTCGTTTTCGAGGGTCGAAAATGCCGGAGTAGTATAAATGACATGCGTAACTATAGCAAAAGTTATACGTTTAAACGTAGTGTAAACGTAGACTTACTGTAGAAATAGGACTGCACCATTTTGTGTAAAAAATCGAATTGTGATTTTTCTTATAAAAATTGTGATTACGATTCAATATGCAATTAAAATAAAATTCGCGTGATTATGTATCAACTTGATTATAAATATTTGTAGTATATTTGTAGTATTTTAGTGGTAATTAATAAATAAAATAACAAATATTACTATTGTAATGCACGTTATAAGTGACCAAAACTCAGAGAGGATGTAGAGATGGAGTTTGTTTAAAGCTAAATTCACTGTGAAATGAGACGCTCTGAGATACTGAAAACACAGGATCTTGATCTGCTCATGTGTAAATAAACACACCTTGCTTTGTTCTGAAACATGCAGCGCATATATTTATATTGTGATAGTTGACCCAAAAATGAAATTTCAGTCATTAATTACTCACCTTTGTGTCATTCCAAACCCGTAAGACCTTTGTTCATCTTCGGAAAAAGTTAAAACAAATTAAGATATTTTTGATGAAATCTGAGCGCTTTCTGACCCAGCATGGACAGCAACGCAACTGACACATTCAAGGCCCAGAAATGTAGTAAGGACATCGTTAAAATAGTCCATGTAACATCAGTGGTTCGACCATAAGTTTATGAAGCTATTACAATACTTTTTGTGTGCAAAGAAAATAAAAATAACGACTTTATTCAACAATTTCTTCTCCGTAGTAAATGGCTCTCAATTATGTCACGACCATGACAGGATAGGCATACGTCACCGATCGACCCAATCTGGCTGTCTCATAATCAGCATCTGTAAACGACAGGAATGAAATAACAGCAGCACAACAATTGTAAATGTATGGGTGTAACTAAGCAACACTGCTTATCCAACAGCTCTTTATTAATTAATTTAAAAAGCACAATAGGTCAGATGCAACGAATAAGAATCTGGGGAGTTGCTTGATAGAGCTGGCCTTGAGTTAGTAGCCCGTCTAGAGCAAACAGCACTGCGTACTCCCGTGTACTGTGAGTTCATTTAAATGCAATTGACCTCTGCGCCTGTGGTTTATAGGTGATGGAAGTCATTTCCCTGTGTCTGACACTGGAAAACACAAAAGAATGCATACCGAACCCAAGATGTGGCCGTGTTAAAAGAAAGACACAAAGGGGAGCACATTCTTTTGTAGAAGTGTGACTATTCCGCTTGCCGCAGAATGACTCACAGTTGCCATGGCAACTTTACCACTCACCACTTTCTAATCGGCTATTTCAACAGCCCAACAGAGAGAACCAGAGCTGAGTAAAATGCTACATGCCGGAAATAATCAACGTATGGCGCTGGACAAAAATGATGTTGTGACTGAAAGCAAACTCTTTTTTTTTGCAGTGATGTCATAGAATAACCTTTTTGGGTTCCCCAAAGAACCTTTCAGTGAGCAGTTCTTAAAATAACACTTTTTCAAGAACATTCTAATAATCTGAAGAACCTTTTTTCACTATTAACAACCTTTTGCAGTGGTGCCATAGAAGAACCATCTTGGTTGCCCAAAGTACCTTTCAGCGAACCATTTTTTCTTAGTGCAAAGACCATTTTAATAAGAACCTTTTTTCCACAATAAAGTACCTTTTGTGCAATGGAAGAGTTCTATGGACCTTAAAGGTTCTTTAAGGAATCATATATGCCAATAAAGAACCTTCATTTTTAAAAGTGTAAACAAAACTTATTTTGTGAACAAGAATGATGGTGTGACTGTGAAAGTGGAAACAAAATTATCTTACTGGAGTTTTAAACAGATAGTATTGATGATGGATTCTGTTGAAAACTGTTGCAGAAGGTTTTGTGTGCTCAAACTGTTTTGCAACAAAGAGTCGGTTGCCTTTCAATTCGAGTCAATTTAAAAAAGTGGTTTGGAGATAAAAATATGTGTTGGTTGAGTTTAGGTTTGGACCAAGCAGTGCATAAAGAGATATTATATCAATCACAAGTGTAGTATGGAATACCACAAGGCTCAGTACTAGGGCCATTGCTTTTCATGCTTTACATGTTACCCTTGGGAGATATCATCAGGAAGCATGGTGTTAGCTTTCACTGTTATGCTGATGATACTCTGTTCTATATTTCTCTGTGGCCTGAAAAAACAAACAAACAAACAAACAAACAAACACACTAGCAGAATGCATTGTTGCTATAAAAAACTGGATGACTAGTAATTTCCCACAACTAAATTCTGAAAAAACAGAGATGTTAATTATTGGACCAAAAACCCACTTACTTAAAGCTGCTTTGACACCATCCTATCTAATCTAATGCCGAAAACGTACCTGTGGGAACTTTTTCACAAGACGCGAAATGAGTTCCAATAAGTACACATCACTGCAGTTTTCAAAAGAAATGAACACTAGAGGTGGTAAAACAGCGAGAACTTATAACTTAGAAGTTATAATTATGATTACATAAGTTACAGTTATGATTACAGCTCCATATGTTTCACTTTCCGGTGTTGACCTCCGCCAGATTACTACCCGCCTAGTCTTGGTAGGTTTAGAGCTAGGTGTGTGGTTAGGATTGGACAATCATCTAGCGATTTTAATGAGAGGGAATAGTCATTTGGCAGAAAATGGACACAACACCAGACAACACCACTGAATAAAGTATTGTATAAATAAAGATGACTTGACTTGACCAAGCAATCAAATCTGTAAAAGCACATTGACAATGTAAGTTCGTGCATTCATCTTTGGACCTCCTTTGGACTAAAATCAGAACACAGTTACCACCTTAATATACTATCGAAATTATCATCGTTCCTTGATTGCATACAACCAAGCATTATTCCAACCCAGGGTAAGCTTTTATTAATCAAAACAGGACATTGAGGAAGTAACGAGTTCCCAGAAATAAAATGCACTTTAAGGTGCCCTGCTAACATTGTGTATTGAGGAACAAATGAATCATTCTAGATTTCTTGCCATTTACTAGGATAATGACACTTCAAAAACTGCATCCTAGTTTGTAAAGAAAATCAAGCTTAAATTATGAGCTTGGTACACATAATGAAATACATAATGGGGTTGGACCTGTCTGACCCTGGAAACCATCATTTTAGATTATCAACTGAAACTACAAATGCACTGGTAAAATTAACTGCTTTTTCAATTTTGAATGAATGGACTATTGCAGAGGTCTCCAATTTGCAGACTGAGGTCTAGGAGACAAGAGACAAGATTGGTTACAAATTATTTTCACTTCTATACTGGATACCGGACGTCAATATAATGTCAGGTTGACATTGGACGCCAACGTCACACAGTTGTTGCATTTTGGTTGAGAATGAAAATCGGGTTAACATCAGTGTTTGGCATCAATTTTGATGTTGACTTAATGTTGGATTTTTGTTGGACATCCTAAAAACAACAAAATCTCAATGTCAACTGATATCGGTATTGGACATCAAATTAATGTTGACATGAGTTGTTTAACTGACATTGAATTTTGGTCACCCAGTGTCGCAACCAAAATGTAACCAGATATCAAATATCAAATGTAAATTTTAGATGACAAATAACTCAATAAATTTAATAAATATGTCAACTGTCCAAAAATCATAATAAAGAAAAAAAAAATTATTTTAAACCATTTTTCTCACTTATCTAATTTTATAGTAATATGTCACCCTGGACCGCAAAACCAGTCATAGGGGTTTTGAAATTGAGATTTATGCATCATCTGAAGCTGAATAATAAGCTTTCCAATTAGGTATGGTTTGTTAGGACAGGATGATATTTGCCCGAGATCTCAAATCTGAAATCTGAGGGTGCAAAAAAAAAAAAGTACTGAGAAAATCGCCTTTAAAGTTGCCCAAATGAAGTTCTTAGCAATGCATATAACTAATCAAAAATTAAGTTTTGATATATTTACAGTACGCAATTAACAAAATATCTTCATGGAACATGATCTTTACTTAATATCCTAATGATTTTTGGCATAAATGAAAAAACAATAATTTTGACCCACACAATGTAAACACAGCAAGGTACTGTTTAAATCTTTGCTTGGAAGAAAATATTCTCGACTCGATTTCATGCACAATTGAACACCTGTTCAACCTCTTGCTAAAGTTGCCATATATATTTTATCATATATGAAAACCTGCCTGCAGTCATTCTAAAGTGAGACACTGGTTACAGTTTGTTTTAATATATACAGTATGTTTGTCCAGCTTCACCTTGAGAGTTTAAAATTGATACCTTTTCAGTCCCAGCAGCAGTTTCTGGCAATTCGTGCGTCATGACCTCAAAGAAAAAGTCTTTTAGCCAGCTCTCTGTGTTATACAAACTATGACTAATATTGCTTTTACCTCATCACCAGGGAATAAAGCTCAAAGTGTTGACCAATCAGATGCAACATGTTAAATGATAAAATAATGCTTGTCTGAAATGGCGTACATTTTGGTACAAACCTTAATAAGCAAATGGATACAAGGAAGTCAAAGATCATTGAAAAAAGCTTTTCAGATTCTCCTCAAGGACAAATCTATGACTGTGTGTATTTGTAAGAGAGGAGAAAGAAAAAGCGACGCAGAAAGAAAATGAGCTAAACCCAAAGAACATCTATCTGTAAAATGACTTTTATTTAACATTCATTTGATGGTGTGTTTACACTTGTAATTTGCTGCTTTTGGCTTATTGGGTCTGGACCAAAAATTTAAATGGTACATTTAGTCCTGGTTCGTTAAGTGTTCACACTGTCATTTTTTAACACAAACCTAAAGCTACAAAACAAACTGCATAAGGATAAGGTCACAACCCAAGTATTCTTGTAGTTTCATTAAATTAAGGTTGAATCACTGATGTCACATGAACTATTTTAGCAATGTCCTTACTACCTTTCTGGGACTTGAACGCAAGGTCAGAAAGCTCTCGGATTTCAACAAAAATATCTTAATTTGTGTTCTGAAGATGAACAAAGGTCTTACGGGTTTGGAGCGACACAAGGGTGAGTAATTAGTGACAGAATTTTCATTTTTAGGTGAACTATTGCTTTAAAGGTCGCATATTGTGACATCACATCCTGTTTTGGCTTCGTTTAGATGTCTTTAGATGTGTTGCATTCATATTTCAGTCAAACCACACCAGAGTTGGCTTGGAAGCAGACAGAGAGACAGTTTTTCAGGGAGTCTTGGCCCGCTTTTTTGGTGGCCACCAATGTTACTCAAACCGCTCTAACAAAGCAGTCGCACCAGAGTTTAAATCGAATCGAACCTGCCAAGTGTGAATGCGCCCTATGAGAACAGGTAGGTTTGTCGCAGTTATTTCAGTTTAAACATACAGTAACTGCTCAGAAAGCTGCAGTGTTTTCTCAGTTACACTCTTCAAAATAAAGGTGGTTCACAATGTCATAGAAGAACCTTTTTTGTTTAAATAGTTCCATGAAGAACCTTTAACATCTGAAGAACCTTTCTGTTTCACAAAAGGCGAAAGAAAGTTCTTCAGATTATAAAAAGGTAAAAAAGAGATGGTTGTTTAAAGAACTTTTGACTGAACGGTTCTTTGTGGAACCAAAAATGGTTCTTCTATGGCACTGCTGTGAAGAACCTTTTAAAGCACCTTTATTTTTTAAGAGTGTAAACCCGATTGCCGCAGCAGATGTTCTCATACCAAAAATCATTAACTTCTGAGGGTGATTTGTCAGAAAGGACAAGCTAATCATGCCCACAGATGAAAATGTTCTTAGGTCCAAGGAGAACAGATTAGCATATTTAGCATGAGAATAAACAGTGAGTCACATTTTGAAGTATTATCATCATACTGGGGGTGTGATGATAATATATCATATATATCATAATTCGGCCTCTACTTATGCAGCATAGGTAGTAATGAGCTTTTTTTTTGACTATATGGTTTCTAACATCAGCAACATAAGGGTGCAACTATGTGCATGGAAGGTGTGTATATATTTATGTTCCCTAACCATTATCTTGTGACAATAAAAGCGAGAACTTAGCCAGTTTAGTGGTGAGTCATCGAACCTTGCTTACTCCCAAAAGGATGCAAATATGGAGTAAGGTCAAAGTTTCTTGATGAGGAATTCAGATAACAGCTGATTCACTCAGACATCATGCTCTTTATGAATATGTAAAAGACTACACCTGATCCATGTTAATCATGCAGAATGCAATTACAGCATCACGAATGTGCAAACAAGAGATGCGATGGCATAAAAGTGAAAAAGTTCTAGGATTCCAATACATTTCCATACAAATCACTGTGGCAAAAAGAACATAAAAAGAAGACATGCTGTGTATACAATAACTCTGCGCTTAATGCTGCTTCTCAAGACAAGGACATTTTCTGAAAGAAGTCATTAAATATGCATATGTTACAGCATGGTGCCTACATCCTACGGTAAATCCCCTTAACGTTGATATCTGCATGGAGCTGTGCTGTTAATTTTAAAGACCCGTCTGCCCTTTTGGTTGTTTAAATATTTATAAAGTTTCTTCTTCTTCTTTCAACCTTTGGCTCATATCCTGCTTCATGTTGAGTACTGATGCACCCTGTGATTGAAGGGTAATTTATTTCATAGAGGAGTAAATAACAGCTGCATCCTTCCTTATTCTGAATAATTATAATGATGTTTTTGCAATGGGTGAGCACTATCGATGAAGTAACGATGGCATGGAAATGTTGAATACTAATTCTTTTGAGGTAGAAATATTTTTGGGAAAAGGAAATGCAATTCTGTCTGTAAATGCTCTGAATGGGACCTTTTCAATAAATAATATCCAATATCAAAGAACATTAAACATTGTATCAAATTAAATTCATTCCTTTATTTTTAGAAAATAACCAAACTCATGACGTTTATCTTTAATGTCACGTAAACAACCAGTCACAACAGGGTATTGCTTTTTGGTTCGGATATGACTAAACTAATGACTGTGGTTCAGTAAGTGAGTCAAATTAGCTGAGAAACTACTCTAAATGTTTCATACATTTCTGTGACTCACTAAAAATAAACAGCTTATAATGGTTCTCTGCGCAGAAATTGGACTTAAATTGTTGCACTGTTTTGTTTTAGTTTTTTTTTTTTGCAGGATTTCAGGAAACACTACTTTAGTGTTGTTATAGTAGCAGAAGAAGACACTTGGGTAAATCCATAACAGAACCTAAAGTTTAAAATATATGACCCGTTGATGACAAAACCAATCTTAAGTAGCACAGGTATATTTGTAGCAATAGCCAAAAATACATTGTATGGGTCAAAATTATCGATTTTTCTTTTATGCCAAAAATCATTAGGATATTAAGTAAAGATCATGTTCCATAAAGGTGTTTTGCAAATTTTCAACCATAAATATATCAAAACTTAATTTCTGATTAGTAATTGATTAGTAAATGCACTGCTAAGAACTTCATTTGGACAACTTGAAAGATTTTTTTTACACCTGCAGATTCCAGATTTTCAAACATACAGTATGGTCACATATGTTTTCCCTATTAAAAAAAGTGTTCCCTGTAGCACTGCTACATAACTAGCGTTTCACTAATGTTTTCATGGTTAGCAGTAACTCAGTAGCTAATAACTTGCTATTAAGCAAGTCTTGCTAACTAAGCTAATCACATTATGTTTATTACATGTTTAGGTAATTATTACAGAATCATTTTCAAATACATTTGATTTCACCTCTTACTAGTTGTCTCTCTCTATATCAGTTTTAAAATTCAGTAAATTTAGTGTAACATTTAATGGCAGGATTGTATTTACACAGAATTTTGCCAAAACATTACACACAAGTAATTGCAAGAAAAGGAAATATACAGTGCTATAACAAATAACGATATAATACAATTAAAATAACGTTCTAAGTAATACAATAATATTTATATACAATAAAATGCAACAATCTAAATAAGGCAGTTTTTGGTTCCCAAATACAGTGCAGTCAAATCTCTGTTTTCAAACTGTAAAATTCTGTATAATCTTTAGTAAATATAAAGAATTATTACAAATACTCTGGGCAAAATGCATATTTCGTATATTCGTATATATCGTTTCGTATATTCCCTCAAAACGCTCCAAAAGCATAACCAGAAAATGGCCTACGTTCATTTAGTATGGGAGAAAATCTCTCATACAGACCACTCACCACTAACCTTAGTTACAGAAACAGCGGTGACAGCCGTCATTCCGCGCTGTAGCTAAAAATACTGCTGAACGCGTTTAATCGTTCCGTTGCTTATTTTCACACCATTAACAGGTCGTCGAGCCCCTTCACCTCATAACAGCGCGAGAGCGGGAAAAGTGAGAAGCGGGAAAAGCTCCCGCTCTCGCTCAGCCACACAAGCTCAAACGCTGCCCCGGCGCGAGAATGTTACGCTTCAGTCATTTGTTGCCATAGCAACTGTGTCCTGACCGTCTGAGCTAGCAAGCTTTCAAGAGTTGTGAACAGTCTATATATATTAAATTAGATTTTTTCCCCCACTGAGACGTTAAACCAGAAATGATTGTACTTCAATACTGCCAGATATAAACCAGCAAACATTTTAAAGCTTTTTTTTCCTCCAGGTTCAATTCTAGTCAACTTGAATTAATGTTTTGAAACAATCTTGCAACACATATATAAAACCGTAATAATAATAACAGTGTTATCTTAAAGGGATAGTTCACCCAACTTTTAACTTTTTCCTTTTAACTACCTTACTTTAACTGTCCTTACTACCTTTCTGGGCCTTTAACGTGTCAGTTGCATTGCTGTCTATGCAGCATCAGAAAGTTCTCGGATTTTATCAAAAATATCTTAATTTGTGTTCTGAAGATGAATGAAAGTCTTACAGGTTTGGAACGACATGAGGGTGTGGGTGACAGAATTTTCATTTTTGGGTGAATTATCTCTGAAATTATTGCATCAAGCTCCTTTATGTGACCCTGGACAATAAAACCAGTCATAAGTGTAAATTTCTCGAAATTGAGATTTATACATCATCTGAAAGCTGAATAAATAAGCTTTCCGTTGATGTTTGGTTTGTTACTGGTTTTGTGGTCCAGGGTCACATATGGTAAGGTTGGTTATGTTGTGACAAAGTTGTTTGCTTTTGCAAACATATAATTTGTTTGTTGGTTCAGCAATAGAGTGATACTGATTCAACAGACAAACAATAGTGCATGCAGATCATTTTTTGCCTCGTGTACTGAGGGTCATTTTCAAGTATGTCATGAGTAAGACTGAATGCTTTGTCGTGATATCCCATCAGTGCATCACAATAGACCATACACCACATTATTCAACTAAATTAGTCCTCACTGTCATCTATGACTGTCTGTTGTTCAAAAATGAAATGGCACTGCAATAACACCCATTAAAACATTCTCTAATTACAATGTATTAGCAGCGCTGTGTACAAATGAGTTGATTTGTCATAGTTATTTAAGCTATCAATCATACATTAGTGTTTGACATACAATAAATAATAAAATAAACATTTGTGCTAATGAAGAGCTAACGCCAAGATCTAAAATGCATTTAATAACTATCTTTGCCCTCATGACCTCTCTACTTATGTTGAAACACCTGCTCCCAAGCATCTGAAGGCAATCTTAGCGCCTTTTGCTTTAGACTACTGCTATGATCAACACATCACGACTCACTCTCATCCTACACCCACTCACTTCAGACATACAGTAGTTCAGTTTGCCAAGTGTCATAGAAGGTGCTAGTGCCATAACAGTGCCACCTACTGTACAGCTGGTAATATGTGGACATTGTATTAATCACTGTCATCATTTTTTTCAATACCAGACTTAGCATTACAAGTGAATTCTTTCGCTACGTTCACAAAACAAACAGTGTGACTTAAAAAATAATCAGTTCCCTTACGAAAATTAACCATGGTTTTATTATAGGAAAAGTGCAGGAGTCATGTTTTTGACATATTGCTTACCATATGTATAACCACAGTTTTATACCATGGTTAAAATATTTTGTTAAAACCATGGGTAAGTTTTGGTTAGCATAGTTTAACTATAACCATGTTTTTTTTTTGGGTTTATTTGTAGTAAAACCTTTCTTAAGGGTAATTAAGAAATTTTCTTAAGGGTTTACATACCCTACGGTATTAGTGTCGCTGCTTTATGAGTGAGTTGCTAATCAGTGTCAATCCCTTTTTTAGTTCTGTCTGACCAAAAATAATATGTAACCACAGCGAGTGTACCAAAAGTCGATATCAAAAATGGCGACGTCCAAAACTCTGAAAAGTCAAGACGCGAGTCCAGTCAGTCAAGCCGACACCGGCTCTTTTTTGTTTTTTGTTTTTTTTTTATCTCAGTGGAGATTGGAGCCAGATTCTGGATCCAAACCTTCAGATGACACACTGCTAAAATCTACCTCAACTCCGTCAGACACTTTTAACATAGGGTATTACATAATGTGACAGACTAATTATGGTTCCTTTCACATAAGAGTTTGCCGCGGTTTTGAGTTCTGAAAATGTATGGACCGTGTGAGTTCTATTTTCGAATACGGTTGTCAGTCGCAATGAACTGTGTATTAAACGCTCAAATATATGTCTGACAAAGTATTCTCGTGCTGTGTAAAGAGTTTTTCTGCAACAGAAAATTTTAATGAAGTTGTAGCGTAGTGATTCACGAAGAAGTACCGAGTCATTCGTTCTGTAATGGACAAAAGCTGATCTTTTTGTGAACCAAAAGCATACAGGGCAAAGTTGACAGATTCCCGAACGAACTGTTTATATTAATGCCTAGCTGTAATAAGTATTTTTATACAAATGAATTAATTATGCCACTTTCGTTTTGTTTTAGCGTTGGGGGTAACACATTACAAGTAACTCGAGTTACGTAATCAGATTTTTTTTTTTAAGTACTAGTAAAGTACCACATTACTTTTAAATTTACAACAGAATTTTGATTGAGACCTTTCTTGTCTCCCTATATTGAAAGAAAACGTGAGCAAGGTGCTAAAGTGTGTAAACATGTTTGGTTGTTGTAGTTCTAGACTAAGTGTGAACATTCTTTTTACTCATCTCACTTGCTCAAAAACAAATTCAGAATATATTTTTTATCAGCAAACCCAGGCCAGGTGAGAAAAAATAATGCAAAAGTAATGTATTAATTTCCATAAAAATAACTAAGAAACGCGATTAGTTCTTTTTTAGGGAGTAACGCAATATTGTAATGCATTACTTTTAAAAACTGAAACTGAAACTTTTCCCAACACTGATGTTATTGGACAGAATTTATGCCACCTCTAAAAAGACTGCAAAAAGTCATAATATGTAACCTGTAAAAGTGTTCATTGTATTTTATTAATAAAATAATATTTATATTTAAACATTTATTCCTTGAAAATACCAAAGATTCCTTAATCGTTTAGAAACTATTTAGCAGACTTCAAAGTGACTTAAAAAAGCAATCATTCCCTAAAATACTACCTACTGTAACAAATTAAATCAAATTGTGTATCAGAGTACCATAATGGAAATGTTTTTGTACAGCTCCCGCTATATCTTTGTTATTTGACAATCTGTTTGTTCCCAACAGAGTCATTATTACCCTCTACAAATAGATGCTCACTTAATTGTTTACTTTGTCAATTCGATGGCAAACTGTGCATGATGTTTGTGTCCTCTTCACTGGCACAGGCCTGAGTAGACATCAGTGTAGGATGCTTCCCATCGCCCTGAGGCTCCCAGGCTTCCTGCCAGCGTGCTCTCCTTTTAGTCTGTGTTGCGTCAAAGCACGTCCTTTGCAGCAAGATCTACACCCCACAGCGTAGCCGGCTAAGAGGGATTAACTTACCCATCAATGAACAGCTGGAGGGACTTTAAATGGCCATTAAGAAGGAGGCAAGGTGTGTTGGTGTGAGGGGGTCAATGAATTAGTCACCTACTTCCTCTTTGGTAGATTTTTCAATCAGTGACACACATGAGAAGGGAATTAACTGATGTGTGTTTGTGTGACAGAGAAAACTAGAGGGAACTTTGATGCTAAAATCTTCAAGCGTGGGGTTTGAGGCCACTTTGTTATTCATGGATTATTACTGCAATGTTTATGACAAAATTTGGGTTTTTAATGACATTAGGTATATGCGTCTGTTCCCAGTTGGGTTTTTATTCTGCATCACAGATGTGAATCAAAGCTTTTATCTCATTATGCAACAAAATGAATCATGTGTTTATTCAGCTCTGTTAAAATCCTTTAAATCAAATCAGCAAACATCATTAGCATCAGCATTATCCAATATAATCATATTAGCAAAACATCTTTATAATTTATTTATTTATTCTTAAACAGAACTAAGAGCATTTACACCAAATACTGTATAATAATGAATAACTAGGTCCTGATTAGATTAGTGTGACCAATCACATGCATGTTTTATTTAAAGCTAATCAAGAAAAAAAAGTACAATGTTTTTAGGTTACTTCTTTATTAGATAATGTATTACTGACGAAATCCAAAGCAGCATATATGATCACAAGGTAAATACAACTGGCAAATGTGTAGTTCACAATTCTTGGTCTAGGCAGGAATGAAATATGCAATCTTGCTTCATGCAATCACCATTAGAGGGCAGCATTGCTAAATAATGAGGTTTAAATGACTGGCTGCAGTCATTTAAGACTGTCAAGGAAATTATAGTGAATTTTAGCGATGACAAAACATATTAGGAAACATTAGTTTGACTGGACATATTACAAATGCCACTGAATACTTTTAAATTATTGAATAATTTATTGTAATGATTATTATTTATAATATTATTATTACAGAAGTACTTGAGCAATTTCTTAATAAATAGTTAATATTAAATTATTATTATTTCATTTTTATATAAATAATATTTTATTATTGCATACAAATAACATACTTGTGTATTATTATTATTATTATTATTATTAGGTGTACTTAATTCCTTATTGAATTATTTTATGTTTAATTATCATTTTATTTTTTATATAAATAATAATTTATTATTGTTATTGCTATTTTAATATACAAACAACATACTTCTGTATTATTATTATTATTAGATGTACTTGAACAATTTCTTATGGGAAAATATATATATATATATATATATATATATATATATATATATATATATATATATATATATATATATATATATATAATTGTTATTATTGCTATTTTAATATACAAACAACATACTTCTGTATCATTAATTTTTAATATTGTTAGACGTACTTGAGCAATTTCTTATAATTTTATATATTATTATACATATTATTATTAAATGTTTTTATATTAATAATAATTTATTATTATTATTATTATTGCTATTTTAATATACAAACAACATACTTGTGTATTATTATTATTATATGTACTTGAGCAAGTTCTTATTGAATGATTTTATATTTAATTATTATTATTATTTTATTTTTATACTAATAGTAATTTATTATTGTTATTTTTTCTATTTTAATGTATAAACAACATACTTGTATATTATTATAATTATTATGTACATGAGCAATTTCAATTTTATATTTAATTTTTATCATTATCATTTTATTTTTTATTAATTATTATTGTTTTTGCTATTTTAATACACAAACAATATACTTGTACAATACAAACAATATACTAAGTATTATTATTGTTAGCTGTGGTAGAATTACATGTACTTGAGCAAATTCTTGAATAATTTTATGTTGAATTATTAATTATTATTATTTTATTTTTATATTAATAATAATTTATTATTGTTATAATTTTTTCTATTTTATTATTATTATGTACATGAGCAATTTCAATTTTATATTTAATTATTATCATTTTATTTTTATTAAGTTTTTTTTTGCTATTTAATATACAAACAACATACTGTATTATTATTATTATTAGACTTGAGCAATTTCTTATTGAATAACCTTATATGTAATTACTATTATTCTTTTATTTTTATATTAATAATAATTTGTTATTGTATATTATTTATATTAACAGATAAATAGCATGCTTGTGCATTATTTATTTTTTGTTAAATTACTGTTCTAAAATTCTCCGTTAAAAAAAAAAAAAAAAATATATATATATATATATATATATATATATATATATATATATATATATATATATATATATATATATATATATATTCTATAGCTATATAGCATTTCATCCTTTACAGACAAAACATAAAATGGTCATCTAGTCTTACCCTTCAACCACTAAATAAATATATGGCAACTGTAATAACATTCATACTTCACAATCTGTTCTTTTTCCCCTCCGTTCTACCAGGATCAAACCATTTTCAGATTCAGTCATAGCTACAGCTGCATTGTGTTTTTCATCACTGCAAATCAAAATCAGACATCTTTCAGTAAGTTCTCACACTCGCTTTTGCAGCCCATAAATATAGTGATCTTTGCTGAGTGACTGATATTCACGAATAAGTGTTAGATGAATAATGGAAAACAGCATTAAGTGAGTTTCTGTAGATCCAAACGATGTGAGAAAGTCTTTGAGCAAGTGTTTCCTTCGGCCACCCACCTCAAGGTCAGCGTTCATTGGAAATTATTGTACATCAACAGAACACCCCCTTTTTTATATAAACACAGACATAGATGGTTCATATGATATTTTCATTTTCTTCTCCCCCTCGGAGATCAAAGACCCTCCATTGAGGATCAAGCCATATGGGAAGAACCTGCAAAATATTAGCTGGCATGCAATATCATACCACAGCGATGGGAAGAAGGCAGGGTGTGCCAGTGAAGAAAGCATGCCAGCGCACGACTATGGGAGTTTACATCAGAACCGAAATCGTCAATATGAACCATGTGTTCCACTTTCAAGGTACTCCTTGTCTTGAGCACAACATCTTAATGAGCTCCATGCTCGGCGGATGGTGGTTTTCCACATGGCTGAATGTCCCACAGACACACTAAGTCTCATCTATTTAGCGGTCACGCCGTTGACTTCCAGGCCACGTTTTAATGGAAGTCACGTGCTGATAGGTGACAGTCCGCAGATACTGCTGCCAGGCCCCACTAGTGACCACAGCATTGTTTATCTCAGTTTATCTGGCCACAGGTGTGTCTAATCAGTTATTTAAACTGTATAATAGCTCAAATATTTAGTTGAATTAAAACTAATTTTGCCCTCTGGTTGGAGAAGTTCTTGCACACAGGCTTCTGCAAAACAAAACTGACATTTTACTGCCTTTTCATTCAAATGAAACCACACAGGATGCTGAAAACCAGAGCATCAGCGGACACAATAAGCATAATTATGAGTATTAAGTACCTTAAAATTTTGGGGGGGGGGAAGTCGGGGCTGGTTGTTACAAGAGATAAATCTCACTAACTATGAGGTTTTGGTTCAAACTGCAATTACACAAACTGAGTGTTTTCTCCAGCAGCGGTTTTGTATGTTGGTCAAACTAGATTAAACTTCTAATTAAAGCAGACTTTAACTGAAACGTGGATATTTTCTGCTCAGGACAAGGGTTCTTTTTTATTCAAGGGATCAAGCTGTCACAATGGTTATTTAAACTGTTTATTTATGGATTTATTAATATTTAATTAACATTTTCCTGGTCAATAACAGTTAAAAGTGAGGCAGTGCCTCCTCAAAATATTGAATGAGGGAAAAAAATCATAGTACAAAAATAAAACAATGCCAATATAACATTAAAAAGTGTATAAATCACTAATTTTTCTAAAGAACCATTGTCGAACAGCGACACCAGCAGGTAAAGTTACAGCGGGAGTCCGCGTCTCTTTCGCCTCCCCTGAGCCCATTAAGTTTTAACAGACCCCCTAAAGCGATATGATTGGATGTGACTGGTTATGTTCGGCAGTGATTGATTCATGCGATAAATCCTGCCTCCTGTGTTTGTGCACTTTTACCATTTGCAAATCTTGCCCTGCGTCCCAGTGTGCATACTATCAAAGACTATAAAATACCCAAGACTTGTCACTCGTATAATTTTGAATGGGGAAAGATGCAACGCTCGTTATGGCCGCGAAGCCCCGCCTTCTTAATGAAAGAACCAATCGTTGATTAGTTAAGTAAGCGCAACACTGCAGTTGCCGTTAGAAGTCCCAGTTGCTATCCACCTTATATTTCAATGTGGAAGTAAGCTGTTTTCTGGTAATGCGTTAGATTTTCTGTTCATAATCTGCCATAGAGAAATAACTAAAAGAATACTGAAGTGCAGTAAATGGTAAAATAGTTTTCACTACAAACTCTTGTGTTCATAATTAAGATAATACATTAAAATAATACGAGCTGTTTTGTCCAGATAAACATAGCTGGACGCAGATGAGACCGGAAGCCAGACACATTAAAATGTACACATTGCCGCTCCCACTCTTATGGCAAAAATAAGGTGGATAGAAACAGTCAGTGTTCTGAGACATGCGCTCAGTACTGTGCACGCGCACTGGCTGATCTAGCCTGAAAAATAAGCATTTTTTTTAATGATATTGGAACATAAGGAACAATATTTATGAGGCAGTTCTTGTCAGATTTCATTGGGGATTTCAAATATGAAATTTAATTATAAGCTTGGTGAACAGTTTTGAAAAATTTGATGTTTCCCAGCTGCACTTGCCTGCCCGAGAGGCATTTTAAACATGGCCGCCCTAGTGAAAGAACATGCCTTAAAGGGACTTTGATACTATCCACCCTATCTGCCCTAAATAGAATTGAAAATTACTACTTTCACATAGAATATAGGATGGATAGTATGCACATTGGGACGTAGGCTTGGTGTTTTCACGCCAGGTTGTAATTACCGTAATTCCAAGATAACATCATGTGACGTTTCACTCAAAGCTGTCCATGTTCTCGGACTCACGCCTGTTTCACACATACTCCGTCTGCAGTGCGTATGCAGTCCGTGTGCGTTATGTATGCGGTGCAGAAGCAGGAAGCGGTCACTGTGCTTTCACACAGGACACGTTTGCAGTGCGCTACTGACGCCGGTTCAATCCTCGATTTTATGCAAAATGACATCTGGCCTACTAATTAGACATAACATTTATGTATGACTATGACATGCTAAATTCAAGTGTAAACTTGAATATAGATAAAAAGAGAAACACTACTGTATTCACGAACAACATATAGGCCCAACAGTTTGTATTCATGTTGAAAAACCTACACATAAATAGCGTAATGTTACAGTCATTACGCTTATATATAATGATAGTTGCTGAAGCAAGTGTAAGTACACGTAAACATGGCACTTAAGAAATAAAGATTTGAAAACTTACCATTCACACCAATAGCCGAAGAAACGGTTTCCCATGCCCTTTCCTTCGCAATCAAATCTTTGTACAACGAATTCTGCGGGTCCTACAGAATTCTGTATTTTTCCACCTCCACAATTAGACGAGTGTGGTCCATGTCACCTTGTTTTGAGTAGTTGTAGTTCCGCCACGTGATTGGCTGATGCGATTAAACTCCCCCTCTTCCTCCAACGATATAAAAAGTAATTTTTGTAGGGAAAAAACATATCTGATCGCATTATGCAAGTTTTATAGAAGTACTGTGCTCATTTATGTATTTTCCTTTTTTTATTTCTTTATTGGATTTATTTTTCTAATTTACTGTGTACAAAGTATCACACATTAATTGTGCGTAAATTATGAATTTATTACAATTTAATGCCAATCCATGTTCATTTTGCCCACAAACAATCTGCTGTTCCGGATTCCAGCACAGCAAAAATAGACTCTGTGCCGAAACGATCGCTGCACTGCTGCAAACGTACCGCATCTGGAACGCACTGCCGGACAGCAACCGCGTGCAGTGTGAACGCTCTGATCCGTTAACATGGGTGCGGAAAAAAATACGCAACGCATACGCACTGCAGACGGAGTATGTGTGAAACAGGCGTCAGAGGTAGCGCCAAAGTAGCGCCTAAATTAATCTGGCGGCGTCAGGTGGTACATCTGTCACATGGTCCAGGTTGTAACTTTCGGAAAATTTCGAATTTACAAATTGTAGTTAAGAGTTCTAGAGCACGTGAAGGCTTTGGCGTTGATAGCGTTGCCAAGGAGTAGAATGTCAAGTGTTGTCATCTCGGAATTACGGTAATGGCTTGAAGGCAGCTTTAGTCTGAATAAACAGTAAAATGGCTTTAATGGGAGGACTAATTTAATTTACTTAAACATAATAAAACATCTCACACACTTAAATATAACCACTTTGTTACATCAAAATAAGACTTACAATGGCTTGAAAACATGTTCTGTGGGAGATTTTAGTGAGTAATCAGTTTGGTGAAATTTAGAGTAAATCAGTGTCTGTGACCAATATTTACCGAATTTTGATGACTGATTATCCCAAAAAAAATTCTAATATAGTTACAAGTTAACTACTGAAAAGAATAAAATGTACTGTTTAAATTGTTACTGCCTTGAGTTATTATTTTGGAATAAATGTAAAATGCTTAAAAACATTACCTGAGATTAATACTTTGCTTTAATAAATAGAATATTGATTACATTGTTCATGTAAAAATATAAAATAGAATTGTCTTATTTTCTTTCTGACAGCGTAAGTAATGTTCATTTAACCAAGAAAATGTGACTGGGACATGAATTTACATGTGATCATTTCAGAACACCACCGCACACCACTGGTATGTAAGTATTTCTGTAAGCCAAAACTTTTAAGATTTGTTGAATTAAAAAAAAAAAAAAACTACCCTGCGAAATTTCATGGACTTACTTGCATCTACATTTGCCACTTAAGTTATCTTGTTAAATGTCTTGTTTAACTGAGTTCAGACGGACCGAGATGAAGTGTGGGAGTTTTTCAGCCTCATATCCGAGAACTGACTCAAGTACACAACTGCATCAGCAACGTAACTGGCTGGAATTATCGCCCATCCCAGAAGCATAATTTACTCGGGCAAAATATTTATACAGAGGCGGACCGAAATCACTTACAACAAGTCCATTCACGAAACCGAGTGGAAACAACCCACGTTAACAGCTCTGTAGACTTCTTATCAGTCTCAGACTTGTAAGGAACGCCGCTGGTTCAAACATCTGGGTAAAGAGGTATTCAGCAGCATCATGAACTTCTTGGCTGTACTACATTGTGTGATACTTATTTCAGTTTGCGAAATACTTGAAGATCATCGAACGAACGGTGAGTGAACGATTTTACAATATGACTAGCTTTCTTCATTAGTTGCTATAGAAGTTTAGAAACCTCAGTCTAACTTACCAATGTACTTATCAAGATGTTTCCACATAAATGTGTTTTAACAAAACACTAACGTTAATTTATAATAAATGACATTATAAATAACGAACTTATGTTTCGTAGACGTACCGTTCAATACTGACAGCGATCGAGAAGCTGTTGCTATGGTTACCTCCTCACGCAAAAGCGATTTCTGTTCTCGATCGCAAACTTCAGTTTGGTTATATATACTTTTATGTAAAAACAGTTCATACTTTTAAGTCTGCCAGATTTTTCTTTGACCTCCTTTCTGGGTACAATAATGCTAATAGTTCAACAGAAAGTGAGTGCACTTCAGATTTATTTGGCATTTATTATAGGCTCTTTTAAATGAGTGACATAACGTTAGTTATACATTCCGAAACATATCTATGCAATATACGCAAAGACAGTTAAATGTCACTTCACAATCACTTCTGTGCCACCTTTGGAATATATGAAGGTTTTACTTATTTTGAACAAATGTTTGAAATATTTTCCAAAAGTGTCAGTGTGAAAATTCCTTTTTTGCCTCGTAACATATGAGATATTTCTCATATGACACATTTTATTAGGTAATACGACATGTCTGAGATCATCTTTGTTTTAGTCATCAAATACTTTCCAGTTTCATTTGTGCAACTGAGAAGGAATGGAGAAAAGACATCACAAGCTGATGTCAGGGTTGTATTGTTGGCAACATCTCTGATTTGGATTATGTGTGTTTTCATTCTGTATTTGTCTGTCTAGCTGGCATGTGCTGGCTGCAGCAGGGTCCGGAGCACCGCTGTGATATGGTGCTCATGAGGGGTGTGAGCAGGGAAGAGTGCTGTGCGGCCGGCCGTCTGGACACTGCCTGGTCAAACACCAGTCTTCCAATCAATGAAGTCAGCCTGCTGGGATTCCTGGGAATAGTTTCCTGTAAGCCGTGCAAAGGTACAGATTCATATTTATTCTTAGTTCTAAGATTTCAGCTGGTAGACGTGGTTGTCCCGCGGCGTAATGTTCCAACATGTTGATATCAGTGAGAGACTCTGTGGTGAAGTCTTCTTGAACTGTTACTACATATCACAGAAAAATAAGGTACAAAAGCTGTCACTAGGACCGTTTTGTACCTTTTATGTACCAAACCCTTTCGCTGTGACAACCCGCCTCAGTGACAACATTTGTTTTTTTCTGAGAGTGTACCCTTTTAAGCCTTCTACTCACGTTAGAGAACATTCCTCATTTGCAAATTAGGGCTGAACCCATTTGGGGTTGAGGAGATAAAATCTAGTACTGTAGGCCAGTTCTTGGTTTGGAGAGTTTTCTTTGCAAATGCAATTCTTCAGCAAGTTTAAAAAACATGGATCTACACCAGATGTTTTGTTTAACTTTCCCCGGCTGTTGTGGGAATCATTTACTACTGATAGCCTTGGCCAGGTACGTAGGTTCATATAAGGGCTCCAAAACTCTACTATCATCAGACGTTTTAAACACAGAGTGTTTTCTCTTGAGTAAACAAGTTAGCCGACGTGATAATTAGAATGAATTTCCTCAGCCCAGTAAGCCCATAATTGTGCTCAAAATTGTAGTTTTGTGGCTTTTAGTGCATATCCATTAGCTTTGAGGTCATCTGTATGATTGTGTGCTCTTAAATTTCACTTTTAGCAGATAATTTTAGCAGATGGACGCATTTAAAATTTATGGTCATCCTCCTCCAGGTCCTGCACTCACTCATTTCATCCAATCAAATGCTCTCTAGAATGAGAATGTCTCTCACACTGAAGGTGCAGTAACATTAGCAAAATTTTGCTGGCCAAAAATGGACCGTTGTCTGTTGTCAACAGTGTTGTGACACATCTGCTTGACCAACTTGACCAATGTTGCGTAATCTTTGTGGGGAAATAATTTGTTTTCAAACAAAATTCCTGATCACATAAATTCCAATCAAAATGACTGTTTTTCTGTCTTTCTTTCTGCCTGCTAAAAACTGTCAAACAAAACATGACTGGCTTCTGATTAGCAATAGCAAATTGCAAATCAAAATTCCAGATTGTTTGGATTTCGCCCTCATATGAAATTCCTGATTTTGTGGATTTCTGTTGAAATAACTGGAGAACTTCACTTGCAGAACTTCCCTGAACAATGGTATATGTGACTGCACATTAATATGACCTACTTCTGATTAACAATAGCAAGTTGCAAATCGAAATTCCAGATTCTGTGAATTTTACCCTTATACGAAATTCAAGATTGTGTGGATTTCACTCTCATAAGAAATTCCTGATTATTTGCAATTCTATTGAAACTGGATTTCACTTGCAGAAATTCGCTGAACAACAGTAAATATAACAGCATCTCAAAACGACCCACTTCTGCTTAGCTTTAGGAACTTGCAAAATGAAATTCCAGATTTTGTGGATTTTGCCTTCATACGAAATTCCTGATTGTGTGGATTTCTGTTGAAATAACTGGATTTCACTTGAAGAAATTCACCAAACAACAGTAAATATATAAGCATCTCAAAACAACCTACTTCTGATTAGCAGTAGCAAGTTGCAAATTGAAATTCCAGATTGTGTGGATTTCGCCATCATATGAAATTCCTGATTTTGTGGATTTCTATTGAAATAACTGGATTTCGCTTGGAGCAATTTGCTGAATGATGGTAAATGTGACTGCACATTAATATGACCTACTTCTGATTAGCAATAGTAAGTTGCAAATAGAAACTGCAGATTGTGTGGATTTCACCCTTATATGAAATTATTTGGATTTTGCCCTCATACGAAATGCCTAATTATGTGTATACCTATGTAAAAAAATGGATTCCACTTGCAGAAATTTGCAGATTAATGGTAATGTTACTGCACATTAATATGACCTACTTCTGATTAGCAATAGCAAGTTGCAAAGTAAAATTCCAGATTGTTTGGATTTCGCCCTCATACAAAATTCCTGATTGTGTGGATTTCTGTTGAAATAACTGGATTTCACTTGCAGAAATTCCCTGAACAATGGTATATGTGACTGCACGTTAATATGACCTACTTCTGATTAACAATAGCAAGTTGCAAATCGAAATTCCATATTCTGTGGATTTCGCATCATATGAAATTCCTGATTATGTGGATTTCTATTGAAATAACTGGATTTTGCTTGCAGAAATTCACTGAATGATGGTAAATATGACCGCACATTAATATGACCTACTTCTGATTAGCAATAGCAAGTTGCAAATCGAAATTCTAGATTGACTGGATTTCGTCCTCACACGAAAGTCCAGATTGTGTGAATTTTGCCCTCATGAAATTCCTGATTGTGTGGATTTCTAATGAAATAGCTGGATTTCGCCTGCAAAAATTTGCTGAATGGTGGTAAATGTGATTATACAATATGACCTACTTCTGATTAGCAATAGGAAGTTGCAAATTGAAATTCCAGATTGTGTGAATTTCGCCCTAATACAAAATTCCTGCTTACATAGATTCCTATTAAAATGACTGGATTCCGTCTATGGAAACTTACAGAACAACAGTAAATGTGACCTCACTTTAAAACAGTTTACTTCTGATTAGCAATAGCAAATTGCAAATCGAAATTCCAGATTGTGTGGATTTTGCCCAAATGCAAAATTCCAGATTGCATGAATTCCTGTTTAAAATAACTGGATTTTGTCTGCAAAAAATTCCGAACGATGGTAAAATTGACTGCACATTAATATGACCAACATCTGATTAGCAATAGCCAGGGGCGTCGTAGTTGGGTGAAAAGTGGGACTAAATTACCAGGGCCCCAAGTGGGGGGAGGGCCCCTGAGGAGTGAAATTTTATTTTCTTGCAGGCCTATAATGTTAGGCTACCTTTGGTGGCATCTACTGTTAGCTTTTAAGCATTCTGCAAATAAAACAGAAATTCAGAGAAGTTGTGTAATAAGGCTTTTTTGTTATACATATAAGAGTTCTTAGATTAGTAGTAAGGTTAGTTGTAGGTAGTTGTGAACCTCGAGCTTACGGGGGCCCCCACTGCTTGTGCATAGGGCCCAGAATTTGGTGCTACGCCCCTGGCAATAGCACACTGCAAAGCGAAATTCCTGAATCCGTGGATTTCACCCTCATACAAAATGCCAGACTGTGTGGATTTCCTCCTCATGCGAAATTCCTGGTTGTGTGGATTTCTATTGAAATAACTGGATTTTGCTTGCAGAATTTCGCTGAACAATTGCAAATGTGCTTGCACATTAATACGACCTACTTCTGACTAGCAATGATAAGTTGTAAATCGAAATTCCAGATTGTGTGGATTTCACCCTCATACAAAATTCCTGACTGTGTGGATTTCTACTGAAATAAGTGGATTTCACTCGCAGAAATTTGCTGAACAATGGTAAATGTGCCTGCACATTAATACAACCTACTTCTGATTCATTCCAGATTTATTTTTTTAATTTTTCTCTCAATTCAGCTATATTTCTCTTTATGCATGAAATGAATAAATCATTTGATACAATAGCAGCTACTTTTCCCCCCTTCTCTCTCCTCCCTCTTTCAGCATTCACTCTTTCCCAATGCTTATTGGAAAGCAGACTTGTTTTGCCATTCCCTCTCGCGGATGACTGAATTCCAGCACACCGCAAAGAAAAATGTGTGCCACATGCTGGAGAGGTCTGGTCCTCATAAGCCTCAAACACAATCAGCATCATTAGACACTTGGGGTGGAGTGGGGGGGCACTGGAAGTGAAAGTCTGTTATATTGTTTGTTCCATGGCGTTTGCTTTCCATTATCATAAAACTATATGGACTTGCGGACCCTACTGTGTGACCTCCCCAGCGTGTTCTCAATGTCAAAACGCTTCAAAGCATTCCTGAAAGCTCAACTCACGCTTAGCGTCTGTCCGGCACATTTCCTTACATTTGTTTTTCGGGGGCAGACAAGGCAGTTCGTAAATTATGTGTGACTGCCCGTGGATCTTGAGGAAACATAACAGGGATTTCCAGTGGAGGTGGAGGTATCTGATTCGGCCTTGAGTGGTTTGTTTGGCTTCACAGGGAAGGGGAGCAACAGGATATTAAAGAACTTGAAGGAATGGGAACCAGAAGCTGGGATAACGTAGCCTGAATCGTAGAAACAGTTTCTAATGTGTTTTGTTTGCTCTGGCTTCGACATTGAATGGAGTAGAATGGACAATTATTGGAAAGTATGTCAATGGGTGACTCATTGACTCACTTAGCAGTTCGAGAGAGTTTGACGTTAGCATGTTGCTAAGCTAATGTCTTTTCAGTACTGAATGAATATATAGAGTTCCTTATAATCAACTTTTGTCCACCAACTTTCTCTTGCAGAGAACTGCGAGGGGGTCAGCTGTGGCCCTGGAAAGGTGTGCAGGATGAAGACTGGACGTCCCCAGTGCGTGTGCTCTCCAGACTGTTCCAACATCTCCACTAAACATGCCGTGTGTGGGAGCGATGGAAACTCGTACAAAGACGAGTGCGCCCTCCTGATGGCTCGCTGCAGAGGTCACCCCGACCTGGAGATTATGTACCAGGGGGAATGCAAAAGTACGCTGCTGATTTTCAGGTTCCACATGCTGAGTCCATTATTTTGCTAAGATGTTTTGCAGACTGAATGAAAAGCTTTTCAGAGAGAAAGTGCATATTTACCCAAATGTATTCTGAAAACATCCAATGATATTTAGCAGTATAAATGATACTTAATGGCTTGTTTCCACCGAACGGTATGGTTTAGTACAGGGCTGCATTTCCCAAAAGCATCGTAACTCTGCTTTTGAGAAACGCAGCTTAATTCAGTATAATTCGGAATGGAACACCCTGATCCGGCTTGCGTTTCCACTACCAAATGTACCCTTACTTGATAGGCGTGGTGTATGCCAGAAGGTAGCGATCGACAGCATTGTTGTGCACAACAAAAATATAAAATTCTAAAATACACAAGCAACATGGTGGAACGAGTGAAGAAGACGCTTCATTCTCCTTGTGTTGTCATACCCCTTTTTGTACACGCAAGTGACAATTCTGTCAACCAATTAACATTTAGAAGTGAGTCTAGCTCCACCCTTTAGGTACTGAACTATTTTGCTAGGTACCCCAACGGAAGGATCCAGTTCACTATTTTGGTACCATTCACAACTTCTGACAATGGAAATGTAAATAATTGCATTCCAATCTGTACTGTACTAAACCGTACCACTCGGTGGAAATGAGCCAGTGATTGCAAACATTGCATTAATGGCGATTTTCCACTGCATGGTACAGCTCAGTACGCCTCACTTAGTATTTTTTTATTAGTATCACCTCAGTTGAGGATCCAAGCGAGCCATACAGATACTAAAATGTGACGTGTAAACACTGCAGATCACTGATTGGTCAGAGAGAATCGTCCTTGGATTCACCAAAGAGACACCGAACCCACCTGATTTAAATAGTCAGCAACAGCCACCGAAGTATCATTTGTTCACACGATTTTTGTAATGACTTGCTTTAAACGACTGTCACACGAGATTTCAATTTCAGTGCAACTATATTGATTAGTTAGGGATAGAGGATTAATCGAAAAGCAGTCAAAATCAAAATTCAGAACCTTTATCTGACATAATTTTCCCATGTTGGTTATTTCGTTTTTTTATCCTGTTAATACTTTCCCATTAAAAACAGTACCGCATATGTATTTGGCGCTATACGGCCATGTATGGCCATTGCACTCATGTCTTTTGCAATGTCTCGCACATGAGCGTCGTGTTTAACCTGTGTGAAGTTAACGGAATTTAAACTTTTACACGCAGTGCCGATCATTAATGTTAGTTCCAAAACAGTGGGCCAATCAGAATATCAAATATCAAATATCAAATATCAAATCATACAAACCTCACCGATGTGATTTGCATAATTCAAACTGATTTTACTTTCTTCCTCTTCTTTTTTTGGCTAGATAGTGTAGAAAATACACCCTGGTGGTCACTTGCATGTTTTATGCAGATCTTCTTCTAAATATTATTTTTCATAATTTTTTGATTCTTGATACTGTTCCTTCAGAGTCCTGCTCAAATGTTGTATGTCCTGGGACACATACCTGCGTGACGGACCAGACAAACAGCGCCCACTGTGTCATGTGCCGCACTGCTCCCTGCCCAATGCCCATGGTGACTGAGCAAACCATCTGCGGCAACGATAACATCACCTACCCCAGTGCCTGCCACCTGCGTAGGGCTACCTGCTTTTTGGGTCGATCCATAGGGGTTCGCCATTATGGGCACTGCAGAAGTAAGTTTTTATCCTGTTGAAAATACCAGCATATGCTGGTTAGGTATGTTTTGAAGCATGGCAGCTGGTTTGAGCTGGTCCTTAGTTGGTCATTAGCTGGTTTAAGCAGGTCCTGAGCTGGAGCTAGTTGCTTAGGACCACCTTAAAACCAGCAGATGACCAGTTCATAACCAGCTTATAACCAGCTTAGGTATGTTCTGAAGCATGGCAGCTGGTTTGAGCTGGTCCTTAGTTGGTCATTAGCTGGTTTAAGCAGGTCCTGAGCTGGAGCTAGTTGCTTAGGACCACCTTAGAACCAGCAGATGACCAGTTCATAACCAGCTTATAACCAGCTTAGGTATGTTCTGAAGCATGGCAGCTGGTTTGAGCTGGTTAAAGATGGTCCTTAGTTGGTCCTGAGCAGGACCATCTTAGGACCAGCACATGACCAGCTTAAACCAGCTCATAATCAGTTTATAACCATAGTAGGTATGTTTTGAAGCATGGCAGCTGGTTTGAGCTGGTTTAAGATGGTCCACTGTTGGTCATGAGCTGGTTTAAGTTGGTCCTGAGCTGGTAATAAGCTGGTTATGAGCTGGTCCTGAGCAGGAGCTTGTTGCTTAGGACCATCTTAGGGCCAGCACATGACCAAATTAAACCAGCTCATAACCAGTTTATAACCATCGTAGGTATGTTTTAAAGCGTGGCAACCGGTTTGAGCTGGTTTAAGATGGTCTTTACTTGGACATGAGCTGGTTTAAGATGATTGTGAGCTGGTTACAAGCTGGTTATGAGCTGGTCCTAAGTTGGAGCTAGTTGCTTAGGACCACCTTAGGACCAGCACATGACCTATAATCAACTTAAGTATGTCTTGAAGCATGGCAGCTGGTTTGAGCTGGTTTAAACTGGTCTTTAGTTGGTCATGAGCTGGTTTAAGATGATCCTGAGCTGGTCCTGACCTGGAGCTAGTTGCTTAGGACCACCTTAGGACCAGCACATGACCATCTTAAACCAATTTATAACCAGCTTAAGTATGTTTTGAAGCATGGCAGCTGTTTTGAGATGGTTTAAGCTGGTCCCTTGTTGGTCATTAGCTGGTTTAAGTTGGTCCCTGAGCTGGTTATAAGATAGTTATGAGCTGGTCCTGAGCTGGAGCTAGTTGCTTAGGACCACCTTAGGACCAGCACATGACCACCTTAAACCAATTTATAACCAGCTTAAAGTATGTTTTGAAGCATGGCAGCTGGTTTGAGCTGCTTTAAACTGGTCTTTAGTTGGTCATGAGCTGGTTTAAGATGATCCTGAGCTGGTCCTGAGCTGGTTTAAGCTTTAAGCTGGATTAAGCGAAGTTTATAACCATCATAGGTATTTTTTGAAGCATGGCAGCTGGTTTGAGCTGGTTTAAACTGGTCTTTAGTTGGTCATGAGCTGGTTTAAGATGATCCTGAGCTGGTTATGAGCTGGTCCTGAGCTGGAGCTAGTTGCTTAGGACCACCTTAGGACCAGCACATGATCATCCTAGACCAATTTATAACCAGCTTAAGTATGTTTTGAAGCATGGCAGCTGGTTTGAGCTTGTATAAGCTGGTCCTTAGTTGTCATGAGCTGGTTTAAGTTGGTCCTAAGCTGGTTATAAGCTGGTTGTGAGGTGGTCCTGAGCAGGAGCTTGTTGCTTAGGACCAGCACATGACCATCTTAAACCAGCTCATAACCAGTTTATAACCATCGTAGGTATGTTTTGAAGCATAGCAGCTGGTTTAAGCTGGTCTTTAGTTGGTCATGAGCTGGTCCTGAGCAGGAGTTAGTTGCTTAGGACCAGCACATGACCAGCTTAAACCAACTCATAACCAGCTTATAAACAGCTCAGAACCAGCTCAAACCAGCTGCCATGCTTCAAAACATACCTAACCAGCATATGCAGTTTTTTTCAACAGGGTATACACACCTGAAATTGCTCGAAGATTATGATACACCCACACTGGAGTTGTCTAACTCATTTTAACACTCTGTTTTACAGGTAATGAAGGAAGCGAGGAGAATTCGCTCTTTTGAGGATGTCAAGAGCAGATCCGCTCCCTGTACATATTACGATGGCACATAAGACGTGAGAGAACCTGTTTGAAACCATATAGTCTCACTACACGGTCCTCTGTACCAAAGAACCACTACTAGTATTTTATACGCATGCAATTCATACTTAAAGAAAATGTGTGGTTTTAACAGGAGAACTGAACTGATGAATTGACAGTGTGCATATTGTAAATATACTACAAGCTACTATTTATTGGAGAAAAGTAAGGAAGTCAGTGTTATTTATGTGTTAACACCATATATCCGTACATCAGCTGCCTTTATCAAGGTATTTATTGTGGGGTTTGCATCAGTTTCTTTTATGTACAAGTCAGAAATGAATCATGTAAACATTCCCGTACCTATGAAATTCCTCATGATTACTGGATAAAAATGTCTATTTTTTTTCACAAAAAGCTATTTCTTGTCAATTAAATATTTTAGAAATTAATCTTCCATAACATTTGATGTTTTTATATTATTTTGTTTTAAATATTTGATATTATTTATATGTTGTTTATTATTATATTAACTTTTAATTCCCATGGTTTTTCAGACCTGGAAATTATCATTTTAAAACATTTTTCTAAGACAGTGGGAACCTTGACACAAGCTCTCTGTATGCCAGACAAAGTATATCAGCATGAACAAAGCACATACTGTAGAATAGTAACCAGCAAAAACGATGACCGAAAACCACTGAAACATCTTCTTGAACATTCCTAAGTACAACTTTCCCAAAAACGTGCCTCTCTGCAAAATCCATGTGGAGTCACAGTTGAAATTCTTATGGACATGGGAGACTACTTAATCATTGAGATAAAGTGTTGTGCGTGTACTGTTTGTATTCAGAGGGATTACTCAGCCAAAACAGCTACGCTTCCAGGCCACGTTCACACTGACGTGAAGACCAAACTGAGCCACCCACCAAGCAATGAAATTACCAGCTACAGTCTGATGGCAGGAGTTTTTTACAAGGACGCTGGGACAGTCAAAGAATGTACAGTACATTCTGCTGTTTTAATGGTTTTCACATTGTCGGGTTGTGTTTTTGTCGTTTTATGTGTGTTTGAGTTTTATGGTCACTTGACCTTGTTGTATGTTTAGGTGGTCATAAGGAGAAATTCAGTGACTAGGTGTTTTATCCGATTCCCAGTAAATGCTCGCATGGTGAGCAGCAGACAATTTGGTAGACGCAGATATTTGTGTAAATCACCATTGTACAAGTTTCCTCCATACGTTTCTTTCAGAAGATATCTAACCTTCCTGTAAATAGAGACCTTTTGCAGTATCTGAATATGTACTGTAAAGTTCAGTTTATTCAATTCCATATTTTTGTATTGTTTACTTACATTTTTTATTAAAACACAAAATTAATGTTGTGTTAATATGATTCTCATGGTTCTTGCTGATTCATTTTTAACATTTTGAAGCCCATTTTATGTCATTCAGTTTGACAAATTGATTAAATATTTAAACAATCAATTGTTTAAATATACAGATATTTAGAGATTGGTTATTTATAAATATTTACAAATTTAATAAATAATTATTTGTAGTGTTTAACAATAAAGTGATAATGGCATTTTTTATACATATACATATACATGTATATTTTTATACATATTTTTTTTATGGTTTCCAGATTAAAATGTCTAAAAATATATTTTTTTTGCCAGTGAAACATTTTAGAAAATAGCATGTTTCTATAACATTCTATGTTATAGATATTTTATAGTAGCTTATGTGTTTTTATTTGGAACACAGAAATTATATTTTTTAAGCATTTCCCTAGTTTTGTAAGACCATGTATATTCTAAATACATCTAAATTGCAAAACAGAATTTATTTAATTGCATATTTTTGTCATTCACTTACATTTTTTTATTAAAAACATTTTATTGTGTTAATATGAGTCTCATAATTGTTGATGATTCATTCAAATTGAGCAACTGATAACAATTAAATTAAACAATCAACTACACAGATATACTAAATACAAATAATTTGTTATCAGATAAAAATGGAAATAAAAGCTATTTCAAATTTCCCAAATACTAATAATATAATAATAATGTTAAATTATATATATATATATATATATATATATATATATATAGAATAAATTTTTCATATTATTATTATTATATTATTAGTATTTGGGAAATTTAAAATAGCTTTTTTTTTTTTTTTTTTTTTATATATTTCAGGTCTCTCAGAGTGAGTCCCCAGGTGGCCATTGCAACATCATGGTGTTGTGCAAACCACAAAAACATTTGTTTTTTTTTCTCTCAATAGTCTTTCTTACTCTCAATAGTATTTAAAGTTGTAGATTTTTTCCCCATTATATAACATTGTTGGTGTACTTGGAAGGACTAGTCCGCTGTCTGCGAGTTGGCCTTTTAACTAACTGTGGCAGTAGTGAGAAATATAGGGGTTATTGACTCATTTTCCTGTCTGAAAAAGCTCTCTTGTTTTCCCCCCTCTTTGAGAGGCTCTCCTGAATCCCGACTGCACTCCGCATCTGGTTTAACTTTGAGAGATGTTTATATTCTGATCCAGGGCTCTTTTATTACATTGGAGCTGGAATTAATTGTTTGCTCTAGCAGGCCATAACAATTCCATAAAAATGTTTGTAATGCATTGTTTCGACGTCTCCTTTTTCTTTGTGTTTAAAAAAAAATAGCTGTTTCTGTTTGTCTAGAATGTTCCACAGTAATTCTGAAAGCAATTTACGGGCCTGATTTAATTTTCTTGTTATGACAGAAGGAGGTCATCAGGTGTTCAGTGTCTGAAATTATGTTTGCTGTCTGTCCAAATAAGAAACAAAGTTCTGTTTGTTTAGGTGTTCAAGTAAATCCACACTGTACACCATATAGAAGAAATGCGATCTTCTTGTTATGTCTAACTTAGAAGGTTTGCCACATCCTGGAATGAATTCATAGCTGATGTGACATATTTATTAAAAATTCCACCGCTAGAGAATCACCACTTGTGCGTCACTTCTGTTGTCATACTCATTATGAGTGGCGCCCCTAATTTGTTCATGGTGTTTGTCGTTACAGGCCGGTTTACCGATTCAAAACGTGCAGGAAGTGAAACCCAGACGGTATCAAAGCGTTAGTAATTACGTGTAGCGTGACACATGCAGAGCAGTAAAGTTAAATGGCGTATGCTGTCAGGATCTGCTATTAAATATTGCAGCCTTCACTTGCTGCATGAAACGGGGAGGGAACCTGATGAAAGACAACTAATAGCAGCTTTCGACTGCCGTGTCTTAACAGACAGATGAGATAAGACTTTAGTGGAAAGCAATTTGTCTGTCCACACCAGACGCGACGAGGCTGTGAAACGTTACAAAATCAATAAAAGTAAGTAGCTTACATAAACAAATTTAAACCATATAGCTTATTCAAAATCATGGAATACACTTATTTGTGCACACAGAGTTCACAGTACTTGTTTCAAGACCTGAGGTAAATTATTAAGTGTGGCTTGGATTAAAATCACGCAAGAATGACTTTTAAACTCATTTTAATATTGTACAAAACACATCCTACATACCTGAGATGATAATTGAGCTGTCAGCCGCGATTTGCAGAAATAAAAACCATTCCGGAAACATAATCATCTGGCATTCGTCGCGGACAAAAACTCACTAGAAATGAAGGGCGCGAAATCTCTTTGGCCACCGTAAAGTTCGTGATGTGACGTCACGCTCTGCGGCGTCTTTTTATTTATTTATTTATTTTTTTAACGGACACTCAACATAAAACATTAGCATGTCAGAGTCAATCAAATTTGAACTTTGAAAGGCAGCGAAATGCAAAACGCCTTTACATGAGTTTGTGTTTAATCTGGTCTCCAGAATTTGCATGTGTATAAATGCAAAAAAGTATACCCAGATAGCACACGTACGTCTGCAAGATGTCTGTTAAAGATCACTTGATCTGGAAAGCATCCGCTGTGTACAAACATCTGACAGATGTCTGTAAGATATCAGTTTTACATACATTCTAAATCATAAACATCTTAAAGACTTCTAATAGACGTCTATTTGTCATCTGATAGGAAACGTCCTATAGATGAACAAACACTCTAAATAATACGTCTTGCAGATGTAAATGCAGATGTCAGATTGACGTCTCCGAGATGTACATGTGTTATCAGGATCATGTGACTGCCTCTAATTATGGAAAAGATATCTTATTGCGTGTCGCACCCTCAAGGAGTGTTGTAAAACTTTCGAAAACAAATTTGCTTGAGCATCAAGTGTATACTAAGGCATGTTCTTCCAAACCCAAATGACTTTTAAACACAAACAGAGATTTTAGTGGAATGTTCATCATCTATGGTCCCTTAGCACTTTCGTTTTATTGAAATGAGCAGCTTGGACATTCCACAAAGCATGTCCTGTTATGTTTCATGTATGAACGTAAGTAATATGGGTTCAAAACTATATGGAGAGTAAATAAATGATAACAGAATTGTCATTTTTGGCTTCACTGTTCCTCTTAAATTGACCAAAACCAAATGTTTAAGGTTAGCGGGTGCAGGCAATTGCATTTTGCTTTGAGGAAAATAGATTAAGACAACAGTATGCATCGGAAGTTATGCAACCACTAAATGTCCCGGTCAAGTGCAGTGTACAGCAAACCAAGCAGAGATGGTATCTGTTGACTGCCTGATCTCACTATTTCTCACTGTGTGGTCTAAGACAGGCTTTGACAAATTGTTCTATTATGTCTCAAATCAATGCATCAATGCCTTTTTTAAATACTAAAACGTAACAGAGATTTATTTTCAAAACATCACCCTTTGTTTTAAAAGAAAATTTTGCTTAACAGACTCCTTGACAAATGTTTCCATTTCCACCAAATGTCAACCAAATTTACTTCAAAAATATCTCCTGCTGGATGTTAGAAATGAACGTACATCATTTTATTTTCTTGTAGTCTTCATTAATGATTGAATGTCTCCTGAAATCCTCATTTTCTTCTCATCTGCCCATATGGTGTCCATTTTCTCTGAAATTCAGCCACAGGGTTGGCTTATGATACATGATCTGTCTGCAGGACAGGCCCTTGAATTGACATCTTCGCCTGTTGTGCATGAGAACCACAAAAACATCCAGATCCTTTTCCTCTTATCTGCACCATCAAAGTCATTACTGCTCTGTAATGTAAAGCAACTGTAATGTTTTTAAATTGCTGAGGCCTGACCAAGTCCAATTGTCTAATCTGGACTGGTTATTACCTTCCAACTGGCAGATAAGAATCTAACTTCACCATGGCTTTGTGCCACCAACGATGGATGTTTTCAGCAGCAACAGGGTAGAAACTCTAAATAAATCAGCTCTGTGGAACACAAAAGCATTTCCATTCATTGGAAGTGGATGATGACCAGGGACTGTCAAGCTCCAAAAGTAGCCAAAAATCACCAGAAAAGTATCCCAGATGATTTCTGAAGGCATTAGATAGACTGCCTTGGTCACCATTCAGTTTCATTTTATAGACGAATGCAGTCTGATCATTCTGCTATAACTCCTTCTGCATTCTTTGGATGAAACTAAGTTAGGTTTCGAAACACATGATGATGAGTAAATGATGACATTTATTTTTTTGAAAATGGGCCTTGTTATCAGGAACACGGTGTGTTTCTTCACCTCGTGTGAAGCAATAGTCCCAGCTGGTGTGGATAGCTCACATCAACAGTATATTACTGTTCTGTCTGATGTATGACGCCTGCAGATGGGTGTTGATGATGGAGTCCAGTTGTTCAAACCCAAACTAGCGCATGACTCAGGAACCAAGGAAGTTCCAATCTAATGCTTTGGCCTGGGGAATAGTATTTTTCAGAGTTTGTACAAGGTGCTTAAAGTGCTTGAAATACTTGAATCTGAGGTTTTGAAATTTACGGCCTGGAAAACCCTTGAAAATAGCAATATTCCTGAAGAGGTACTTAAAAAATGCTTGAATTATTGAAAGACAATGTATCTATGAAATATGTTTTTAATTTTTTTAATAAGCACACATCTTTTCACGCAATTAAAAAAACATACCCTTTTCACTTATTTCAGTTAACGTAAAAAAAAAAAACAAACAAAAAAAAAACTAGCAAGCTAAGCAAGTAGTAGTACTGACAATGTCAACATGGCTAAAGATGCCACAAAAGGAATAGATGAACCAAATCAATCAAGTGAGTCATTTATGCTGGAACCGTTCCGATTGATTCAAACATGTGACTTTGATCATTTATTTTATGTGATTCACTAGCAAAAACCAGACTGAATTAAAAGAGGCATTCATTTTCGAATTTCAACATCACTTGTAATGACTTTAAAAAACACATAGTGATGGGTGAAACCGAGCTTTTTGAAATTCAGAATCAGTTAAACCGAAGTGTTCCAATCAGATCACGTATCACAAATTAAGTGATTTAGATCGGGACTTTGGACCGCGTATCGCGAATCATTTGATTTAGATTGGGACTTCGGAGCTAGTTCGCAAATCTGTGGACTTAGATTGTAATTTCAAATCACGTGTTGCGAATCATTTGATTCAGATTGGGACTTCAGAGCGCGTATCGCAAATCATTTGATTTAGATCGGGACATTGGAGCAGGTTCGTGAATCATTTGACTTAGATTGGGACTTCATATTGTGCATCGCAAATCATTTGATGTAGGTCGGAACTTTGTGTATAACGAATCATTTGATTTAGATCAGGACTTCGGAGCATGTAACACAGTTTATTTGATTTAGATCAGAACTTCGGAGCGAATTCACAAATCATTTGTTGTGAATCATTTGAGTGAGATCGGGACTTCGGAGCAGGTTTGTGAATCATTTTACTTAGATCGGGACTTCAGATCGTGTATTGGGAATCATTTGATTCAGATTGGGACTTTGGAGTGTATCGTGATTCATTTGATTCCGATTGGGACTTTGGAGCGCGTATCGTGAATCATTTGATTTAGATCTGCACTTCGGAGCTAGTTCGCAAATCTTTTGACTTAGATTGTAATTTCAAATCACATGTTGTGAATCATTTGATTCAGATTGGGAATTCAGAGCACGTATCGCAAATCATTTGATTTAGATTGGGACTTTGGAGCGAGTTTGCGGATCTTTTGACTTAGATCGTGACTTCAAATCGCATATTGTGATCATTTGATTTAGATAGGGACATTGGAGCAGGTTCGTGAATCATTTGACTTAGATTGGGACTTCATATTGTGCATCGCAAATCATTTGATGTAGGTCGGAACTTTGTGTATCATGAATCATTTGATTTAGATCAGGACTTCGGAGCACGTAACAAATTATTTGATTTAGATTGGAACTTTGGAGCGAGTTCACAAATCATTTGACATAGATTGTGACTTCAAATCATGTGTTGTGAATCATTTGAGTGAGATCAGGACTTTGGAGCAGGTTCGTGAATCATTTGACTTAGATCAGGACTTCAGATCGTGTATTGCGAATCATTCGATTCAGATTGGGACTTTGGAGCGTATCGTGATTCATTTGATTCTGATCGGGACTTCGGAGTGTGTATCGCAATTCATTTGATTTAGATCGGGACTTCGGAGTGAGTTCGCTAATCTTTTGACTTAGATCGTGACCTCAAATCGTGTATTGCGAATCATTTGATTTAGATTGGGATTTCGGAGGAGATTTGTGAATCATTTGATTTAGATTGGGACTTCAAATCATGAATAGCAAATCATTTGATTTAGGTCGGAACTTTGTGTATCATGAATCATTTGATTCAGATTGGGACTTCGGCACTCACATTGTGAATCATTTGATTTAGAACAGAACGGGTTTGTGAATCATTTCGCAATACGATTTGAAGTTGCGATCTTAATCAAATAATTCGCAAATCCATGTTCCAAGGAGAATAATTTGAATTAAATCGGAACTTCGGTCTGGGTTCATGAATCTTTTGCTTTAGGTCGAAACTTTGGAGCGCGTATTGCAAATCATTTAATTTAGATCTGTGAAATGGGTTTGTGAATCATATCACGAATTGATGATGATTCAAATAAAATGATTTGCGATCCACGATTTAAAGTCCCTGTCTAAATCAAAGGATGTGTAATCCGCAAAGTTCTCATGAATCATTTGATTTAGATCAGGACTTCGGAGCACGTAACACAAATTATTTGATTTAGATCGGAACTTCGGAGCGAGTTCACAAATCATTTGACATAGATTGTGACTTCAAATCATGTGTTGTGAATCATTTGAGTGAGATTAGGACTTCGGAGCAGATTCGTGAATCATTTGACTTAGACCGGGACTTCAGATCGTGTATTGTGAATCATTCGATTCAGATTGGGACTTTGGAGCGTATCGTGATTCATTTGATTCTTATCGGGACTTCGGAGTGTGTATCGCGATTCATTTGATTTAGATCAGGACTTCGGAGTGAGTTCGCTAATCTCTTGACTTGGATCGTGACTTCAAATTGTGTATTGCGAATCATTTGATTTAGATCAGGACTTCGGAGCAGATTCGTGAATCATTTGACTTAGATCGGGACTTCAAATCATGAATTGCAAATCATTTGATTTAGGTTGGAACTTTGTGTATCATGAATCATTTAATTCAGATTGGAACTTTGGAGCGTATCGTGATTTCATTTAATTCATTTGATTCAGATCGGGACTTCGCCGCTTGCATTGTGAATCATTTGATTTAGAACAGAACGGGTTTGTGAATCATTTCGCAATACGATTTGAAGTTGCAATCTAAATCAAATAATTCGCAAATCCATGCTCCAAGGAGAATAATTTGAATTAAATCGGAACTTTGGTCTGGGTTCAGGAATCTTTTGCTTTAGGTCGGAACTTTGGAGCATGTATTGCGAATCATTTAAATTAGATCTGTAAAATGGGTTTGTGAATCATATCGCGAATTGATGATGATTCAAATAAAATGATTTGCGGTCCACGATTTAAAGTCCCTGTCTAAATCAAAGGATTTGTAATCCGCAAATGTCTGATTTACATCAAATGATCCACGCTCCAAGTTGGATTGAATTGATTGGAAATGATGGATCGCAAATCATTATTTAGATCGGGACTTCAGAGCGTGGATCCTGAATCATTTCATTTAGATCAGAACTTCGGAGCAGGTTCGCAAATCTTTTGCTTTATATTGGAACTTCTGAGCGTGAATCGTAAATTATTTGATTTACTTTTGATTTTATTTTGGTTCGTGAATCATTTGATTCAGTTTGGGACTTTGGAGCGCATACGACAAATCATTTGTTTCAGATCAGGATTTCGGAGCATTTGCGCAAATCTGATTTTTTTTCTTAAACAGTAGAAAACATCAAACCATTAAGGCAATACAGTTATAAAAACAAAGCAAAGAAAAAATGAAAATATACACAAATTCAAATTTGTAAAGAAAATTAACCACTGTTTAAAACTTTTTTTTTTTTTTTTTTAATTTGAAAGACATTGTTTAATAAGTGAGATCTCCTGACTGAAATCCTTGAAAATCAAAAGTAGTGCCTGAAAAGTCCTTTAAAGTCCTGGAATTTTATTTTACAGTATCTGTCATGGGTCCATGAAACATTAACAGCTTCCATAAACTGGTGATTCAAATGTGATAAATGCTAGAGCTCTTTTGAGCAACATAAAAGGAAACAATGTCCAGACTATGGTTTTCCAAATAATAGTGTTTGTTAAAATTAAGTGTGTTCATAAACCATGGTGTAGAATGGGTACTAATTCTTTCTATGCTCATCTTGTCTAATTATCTCACTAAATAACAATGAATGTACACTACTATTCAAAACAGGGGAACAGTAAGATGGCGACAGTACAAATAAACAAACAAGTAAACAAACAAACACACAAGGAGAGTAACAACTAATGCAAACAGGTCTGGTTCTGAATAGCTGTCGGTACTCTCCAGTCACAAATACTCCAACTGGGACAGACATGGGGGTGTCGCACGTGGACCAGTGGATACAATAGCTGAGTTAATGAGAGCAAACATAGCAGCGACTGTGCTGACAGATTCCTCCAGTCATGGCTCCCACACACATCAGATAAAGCTCACCCATGGGTCTGAAGACTTCATGAACTGAACAACCTTGTTAACAGAGATATGACTTCAGCATTCTGTTACACGAGTATTTGGATGTAAAAATTTAGGTGTTTTCTCATTATTTCTCATTATGAATTGCTTTGTAAAGCCTTATAATTTGGCCAAATGAACATTATTGTGCAGCCAACTATTTTATGTACGCTGGCAGTGTGGCAACTAAATAGCATTTTATGTCATAAATTTAACGGAGTATTGTTTATTGTTTAGATTTAATTAATTGCCTACTGAAAAAAGAGTGTTTTTTTTTTTTACTCTTAAAAATACTTGATTCCCAGTTGTAAAACTAAACAGCCCATGTTTTGCTCCTTGTGTTACTCTAGGTCATAATCGCGATGAACGCACACCCTAAAAATGATATCTGAAATCGCGGTCAGGCGAGTGGACAGGGAGCCGTGATTGGCTGAGGGACAATTATGCGGAAACTCCTACTTACTCTCTGAGATTCTGATCTATGTCTGTCAGCTGGAGGCATTTCAATAGGTAGCGCACAAACCCGGCAGCCACGGGGTTTGGGTTGATATCTTACAGATATGTCTCCACAGGGCATTAAATCATCATTTCTACAGCCCGCATGGGATTGTGCTTAAGGAACTTGGAGAACGAATCCAAGAATGAATTTATTGCCTGCCTTTCCCGAAAGCCCCAAGGATTCTTTTAAATATGATAAAACACTTAAGCAAATCTTAAAATGCAGATGCAGACCTTGTCTCTTGAAATCCATCACGATGCTAAACTAATCATTATTTCATCATTTTTCATTTACTGACTGACTTTGGAAAATAAGTACCTAGTCAGTGCGAAATTTGATAGGGTAGGTATCACGAGATCCAGTAAAACCGCATTATGTTGCTCATTTTAATATATCTAGTAGTCTGATATATGATGTTCTGTCATCTACGTAAGGTTCTCATCTCATAGAATTTATTTATTATTTAATTTCGAAGAATTAATTATTTGTTGAGCAATGCGCCCCCGCGAAAGACCAACATTGCTCAAGGCCAAATGGTCTTGAAAAACATTTGAGCAATTGCGCCACCTGCTGGTCAGAATATGTAATCGAAATTTACTCTGAATTTATAGTCCACAGCATAAAGCTCGACTCAAACAAGTAACGTCAGAATCCAAACTATACATACATTAAACCTACAAATATGTACTGTTTTTATAAGCAGAAATAAGCGGAAAAGTATTTGTATTGTACTTTATGTACTGAATTTGTGTACCTAAATCTTAACTGTATTTTATAATCTGCTTTAATGTGCAGGAATTATCGAGGTCCTTCGTTGTCACGTTCTCTGTAGAAAACTAAAAGACTGGAGTCAGAATGAATATGGACAGCCAATAGGCCTACATGGACAAAACATTGATGTTTAAACCACTGGAGGCAGCATAACAGTTATGTAACGATCTGTTTCTGACTCTCCAGCTTTCTAACAGCATAGTACACAAATCTGACTCTAATGGCCGTGTTTTTCTTGCTGTGGAACACAATGTTAAAGTCTCTTTAATGTAAATGTCAACTACAGACTTAATTTTACGCAAAAGAAACTGAAAACTGCTCATCTAAAAATGTGCTAATGCTAAAATGCTAATTCTCACATGCATGGGGTTTAGGAGTACAAGTATTTCCATGTTTAAATCCCTACATTCTTAGTGGCCACAGACTTTTGAGAGAGAGATGTTATTGTTGAGACTTCTACTCGTTTGCGCAAACCTTTAATGGTTTGCAGAAACTGATGGAGGGGTAAACAAATAGCTTATTACATGCTAGTATTATGCAAGCAAAGCTAATTTCCATGGAACGGCCTGACCCATAAATGACAATTTGCCTCATTATTTTAAAAAGAAATGATCCATTTTTGTTTCCGTATCAAGGGGAAAATTGATTTTGAAGAAGCAAATATAGTTACATATATCTTTGAAATATTAGGTAGCTGAATCACACTGTACATCTCAAAATAATTATAATTCTAAACAAATTTCTACACTGTTGTTTTTTTTTTTTTCTATTGTAAATGATTCATATTAATTGGTAAGATCGTTATTTAGTTTCGTTTACTTGTTCTGGTTTATATAGCAACTTCATCCTACACGATTTTGAGGATCTACAAGTTTAACCACATCTTTGCAGTTCTGCATTATTACAGAATAAAACAATGTTATTTTTCAAACCAGTTCACACCATAAATATCTCCAGAAAGATGGAACATGTGTATTTTTCCAAGGAAAGAACATTCCCTGTATAATCAACGGAACAAGCAAACAATGAGCCCAGTTTGAATCTCTTTGATGAGGATGGGATTGTCTGCTGAGGTGGAATTTCAAACTTTAGAAACAATGGTCATTGTCGTATGTTAATTATTAAAGAATATTTACCTAAAAATTACAAATCTGTCATCATTTGCTGACCCTAATGCCACTCCAGACCTGTATGGCTTTATTTGTCTGTGGAAAACAAAGGGGGAGGTTTAGCAGAATCTAAATTTAGTGCTATTTTCAATACAATTAATGTGAAGGTGGACGTAAAGCTTTGGGGAAAAAAAAGTAATCCAGACATAAACTATTCCAGACCTTACGAAAATTAACCATGGTTGTACTATAGTAAAAGTGCAGTATCCATGTTTTTTGGTGTATTGATAACCATTTGTATAACCAGTTTTATAAGCTAGTAAACGATGGTTAATTTTCATAAGGGGAAGTGTGCGGAAGTGATAGCTGAGCTTCAGACTAAAGCTTATATTGTTATGATAACCTTCTCCTTCCTTGCTGATAAAAACAATAACCATCACTGTATTTGTAATGGTTTTACTGGTTATAATGGGACTTGTGCTGGTTTTAATGGAAACTGTAATGGACTCTGTTGGTGGTCGCCTTCTGTTGGTGGCTTGTTAAACCAATAAATCCTGATGGAATATGTTCCAAAACATGCTACAGGACACCATTTTTAATGGTTTTAATGGTTAAATGTTGATGATGTGTAATGTTTGTAATGGTATTTGTCGTGAAAACCATTCGAATTTCTGTGATGGCTTCTATTGTGTTTTTTTTTTCAGCAGGGTTTCTTATGTAATTCATTTAAATTATATTTTCTCTAATTTTTGGAGCCAAACAGTGCTGGCCACATGTCAGTCAGTAGCCTTCTGATGACACAACCAAAAATCCCGCAACTTTCATTCTACATCACGGAAAAGTTTACTAAGTAAACGTATACTTTAAGATGAACTTTTAACAATATACTCGCGCTTTATAATAAAACACGTCTGGTTAGTTAAAATGTCAGAGCCCGTTACTTATTTTACTTACTTTTTGAAAGCTTAAACATGTCGAAATTATTTTGCATACAGTAAAAGACACACAGGGCGGAGACGTTGAGGACTGGACGTGATGACGCAGGCTCGCTAGATTGTATACGTGCGCGTTCTCGTGTGAGCTCGGAACAAGTAGAGGACGACGAGGCTTCATCGAGGGCTTTGCTTCATACGGTCTTTGCTTCTGGAAACAGGCCTGAAATTTATATTGTTACGTACTTAAAAACATTTAACCATGAGAAGGAAGCTGTTTGGCGTAATTCTCGCCGTTTGTATCGGTTGGTTCCAAGCCGAGGCTCTGACAGGTAAGGCGTCTCGTTTTTCTGTTGATCATGTAGCTTGCGAGCTCATTTTTCACAGGCCGACTGTTGACACAACACGACATAGGCGACAGGGTCGACTGTATTTACGCTGTTTTTAGCTCGCAGTAAAGTAAAATACAATGAAAACGAACGTTTGAAACGGTTTTAAGCGTTTAAAGGCCGTTTAAATCGTCGGCAAACTGTCGCGTACGAGGAGCCCACGGGGAAACAACTCACGCACACAGAGCTATAGCAACAGCTGAATAGTTGTTTTACTCATTGAAGCTCTTTAAGTCTTCTTAAATTCAAACACATATTAAATATTTATCCAAAAATAAAAGTTTATATAGTATTAATCTAAAAAGAGGCTAGAAATTAGCTGCATAAATGTTTATCAAGAAGTTAAAGGCAAAGTACAAACCACACAAAATCCACCATGTGGATATGCTGATCTTTAATGTAGAAGAACCTTTAATCCCAACTCTTTGTAACCTTATAAGTTACACATTTGCCAAAATCTCTCTCAGGATCATGCTTCTTGGCTGACCTTTTAATTATTACAAGAAGGATTCAACCTAACTTTGCTAGTTAAAATATTAATGCCCGTCCTCTTCCCTAGCAGGTCAGTTACTCCAGTGAATGATGTCTTAAATGCGGTAAGCAGCAGGCAGCCATGACAACCGGTGCAGACTAGTTTTCTAGAGGCCTGCTGTCAAGTCTAGTAAAATATCAGTTGAGAGTAGCCTGTAATCATAAAATGCAAACTGAGGGAGGCAAAACATGTTTGCCCAATCATGAAGGAGGAGGCAGTTGGGCAGCAATTTTCATCTTTTAGTCTATCCCTGTTCAGTAAAAGGCTTAGCTTAAGCTCATTATAATGTTCCATCACTGGAAATGGCACAGGAATCCACACAAACCCAGTGAACCCGTAGGTGATCAACCGTTGCTTAAGTAATGAAAGTTAGCAGTTTAGTTGGAAATGCCAATCATGTACTGCGAAATTTGTATTTAAATATATTAAATATCCTTTCCACCCTTTTAGATAAATCAATTGGTGTGCATGATGAATGAAAATGGCAGAGTAATGAAAGTGATTTTGTTTTATGGTCTGGTACCATCATAATTTGTTTAGTCCCCAAGCAGCAGCAGCAGCAGCTGATGAATGGCATGGTCGGTAAATCCAAACCTAATCAGCTTCATGCTCGCTGTTAGAAATAGAGCGCTAAACACTAGGAGGTGCTTTTCTGCACGTAAGAGTTGATACTTCCTCAAAACGGCACAATTTGAGCAACAAGTTTGCTCATGCTGTTCTTGAGTTGCCACATAGTACACAATTGTATGGCAGAACATCAGGATGGTGGAAATTGTAGCGCCTTCAGATCAGAATTAAAATTAGATTTTCCCCTGAGTACTCAATCTTCAGCTCAGTTGCGCTTTGCTCGATTAAATTGGGTTAGAGCAAATGGGCAGGTATTTGTCATTTACAGGTGAATAGGCGTGAGAAGATTTTGTTTGTGATTGTGATTTGTGCTTAGTGGCAGCCATTTTGTACTTGAAAGGGTGCTTGTCAGCATGTACCCAGCTTGATTTGTGAAGATAGTCCTGTTCTGCAACTACTTAATTGTTCTCACCAAGCTGTAGGGATATGCAAACTATGTTCTTTCAAAACTTGTTGCTGGGTTGCCTGAACCACTAGTTGACTAGTCTAAAAATAGCCCTGAAATAATAAATTTAGTGAGCTAGTGTTAAAAATTGTTGTGATTGACTCATCAATGTTTTTTTTTTTTTTTTTTAACCTTAAGTTAAATCAAAATGTCTTAACTTCCAGATTCTTAGTAGCTGCGTTTCCATTATCCTTCAAATTGCATAAATTAAACCTGCGAATTGAAAATGCATCCAGTTTTCCGTATATATCCCATATATTGCAAAGCTTTTAAATTCACATGAGTTTGTTGTTCAGGCAATTCGAAAAAGGAATGTTTCACAAAACTGCAATAGTATTTTCGCGTTCACAGGCTTTCCGTGCTGCTTCACAAAAGATAAATGCCTATGTCTTCTTCGATTAAAATAATGGTTAGTCCAGTAGACATGTTGGACCTCTTGAATCATTTAGTATCTTTAAATCCCTCCTGTCCACAATCGACGACAAGCTTGCATTGAATTTATTTATTTATTAATTAATTTATTTTTTTTTTTAAACACAACCCCCATGCGTCAAAATCTAACCAACAACTGATGACAGTTTTTATGAACTGTTACATTCGGATGTACTTAATGCGCCAAAATATGACGCTACTTTCATCATGGTGAAATGTTGAAAAAACAAAACAAAAAAAGACAAACCAAACTAAAGCAATATTTGATATTTTGAAATTTGTAAGATTCTTTTCTGTCCATAACTTGATGAGCAATTGAGTTGAGTCTGGGCACGCGGTATTTAAACGCTATCTTACAACCATTTTATACGTATTTTACGAGGTGGCTACGTTTTCTGTGAGGGGTAGGTTTAGGGGTGGTCATTCGTACGAATATCTATGAATTTGCCACCTTGTAAAATCCGTATGATTTTTCACAAAATGTACGAATTTGTATGAGCCAGGTTGTACAAATTCGTACAAATTAGCTACTCGTAAAATATGTATGAATTGCTGTGAGATTAGGTTGTCTAAATAGAAATGTTTTTTTAGCATCAAAATGTTGCAACTTTCATTGTGGTGAAATGGTCAAAAAACAAACAAACAAAAAAAACACTGTGTCTAAACAGGGCTATCTCACAACTAATTTGTACAATGTTACTAATTTGTATGAATGTGTGACCTCAGTCATACGGTTTTGTAAGCTTTTTTTTTTTTTTGTGAGGGTAGGTTTAGGGGCAGAGTTAGGGGTGGCCATTCGTACGAATTCCTACGAATTTGCCACCTCGTAAAATCTGTACGATTTTTCACAGAACATACAAATTCGTACGAATTTGTACATTTTGTGACTGACAAAAAGGCATTGGCCACCTCACAAACATGTACGAATTGTCATTAGATTGGGTTTTGTCTAAATTGAAACTTTGTTTTAGCAAGCTCTTAAAAGCCTTGTGGTTAAACAGTTATGACTTGCAATGCAGATGAATGCCTTGTATAGGGAATGATTTTCCGTATTTATCAGCATTCAGTTGTGAGTGTGAGCCAAGAAACTGCAATGTTGAAACAAGTGACCTTAGGTCAGTCTCTTCTGCCGGTTAATCCACATGTCGGCATTTGAGGTGGTGAACTTATTGACTTGTTTACGAGAACAGGTTAAGTAAAATCTAGAAGTGGCAGACTTTGTACCAAGTGATACTTTTTGTACTTTACAGTTCTCCTTGTTTTGAGTTATTTACAATTTAGGCTTGAAATATTGGGCTAATACGTCTACTTTACGTTAACATTAAATCTAAGCACTTGAATATACAAATATATGGTGAAATTACTTTTAGAGTTTGTTTATATGAGTAGTTCTGAATTTGTGGTCCACTGAATGTTGGAGGTGACCTTTCATGATGGTCAAATGAATGAAGCCTGTTCTGCTTTCAAAGGGCACATGTTATTTCAGGCCTAAGGCATGTGTGGAGTCTCATCGCTCCGACTGTAATGTGGATTGTGGACATCTACCCTTTTTACCCCTCCCTGGCAAACACACTAAAACATTCCTCCCTCAGCAGCGGACAAAAAGGGAGCAGTACCTTACTCTTGTTTCAAAACCAAACACACTGAAAGCATGTGCTACGTCGAAGGAAGCAACAACAGGTCTGGGGGCTGATCTCAAAGCGTTCTCGTCATTGATGTGAAGGGTTGTTGTTCAAGCTGCTACGCACGTACTTCCATGTCGTTCAGGGTGTGTGTATTATTCTAAGGTGATCAGAAGAATTTTGTTGAAGTTCTCCATGGGGGATTAGCACGGTACAACCTTGTTTTTCTCTGATGAACATGTTTTAAGTCTACGTGAATGGCTTCAAAATGGTTGTTTTTAGGGTCATTTACTCTGTTCATGTCAATTGTTTAACAACTTTTAAGAGGATAGTTTGCCCAGAAGTGAAGATCACCCTCATGTCATTCCAAACCTTTCTTCTGTGAAATGCAAAAGAAGATAGTGCTGTCATGATTCCTAGATTAAATTCGAGAACTCAGTTTAAAAAAAATCCTCAGATGCATTTTGCCCGTGTCGAGTAACCAGCAAAATACCCGGGAAAGAGGCTGAAACTCATTATTAGACAGTTTTCCAAGGCTGCATGATATTAAACCCTTTTAAAAATTATAATAAAGTATAATGCTATTGTGAATTCACAAACTCTGCGATTCAATTAAATGAATATATGCAGGTTTAATATGCGCTCAAACTTAATGACTCGAACTGTTATTATTTATATGTGTGGAACATCTCAATCCCCATCTCTGGATGTTGCTGTGAGTTTGGGTTTATTATAATCTATAAAAATTATAATTTATTTAATCTGGGAACGCAACATGCGCCATTTCATCAGATTTGTAAAGTCAATCAATTATAAACCTACGCAAACACAGGAGAACACATCAATATCTTTCTCAATATACTAACTGTTTATTGTGATTTCAGTATAAAAGTTTAAACCCTCACTCTGAGTTTACACATTTTAAAGACCACATGTTCACGAAATTGGTAAAGAAATGGCCAAATGTTAAAGATTAAGTGGACATTTAAATTAAATGTTTAGTCCATATTAAACAAGGATTAGATGGTAAAGTGTAAAAACAATCGTCAGGCGGTTGGCGCCCTCTGCAGTCATTTGTTTAAATGTGATTTATATTAGTACACTGTTTGTAATACATTATGTATTTTAACATTTTTGTTTAATAAAACCTTATGATTACTTGCTTTTGATACTTTTTTTGAACTAATTATTATTGTCTCATTGCTAACATATATATTTAAGTAATTTTAAAGGCTATTGTTTGATTAGGTCTCCTTTTATTATCACCAAAAAAAGGGGGAAAATTTTTTTTGATTTGATTACTCGATTAATCTACAGATTGCTCTGTTACCAAAATAGTCGTTAGTGACAGCCCTAAAAGAAGATATTTTAAAAAGTGTTTTTTTTTTTTTTTTTTTTTTTTTTTTCTGTCCATAAAATTCAGAGGAAGAAAATCCTTTGAAATTTGTCAAACTGACATCTTTTATGTTCCACAGTAGAAAAAACTCAATACAGGTTTGGAATGACTTGATGAGTAAATGATGAAACAATTTACTTCTGTGGGTAAACTATCCCTTTAAGCCCCATTACAGTCATCACTTCATTTCCAAATTTCATTTTCCATTGCATTTTCTTGATATGCTAATCTTTGGTTTTAATGCATGCTTCAATTCATTGTCTTTTTTTTTTAAATGCTTGCTTCTAATGTTCTTCAGTTGGATTTTGGTATCATGAAGTGTTGAAGTCTTGCATCACGATGATCAAAATCCAATTTGTTTCTTGTGTATGCCGCCTTTGTCTTCCATTCTAACGTTTCTCTCTTTTCTTTTCTCCTCTGCCTTTTTCTTTTCTCTTTTGCCTGCCTGTCTGCTAATCATTACTCATATCATCTCAATGAACTGTCCGCCCTAAACCCAAATCACTCGCCAAATGTCCAGCGGGCTTCATAAAATCGCCCTTGTCTCAGATGAAACTCATAGAAGACAGTGCCGAGCTGGATTGCGAAGTCATAGGGAACCCCATCCCTGAAGTTCAGTGGTGGTTCATTGAGGGTGAAGAACCAAACGAAATGATCACTCAGCTGTTTGATGGCGCGAGAGAGGATCGTGTACGCATCAATGCCACCTATATCAACCATGCCACCAGCACGCTCGTCCTCACCAACCTAACACTCAACGATACAGGCATTTACGAGTGCCGTGCCTCGAACGACCCCGACCGCAATGACCTCAGGACCCCACCCAAAGTCAAGTGGATTCGCTCGCAAGCGAACGTTATAGTGTTTGAATGTGAGTTACGTTGTGGAAACTCAGCGTCTCCACTAGCGTAGAGGAGGAAGTCCCGTAGATTCAGACTCTCCCTTGCCTTGCCCTACGCCTTCCTTTTTTTTTTTTTTTTTTTCCTTCGACCAGAGACCAGGTCACATGACTTCTCACGTGACTACTTTAGCACCATCTGTTCTTTCATAGTAATCTGATGCCTTCTGAGCACATCACTGCCTAGAGCTTGAGATGAAGTTGAACCTTGTAAAGAAATGGCATTGATCGGCTAACGTTACTGCCGCTACTCTTAGGTGTTAATCGCACTAATTGGCATGCATTTCTGAAAAATGGCTCTGATTAGGTCTCATTAATGTGGCTTGCTTTCAGCAAACATCTAAAAAGCTCTTTAGATGTGTGGCTTAACCCTATTGGTGGTCTTAGAAAAACTAGTACAGGTTTTCATAAGCTCTAAGCTCATGGTCTCCAAACCACTTGCTGGTTGGTTGAATTTTGTTTACTCTTCCCCTTTTTCATTACAAATTGCTCACTCAGTGTTTCCCAGTAGCTCACAACCCAAATGTACCTTCACTTTTCCTTTGATAGAGCACAATGTGCCTTTCGGTGCACATTGTGGTGAACATCTGGACAGCAATGTTCCGATCCGTTCTGTCATGTGTACAAAAATGTCATTTTTTACAGTGCCACATCAAACCCAGAGGTTGGTAGAGTCATTTTCAGCAGTGAGCACTTCTGTTTTTCTGTTAAAGAGTCATAATGTTATGAAAGTTGATGTTTGTGTAACTTCTGCTACTTTTATGCCTCGGCAGATGCAGCCATCACGACCAAACCGGAGGTGGTGAACGGGCAGAACCTGACCTCTGCGACACTCAGCTGCAATCTTACCAACCCTTATTCTCCCATCCTTGGCCACTTTTGGACCCATAATGGCAAGCTCATTGACAAAGCAGAGTCAACCAGTTCAAGTCCTTTTGTTCAATATGAGTATGTTTTTCAACCTTACGTAAATGATTGTATGACTAAAGAAGAGTGAGATATAGCACTTTATTTTTAGTATTGTAACGTTTCCCAGATGTAATGTTTACCCATCCATCCAGGTCCTTTAGGTATAGTGCAGCTTTTCAGTGGGGTTGTTAGCAGCAGTAGTGTGATTAAGAGCCTCCGGCACTCCACGTTCACTGACCCTAATTCCCATTAGAACTGCTGGGTTGGAAAAATATCCATGGGGATGCCTGAGCGGCGCACTGGAAAAGCTGTTTGCGTTTATATACGGGTGATTCTACAGAATTGATTCAAAGTCAGAGTTGGAAATGTCTTGGGGAAAAGAAGTCTTTTTACACACTTTGATTGTATGCAAATTGTATAATATCCAAGGTGTACATTTCTAGCAATTGTGCCGTTAATTCTCGTACTGTGTTTTCAGAAAGTTTTGGAGTATTTGTCCTCTCCCCAAATTTTTCACTACCGAAACACAATAATATATAATTTAAGAAGGGTTATCAGGGCTCAAAACTTAAAAACACGTGCAAATTATAAACTTTAGTGACGACGCAGCAGTGGCCCAATCGGGCCAGCAACAGATTCGTCAACTATCCTGTGCATCTTTTACGCTGGGCCTGGGCCATCGGGCACTCCTTATTGTCGAGCCCTGGTTATACTGACCTATTAAGATTTTGCTTGCATCTTACTTTTAAATGTATTTTTTTTCTATTTTTTTAAACAGTTTTTAGAAGTAAATCTAGGGCTGGACGACATGGCCAGAAAATTATCGCAATTATTTATTTATTTATTTTTTTCATATCAGTTGATATTGATAATTATCAGGATAAATGTCAAATTTTTATTTTTTAAGTTTAGAAAGGCAGATTTTTGCTACAAAGTGGAAGTTGTAAAAAAAAAAAAAAACAGACAGTTAATTGTTGCTTTAAACAATTCTTTATGGCCAGAACATGACAAACGCTTAATGTTTTTGAATTCTTTATACTTTTTCCAGTCTTTTTTCTTTAACAAAATAAATATCTTATAGAAAAAAATAATTTATTAGTTTTGCATGTTTTGAGTAATACAGTTTCAAGTCACGAAACAGGTTTGTGTTACATGATGATGATAATAATGTAAAAAAAAAAGGATGCAGATGTAGATTTGTTCCTTATCAAAAATGGGTAATATCTGTATCTCATTTTTATATGGTGAAATTTAATTCTTGTTTGAGTTATTTATTTACTTTATTTTTTGGTCTTCCATAGTAGCGTATATTTGGATCATGATAATAACAGTTAAAACCACAAATATAGCACTTCAGTACCATGATAAAAAATGTAATATGGTTTCTAGGTATTTGTATGAAAAATGGTAGTCTAGATAAATTTACTATAAATGCATAAATGCTGTAGCTTAATCACAAAAAAATACTTTAATTATATTCCATTACTTCTCCTTCAATACTTTTAATACATGTCTACATTAATAATATAATAAAATTTGACACAAATACCCACATCTGACACAGTACCACTGTGCAGTTAGTGCTACTACAGTAAATCTATGGTAAATGATGGCGATTTGTAGATTTTTCAAATCTTCTGACTGTATCATTGTGCACAGTGTGTCTCCTGTTTGGCAGTGTATCATGTGGCTATAAACAGAATTATTTGTGTTCTTCACTGAATTCAGATGCTTTACACTGGATTTCACAGCACTGTTTGGTTGTTACGTGACAAACTCTAGTAAGTTCGTTTCGTGCCGCACCGAGCCGCCTTTTGATCTGAGCAGATAAATTGTCCAAGTCACGCGTTTAAATGACTAGTGCGCTTTCGTTCCGACTTTGTCGCATAAACGTTATATTGAACAATTATCGAACTCTTATCTATATTCGAGGAAACTTCTATTGTGAGCATAATTGTCGCTATCAATTTATCACCCAGCCCTAGGTAAATCAATAACGGTTAACGGTTTATACTTCAAGTATGATTTATGAGATTTGTTGTATTTTGGATCCAGTTTTTCTTTCTACTGATTTCAAAATTGAGGATTTATTAGTTTGAATATATATATTGAACCAAACACTATTATAACATCTTAGTTGGTAATTCAGTACATTTTATTTTTGACAAAACAATCCCATGTTTTGGTAGTGACTGCACATTTTTGGTAGTGACTGTAATGTTTTGGTAGAGACCACATAACATAGAATTTTAACCCACATACTAAAACATACTAAAATACAAAAAATAACTGTACTAAAATTTTATTTCCTCCAAATAAAGGATTATGTTTTCCATTTTGTCACTACTGAAACAATGATGACATGTTTCGGTAATGACAATTTTGGGGAATAACACCCCCAAAACAACGATGGCACTACCAAAACTTCACCAGATGTTTTGTTAGTGACTATTTCAGTAGTGGCACTTTTAGATACTTTTGAACCTAGCTCAAATATGCTAATCAGCACATGGTTAGCTAGCACAGTTCTGAACAGTCATAAAAAAATTAAACGTTATGGAATAACTCCCAAAAATATGTGCTTAATTGCAGAAAAAAGGTGTTTGGTAGTGGCCTTCCTTTAAAGTTGCACACAGATTTTTCAGACTTTGGAACACATTTACCTCAAAATGATGGGGCCTATCTACTCGCACTTTGTAGCCGTGAGAGAGTGACAGGAATATTTTGTGATCATAAATGTAGGGGTGTAGTTGAAATTAGCTTCAGCCAATGTACTAAAATGTACAGTGTTTCGGTAGTGACGGTAGTTTTTTTTTTTTTTTTTTATACATAGTTTCATGATTTGCAAAGAAATATAAAATCTTTTTTTTTTCTTTTTCTTTTAAACTTCACTTTAAGAAATCAAAAAGATACATTTTTAAAAACAACAATGGAATAAAATACAAAAAAAAAAAAAATTCAATATTGTTTTCGTAACTTAAAATTTGGGGGTTCGGGACAGCCACATCCCAGTTGAAAATACCCACTAAGCAATGATTTTATATATATTAAGCTTACTGATATTTGAATTTCTATTGTGCGTTTCAATAGCTAATTGAAAGAATCTTAGTAAACATCTAAGAATTGAATTCTTAAATACTTTTTAAATGTGTTTTTTTTTTTTTTTTTTTTTTTTTTTGGTTGTGGGACAGCAGTTTGCACCAGTTCTGTAGAATGGCCCATATACTTGAATTGTCCTCCTCCCCAACTTTATTGCTACAGTACTGTTGTTATATTGAGGGCTCGCCATTGGTGTATAAAACATTTTAGAATGTGAAATACTTACCTTTTTTTTGTTTTGATTTGTGGGTCTCATTGCTTGTTTTTCTTTCCGTGGCAGAATTAAAAAGGTTGATTACCACTCTTCTGGAATATATGCATGTGTCTTCAAAACAGAACCTGAGGTTAATGCGACCATTGAAGTTAAAGGTAAGAAAGCTTATCTGTATCCATCATGCATTTTTTTTTTTTGTTGTTTTTTGTTTTTTTTAAAGGTATTTTGTGCATTTGTGCTCATCACCACTGATTACATTCTTCCTGTTAGTTGTCCCACATGTGGTGGCCTACAAACGCTCTGAAAATGCTAATGAGAATGACAAGGCTGCCTTAGTATGTGTGAGCCATGGATACCCCCTGCCTACTGACTGGAGTTGGTTCAAGCTCGATGATGAAAATATGGTAATTAACACTTTTTCTAGATTGTTGTGCATGAGATTGGTACGTGGCCTTGTGATTTGAAGGTTGGATGAGGTTGCTTTGTTAAATGACACTTGGCATTGTACATTAAGAGTGATTTGGAACTAATGTAATTTAAGGGAAAACTCTGAATGGCACTCTGTCGGCTGAATGAACACCAATATCAGTTTGCTTTCTCACATCACTGCTTTAAATCTGGTTAAGCAAATTATCTGGGTACAAAGTAATGCAAATGGATGGTAACAGTCGTGACATTAAACATTTGGGACGGACTTGCTTGTGTTTGGCTCATATTGTTTAACCACTTCAAGTAATGCTAATGTTTGCATCCTCTCAACCTTGAATCTTTCTCTACTAGTTCAACATCTAGTCAACAAATTCATTACATAGTAATGATATGAAAACATGCACTATTGTATACTGTATACCCAGAGTTTCATTGTCTGTTTAGAATGTGCATCTGAAGTGTCCCGTTCTGTGAAGCATGCAGTGTTGTCAAAACAAACTTGCTGCCTCTAGAGGCCGCTTTTTTCGATTTGGGAGCAGAGCCTGGTTTATACTCGCCGCGTCAGTACGAGCGGCATAAATGACGCGAATACAAATTTGGTTTTCAAGCAAAAGTAAAATAAAAGACTGCCTAAACCAGAGAAGGTGAACATGTTGGTTTTGTCTTTGCTGTTTATCATGTTACACTATGGAGGCTTTCTTTAAATGTTATTTATTTGATTCCTTCTGCTAAACATGCCATGCCTCGTCTTATTCGTTTGTTAATTAACATTATATAAGTTTGTTTGTCTTTCAAGCATTTGTTTTAGTTTTAAACAGTGAATAGATGCAAGCACAACAGACAGTTATCACTTCTTGTAAAAAGTGACGGTCGTGAATTTAAAAGCGAAAGTGAAAGCGTCCGAAGCCCGGCTTACACTGTAAAAAACAATTTGTTGAGTCAACTTAGAATAATTTGTTACCTGGCTGCCTTAAAATTAAGTTCAGTCAACTCTAATAAAGTTTATTCAACTTGAAATGTTAAATTATACTAAGTGACAACTTAGATATTTGAGTTGAATCAACTTCAAATTTTAAGGCAGCTGGGTCACTTACCCATCTGTTAAGTTGAGCAAACACAAATATCTAAGTTGTTGCTTAGTACAGCTTAACATTTCAAGTTGAATAAACTTATTTTAGTTTACTGAACTTAAAATTTTAAGGCAGCAGGGTAACAAATTATTTTAAGCTGACTCAACAAATTGTTTTTTATTTTTTACAGTGTATAGCACAGCAAAAGAGGAACTCCCGTTCACAAAATTCAAATCACAAATAATAACGATGAAAAAGAACGGGTTAAATGTTAACCACTCTCGTTAATAATAATAAAATGTACGTTTCCGTTAGAATGTCCCATAAACTTAAACACAGACGTTTCTTGTATTTCTTCATAAATACATTAAGTAAAAAAAACTGCTTTTTAGTGGTGTTTTATAGCTAACTAATGAACTCTGAACAGCGGATAACTTTGCTGAGGTAAATGTCACATTAAGTGACATACTGTTCACAGTCTGTTTTATTGGCATCTTTCCGCATTTGAAACACTGATTGAGCGATTACGTTAGACATGATACATTTTGATAAGCCATACTATCATACCTTATATTGTGCATTTATCGTGTGTATTTTGCGCTGTAACTTTTTAAACTGGAAAAGACTCGTGCTCCGTGTTGCTGCTTAAAATGAGGTGCAATAGCGATCTGTCACGTCACATTTAAAAGCGCCAAAACCGCATTGGTTGTTTTCGTGATAGAATGTACAGGATTTGAAAGCGGAAAAGTTGTTTCTTATTAAAAGTAAGAAAGCACAGAGCTCTTTGTGAGAGAGCTCTGTGCTTTGACTGGCGGAAAATGAAAAGTTGTGATTTTATAGGCCGATATGGCTAGGAACTATGCTCTCATTCCGGTGTAACAATCAAGGAACTTTGCTGCCGTACCATGGGTGCAGAAGGCGCAATGATATTACGGAACCGTGAACTCTGCTGGCTGCAGAGTCTTAGTACACGATGCAACTACAGAAGAGTCAAGTTTTAAATAGGAAAATTAGTCATTTTATAGTGAGATGCTAATGGTCTAATCGGATTCAATGATTTATGCTAAGCTATGCTAAAAGTGCTACCGCCAGTCCCGGCAATCAGCTGAATGGATTCAAAAATGGTAAAACACATCTGTATAACTCTAGGGGAGTTGGAAAATGAACCTATTCCAAAAAAAAAAAAAAAAAAAAAAAGTGGAGTGTTCCTTTAACAGTTACAAATAGTGACATTAAAGCCTAACTGTCACGTTAATTTTGACAGCCCTAAATTCAACGGAGATTTTCTTCACTCACAGTATGAGTTGCAGTCTGATTTTGAACAATCGGCTGAGTGCTTTTATCGGCCGATGCCGATTGTTGGCCAATACATCAATGCATCTCAAATTAGAATGTTTTATTACTATTATTTATAATAATAATAATAATAATAATAATAATGTTGTCCCTTAGTAGTTATATTATAATAACAGTATTAATGCTCTACATATTGTTGCTTATTTTTCTCAATAATAAGAATAGTTGTATAGATAGTTATATATTAATAGAATTGCTACCATATTGTTTTTTTACTATTACTAATGAATAATTTTATTAACACTTTTTATATATTATAAAGAATTATAATCTTAACTTGTAGTGTTTGAACTTGTATTAATATAGTTATTCAACCTGTTGTCGAGTACAATATTATGTAAAATATATTGTTGTAGAATATATAAATAACAACTGTTGTGCCCTAGTAGTTATTAGAATCATAGTACTCTACATTCTACAGTATTCTAGAGATTGCTTTATCATTATCAATAATGATGATGATGATGATGATGATAATAACTGTTGTTGTGCCCTAGTAGTTATTACAATTATATTATACATTCTAATGTAATTATATTTGTTACAGATTGTTGCTGCTTTATCATTTATTATTATTATTATTATTATTAATAATTTATTTAATAAATAAATGTTGTTGTTGTTGTACTAGTTGTATTAATAGAACAATATAGTCAACATATTGGTTTATTATTATTATTATTATTATTATTATTATTATTATTATTATTATTATTATTATTATTATTAATAGAATTATAAGGCAACTAATATTTATTATTATGATGATTATTATTATTGTAATATAAAAGAATATTAATAGCTTGTAATATTAAGAGCATTATGTTGTGTTGCTCTTCAAATCACCATATTTCTCAAGATAATCACAATGATTTTATTATTTTAACCAAATTCTGCAGCCTTAATAAATGAACAATTTTGCATCCTCAACACACAGGGTCCCATTGTCAATGGCACTAATGACAAGTTTGAGATCAAGAGCTCCCCCAACAAGACCACGCTGTACGTGAAAGATCTGGACATCAACAAGGACATGGGCATCTACCAATGCCGAGGCACCAATGAAATGGGATCAGAAACGGATAAGATTCAGCTGCGCGTGCGTAGCCAACTGGCCGCCCTTTGGCCGTTCCTCGGCATTGTCGCTGAGGTCATCATCCTCATCACCATCATCTTCATCTACGAGAAGAGGAGAAAGCCAGATGAGATCAATGACGGTACGTGACGGTAGCGGTTTCCGCCGCAATGATATTTCATTTTCCATTTTCGCGAATGTACAAATGATCAGTGGATGTAATTTTACATTTTTGTTGATAAATTCGTAATTTGTGCAAGATCCTATTTCAGTTTGATTTTGTATGTTGTATTTTATTTGGCTGAAGTTTGTGGCTGTGCCGTAGCTGAGTCGATTTTTATTATTTACGTTGTTTATTTCTCTGTTCGCTGCTGCTTTTACGTTGTGGTAAGTGCTCAACTGCATGTCAGACTGAAGTGGATTTGCTTAAACGGGTGGTTTTGGGAGTTTGAATGCTCTCCCTGATAGGCTGAGAAGTGCAACTCTTTCACTGGCAGTTTGTCTTAAATACAAAGTTAAAACGAACCAGATTCGTCAGACTATCGTCAGATTTTTCCATAGCCAGTGAAAGCGTTCAGCTGAGTCTGACATATTGCAGTTCAGAATGGGTTTTAAATGTCATGGTATTATGCATAATAACTAAGATGACATTTCAGACGGATCATGTTATACTGCCTTGCATGCTTTCTGCATCATCTTCTCTTTGCATGATGTTCTTCAGCCCTAGATTATAACAGTGGCTTCCTCTACGTCTCTAAGAGGCGGCATCCGTATGGCACAAAGGGTGGCAAAATATATAATCCCGACTCTATTTGACAGTTTTTATCGTTCTGAGTGTTTGGACATGCTTTCTGCATGAAAACTTTGGCAAGAGTCTCTTTCAAACTCTTCAGCTTTTTGCTTTTTCAAGTATATGTTTGTTGGGTGTCAACTCGCATCTTTTTTTGAGGTTTCTTTCTGATTGTGTCTGTCTGAAGCACAACCTTGCCAGTAAAATCTGTTTCATTTCTAAAAATAAAAAAAAAAAAATTATACAATGTAAATGTATTTTAATATACATGTAATCTGGGTTTCGTAAGTAGATTACAAAAATCAAGTACTCGTAATTACAGTATATTACATTATATTACGACAGTCAGATTACAGTTACTTCTTTATGGATTACATACTATCTACGCAATGGCAGTAAATCATTCAGAATTTTTCTTACTAATTATTATTATTATTATTTTTTTTTTTTTACATTTTCCTTTCTAAAAATTCAATTTTGCAAGCAATTAGATCATGTATGAAGCAAATAATTATGCAAGTTGTAATGTTTAATGCATTTTATGACGTTGCTATAGAGAATATATATATATATATATATATATATATATATATATATATATATATATATATAATTTTTTTTTTTTTTTTTTTTTTTTTTATATTAATGCAGTATGTTTAGTAGTAAGGTTAAAATTTGATAAAGTAATCTAAAAAGTAGTCTAAAAAAAGTATTCTACATTACCTAAAATGAGTAACCCAGATTACAAACTAGTTTTGGTCATATAATCTGTAATCAGTAACAAACTACAATTTGTAAGTAATCTACCCAGCTATACTATTTATTTTTATCGTTATATTTAAATATATAATATAATATAATATAATATAATATAATATAATGTAATATTATTTTATTTATTTACTATATATTAATTATTGCTTTAAACAGACATTTATTGTGACTCCATAAATCTTAATAATCATTTATAAATCGACAAATATTATAAATGTATTATAAATGCATTTTTATTTTACATATTACAAATGAATATAGTATACACTGTTTGAAAAAGTAGACATTGTGACTTAATGCATGTAGTTTTGTCGGGGGTTTGTTTTAAAATCTAACTTTATAAATCTAACTTTTTAAAGTATACGTGTGTAAAATAAATGAAAAAATATATTTTATAAATCAAGGACCCCAAACAATTGCGTGTATTTATGAAATTTTATTTTACATATTATAAGTGAGTATATAATATGTACTCTTTATTTAATAGTTTTTTTTTACATTGCATTTATGCCTTCAAAATGATATATTTCCTTATTATAATGTATCATTTAGTGATTTCAAATCACCAGAAAAAATGCATATTATAAAATATACGGTATTTACTTTTATTGCATTTTATCATTTTAAATGACATGTGTAGTGACGTAAGACCCCCTCAAAAATCTGTATTCTTACTAAAATTATTTTTTGTGAATGTATAATTTATATGCCTTACTTTTATCATTCTATATATATATATATATATATATATATATATATATATATATATATATATATATATATATATATATATATATATATATATATATATAATATGTATATGTATACGTGTATGTATGTGTATAACTTGAATTCAAATATGACAAAGTTAAGGGTAATTTTACATATAAATGTGTATATAATACACCCTTTACTTTTATTATATTTGTTACACAGACATTTGTGACTTCAAACCTCCCCAAAGGCATATTTATAAAATTATTTATTTTCTTATTATAATGTAGTGTCTCTGCACAAGTTTAGTTGTTTCAAATCACCACAAAAAAGTGTATTATAAAATGTTTATTAACATTATAAATTAATATACACAATTAACTTTATTGCATTTTATCGTTTTAAACAGCATATTGTGACTTCAGACCACTTTGAAAATTGATATTTATTTTTCATATTATAAATGTATGTAATTAGGGCCTTATGATTTCTGTGATGCAAAGAACACGGACAGAATCGTCCAAAAGTCAGTTCGTGAGCATTTTACTGTTTCTTTGGAGTAAAACTGTCATCACATCATATACGAACGAAAACCTAAAGGTCTTCTCAGCAACCTGTCAAAATATGATTATTTAATGTATTTCTAGTATTAGTACTGCTAATTAAATTATTATAACGATATTTTTAGAGGACGATTTAATTTATTTATTTATTTATTTTTTTAAATTTAGCAGAAAAAAAATGTAATTACACAACAGAATATTTCTGGGGAGCAAAAAAAAAAAATATTTTTTTAAAATAAAATCAGTTAAAGATGCCTTTCATTATTAATATTTAATGAAACCATTAAAATGGAATCCTGAAAATTAAAGGAAAACTAATTTGGTAAAAAATAATTTTTTTTTAATAACTTTTAATAGTTTTGTTTAATATTGTAAGTTTCATAATTTCAATTAATCCAACATGCTTTTTGATTTAATAATTTTATTTAACCATTAAAACAGTATAGAACCATTACAAAGGGCAGAAAAATGGAATTAGGGAAAAATAAAACCGATTTTATAGAGCCCTATATAATTATATGCTATTTACTTTGAGATTTGTAAATACCATGTAGTTTTGTAGGGGTTTGAATTACAAAATTTTCTTTTGGATGTTATAAATCTGTATATAATACATGAATATATAATCTTTATTGTATTCCTTACACAGACGTTTTAAAATGATTTAGTAAGTCCAACAAAATACGTTGTGTAAATATTTTGCCTAAACTTTTAAAACTACATTCCGTCACACAAAAACAGTATTTCTATTTTTTTTTTTTTTTATAAAATTAAAGTGAATTTGGGCGTTCACCATGATGCCGCTGTGAGAAATGCCACAAGATGGTTGGAGTGCTGTTATCACTAGAATATCGCACTCCTCTCAGCCAATCAGATTCGAGGACCAGAAAGAACTGTTGTGTACGTAGGTACTTATTATCGATTTGTTTTGTTAGGCTTTTTCCAAAACCTTTTTTTTTTTTTTTTTTCCCCCCGAAGAAGTTCATAAAGGTTGTGTTGGGTGTTATTTTAATTTCCATTTCCATACAGCCTTTGTCATATCCATAGACTTTCCTACATATGTGCCAGAGGCAGGATATTTTTAGTGGTTTCTTTTAAAATTGGACTGTTTCTTGGTGATATACTGACTTCAGAAGTCCAGTGCAGGAGTTTACAAATGTGATTATAATGCTGTTTGAGAGCCTTCACCATGATTGATGCAGAAAAGGAACAATGTAGGTAAGGTTGTGCTACAAACAAATGATATTTGATTGGAAACGTTTGTTCTTGGGTTGAAAGCCACTAAACGTATCCTTTCAATCCAACATCAGACTGCATGGTTAATGTAAATGCATTATTCTGCATGAATCATCATTAGTAGTGGTGTGTAAAGATGGATAGCCGTGTTTAGTTGACGTGTACAGATTTAGCAGTAGAAATAAGTGAATTAAGAATATCAATAAGGTTTTCCAATCCCCATATCGCATTACTCATTAGGTGCTCTGCTTTTAAACTTGTCGTTCTCACTGTCACACTATAGTTTAGACGAGCTACTGTAACAGTTCAAGTAGACTGTAGTCTTGTACATATGTCAACTTTTCTAAAATGAGTGTTTAACTGTTTTTCCTTTTCTTTTCATGTGTTCCTGCTTCCTGTAGATGATGACTCAGGATCTGCACCATTGTAAGTGTTTTGTAATATTTGTGTTAGAGAAAATGAACAAATAACTTGTGCATTTCTACAAGAAGCTTTGAGGGCATGTTGAAGTCTAGACAACTAGACTTCTAGCTCAGGAAATTCATATGGACATCAAAGAGGGAACTGATGTGCCGCTGTGTTTTTCAGGAAGAGCAACGCCGCTACAAACCACAAAGACAAAAATGTCCGGCAAAGGAACTCCAACTAAGAAAGGAGAAAAGGTGAGAGATTGTTTAAATGTTATTTACAAATTTAATATAATATAAAAAATAAGTTACAGATAATTATAATATTTAATATTTGAAACATTGCAATATTCCATTTTATACAAGTTTAGCCATAATAAATATATAAGATTTTTTTTTTTTTTTAAATTATATTATAGTATGTATAATTTAATTATATTAAATTATATATTTCATATAAACAATTAAATGTTCATTTAAATATTAAAAAATAGAAACATTACAGCTACAATGTGTTAATATGGTGTTCTGTTACTTTTTATGAATTTAATGGATAAATCATAAATGTATTATATTGTGATTTTATTTTTAATATGCATCTTTGTATTCTATTATAGGCTTCTTCATTCATGTAATAGTTATAATATAAGCTGTAATAAAGTGTTTTTTTTTATCTATTACAATATTAACAATAATAAATTTATTCGGGTTTTAGTTTAAAAATGAGAATTGAAATCAATTTACACTGAAAGATTAATTTTAAAAATAAATAAAATATTTAATGTAAATAATGGCTTTAATTTTAGAGATTTAAACTTATTGTACTGCATATACATTTTTTTTTTTTTTTAAATCGTATAAATATTGCATTTTATTCATTTTTAATGTGTATCTTTGTTCTAGTAAATGCTGCTTCATAAATGTAATATGTATAATATAAACTAATAAAATAATTGTTAAAATTGTATCAATTTATTAGAGCAAAAAACAACAAAATTAGTAACTTAAATGTTTAAAATAAAGATTTTAAATTAATTTTACATTAAAAAATTTACTAGTTTAAAAAACATTTAATGTAAAGTGTTTTTTTTTTTTAATTCATTTTATCAATTTAAACTTTTATACTTAAATATTAGGTTTTTTTATAATTATGATTTAGTTTAATGTGTATCTTTGTATTCTGTTATAGGCTTCCTCATTAATGTGATATTTATAATATAAAAAAATTTTGTTCTAATAAGTTTAATACATTAAGAAAAATAAGAATAAATATTAGTTTAAAATAAATGTACATTTAAAGATATATTAGTCTTAAACATTTTTTTATTTTTTTATTTATAATTTTTTTTAATCATATTATAAATGTTTATTATAATGATTTAGTTTTAATGTGTATCTTTGTATGCTATTATAGGCTTCTTCATAAATGTAATATGTTATAAATTAATATGTAATATGTTACATATTTAGTTTAATAAATCCTTAAATGTAAATTGATTTAAATTTCTTTTAGTTTAAAAATAAGAGTTTATTAATTTTATCCATTTAAACTCGTACTTTTGGTTTAAAAAAAAAAACAATTATAAATATTATGTACATGTATAATATGAACTGTAATAAAATATTGTATTTTTTCTGGCTCTAATCAACTTGTATAATAATAATAATAATAATAATAATAATAATAATAATAATAACTAAATATTTATTCATTTAAAAATAATTTAAATCAATTTACATTTAAAATTTGAATTTAAATGGTTACCTTGTTTTTATTGATTTTAATTTAAACTTTACAGGATCTACACCATTGTGAATTAACTCCAATATTGTTTACATTTATTAAAAAAAAAAAGTATATAATATAAAGAGAAACACATTAAATAAAAAATAATAATAATACTATTTGTTAATATCTATATATCTATTTTGTTTTATAGTATTTTTTTTTCTTTGTTTGTTTTAATTGTAAGCTACAATAACTGTATCTGTAAAGCACATCCAGCTGAGTTTTATTTATTATTTATTTTTCCCCCTCCCCATTCCTTTCAGGCGTCCTGATGACTACTGTTGAAGAGAGAGGTGGAGCATTGAGTTGCTGAGTAGCACATTCTAGTGCACCCTGCGAGTTCTTAACCTTCTGCTTGAGTGTAAATGTCCTGAGATATTAATTGGTCTCCTTTTAGTTTTATTCCTCTCCGTATCATGCTGCCAGCAGATGTTTTTAAAATGTTTTTGGGGGGGAGGGGGGGGGGAACTGCATGATTGTATTCTTGCTGTAGAAGTGTGTTTAGTGAAAATCTTTTAATGTGGGAATGATATTTTTTTTTTTTTTTTTTTTTTTGGGTCTTCCTGGCTTCTCTCACTGTTCATCACGAGTGTGCGCACCACAATTTTCCAAACTTCTACCAAGTGTAATTGAAATCACTGTTCAGCCGCATGAGAATCTGACCATGTTTGGTGTATACAAATAGATCGCTGAATCAAGTTGGCAGTCGTTTTCCTTTCTGTACGCCTTAATGTTTAGCCACTTTATTGTACATGCTATTTTTAGTTATTGAAGTAATTTAAATTAACAACTTCGATGTGCAGTACTCATGCACTATTCCATGTGGATGGTCAAATGCCACTTTTTGTCAGGCTAACAATTTTCTGTTTAATAATCTCAAACAAGCTTTTTTTGTAGTTTCTGATGTTGACTCGTACCTAACCCTTAAGGACCAAGTGCTAGTACAGTGTGTCATTCGCATAATCCGTTACAAATTGTTTCCCAAATTCTAACATGGAGGACAATGATATGGTTATAAATATTTGTCAGTGAAGGTGGGATTTTCGTGAAGGCTTTTGCTTAAATGATACTCTCCTTTAGACCGTCATACTTGCATTGTAATACATTGTGAAGTATAGTGTCTGGATGTGTGCCATTTCCAATTTAAGAGATGCGTAAATTTAAGACCTTGTTAGAAGTGTATAAATTATTTTGCCTTAGCTTCATAGGAAATCTCATACACTGTCAACTGTACTGACTTGCACAATCTGAATAAACTTATTTGATTTTAACGTTGTCTTTTGTCTGTTCAACCAAAAAAAAAAAAAAAAAACATTTGACAGGATAAAGATGGTCTATATTGGCTTGTTCTTTGAACCACCATAAGAGGGCGACATTTACTCATGTACGGTTCAGCTGAAGGGAGCGGCTCTACGTGACAAACATCACAGCGTTATTACAGTGGAAACAAGAAGCCGCTCCAAAATATTAAGTATGTCATTTAAACCTTTATGAGCGTTCAAAATAGTAACCCATTTGTTTACCGCTATTCATAATAATGTCATTGTGTATATATGCTAACATTGCGCTACACAATTTGAGGCCTGTGACATGCTCGGGAAGAATCCCACATCAAGAGCAATGTATTTTGATAGTCACCCTTACGAAAATTAACCACGGTTTTACTACAAATAAAACCAAAAACCATGGTTACCATAGTTAAACCATGATAACCACAAATGAGCCATGTTCTTGCTACACCAACCATGGTATTTGTAGTAAAACTATGGTTATACAAAAGGTAATCAATACGCCAAAAAAAAAAAAAAAACATGGTTACTGCACTTTTACTAGAATAAAACCATGGTTAAGGGATCTGTAACGCTACAAATTAAAAACAAAAGATTTGAAAACACCTTTATGAAGAACATATTTTCACATTTTGAATTTAAAGTGCGGGCGTTTTTTGTGAGGCCTAATGTCAAAATGTCTAGGTGATGCTCTATAACGAGCCACCTTAATTTGAAACATGGCGGTAAGATATTTTTTTTGAATTAGCGAGATTTCAGATTCATTATTTAGGTAACTAAACTACTTGCTACAGACCAGTGCTTTTATGATTATGATGATAAATCCAAATAGCTTACCAGTTTGGAACAGCCTTTAAAGCAGCATAACATGCTGTATTTGTACTGGGGAAATAACGAAGGAAATGACACCGGAAGTCTCACACATTCAAGTTAAAAACGACTGCGCCCGCTATTTTACGTTAAACGCACGTCTCAAAAGAACGAAATCCTTGTATAAATATATAATAAAGCCGTTTAGTTTATGAAAAAATACTACTTGGAAAAAAAACTTGTTGAAAAATCCAATGTCAACAACGTTGTCATTTCACAAAAACTTGAGGCTAATTATAACTTTTGTGAATGTGTCTTAAAGTCAACAAATAAATAAATAAAATTAAATTACACGTTTGTTTAGGTCAGCTGGAATAAGCTAGCTAGGTTCAAACTGATATTTTACCTTGAAAAGTAGATTGTTTAGAATAAATGGTCACAAACCTGAGATTTCATCAAATATTTTATTTTCAAGACGTTTTCGTTTATATAATTTCAGCCCTTACGAAAATTAACCATGGTTTTACTACAAATTAAAAAAAAGTCTTGTTACACTAACCATAGCTTAATCATGGTATTTGTAGTAAAACTATGGTTATACAAATGGTAATCAGTGCGCCAAAAAGCATGGTTACTACACTTTTACTATAATAAAACCACGGTGAAATTTTCGTAAGGGGGGTATCATCATGTTTAGAAATGTGCAGCTGGATAATGATTCATCAAACATACTATTACACACCACTAACCTGCATATTCAACACCGAGACTGGCATAAGATCTCGGCCTATTTTCCACTAATTTATCCTTGACATAGTTTAATTCCTGACTCCATTCATTATCTGAGCACAGAGGAACACATAGCTTGTGATGTGTTACCAGGTAAGGGAGTGAACGAGTGCAGCCATAGCAACGCGACTGGTGTGGTTGTCTGGTGACATTGGGACGCGGAGTAAAGGACTGTAGGCAAGTGCCCACGTCTGCGCTTTCGCAATCTGGCTGCGTCAGGATTCATCTCAAAGCAACGCCGTCATGGACGAAGCGGAGGACGGCGATGAAGACCACAAAGAGACTCGCAGGGGCGACATCCTTGACTCTTCCTCCAAGATGAAGAATGTAACGCCAGGAGGGGGAGCAACGGCAGCGGCGAGCAGGATCTCCAACAACAAGGACTTCGTCTCCGTCTCATGTGGACGCAGCACGGAATCCGCCGCGCTCCTCTGCCACGGAGATGTTTCCAGGGACAAGAGCGGGTTTGACGGCGAGGATGGCAGCGGAATGAGATGCGTGATCAACGGAGACTGCCGAAGAGACGAGAGCTTGTCCTCAACCCTCTCCAAGCAGGAGAAGCAGACAGGTGGAGGCTTCCCAGCATCTGCATGTCACTCCAGCACCTCCAGCATGGACGGCTCGGTCACTCCTGCCCCGACCGCCGTTGCTCCTCCCGCTGACAAGAAGGACTCCAGAGTTTCCTTCTCTAGCGCTCCACCGGCCCAAGGACCGACCTCGAACCAGCAGCAGCAGCCGGGCAATTCTGTCAGCTTTCCCAAGTCTGAGGATGGCCAGATCACGGCAGATGATGCGGAAGCCAGGGACAATCAAACTTACATGCAAAGGCAGTTTAGCTCCATGCTACAGCCCGGGGTCAACAAATTCTCACTGCGTATGTTTGGGAGCCAAAAGGCAGTGGAGAGGGAACAGGAACGAGTCAAATCCGCTGGCAATTGGATTATTCATCCGTACAGTGATTTCAGGTAGGGATGATGGAGTGACACCAGTGGAGACTCAATACCTGGTTGCAAATGCTCATGTTTAAATACAATAAAAATGAGTGCTTTTTCTGGTAAAAACAAAGAAAAACAGATTTACTGTAAAATATGTAACATTTTGTTAGACAAAGTGAACTGCATTTAAAATCGTATATTAGCTAACCTTTTAAAAAAGTAACAAGAGTTAACACTAAAAGGTGTTTATTAGAAAGATACATTTATGATGATTTATTTTTTATTCATTCACAAATATCCAGTGTATAGTAAACAGCTGTACAAAATCATGGTAACAGGGTTGACTATTTAAGATCGACCCCTACTGACAAACATTCTAAGATAAATTAACAAACCAAAAGGCACTGCTAATTATACATTTGAAAAAGAGTTGACATTTCAAAGATTGTTTAGACATTGCACTACAAGGTTTTTTTTAGAAGGGGAATTTAATGTTGAATTTTCAATAATTTATTTTACAAACATCCAGTGTTTAGTAATCAACTGTACTGTACAAAATCATGGTAACAGGGTTGACTGTTTATGACCCTCCCCTAGTGACAAATGTAAAATGTTATGATTAAGTGATTTGCACACAAGGAGGCTCTTGCTTATAATACCTTTGTCATTAGATTAAAAAAAGTAAGAGTTGTAATTATATCTTTAAAAATGTAACAGAGTTGACATTTTAAAATTCATTTAGCCAATGCCCTACGAGGTGTTTATCAGAAAGAGAATTTAATGCTGATCCATATATATTACAAATATTTTGTGTTCAGTAATCAACTGTACTGTACAAAATTTTTTCATTTTTTTTTTTTTTTTTTTTTTTTTTAAACAAATATCTAGTGTCCAGTAATAAACTGTACTATACAAATCACAGCAACAGGGTTGACTATTTATGATCGATCCCTACTGACAAACATTTTAAGACAAATTAACAAATAAGGAGGCACTTACTTATGATGCCATTATAACTTTAAAAAAAGTAACAGAGTAGACATTTAAAAGTTTGTTTAGTTAATGCTCTACAAGGTGTTTATTAGAATGAGAATTTAATGGTGATATTGTCATTCAATTATTTTACAAATATCTAGTGTTCTGTAATCAACTGTACAAAATCACGGTAACAGGGTTGACTATTTACGATCATCCACTAGTGACAAATGTAACATTTTATGACTAAGTGATTTACAAACAAAGAGGCACAAACTTATACCTTTGTCATTAGATAAAAAAAAAGTAACAGAGTTGTCATTATATCTTTAAAAAAGCAACAGAGTTGACATTTTAAAGCTTGTTTAGCCAATGCACTACAAGGTGTTTATTCGGAAAAAAATGTAATGCTCATATTTACTCATAGTATTCAGTTATCAACTGTACTGTACAAAATCCTGGTAACAGGGTTGACTATTTACAATCGTCCATTAGTGACAAATATAACATTTTATGATTAAGTGATTTACAAAGAGGAACTTACTTATACTTTTGTCCTTAGATAAAAAAGTAAAAGAGTTGTCATTATACCTTTAAAAAAAAAAAAAGTAACAGAGTTGACATTTTAAAGTTTGTTTGGCCTTTGTGCTCTACATCATAACACTATGTGAATTATTAAAAGGTGAATTTAATGCTGATATTTTTATTTATCTTTCACAAATATTCAGTGTTCAATACTCATCCATTTACTGTAAAAAAACAGGGTTGACTATTTAGGATCGTCACCTACTTACAAATGTACATTTTAAGATTAAGTGATTAACCAACAAGGTTGCACTTAATTATATCATTATGATAGTTTTTAAAAATATATATATATATATATATATATATATATATATTTAAATAAGGGTGTGGGGGTGTAACAGAGTTGATACAGGATAAATAAACAATAAACAATAAATACAAAATACAAGTTTTATTTTAAATAAATGCAATAAAATAATAAAATTTAAAAAAATTAAAATCAATATAAAATAAAATAAAAACATACTACATTTTTCTTGATGTTTTACAAAAACACCTGTAACAACAGAGTACTAGTTGGCATTAGCTTTGTGTCATTATTCACACACATGCTGATGAGGGAAACAAAAGGCACCCTTTCCATGGAACAGCCATAGGCCTGAATATCAAACTCGCACAATGCACAATACTAATTATAATTCGTAATAAGGATTAGAACCTCACATTAATTTGATTGTTAGTAAACTGAGATTAATCATTGATGGCCAACGTACAACAGCAACAGCTTCACTAAAGCCGCTTCACGTCATCAGGTGTGTGTAATTTACCAGAACATTTATGGAAATCCTTTTGCGCAAAAGCTGGATAAACTGCAAAGGGAAATTCAGACAGGACACTTCCTTCAAAGTTCAGAAATGATCCCCTCAGCCTCTCAGGATGAAGTCTGCAATCAAATGCAATAAAAACAGTGGGAATAAAACTTTTATGTGGAGCTTTACCAATGATTTCTGATTCTGATTCTGATTTTTTTAGCTGTGACTCAAAAGTGGAGTGCTTGTTATTACTATAGCTCAATGGTTTGTTTGTTGTTCTCCCAGCAAGCACTTTGAATTATATAGTCTCCTCTGTGGTCTGTGCTTAATGATCTCCCAGGACACGGAGCCAAGAGGGTGTTCCTCAAATACACTGACAAACAGGTTAATTTTCTTATTAAATAATCTCCAATAAAGGCTGATATACAAGATTGTTACGTCAATTTAAGAAGTACCTAATGCAGTTTTTATTAAAGACAAGCTCATAATTGGTTTGACCAATATTTTTTATCATAATTTGGTGAGTCTCCAAACAATACAACTCAAGGCATTTAAACCTTAATTCAGCTTTTTAAGATCTCAAAAATAAGCCATCATTCTGTTTTGTCCCCTGTATCTGTTTCTCGACGTCCTTGTGATGACCTTGAGGTAACTGTTATTTATTGGTACTATATTTTACAATATTGATTTCAACCAAAAGGCACTATTTCAAACGAACGCTGTTTTATTACACCCATATCGTCTCTCTCCTCGTGTGCGTGCAGCGTGTTTGTCTAGGCTAGGGTTATTTATAGGGTGTATCCCTGTCTCACCAAACGCATGAAGGCTGAATCTCATTTTTTTATTATAAGGGTGTGTCTTTTGTACCAAAAAAATGTGAAAAATACCACCAATAATTGAAAAAGTTCCCAGACAATATCTTATTAAGATTACATTCATGTACACATCTCTCTCTAAGACTGTGATAAATTAGAAATGCTCTCAAATGTATATATATTTCATACCAGACATTTTGTTTGAGACACTGAATGTGCGTAAAGTCTGTAAAAATAATAATTCTGTGGCATTTTTGTGCACGTCATGTAAATTAATTTAATTATTTAGTAATTTAATTCACATACCCGTTCCCTTCATTCTCCACGCAGGTTCTACTGGGATTTCACAATGCTAATGTTTATGGTGGGCAACTTGATTATCATTCCTGTGGGCATCACCTTCTTCAAGGAGGAAACCACCACCCCTTGGATTATCTTCAATGTCGTATCCGACACGTTCTTCCTCATGGACCTTGTACTGAACTTCCGTACAGGCATAGTCTACGAAGACAACACTGAGATAATACTGGACCCTGAAAAGATCAAGAAGAAGTACCTGAAGACGTGGTTCGTGGTGGACTTCGTCTCATCCATCCCGGTGGATTATATCTTTCTCATCGTGGAGAAAGGCATTGACTCTGAGGTTTACAAGACGGCCAGAGCGTTGCGGATAGTGCGTTTCACCAAGATCCTCAGTTTACTGCGACTTCTTAGACTGTCCAGACTGATTCGTTACATCCATCAATGGGAAGAGGTAAGATGGACGCCATTTGCTGTTTGTCTTGAAGTCTGGGAAGAAACTGAAACACAAAAAAAATTGTTTTATTCTATGTTGAGTAGGTCGCCTCATGGTGGCTGACCTAATATAAGACATTAGTACATTGATAACTAAAAAACAATTGATAACTCCAAGCCACTAGGTCCAAGGCAAGCTAGCGAAACATTTCGCAGTTGTCCAGTTGTCGAAATAACTCAAGAAAAGTATTGGAAATCACAACTGATATCATATTGAACGTTCTTGTAACCAGCAATGGTAGTCATTGACCACAAATCCAGTTGTAAGTAGCACGGGTATATTCGTAGCGATAGCAAACAATACATTGTACGGGTCAAAACTGAATTGAAAATCATTAGGATATTAAGTAAAGATCATGTTCCGTGAAGATATTTTGTAAATTTCCTACTGTAGATATATCAAAAGTTAATTTTTGATTAGTAATATGCATTTCTAAGAACTTCATTCAAACAAGTTTAAAGGCGATTTTCTCAATATTTCGATTTTTTTGAACCAGATTTTAGATTTTCAAATAGTTGTATCTCAGCTAAATGTTGTCCTATCCTAACAAACCGTACATCAATGGAATCTTATATATTTAAATCTTGACCCTCATGACTGGTTTTGTGGTCCAGGGTCACATATATCATAAAATATATGATATACTAAAGAACATTGTCTTGTGGGATAGTCTTCAACGTAAGCTGTTATAATCCTGCTGATTTTGTTGTTAGTCATCCTAATATTCTATGCAAACAAAATTTACATACTGTGCACAGTAAAAACTCAATATGCCACAGCTATATTCAGATTAGCTATTTAGTATTCTATTCCAAACATAGCCCGGATGTTTATTTACCTATTGACGTCACGTTTCTTGTTTGCAATTGCGAGAGGCAGAATGTGATCAATGGTGCTTTTCACTGATTTCCGATACTGCCTTCTAGGTGTTTTGTCGTGGGTGACTAATTAGGTGCACAGGCTAATTAATGTAGCCTGGAGTAATTAACCGTCATAAATGTTAATAACAGCAACTGACCACAATTGTAAAAACAGTTCAGTGCATTAACATTAAAAAGACGGCTGGCGTTGGGAACATTGCAGATGATTACAGAGAGCGCCAGCTGTTTAGGGTGACAGCAATGTGACGATTTGCCCGTGGTTGAGCTGACTGATGATTCAGTTTTATGTGTTCTTTTCACCACTAAATGGGACAATTATGTTGCTGATTACATAGTGGTAATGTGAGCCAGGCATGGCCCTCAATTACTGAATCAACCTTGCACAGCAGTGCCACATCCACTCCACACTGTTTGGCCCCCTTATAGCTCTTGATTACTCAGGCAGGGACAAAGCACGAGTTAGACCTCCAGAATGATTTGACCAAGTTCTGAAACCCATTTGTAGGTCAAAATATTTACATGCACAGAAAATTGTCATTAATTACTCACCCTCATGTCGTTCCAAATCTACAAGACCTTCTTCGGAACACAAATTAAGATATTTCTGATTAAATCCGAGAGCTTTCTGACCCGGCATAGTGCGTTCAAGGCCCAGAAAGGTAGTAAGGACATCGTTAAAATAGTCCATGTGACATCAGTGGTTCAACCTTGAGAATACTTTTTGTGCAACGAGAAAACAAAAATAACTTTTTTTTTTTTTGTCAGTCTCCACCCTACCCTGATAGCACACGCATACATCACAGAGACGTATATTTGACGTCTGCATTTACATCTGGAAGATGTATTTCTTAGAGTGTTTGCTCATCAGATGTCAGATGCTCATAGAGACGTTTCCTATCAGATGTCAAATAGACGTCTATTAGATGTATTTAGGATGTTTATGATTTAGAATGTATGTAAAACTGACATCTTATAGACGCCTGTCAGATGCTTGTATACAACAGATGCTTTCCAGATCAAGTGATCTTTAACTGACATCTTGCAGACGTACATGTGCTATCTGGGTAGAGTACCACGACGATTCTTACTAACTTTCTGGGAGTTGAACGTGGTAGTTTGACATCTGATTGGAAACGTCCTATAGATGTATTGCAGATGAGCAAACACCCTAAAAAATATGTCTTGCAGATGTAAATGCAGACGTCAAATAGACGTCTCCAAGATGTACGTGTGCTATCAGGGAAGATTACGTAAAGTATAGCATAACAAGTGGTGAATGCTGTTAAGATATCCCTGATAGCACACGTACATCATGGAGACGTCTATTTGACGACTGCATTTACATCTGCAAGACGTATTTTGTTTTAGAGTGTTTGCTCATCTGCAATACGTCTATTGGACGTTTCCTATCAGATGTCAAATAGACATCTATTAGATGTCTTTAAGATGTTTGTGATTTAGAATGTAGGTCAAACTGACATCTTACAGACGTCTGTTAGATGTTTGTACACAGCAGATGCTTTCCAGATCAAGAGATCTTTAACAGACATCTTGCAGATGTATGTGTGCTATCTGAGATTAGGTGCTATCTGAGATCTTGCTAAAATACACAAAGAAAATCAAAACTCAAAGCAAAATGTTTAGATTGACCATTTTTAATGTTGTTAAAAAAATGCTAAGCTATCAGGCTAATAGTTAGCTTTCGTATTAAAAACAAAGAAAGCAAAATAGTTTACAAGCTTACAAGCTAATAGTGAACATGATGCTAAGCTATCAGGCCAATCGTAATCTTGCTAAAAACACAAAATGTTTAAATAATTTTTATCAAATTCTGTAAATGCTAAGCTATCAAGCTAAAACTTACTAACTGCATGCTAATTTAAACACAGAGGCTTGAAAATGTTTAAATTGCCTATTTATAGTCTTGGTTGTATAATGTGATATGAAACATACTTGACATATTAACTGACATTTTTCAATAGTTAAGAGCAGTTAAGGGCCAGTTTTACTAAACAGGGCAAATTAGCACAAGAGCGCAATTCCAAAACAGCGCCGATGGGAGGGTAAATTTCTGCGGGTGATTTACTAACAATGCGCAAATCAAAGAACACAGACAGAACATCTCATTTACATACTGAGCAACGCAATATACCAAGCACAGCGCAAATTAGCATAGTCGCGAATAAAGAATAAAGAAATAAAGAAGCCACAGTACGTTGAAAAGAACCGGATGCCAAAAATGAAGGTTTGCTAGAAGTTTTGGTATTGGGTGACTCCTAGTTGAGGGTTCCAAGCTGTCTTTTATTTCCTGGAGCAAGTTAAAAATAACATGGCTTGGCAAGCAATATGTTTGGATATTGTATTCTTCTGGCATTAAAATTAAATTAATACATGTGGAAAAAATCCTCTCTCTTCTACCATGCGATTGCATAATTCCAGCCACTTCCATTTCAAGCGCAAAATAGTTTAAGACGTGCTTTTTCGGGTGTTAAATAATGGCGCAAGTGCCAGTAACTTGACAAGCGTATACGTTAGTAAAACACGTTGCATGATTAATTTTAATACTCTCATAAATTTTGCGTCTGAAACTCCAACAAATGCATCTTCAATAAGGTCAAGCACAAAAATAACTGCGTCCACGCCTTTTCAGCACTAATTCATCACTGCGTGTCTTTAGTTAAACCTGATAGTACTATTTTAATGCCAAAAGATGGATTGCGCTGGCGCAAGCTATTAGTAAAACTGGCCCGAAAAATGATATTTGCAGTCAGGCACTGAATAAAATTCCTGAAAGAAATTCAGTCAGCTGAAGTACTTGTCATTAAATTCTGCAGGCTGGAAACTAATAAGAATTGACTTAAAAATTGCTTCAGACCACCATCCACACTATGGTATGCTGTGAAAAATAATGAAAAACTACTTTAAAATCACAAGCAAACAGGATTACACAAGCCAGTGTTTTCATGACGACATTGGTCTGTTGATGTTTGACAATCCCTTCACACCAGGTGATTACGCATGCCAGAAGACAAGAGAGTATTGCTATTTGGTATGGATCATTAATTTCAACAAGTTCAAACGGCGGCGAAATGAGACCCATAAGTGCTTCCACATTGCTTTGAGACCAGTGACCCTGATTAAAGAGGCTTTCAAGAACTGCACAGCAACTAAACAAACAGCCTCAACTACCGACCATTTAAAATGTCCAGACATGCTACTTCTCTTCATATATTAGTTTCCAGCCAGTTTTATGTTTTGCATTGTCTCAGATCCCGTTCCATGTGCTGCTGCTTCTCAAGCTCGAAAAAACAACCCACGCCGGCTAAGAACTTTTACAACACAAGCCAGGGTAGTGTCTCTGCTTGTCTTCTTCTATCGCTGATTCTGCCCTAGTTGCTATTTGGGGCTCTTGGCTTTTCTCAGGTGTGACAAGAGTTGTTTCTGGTATGGGAAGAAAGTGTTGACACTGTCTCGCACAACCACACAAGGCATTATCCTGGACTGGCTCCAGATCGCTCTCCAATAGCTGTCCTCTCCACTTTGTAACCACAAACAAACTGCACACACGGCTGTCTCCAAGAGAGACACATTCTCCGCTCTCCAGTTTTTCTTAGTCCTGCCTGAAAGAACATGGTATCAGCTTGGCACATTGCTTTCATCATTCACAGACATGTTCTGTATTGAATTTAATCTGATGGGATGAAGTTTGGAGGATGAACTGTACTCATTACAAAAAGCTTTGGTCTCAATGCAATATGTGTGCTCGTATTCACAAATCTAGAGGTCACAAATAATCTTCAGGTCAAATGGGTTTTGAAACAGTAGCTTGTTAAGAGAATCCCTCCAAAAATGAAAAAGCTTGCCCTTCAATATGTGTAGACGGATTACCCGTGTCTCAATTTCAGAGTCCTGATAATTGAATATGTTCTGGTTTGTCCTCGAGAGCCCTTCCCTTCTGCTACTCCAATGTAATGCTTCTTTTATCTTGACTGACAGATCTTTCACATGACCTATGACCTGGCCAGTGCGGTGATGCGCATCATCAATCTGATTGGCATGATGTTGCTTCTGTGCCACTGGGATGGCTGTCTGCAGTTCTTGGTGCCCATGTTGCAGGACTTCCCTTCGGACTGTTGGGTGTCCCTTAACAAGATGGTGGTAAGTCTTCCAGTTTACCTTGGTTTCTGTCACTCCAAGTGTTCCTGAACTCTCGCAAATAGCAAGTTCTCAATAAGTTGTGTAGCCCAAAGTTCAGGTGTCATTTTCCACAGTTACACACAAATAGGCCATTTGCTGAGTTCAGGAACTGAACCTTGGACTCAGCACCTGGCTCTCTAGAAGGTCACTTTGAATCATGCTTGAACAATTCCACACAATAAGCAAATAACAAAGCCAAAACTTCCAATGATGTCATCAGTGTTTGACAGTGTTAATCACATGAGCACATTGGGGAGCCGACTCCATCACCTGCTCTTCTCACTTTCCCAAGTCTGCCAGGCACTTTGAGTCACCCCTCCCTCACTTCTCACCATCATCCATCTGTTCTAGAAGTTCTCCCTGCTGTTTAGTCTAGTCTGAAGACAAGACACTGTTTGGACATTTGCTACACTGATGTATACAGTAAGTGATCGTGAACTCTTGCTCGGTAAAGTGTGTGCAGAGTCAGGCAACTTCAAATGCGAGTACTTGGGTTATCTGGGGATTCACGTGTGGGCAGAAGGCCACTCCGACAACCAAAGGCTGGCTTCTTTCATGAGTTTGCCTGCCCATCCAGTCCTGACGGTTAATGTTAAATGAACTTGGCTTGCAGTCCTCGACTGAGGCTTGAAACCGAGGCTTGGCTTGAGCTCAGAGTTCAGCCCCATATTGTGGTACTACATAGAGGGAGAATAACAGAAATAGAGGAGGAGATGGGAAGAATTGTCGCTGGGATGGTACTGCTTAAAGGCTTGTAAAGATGATTGACAGGACTGAATGATTAGGCTCCTCCCGAACCTACATTTGGAACTTGCAGTCAGTCAGTTTGGCATGAAAAATGTGACATTTTATCAAACTGAATGTACCACTGTAAAAAAAAAGATTAACTCCTGAGACTGAACTCTGATAACTAAGTGCTGATTATTTAGGATTTCCCTGCCTGTTTGTCCTTTACAGTTGAGGTCAGAAAGTTTACATACACCTTGCAGAATCTGCAAAATGTTAATTTTGCCAAAAAAAAAAAGAGAGATCATACAAAATGCATGTTATTTTTTATTTAGTACCAACCTGAATAAGATATTTCACATGAAAGATGTTTACATATAGCCCACAAGAGAAAATGATAGTTGAATTTATAAAAATAACCTGAATGATTCACAGCTGTTTTTTTTGTTTAGTGATAGTTGTTCATGAGTCCCTTGTTTGTCCTGAACAGTTAAACTGCCCGGTGTTCTTCAGAAAAAAATTTTCAGGTCCCAAATTTTTTTTGTTTTTTCAGCATTTTTGTGTATTTGAACTCTTTCCAGCAATGTATGATTTTGATATCCAACTTTTCACACTGAGGACAACTGAGGGACTCATATGCAACTATTACAGAAGGTTCAAAACGCTCACTGATGCTCCAGAAGGAAAAACTATGCATTAAGAGCTGGGGGTGAAAACTTTTGAACAGAATAAAGATGTGTACATTTTTCTTATTTTGCCTAAATATCATATTTTTTTCATTTAGTACTGCCTTTCAGAAGCTACAGAAGATACTTACATGTTTTCCAGAAGACAAAATAAGTTTAATTTACCCTGATCTCCAATTTCCAAAAGTTTTCAAACCCCAGCTCTAAATGCATTGTGTTTCCTACTGAAGCATCAGTGAGCGTTTGAACCTTCTCTAATAGTTGCATATGAGTTCCTCAGTGTAAAAAGATGGATCTCAAAATCATTTTGCAAGTATCTGCAAAAGTACTCATTTTTGGAAAGGGTTCAAATACACGAAAATGCTGAAAAACCAAATAATTTGTGGTACCTAAAGGATTTTTATGAAGAACAGTGGACAGTTTAACTGTTCAGGATGAACAAGGGACTCATGAACAACTTTCACTAAACAAACAAACAAACAAAAAAGCTGTGGTTCATTCAGGTAACAACAGTATTAGAATCAAGTGTATGTAAACTTTTGAACATTGTCATTTTTATAAATTCAGCAAATATCTTATTCAGGTCAGTACCAAATAAAAAATAGCATGCATTTTGTGTGATTTTTTTTTTTTTTGCAGATTCTGCTTGGTGTATGCAAACGTCTGACCTCAATTGTATATATTTATATACACTATATGCTGTCACTTGTAAGAGATCATGTGACATGGGAACAGGTTTCTCATTGGCTTTTGTTACAACAATACTTTTTGAGTGCAGTCATTCTAGTCACTGCCAATGCTTAGCAATCAAGGTCAGCAGCTTTCGAAAGGCAGATTGCTTGAAATGAAAGACGCAGCGTTAAACGATCTGTCTCATTATTTCAAGTGTCCGCCTGGTCTCTCAACAGGCCCTTCTTTGTGCGGTAATGAAGCCTGTGAGTCACATTTGCTGAGGTGTTGTTAAGCTTCAGCAGAGGTGCTATAAAACACTAGACAATTTACAAACCTTCCTTCATTTGTTAGAACACAATAAATCTTAAGTAGGCATTATCATTCAGGATACTGAAAGAAGACTGATGACGTTCCAGTCCAAAACAATACTATTTGCCTCCTTCCTGTTTGCAGATATCCAGGGTAAGACTCTAAATAAACTTAGTGGCTGGAAAATGATCTGAGATCATTAATGTAAACCTAGACTCATCAATATCACACAGCAAATTAAAATTCCATTTTGACTTAACATAAATGCATTACAGATGGTTCAGCTACAATTCACCTGCCGCTGTTTCCCGCCTCTGATAGATCAATGCACTGAAACACACCCTTTGATCCCTTTTGATCCAGCTGTGCCCTGTGATCCATGACCTAGCGTCGTCAAATCCGTCCGTGCACAGTTTGAATCCCAAATAAAGCACATGTGATTCACAGGTACATGCTCACGTGTCTTGCTCATGAGCTCTGAAAGCTTGAAGAGCCATTCTGAGTTCAGATAAGCATCCTCCAGATGTGCACAGGGATATGCATATAAACTCAACATGGCCTATCTTCATTTATATATTCACAGTGAAGAACTCTTACCAAAATCCTTGTTCAGTTCATTGGTGACCATCTTGGTAATGTCCTGTGAAGTTCTTACAATAGCCATATTTAGCATTGTGTAGTAGCACTACAACCATATGAATCTTCGCTCTTACAAATAAAAATATGAAACAAGCAATGTCAAAAGAAAACCTTTTCAAGGTCAAGCTTTCCTCAACGTAATAATACTCAACACCTATCCTATGTTCATACTTCTCAAAGAAATAAAGCCCCACTCTAATGACAGTCTACTGTGCTAGTCAAGCTTGGCTAAATCAACTTTGTCATCTCAGTGCCAGTGGGGGTGAGTAACACTAGGTTAAATGTGCGCTAAGGGCCCTAGTTAGGCAAATATAACCGAAACACAATTGCTCAACCAGATATACTCTAATGTGTTAATCTCTCATTTAGCTAATTCCAAATCATGCTAGCAGCGCTACAATGCATGTCTGCTAAAACGGATTATGCAGTGTTAAACATTTCCTCTATTTTCCACCCATAAATGCAGGGAAAAGGAAATAATTTTTGAATGCCTGTTTATCCACAGAACGTAGAGCATGTGTTGGGGTGCTGAATGGCGAATGTTTTAAGGCTATGCGATAGCTTTCATTGCATTCATTTGCATACTCCTCTCTGAGAACTTGGCACTGCCAAGTGACTCTTTGTGTTTACAGCTTATTGGTGTTCATGTAGCAATAAAAAAACCAGAGAAATCACTTGTGTCGTGTAGTGGAAGGTGCGACTCTGATCCATTTAAGAATATATGTGACCCTAGACCACAAAACCACTCATAAGTAGCCCAAGTATATTTGTAGCAATCTTCCATGAAGATATTTTGTCAATTTCCTATCGTAAACGTTTCAAAACTTAATTTTTGATTAGTAATATGCATTTTCTCAATATTTTGATTTTTTTGCGCCCTCAGATAGTTGTATCTCGGCCAGATATTGTCTTATCCTAACAAACCATACATCAATGCAAAGTTTATTTATTCAGCTTTCAGATGATGTATACATCTTAGTTTCCAAAAATGGAGCCTTAAGAGCCTTTTGTGGTACAGTGTCACATAAAATGTAGAATTTAAGTAGTTTGTGTTAATTCGATGTTTAATTGTTTATCTGCATGCTTACGGAGATGTTCCAGTTAACCCAAATGAAAATGGTTGTTTAGGGCATTCCTGGAAGCCTTGGAAAGGAGACATGTAAAGAAGATAGAAAGCAGACATGAACTATGCAAACAAATCTCTCTGACACACTGCCCACACTGCATGCTTTCTACACTGCCAAGCCTTGCAGTTACTCAAATAAAGGGTTAGACTCCAAACGATGTCTTCTCTGCCTTGTTTGCATCTGCACTTCACAGGATTGTTGGGATTGCAGCAGCACTTTTTTGTGCCTCATAACTGTGTAGTTGTATCTGTGAACACATTTATATTCCTTATTTCTTCATGACACTTGCACTCCATGTGCACTGTACCCTGTCTTTGAGCCCAACCTGCCAGTTGGTGATAGGAGCCAGGTCTTGACAGGGGCTTCTTCCATCCCAACCCTAGTAAACCACCTCTCGACTCATCTCCACAAAGTAATTTCACTGATTACCCATCACCCTCCATTTTTACCTCCAACTCTTCCCCCCGCTTCGTCATTCAAAGTCACCCGTGGCCTCCTTGACTTTGAGCCAGGATTTTCATAGCCTTGTCTCGAAGTGAATGCAAATTAGGTTAACCACATTTCACAGGGCCCCCATCAGGTCAATCCTTAAAAATCACTCGCTTATGAAGAGAGACGAGGCACCTTAGCGTAGCAGCTGAGGTCTTATGCAGATACTTGCAAAGACATTACAACAAGAGCCAGGCTGAACAATAAACAGTGCGGTCCCATTAACTGCCAGAGTGATGGAATAATGAATCGATCGCAGATCCAAGGTACACGTAGCTATCCAAAGTACTTGGCAAGATGCCTTTGATAGGGGTTTGTAGAGGTATACCCCTCCTGACCCAAGATTTTGACTTGAGGATTAGACTCTAGAGGAGGTCGTCCATCTAGTGCTGATGAAGTAATCTCTCTTTCTCTTTCTGTTTATCACTTTTTCACATCCCAATTTGCAGAACGACTCCTGGAGCGAGCTGTACTCCTTCGCCCTGTTCAAGGCCATGAGCCATATGCTGTGTATTGGGTACGGACGCCAGGCTCCTGAGAGCATGTCTGATATCTGGCTGACCATGCTGAGTATGATTGTGGGAGCCACCTGCTACGCCATGTTCATTGGCCACGCCACCGCCCTCATACAGTCGCTGGACTCTTCCCGGCGCCAGTACCAGGAGAAGGTGGGTACTACGCTCTAAACACACACACACACTCACTGAAACACCTGCAGATGACCTTCTTATGTGTCACCGTTTGTTTGATCTTGCCAGATCAAAGTCGGTACCTATCGTCTGTTTGAGAGGATGAAACTGCTCAGGCCAGCTATCCCTACGGCTGAGGATTCTGGGTATTCTCCGCAATCTGGTCTCCCTCTCATCTGATCAGTTGTCAGTCCCTCCCACTGCTGTAATTCGGTTTTCTTTGATTCCTAATCACGGCATCTGGTGCTTGTTTACACCTGCAACTCTAGCCTGCAACCCGTGTCTTGTCATCAAAAGCAATTTAGTCACAAACTTCTTAACTCTGCACTTTTTTCCATTGAGCAGATGCTTTCTGAAACCTCCTTTTTCCTGAAAATAGATAATCATTTTGTTACGCCCATGTGCTTTAAAGGAAAAGAATGCTTGGGAGACTGTATTTCAAAGAAATTTGAAACCCACCTGAGTAAAAAAAAAAAAAAAAAAGCTGTGCATGTTCTTATATTACATATCTGACAGTGGCATAAACAAGTCAGATAAAAGGGTGTAGATTTCTTCTACAGGAAAGGAGGTACAGCAGTTATATCAGGGTTCCTCAAATCTGATCCTGGAGGGATAATGCCCTGCAGAGTTTAGCTCGGGGGTGCCCAAACTCAGTCCTGGAGAGCTGGTGTCCTGCAGAGTTTAGCTCCAACTCCAATTAGACACACCGGAACCAGCTAATCAAGCTTTCAACAAGCATGCTAGAAAGTTCCATTCCATTCTAAACTGCTGGACATCGGATTGAGTTTGGGCACCCTGGGTCAAACTCACTTAGCAATAACTTTCTAGGGATCCTGAAGGGCTTAATGAGCTTGTTCGGGTGTGTTTGATTAGGGCTGGAGCTAAACTCTTGACCCTCCAGGGCAAGATCTGAGGAACATTGAGTTAGACAGAACTGATAGTTTCAAATAGATCAGAGGCCTTTTAACCATGCTCCTGGAAAACCCACCCAATGTAAAGTTTACTTCCAACATTGCCTGTGATTTTCAAGCAGTCCTAAAGAGCTGGATTAACTGGTTGGGAGTTGGGTCAAAACTCTGCAGAACAGGGATGCCCAAACTCAGTCCTGGAGAGCAGGTGTCCTGCTGAGTTTAGATCCAACTTGCCTCAACACACCTGCCAGGAAGTTTTTAGTATGCCTAGTAAGAGCTTGATTACTCAGTTCACCTGTTTCAAATTGGGGTTGGAGCTCACCAATCCTGCACGATTTCATCAGGGCCTCCCCACAAAGTTTCACCCCCTCACCCACTCTATTCTACACGATGGTCTTCATGTTATCACCACATAAATCCCCCAAATTCCCTTACCTCACACCCCATTCAACCAAAACTAATATACCTCCCCACCATCATTTCATTCCTACTATAAAACACACTCAACTTAAACAACACAACACCCAACCCCCAACAATCCCACCCAAATCCTTCCATCATACAATATTCTCCAACCCCCCTTTCCAAACTTATTCTCCAACCCCCACACACTCCCCCACCTTCTTCCCTCCAAACCACAACCAAACACCCACTCCCCCTCTCATCAATCCTACCTCAACCCCTCTCCCCCACCTCCCTCCTTTTCTACTCATATACCACCCTCACCCCCCCCCCTCCCAACACATCCATCTCACCCTTTCCCACTTCTTCATAAAAATCCCACCATCACACCCCACCCCCCCACCATCATAACCATTCCACCCCCCAAATTCCCACACCATCCCCCACTCATAAAATCTACACAAATCTCATCCTTTTCACTCTATCCATCACATCATTATTACCAATTTATAAATCCACCCACACAAACCCAACTCCTCCTCTATTCCCCCCCACACTAAACCCCTCCTATAATTCACCCTCAAAAACTCACTAATCTCCACCCAACCAAACCCTTCCCCCCCCCCCCAAACACCCTCCAAATCCCCCATTATCCCCCCCACCCCCATACCCATATCACTACCCCCCCCATCCCATATAACACCCCCCTCACCCAACCCCCCCATACCCCCTCACATATTCCCCCCAATTCAATCCCTACACCCTCCCTCATCCTTTCCCAACTCCTAGCCAACACTATCACCCCTGCAACCCAATAACCCCAATCCAAACCCCTCCCCTTAACTACCCATCCCACACAATCCTCCACCCCATTCTATCCCCCCCCCCCCTACACCTCACCTAAACATAACCCCACACTCCCAACCATCCCCCCCCTTTTCCAATATTAATACTACCCTTCCATCATCTCATACCATCACTATCTATACACCCCATCCCCAACCCCCTCCTCTTACCAAATCCAACTACACCAGTACATAATATACTCCACACAGTAACCCCTTTATCAACATACCCACCCCACATTACCTCTACCACTCTACCCCCAACATACTATCCCCACATCACTAATGAATCCATTATACCTAACCATAATATCAATCACAATACTATCCTCTATTCACCCTACCCCCTACCCCTTATGTATACTATGTGTACGTGCACATAATGTGGTTACATTTGTTTGTCCTACATGTTATCAATCTCGGACCCCCCGACTCCGTAATTAGACAACCCTATAGTAACAGTAAACTACCCCCTAAACCCAAACCAACATCCCAGTTACACTCCTATTGTTCATCACCAATTTTAGCTCATCAGTAATACTGCTGATGTCCCCCCCTCACTCGGCTCCTCTCGTCTCACGCCCACCTCCCCCCTCCCCCGACTTACCGAGTTCACCAAGGACACATTTCTTTCATCCCCCTCCTTGGTGACTACGATGACCTTGATGCTTTGGCAGATGGTCATGGGAAATATATCATCCCTTTATGTCACTGACAGAAGGTACACTGCCTGTAAAGATAAAGAAAAAAAAACTGTGGACTGCCTGAAAATGTGATAGGATTTCATGCAGTTAGCACATGCGCTAACATACAGTTCAAAATTAATAGCTTGTTTCCACGTGCTTACTGGAGCTGTGCAATTTGCAAGCTAGCTTGGGTTAGAAGCAATTCTGTATATTTACTGTATATGCTGTATATTTTCTGCTTGCACATTGCAAGAAACAGTAAGTGAGCTATGGAAGTACAAAATATTTTTTTTTCTTCCAGTTAAACTGTCCCTGAAAGGATTTTGATACCTGTTAATTCAGCCATATTGGAAGGTCAAAGTTGATTACGTCTACTATATTACGTCAACATTGCATCACTTCTTTAATGACTTCTGTTAGAAAGCTTACACAGGTTAATCTGATCACCTACCTGTCCAGGGGTTTTAGTTTAGGTCACCAGAGGTGTAGCTGTACTGGCGCTGAGCTAATGCTAACTCTGTTTAGTTACAGCCACATAGCTTTCAACTTTTCTGCCTACTTTTATATTCTTGTTTCCTGCATTTATTCTTCAGTGCAGACCATAGACCAGGGATAGGCAATGTTGGTCCCGGAGTGCCACTGAAGTGACGTGGGGCCAAGTATGGTGATCCATACTCGGAATTTGTGCTCTGCATTTAACCCATCCAAGTGTACACACACAGTAGTGAACACTGGAGCAGTGGGTAGCCATATCGCTGCGGCGCCCGGGGAGCAGTTTGGTGGGTCTCACCTCAATCGTGATATGTAAGGTGACAATTGACAACTTTGACAGTTCCTGCCAGATTGAGACTCAAACCCGCAACCTTTGAATTACAAGTCCAACTCTCTAACCATTAGGCCACGACAGCCTCAATTCTGCACAGTAGTAGTCTTGAGATGGAGGCGCGGTATCAAAGTCCCGCCCAAACTCCCACAGACCCAATCGCAAGATCACAATCACGTTGGCACCGATAGCCTCGTAGCATACAGACGCATAGGGCCATTGCCCTACGGGTGTCCCGAGTTCGAATCTCTCTCTCTTTTTCTCCCCCCTCTCAGGGGATCGACCCCTGCCATAGACTGTAAAAAAAAGATTGATTTCGTCATGTGGAGCCAAAGTCTGCGCAGTAGTGATTCATTTAGTGATTAGTGAAGTGATGTGTGGCCAACTTAAATTTGTGCTCTGCATTGCTTCGGTGCCTTACTCAAGGGTCTCACCTCAGTCGAGTGCTGGTTACTCACTCCCCCCACTGACAATTCCTGCCAGACCTGAGACTCGAACCCGCAACCTTCAGGTTACAAGTCTGACTCTCTAACCATTAGGCCACGACTGCCCCGGTATCAAAGTCCAGCCCAAACTCACACAGACCCAGTTACAAGATCACAGATAACCTTGTGGAAAGCGATGCACAGCGCCATTGCCCTACAGGCGTCCCGAGTTAAAATCCCAGCTCGAGTACCTTTCCCAATCACGCCCCCTCTTTCTCTCTCCCTCTTCACTCCCTGTCTCTTCTACACTGTCCTGTCATTGTAAGTCAAAAAAAGGGTCACACACCATTTTTAAAGCAACTTAAAGAAAACTTATTAGAAAATCAAAGATTGAACATACATCAGCATGATAAGAACTACCTAAAACAATGGAAACCATCTTTGGAAAAAAAAAGAAAAAAAAAGATATATATATATATTTAGTTTGTCTCATGTCCTATTAGAATATATGAAGAAGGCGGGGTTTATGACCTATACTGGGACCAGCCACCTGGGGGCAATTGAAACGTTTTGGCTTCACTTTTCAGTATATGTGTGGGACACTTGATCCAGATTGATATCTTAAGGAAGCTGAGTCACAGAAAGTCCAAGAGGGAAGAAAAGAAGCCTGAGTATCTGAGTATAAACACACGACCTGGTGCAATCAAAACTTTTCTTTTTTCAGTTCTAATATACAGACCTTGTCTGTACATATTAGGAGACTCAAACAGTGATTGCAACCAAGTAATTGTCTTCACATTTCAGCTTAACACCTTGTCTTACTTCAAGGCTGATTGAATGAACCAAAGAGAGGAGAAAATAGACTTTCTTGATCGAAAGGGACAAAGCGTAAATTACAGAGTTTGTCGAGCTTGACGAGACAAGCGGGCACTGTTATTTGGAGGTTGCTAAATGTTGGTGTGCAAGTAAACACAGGCGTTTGTGATACTTTCTCATGATATTGAGTGTTTAATCATGGTTTTGTCAATGTTAGACCAATTCTGGAGGAAATTACTACCGATTTATACAACTATTGGATTGTAAACCCTCAGAATATAAATTAATTCATGTTTTCAGTGCCAACAAGCCTCCTTTGTATGTAAATTAGGCTCATTACAGAATTGTCTTATTTCCAGTTATTTGCCTGTTGCAATTAGCATTATGATATTGCTACATGCAGAAAGGAATGCATAGTGAAAAGTGAAAATGGGATGCTGGGACCCCCCTGGTTGTGTCTTTTGGTTGTGTGCGACTGTATAAATCCCTTATCCAATCGCAATTAATTAAGATTGAATTAGATTAGGATTTGGGCTGGATTACCGAAACAAAGGGTTTTCATGAAATGGATTCATGATAGGGATTTCCACTCTGAGCTAATTAAAGTCAGTCACTGCACTTCCCATGATTCCTCACCCACTGCCAAAGGGATGATGAGTAACAGTGTGCATGTTAACGCACACGCCACGTCTGTTGTATATAGCGTCTATCTGCATCTGACAGGAACTGTAAGTATATTAGTGATGCCAACCATCTTATTTTGTGACTATCAATGCTATCTACAGAATATGCTGATTGTTATTTAATCATCATTCAAGAATGAAAGAACAGAGTGTTTTTGTGCAATATCTTGTCAAATCTGTTCAAGAATGTAGCCCCAATGTCAGGACAACTGCATGGAGATCTATTGCTACTATGTCTTCTGTTCTTCTCAACCTCTTTTTATTGGTCTGGCAAAGGTACAACCACTTAAGAACCAGGTTTATTGCAAACATTTTGGGATGTGTCTGAATTGCCTTGGTTTCTGGGTTCTTTGATTTAAAAATGGAGAAGACAAAAGTATGTGTACATACAGATAATTGTTTTTTGCATATTGTGAAGAAATTGTTTTTTTGCTAATGCACGCAGGAAGTTCAGTACTTTTTAAAGTATAGTTCACTCACAAATGCATATTGTTATCATTTACTCACCCTCAGGTTGTTCCAAATCTGTAAGACGTTCTTTCTTCTGTGGAACACAAAAGAAGATATTTTCAAGAACTGTTATTGTCCATACAATGAAAGTCAATGGGGTCCGAAAAACACTTAAAGCGTCGCAAGCTATGAATATGAGCAATAATAACTGATTCTTTTTTTAGCAAACGCCAATAATTAGTGAAAATACTTCTGCACAATGGCCTGTAAAACAGACAGCACCTGTCACTAACAAGTGCAACAGACTGCACCCTGTTAGTAGCTCGAGGATCGACCCAAGGCTTGTCAAGTTGAGCATATGTCACTGCGCACATTCCGACAGTCATTATCCACATGCCTTTTCCGACCAACACCATTCATCCAGCTGGGAGGTCACTAAGGAGCATCACCCTTCCCCCACGTCATTATCCTGGTGTGCACATGACCCACTATAGTCGAGTTATGTTGGAATATGAGGTCTGAGAGGCCACAGAAGACTGTCTCACCTTTAACACTGCATAGAAATAAGGTTCAAATTTAGCACACCCCTATACTGTAAATAGCCTCCCTCCTTGGTAATAAGTGTTTGATGGAATGTGAGATCTTGACTGCTTCAGTGACAAGATATCAAAATAACCTTAGCTTCACTTCACAACACTTAAAATCTATATCTATCTATCTAACTATCTATCTATCTATCTCATATCTATCGCATATCTATCTATCTATCGCATATCTATCCACCTATCTATCTATCTATCGCATATCTATCTCGTATCTATCTATCTATCGCATATCTATCTATCTATGGCATATCTAACTATCTATCGCATATCTATCTATCTATCTATCTATCTATCTATCTATCTATCTATCTATCTCATATCTATCGCATATCTATCTATCTATCAATCAATCAATCAATCAATCAATCAATCAATCTATCTATCTATCTATCTATCTATCTATCTATCTATCTGTTGCATATCCATCCATCTATCTATCTATCTATCTATCGCATATCTATCTATCTATCGCATATCTATCTATCTATGGCATATCTATCTATCGCATATATATCTATCTATCAATCAATCAATCAATCAATCAATCTATCTATCTATCTATCTATCTATCTATCTATCTATCTATCTATCTATCGCATATCCATCCATCCATCCATCTATCTATCCATCTATCTATCTATCCATCTATCCATCTATCTCTCATATCCATCCATCACGTCCATCCATCACATATCCATCCATCTATCTATCCATCTATCTCATATCTATCTATCTATCTATCTATCTATCTATCTATCTATCTATCCATCTCATATCCATCCATCACGTCCATTCATCACATATCCATCCATCTATCTATCTATCTATCCATCTCATATCCATCCATCACATGTCCATCCATCTATCTATCTATCTATCTATCTATCTATCTATCTATCTATCTATCTATCTATCACACATCCATCCATCCATTCATCACATCCATCACATCCATCCACCCATCCCATATCCTTAGAGAATAAGCGTATTTTTAAAATGAACCTCTTCCTTTTGGCAGCACATATTTTTATCTAATTTAAATAATGAGTTATGATTATGAAGAAAAAAAAAATGAAAAAATGTAATCATATGGATAATGTTTTAAATATTAATCTATGATCATCTATTAGTTTCTGAGTACAAATGTTATTAATAAAAAAAAAACGAATGGCAGTTCTACAGTAAGTCTATGATATGCTCCTGAAACATCTCATAAATGTATAATTTGTTTTATCCAATGTAATATCTATACAACATACATAGCCAAAACCATTTAATGCAATGAATGTAGTGCATATTCCTGTAACATAAACCAGAAAGCCATCACAACACAGACAATGATGCAGAGAGACAATTAACTGCATAGGCTGTGCTATGAATAGAACTTATCATCCGTTTCATCATACTCTTCCTGCTTTGAGAACATCATATTATCATATGCTCTTTAGTCTATGAAATCCACCGTAAATAACTTTTCTTGATGTTTCTAAAAATAGCAGGAACATCCATACAGAAAAACAACCCTGGATGTTTAATTATTTACTTGAATCAGTATACAGTGATATGCTGTCAGTATCCCTGTCAGTATATCACATCTCCACAAAAGAGGCCACATGGGCAATCCAAATGTTGGTGGTTGGAAATTTTGGGTCATAAGTGTGTCCTGAACTAACATAACTTATCCCGTGTCCTTTTTTTCTTCACAGTACAAGCAAGTTGAGCAGTACATGTCTTTCCACAAACTTCCGGCCGACTTCCGGCAGAAGATCCACGATTACTATGAGCACAGATACCAGGGCAAGATGTTCGACGAGGAAAGCATTTTAGAAGAACTGAACGAGCCACTACGAGAGGTAAAATTTAGCAACAGAAAACGATACACAGTTTATAACTTGCCTTCAAACTAACAGTAAACTCACTTCTGGATTTCCAGGAAATAGTCAACTTCAACTGCCGGAAGCTGGTGGCGTCCATGCCGCTCTTCGCCAACGCAGATCCCAACTTTGTGACAGCAATGTTAACAAAACTCCGCTTTGAGGTCTTCCAACCAGGAGATTACATCATTCGTGAAGGAACCATCGGCAAAAAGATGTACTTCATTCAGCATGGTGTAGTCAGCGTCCTGACCAAAGGGAGTATCGGCATGAAGCTCTCTGACGGCTCCTACTTTGGGGGTAAGAAACACACATACAGAAACATACGACTTTATAACTACAGTGTCACTATTTACAGCCAAATGGATAAACTGTGAAAAGGTAAACTGTTGTGTTTTGACATCCTGTTATCGCATATTAAAATTTCAAAATAAAAGTCACCGGAAATCATAAAATCACTAAATTAAATCACTCATTATATTCAATCATATTGCAATAAAGTTATGAATTACTTACAGCCAAATGTTTGTAGGCTAAACTGCAGTTAGTATATATTTAAAAGCAATTTCAATACTTAATAATACTTAAAAATAGAAATTTAAAAGCTTAAAATCATATCATTGCTCCATCTGAAACCCTAACAGCTCCCTTGCACTGGAATACAGTGATAAATACCGCTGACATTTGAACATGACTCCTTAGTTTCTCCCTCCAGCGAGCTTTGTCCCATTTAAGATGCCGCCCCCTTCGAGGGGCTTGCGTTGGTGATCCAGAAAAAAGACAGTGCTTTTTTTCAGAGTCTTTGGGGCACGGTCTGGGAGGGGCAATGAGGAGAGTTCACTGAGGCTGCGAATGTACCAGGAGCCAGGGGCACTGAAGGAGGGCCAAAGATAAAGAACAAATGTGGCCAATTAATAACACCTAATTAGTGGAGCAGAACAGCAATGGCAGAGCAATTTATAATGACGAATACAGAGATTCCCTCGCCAAAAACAATTACACTCTACCTTTTACAATGCATGAATGAGAGGGGGTTATTCTATACTGACCATGGCATCTTTGCTTTTTAACATGCTTCAGTAAATAAAAGACCCACATTCTGTTCATTCATAGTATTTAAATGCAATGCCTTTTTTTTCATGTTAAGGTCTTAAAGGGACAGTTCACCCAAAAATATATATAATAATCAGGGACGTTTCCTCCGAGGAGGCAAGGGAGGCAGTGTCTCCTAAAAAATTGGATGAGAAAAATATTCATAATACAAAAATTAAAAAATGCAAATATTACAAAATATGACATAAAGTGTATAAATCACTTGATTTTCTAAAGTAAAACTGTCCAACAGCGACACCAGCAGGTAAATTTACAGCGGGAGACCACGCCTCTTTTGCCTCCCCTGAGCCTATTGACTTTTAACAGACCCCCTAAAACGTGCGGTGGGTTTGGTGGGGGGTAATTGAGAATGAATGGTGGAAAGTTAGCCAATCGCGATATGATTGGATATGACTGGTTATGATCCCGCCTCTTGTGTTGGTGCGTGTTCCGCATTCGTAAATCAGTCTGAATGAACAATATAATGCCGTTAATGGAAAGACTAATAAAAAAGTAAGTGAACAGCTTACACACTTGTATTTCGCCACTTTGTCAAGCCAAAATTAAACTTCAAATGGCTTGAAAACATTATCTGTGGGGTAAAAGTTTAATTGCATAAAAAAAGAATACATTTTTTCAATATAATACACTTTTTGGGGGCCTTAAGGTCCTTGCACACTGAGTATGCGTATGTGTTTTTTTTTTTTGTATTCGTCAAAATTCATCATGCACAGAACATCACAGCGGCTCAGAATTGTCAAAACAACTCTCAAAATGCTATGGATGCGGAAAACGCAGAAAATTTTACTTGATCCGAAAATTTCTGAGGCAGTGTGTAAATGTGATTGACACAACGTGAGGTAACTTTTCATTTTTTTACGTGTGACTGTGCAAGGATCTTCAGTTGAATTGTGCTAAATAACACCCATTAATCATAAAAAAACAACTGTAAAACAAATCTCTCATGACTTATTACTTTAGGTTACCGTGAAAATAGCATGGCCATTTGATTCGGTTAATAGCATAAGCCATTGTAGATGCTACATACTGTATTCAATTAAAGTGATCACATGGCTTTTAAAACAGCATTTAGCTACATTCACTAAAGTGGAACATGGATACATTAAGCACATGCAGTGGACATGCTTCTTAACAGCTTATAGAAATGAGAAATCAACATTAATCTCCTTGGCTGAGCTTTAAATATCATAAATGATACACTGACTAGAGCAGTGGTTCTCAACTCCGGTCCTCATGGCCCACTGCTCTGTACGTTTTGCATGTTTCTGAATCTGACACACTCAGTTCAGTTCATGGATCTTTCTCCTAATAAGCTGATGATCTGAATCAGGTGTGTTTAATGGGGGAGACATACAAAATGTGCAGTGGGCCTTGAGTACTGGAGTTCCAAAATCCACTTTTTAAGTTGATTCATTTCCAAAATAAAAATTTCCTGATAATTTACTCACCCCCATGTCATCCAAGATGTTCATGCCTTTCTTTATTCAGTAGAAAAGAAATTAAGGTTTTAACGATTTTTCTCCATATAGTGGACTTCAATGGGGACCAGCAGGATGAAGGTCCAAATTGCAGTTTCAATGCAGCCTCAAAGGGCCTTAAAAAGGATAAGGGTCTTATCTAGCGAAACGATCGGTTATTTTCTAAAAATAAATACAAATTTATATACCTTTAACCACAAATGCTTATCTTGCATTAGCTGTGCGATGCATGTCCATGTCTTTACACATTACGTAATCATGTTGGAAAGGTCATGCACGGTTAGTTCTTCGTCTGTGTTCAAAAAGGTATGGTAGAGCGAAAAAGTCCATCTCATTTTCTCTTCCAACTTCAAAATCATCCAAAATCGTGACTTTCTTTGCACTTTCACTTTGTAAACACTGGTACTTCTGCCTACGTCACGTGTGACCTTTCCAACATGATTACGTAATGCTCGAAGTCGAGCTAGTGCAAGACAAGCATTTGTGGTTAAAAAGTATATTTCTGTTTTTTTTGGAAAATGCCCAATTGTTTCACTTGATAAGTCCCTTGTTCCTTGGCTGGGATCGTGTAGAGTCCTTTGAAGCTGCATTAAAACTGAAATTTGGGCCTTCAACCCGATACTTTAGCTCTCATTGAAGTCCACTATATGGAGAAAAATCCAATTTGGTCGCACGTGCGACCTAACTTCTCAATGGTGCGACTAAAAAAAAATCTGAGGTCGCACCGGTGCCACCAGCAGTTCGAGGGCAAAAAAAAAAAAAAAAGTCTCCGCGACTGTGGTTCAACAGACACACAGGCCCATATCGTGGTCTAAACCAATCAGAGATAGTGAAGTCAATTTTGCCTTTTCAAATCATCACGACTTGCCTAAAATAAAATCTTCAAGCATATCACAATGTTATTTTAAACGTTTAACTTAGATAAATGCATGCTATTATACGCACACAATCATTTGTTGAGCAGAAGCTAAATGCGCTTTGCAGGACATGGAGGCGCCAGCGCAATCACTTGCAAAAAAATTAAAATACGCCATAATCTTTGCTCATAAAGGTAAGCGTAATATATCATCCGGAACTGTAAAGGGTCTAATTTTATTTGCGTGCACTCACAACATCAACAAAATGTTGTGCTTTTATAAAAAAAATAAAGAAAACAAACAAGATGCTTTCTGGTCTCGGTGTTGAACAGAAGCGCTGCACAAAAATGAAACGAAACTCAGCGAATACTTGCCTTACAGTCAGGATAAATATATCTATAGAAAGCTTTAAATTATTACTTTACTGCATTAAAACAAAAAAATTCAAATCGAAAACAAAAACTGTTTCATTATATAATCCGTAGAGATGCATTTCTCTCTAAAGGCGCGTCTAATAAGCAAATGGCGAGTAAGGATTGTCATCTTTGCGACACTGGCTCAGAAAGCACTAGTTACTATAATTCATTCAAGTATGTCCTTATTCATTCAAGTATCTCCGACAAATTCATGGTAATTACTTTCCCCGGAGCTTTGCAAGCTTTAACCTATTTTGTGCGTTTGAACGCGGAATTCTTCCAGAAGCTGCGAAGGCACTTGCGCACACTGCTGCTGCCGGCGGGGACACTAAACACGGCCACGGCAGAAAAATTGTTGCAGAAACACTATATTTTATGCTTGTTATAGATTGTGTGACGTCACGTGCAGTACTGCCGGTGGCGCGGTTGTCATTGCGACCGTCACAGTCCTATCATTTACAAGTCAATATTACCTATATGGACAGCGATTTAAAAAAAAAAAAAAAAAAAGTGAACCTGTAAAGCTGCGGTGTTAAATGCGATGCGGCCAAAAATTTGGGTGCACCTAACTTTTGTGCTGGTGCGCCTAAGAAAAAAAGTTAGGCGCACCAGTGCAACCAGTGCAAAAAGTTGGTCTAGAGCCCTGCTGGAATATTTTTCTCAAAAACCCTAAATTCTTTTTGACTGAAGAAAGAAAGACATGAACATGTTGGATGACATGGGGGTGAGTTAATTATCAGAAAATGTTTATTCTGGAAGTGAACTCACTTAAATCTCTTTTCATTTTATTTTGGGCCTTGTCAATGTAATGGCTGTAAACTGGAGCTAAATTTGATCTCCACACTTGTGGTAAAGGAGGCACTTCATCAAAGACCTGACAGCTCAGTTTTGCATGCTGGTATATGTCAACCCAGACTGGGCATGTTGTGAAAATGTGATTTTTGGCAGACTGCTGTTTTTGCAGGGTTATTATTAGAGGTACAAATCTGACTTTCTTTTTTTTTGACAGTGCATAAGTTCTGAATTGTTCAGTCTAGCCTGTTTTCAGATATCAGCCAATCATCGCACAGTTTTTGAGCCCTAGAAGTTGAAATAATGTCACATGCAGTATTTAACAAGAGGCTGTGTGTGCCAGTTTTACAAAGCCTTGTCAATAAGGGACGTGGCCAAAAAAGACTTCAAAGGCCAAATGAGCTGTACCAGAAACAGCTGCAGCATCTAGAGGGAAACGGAAAGTCCACAAAATTACGTATTTAAATTATACATTTAACATTTTAATAAAATACAATAATGAGTGCAAAAAGAACACTTTCTTAATCAGTATTTTTGTTTTTCCAGTTAAAAAGTATCCTTTAATATCCTTAAAAAATATCAATTTAAATGTAAGAAATAAATACATTTTATTACATTATTAAACCATCAATGTTTAAAATCAGAAAACAAAAACAAAAATGCAAATTAGGTAAGAAAAATACATATAAATAATTCATTAAAGAAATTATTATGCAATTTTGCTTCAAGTAAATTTATCTGATTTAAAAGATGATATACTTTTGGGGTATGATAAAAGCCCACTTTGATTTACCAGTACATGACAGCCAACACTGTGACAATCTGCTATCATTTGCTAAGTTCTACACTGTAGTGATGTGTGTGTTAATTTGTGACCCTGGACCACAAAACCAGTCTTAAGTAGCACGGGTATATTTGTAGCAATAGTCAACAATACATTGTATGGGTCAAAATTATCGATTTTTCTTTTGTGCCAAAAATCATTAAGATATAAAGTAAAGATCATGTCCCATAAAGATATTTTGTAAATTCCTTACCGTAAATATGTCAAAACTTAATTTTGGATTGGTAATGTGCATTGCAAAGAACTTAATTTGGACTTAATTTCTCAATATTTAGATTTTTTTTTGCACCATCAGATTCCAGATATTCAAATAGCTGTATCTTGACCAAATATTGTCCTATCCTAACAAACCATACATCAATGAAAACTTCATTCAGCTTTCAGATGATGTAGAAATCTCAGTTTCAAAAAATTTGACACTTATGGTTGGTTTTGTGGTCTAGGGTCACATATGGAAAAGTTCATAGTTCTGAATTACAACCAAATATAACTAAATATTCAGTATTATTAACTGAACAACTGTTTAAGGAACAGAAGGCTAAGTCTTTATCTCAAAGGCCCTTATTAAGATGCAAATGCTAGCCAGAATTAAAGCTTTATTGATTTTTTTTTATTTTTTATTTTTTTATGAGAGGCAACATCCACTTGAATCCTCAGTGGAGTTTTATCCACTCTACAGGGATGACGGTCACAGCAACTTCAATGAGAGTACGCTGTGCCAACATTCACTTTGAAGTGTGGCCACATTTTCAACTGGGCAGATCCCAAATGCTGAGCATCCTTCCATGTGTAGATAGAGCCTTTTGAGTCAGTGACAGGATCTTACCTCTCTATAATGCTGAGTTTGACCTTCCTCTCAAGAGAGAAGAGACGTAGTTAGGAGAAAAAGCAACAGTTACGTTTTAAGGTTTCCGCTCCAGTGGTGGTGAAATTTTGCTGTGTTCCTTCAAGAAGAAAGGGAAAAATCAGAAAAAGCTTAATTGTGATGACTATAATGTTGATGTTTTGATTACCCTTTTTCAACATGCATACACAGTCAAGCTGGTCAGGTCTGTCTTTTTTACGGTTTTAGAGCAGGGGTGCCCAAACTCAGTCCTGGAGGGCCATGTGTCATGCAGCTTCAACTTGCCTCAACACCACTAGAAGTTTCTAGTCTGCCTAGTTAGAGCTTGATTAGCTGGTTCAGGTGTGTTTAATTGGGGATGGAGCTAAACTCTGCAGGACACCGGCCCACTAGGACCGAGTTTGGGCACCCCTGTTTTTGAGGGTTTTAGTCTTGGTCGGACTAGGAGAGTAGCTGGCCAAACAGCCATACCAGCTAAACGGTAGCTAAAACCTAAGATACTTTAAAGAAAAGCTGCTTAAACCAATGTTATCTGATTGAACTTGGTCTACTGGCATGGCCCAGATGGTGTTCAGCCAGTCTCCCAACTGACCAGTGCCAGAAACCACTAAAACCAGAAATCTGGTCCAGCCTGACATGGCTGGGGAACCAGCTAAGATGAGCAAACCATAGTAGGCTGTTTTGGTTTTTTTTTTTTCCCCAATCAGACCGAGCCAGTCTTCACTGGTCTTAGTTGGTCTCTCAGCTTGACAAATACTAAAGACCTATCTAAAACCAGCAAACCATTGGATTAGGGCTTTTTTTTCCATCAGGTACAGCCAGCCTTCAACGGTTTGCTGGTCTTAGCTTGACAAGTTCTATCTAAAACCAACTAAGACCAGCAAGCCATTAGAATGCTTTGAGAAGTTTTTTTTTTTATCAGGTACAGCCAGCTTTCGGTAGTTTGCTGGCCTTAGCTGGTCTCCCATCTTGACAAGACCTATCCAAACCCAACAGAGACCAGCAAACCATTAGACTGGTTTAAGAAGGGTTTTTTCATCAGGTATAGCCAGCTTTTGGTGGTTTGCTGGTCTTATCTGGTCTCCCAGCTTGACAAGTTCTGTCTAAAACCAACGAAGACCAGTAAACCATTAGACTGGTTTAAGAAGAGGCTTTTTTCATCAGGTATTGACAACATTTGGTGGTTTGCTGGTCTTAGATGGTCTCCAAGCTTGACAAGTCCTATTTAAAACCAAGACCAGCAAACAATTACAATGATTTAAGAAGGGTTTTTTTTTTTTAATTCAGGTACAGCCAGCCTTAGCTGGTCTTAGCTGGTTTCCCAGCTTGACAAGAACAAAAAACCCAAATAAAACCACCTGAGATTCTGGAACAGATTTTGGAACCAGAAACATGATATGTCCTATTCATTTTCAGAGATCTGCCTGCTGACCCGTGGAAGACGAACTGCCAGTGTACGGGCGGACACCTACTGCCGACTATACTCCCTCTCCGTGGACAACTTCAATGAAGTACTGGAGGAGTATCCAATGATGAGAAGAGCCTTTGAGACAGTAGCCATTGACCGCCTTGATCGAATAGGTAAATTGCCTAGAGAGTAAAATCAGTAGCATTACTACATAGCACTACTACTCCCCTAGTGGATTTTGTAAAGGTGTCTTTACTTGCGTTAGAGACATTACTGGTACACAGCCCAGAATCCATGTGTTTGGATGTCCATTGGTCACATCTGTGGGTAGATTTGAGTCCCCTCCAAAATTTGTTTGTCTTCAACACGATTGTTTTGCCATCTTTGGCTTGTGTCCTCAGCACATAAACACGTAATTTGCCAAGAGAAGCAGGCCACCTGCCCTCCTCACCCCTCTCAGCATCCATTCAGCATCCTCTTTCCTTATCTCCCAAGGTCAGTGTGCTGCTGATGTCACTCCCTGTCACATGACCACCTCAGTTGTTTACATATTGGCCATGCAGCCACCCCACTCGCTGCTGTTGCCATGGCAGCCAGATTCCATAAATGATCAGCTCAGCTTACAGAGGGGTTCAGACCACAGATGCTTTGCAGAAGAACATCCGCTACCACAGTTTCGTATTCAGTGACCTGCTGCAGTTGCTTAGCGTCAATATTGGCGGTTGATTTTATGAAGTGACTCAGTTGTTTATTTACTGTGGGAATAGAGAGGTTCGGTCATGACATCAACTCGTAGGCTAATTCACCACGGGTTCCCTCAGCAATTTCCTTTGGGTTTTTAAATAAATATGTTCTGAAATAGGGTCTGTTAAGATTAGTTGAAGAGAATTTCACATTTTGTTCTTAAAACAAATTAAAAATTATTCATATCTGTATTGTAAAACTTACAACAGAAAGTTGAAGCCTCTTCAAATACCTTTAACTTTATTGGTATATAAAAATTCTGATACTCCCCATATTAGAATGGTAATAATGCTAAAAATGCTCATTCCCCTGGCTTTTAGGACTACGAACTGAACAGTTCTATTTGACGTGACAAAATCTCAGCTCTAAACATGACGAATGCCATTAATCTGTGCTACACGTAGCGTGATACTCAGCACTTAGCTGTGGATGTGGAAGACAGCTTGGTGAAATTGCATGCTCAAACCACAAGTGATAGTTCTGAGTGTTATTTGTATGTGGTACTGGAGATGGAGGTGTGAGAAATTGAAGACGATGTTGGGGCCCTGCCAGCAGGAGCTGCGCAAAGGATGTCATATTAGCTGCAAATTGTCTTGCTGGGAGCAGGGTGCAGGTGATAGGCACGCGCCATGTCGCGAGTTAGTGTTAGCGGTGCCGTGACTCAGCAACAACGACACCAGTGCCAGACATTATAGCTTCCCTCTCACTGGAAATCTCAGCAGGGCTCTGGGGCTTGTTGTTCACAGAACTGGTTGACCCATCAGTCTGAAAAAGCAGTCATCAGAGAAAACGACAGGAATCCACTGAGTAAAGTGCAAACATCCATCTGAACAAGTTCAGTCAACAGTCGAACCAAAAGACAATACTAGAGGTGTGCAAAATGACATATTCTTAAGGGAAACACTATAATTATGCAGGTATGGGGTTCACCTCATCCCAAATGGACAAGTTATTTTAAAGGCATTTTAGATAAGATACACTCTTGTGTTCAAAAAAAGCAAGAGGTAGTGCAGTTGACTGGAACATAATACAGTGGCCTTGAGACACGTTCTTAAAACATTGACTATTTTTATACCTTGACACAGTGTCGTTCTGTCATTAATTACTCACCCTCATGTTGTTCCAAACTCGTAAGACCTTTGTTCATCTTCAGAACACAAATTCAGACATTTTTGATGAAATCCGAGAGCACGGACTGTTGTCTTTACTACCTTTCTGGGCCTTGGACGTGGTAGTTTTGTTACTGTCTACGCAGGGTCAGAAAACTCTCGTATTTCATCAAAAATATCTTAATTTGCATTGAAGATAAACAAAGGTCTTACAGGTTTGGTAGGAATAGGAAGTAGGAATACAGCTTAAACTTTGCTTGATCCAGGAGCAGGATTCGACACCCTTGGACTAATTGGTTGGCTGACCGCTGTAATCCATCCTTTATCCACATTGTGCTTGTCAAGCAAAATTCCAATTACTCTTAACACCATATAATCACTTTACCTGGAAAATGAGACAAAGATTAAGTGTATTATGTCATTTCAGATTGAGCCAGTGCTTCACTGTGTCTGACAATTACTAAATACACCAAGCCTAATGGAGTAGAGTGTAATGGGTTCACTGCTATAAGAATGAAACATTTAGTTTGTTGGTGCAATTAGACATACGTCACTGCAGTATTCCTACCTAGTTACAGATATTTGTGTTAAAAGCTTGATGCACAGGCTAACTGACAGTAATTTGTACCTTTCAGGCAAAAAGAACTCCATCCTGATGCACAAAGTACAACACGATCTGAACTCTGGCGTCTTCAACAACCGTGAGAACGAGATGATCCAGGAGATCGTGAAGTACGATCGGGAAATGGTTAAACTGGTGAAACAAGGGGACATGCAAAGGCCCAGGGCCATGTCCATGACTCCTTCGACTCACGGGAACATGTTTGCACCTTCCAGTCAACCCTCGACAAGTTCTGCCATTGCTAGCCTTCAGCAGGCTGTTGCCATGAGCTTCTGTCCCCAGATGGGCAACCCTCTAGTGGGTTCTGGGGCTGTCCAGTCTCCCCGCATGGTGCGGCGCTTCCAGGTGGTCCAGAGCCAGACACCCCCAGGCTCCCAGTACTCCACCTTAGCCCTCGCCTCTGCCCTTGCAAGCACACCCATCCACAGTCCTCTGACAACTACTGGTCGAACGTTCCAGTATGGTTCTAGCCCCCCGGGTGCACCCTCGGGCTCCCAGTTGTCCCTTGTACAGCAACACGTCCCCAGTCCCGCACATCGACCGCTGGTCCCAAAGAGCACTCTAAGCCAGGACGCCCGTGCTCTATCCGCCTCCCAGCCATCTTTACCCCATGACATGGTGCAGCCAGTTGCTCCAAGCCCTCCCCAGTCCACCAGAGTCTCCTCCACTTCCATCGGTCCCCCTCAGAACCTCCCAGGCCCTGCTGGTCTTAGAGGAAGCATCCCACCAAGAATGGCACTACCCCATCAAATGTCCGTAGGTGCATTTCCTCCCGCCTCCCTCCCCCAGATGAGACCCAGCTTGGATTCAGGACTTCCCAAGAAGGATTCAATAATCAGTCTCCCAGAAACTGAACCACATCACATCAGATCTAGGTTATCGTCAAATTTGTGACCACGATAGAGTTGGCGGGCTCTTTCTTGGTTTGGGAACGAGTGGACTCTCCTTCACCAAGTACTATTCCCTACCCTGTCACACCTTTGAATTTTACTCTCAGAATGTATGTGGTGTGACTGGCCACAAGGGCAAACGAACCCTCGAGACTTGATAGTATAAAAAGAACATGTCTGTATCATTCTTACCACGATTGGAACTTTTCCATTTTACCTATGATATAAACATCAATGTAGCTTCCACCCTCACAATTTGCCTCTTTGAAATGGTTTTCTTTATTGTAGCTGTTCACAAAGATTACAAATGTACCACTCCCTTTTATATACTGTAGTTCAAATGATGCAAACTGATATGTCTCTGAATACCGGTACTTAGCAGTTTGCTTCCGATCACAACGTAGGAGCTTACTCCCTCTAATCAACGTGAACCGGCTAGACCATAGATATATAACCTATAATGCGCAATATTAGAATTGTTATAGGAAAAATGTATTCGACGGCTCGAGAGTCCCAAACCGGTTTCGAAACGGGATGTATTCTTACTGGAACTGCTGTCCATGTGTTTGTCTTATTCCTTCAGACCAAAGTTGGGCCAAAGGAAAATGTTAACATGAGATGACATGTAAAGGTGTGTCAAATGAAATGAAAGGATAAAAACAAATATAATTTCATTGCCTTGATTTTGACTAAAATACTGTGTGTGTGACCATATGTGTGTGTTTTTCTTAGCTGTCCCACAACAGAGCACATTTCACTTGGGACAATTAAATGAATCAATAGTTTCCTAACTAACGGAAGTGAATACCACATAAATTTCCAGCTAATTATGCTGCTGAAGTACAAAGTTTAATGACAGGGAGACTAATTTGCCCTTATCTGGTGCATTCAAATGCATTTAAGTCTTAATTACAAAGGACTTAAGTAGCTTTGTTCTCAAAGGTCAGCTTTTCATAATGAATGAACTGTTTATTTCCACGATTGTGGCTTTGTCCTGTTTGTACAAATTGTCCTGCCTCACAAACAAAACGTAAGGATATGACTTAATGCTCAAAGCCTAAGCAGTTTCGAGGAGGACTGCGCATTTTAGAGGGCTAGTGAGGTTATGCGAGCGAGTACATTTGCTGTGATTACCCCCTTCTCTGAAATGTGACGAGATCCATCAGGCGACGAATAGTCTCTCTGCTATCTGTTGTTTTGGAGCGCTAAATAACTGACTCGCCATGGCTACCTAATGAGGTCTGATGTCCTCTCGGTCTTTGAATCCTTGAAAACCTATTTATATTCTGCTGTTACTTACCATTTTACAGCTTGAAAGAGACTATAGGCTGCTCCTATTTGCTCTTGGCATCCTGGAGACAAGCGTGAATTGGTCGTTTATGACTTCTGAAAAAGAACAAAATGGGCAGATGGTAGCAAAAAAGCATCAGAGTGTTCGTATGCAGGGTGTAAAGTTCATTTTTGATGACTTTGAATAGAATCCAAATGTCTTTACCTTGTGAAAACAGTCTTTTAAATGATTCCCTGTGGACTCCGCTGTGCACAAACCGGTGCCGCCCCCTAAGCTGATTAAACAATCTTATAGCTGCTTTTAATGATGCACATGTCCTCAGTTTTATGTTGCACCAAAAACAGATGTTGATTTTATTCAGTATATGCCAAGTGTTACTTTTTTGCCAAATTCTGAGTAATATTTCAAGCAATAAAGTTTACAATTTGTCCATGAGAAAATATTTGTCTCGGTTCGAGTTATCATTAACAATACACACGTTCCACTATGAATTACGGTAGAGGAAAAAATGTTTTATTATTAAGCTTTTTCTGGAGGGCAAGCTGCAGGTTAACTTTCACACCTCTGCATACAGTTGATTTATCATCGTTTATCCATAACTTTTGTGGTTACTTTTTCATGACTACCTTGATTAAAGAGATATGTTTTTAGCAGCCGTTCTGCTGATTTGTTTGAATAAACTTTCAAAACATCTTGCGATGAAGGTACTTAACAAACAGTGTTCCATTAATTAAGATGATAAAAGAGCCTGAGGTTGTTTTGCAGCTTTGCGTATAACAAGGTGTGTAATGATGGGCTCAGGGTCAAATTTACTTACCGTTTGATTTAACTTGAGTTCATTACCTCAGTTCTGTGATGTTTGGTATGGAAGCCTGTTTCCCCCCACAGAATATATATATAAATTGAGTTTTCATCTCACAATTCAGATTTTTTTTTTCTCTCGCAATTGTGAGTTTATATCATGCAATTGAGAAAATAAGTCAGAATTGCAAGTTTAGATCATGGAATTTTGAGCAAAAAAAGGTCAGAACTGCGAGCTATATTGCAAGAAAAAGTCAGAATTGAGAGTTTTTTTATTTTTTCAGAATTCCATGATATAAACTTAAAAAAAATAAATGTATGAAAGTGTAATTTTTTTCAGAATTGAGATAAAAACTCACATTTTTGACTTTTTTTTTCTCAGAATTGGATGATATAAACTTGCAATTCTAATTTTTTGTTCTAAGAATTGTGTTATATAAACTCACAATTCTGACTTTTTTCTCAGAATTGCATGATATAAAATTTGCAATTCTAATTTTTTTCTAAGAATTGTGATATAAACTCACATTTCTGACTTTTTTCTCAGAACTGCATGATATAAACTCACAATTCTGAATTTTCCTCAGAGTTGCATGATATAAACTCGCAAAACAATTCAATTTTTCCTCAGAATTGCGTAATACAGACTCACAATTGTGAGTTATAAAGTCAGAATTGCAAGATATAAACTCGCAAAAAAAGCAGTTCCGACAGTTTATAGCTTGCAATTCTGACTTTTTTCTCAAAACTCCATAGCATAAACTTGCAATTGTGACTTTTTTCTCTGAATTGCATAATATAAACACACAAATCAAATTTTTTTGTTCAGAATCGCACAATTCTGACTTTTTTTCAGAATTGTGTGATATAAACTCACAATTGCGAGATATAAAGTCAGAATTGCAGGATATAAACTTACAAAAAAAGCAATTCTGACTCTCGCAATTGCGAGTTTATAGCTGACAATTCTGACTTTTTTTCCTCTACAATTCTGACTTTTATTATCAGAATTGCATGATATAATTGCAAGTTATAAAGTCAGAATTGCGAGATATAAACTCGCAAAAAAAAAAAAAAACTCTCACAAATATAAGTTTGTAACTCACAATTCTGACTTTTTTTCTCAGAATTGCATGATACAAACTCGCAATTCAAATTTTTTTCCTAAGGATGGTGTGATATAAACTCACAATTCTTACTTTTTTCTCAGAATTGCATGATATAAACTCGCAATTCTATTTTTTTTTCTAAGAACTGTGTGATATAAACTCACAATTCTGACTTTTCTTCAGAGCTGCATGATATAAACTCACAAATTGACTTTTTTTTCAGAATTGCATAATACAAACTCGCAATTGACTTTTTTTCTCAGAATTGTATTATATAAATGCAATACAATTTTTTTTTCCTCAGAATTGAAAAGCAAAAAAGCAATTCCGACAGTTTATAGTTTGCAATTCTGACTTTTTTCTCAAAACTGCAAGATATAAACTCGCAAAAAAAAGCAATTCTGAGTTTATAGCTGGAAATTCAGATTTTTTTTTTCTCAGAATTGCATGATATAAACTCATATTTGGGAGTTATAAAGTCAGAATTGTGAGATATAAAATTCTCACAAATGCGAGTTTGTATCTCACAATTCTGACTTTTTTTTCTCAGAATTGAGATACAAACATGCAATTTTGTATTTTTCCTCATAATTGCGTGATATAAACTCAAAATTGCGTAAAGTTAGAAAGTCATAATTGCGAGATATAAACTTGCAAAACAAACACAATTCTGACTAATTTTTGTGCAAATTCAAGTTCTGCAATTCTGACTTTTTCTCCCAATTCTGGCCTTTTTTCTCAGAATTATGAGTTATAAACTGGCAATTCCAAGTTATAAAGTCCAATTCTAATGGGAAAAAAGACTGATATGTTCTGAGAATTGCGAGTTTATATCTCCATATATAATTCTGAATTAATAACTCGTAATTGCGTTAAAAAACTCAGAATTGTGAGTTTATATTGTGCTTTTCTCACAACTGCAAGTTCCAATCATGCAGTACTGACTTATAACTCACAACTGTGAGTTTATATCATACAATTCTGTGGAGAAAAAAAAGTCAGAATTGTGAGTTTGTATCATACAATTTGAAGAAAAAAAATCTGAATTGCGAGATGAAAACTCGCAATTGCGAGAACATAAGTCAGAATAGTGAGAGAAAAAGTTGCAATGACCTTTTTTGGATTATTTAGTGGCAGAAACGGGCTTTCATAGTTTGGCCTAGCATATCTAAAATTCAATTTTATTTTTCTTAAGGTCCAGAATGGAAGTAAACCACAGTCCCATCTCTCATCACCACCTATTATTTACCTTAAAAATGTGCAAATCTCATGTTAAAAAGTTCACCCAAGTTCCCGTTGTGCATTTTGTAGTCATACTTTACCCTGAGACTCTGACTGATGTCTAAGCTGACAGTTATTAAGCTTTCAACTACAAAAAAATCAAACTTCTAATTTTGCTAAGCGCTCCTCTCTAAGTTACTTTTTTAAACTTTCTCTGAGTTGACAGCGTGTCAACATGTTCAACTTGTGGTCAGCCTACTCAAGATGTTGAAAGATGTGACATGGTGAACCCCTGAGAGGCATCTTTCTCTCAGAAGGCACCTCTGTGACAACTTCAATCAATCTACTGTTGAGCACAAAGAAATGGTTTATATCTTTTGGAAAGGTATTGTACATTTAAAAAAAAAGAAACTAGAAATGCTTCAAAAAAGTTTCTGGGTAAAAAGAGAGTAAAAAAAAATAAATAAAAGAAAATATTGCAAAATCTTTCTTTAAAAAATGTATTGAAGATTTTTATACTTTTTTGTTTGTTTTGAAGCAACCGAGACAAAAATCCTTAAACAGTTATTAGAGAAAAGAAAGTTAATAATAATAAAGTTTTTGCCCCAAAAATTAAAAATAAAATAGAATCTGTTTTTAATGAATAAATAATGAATAAAATTAAATAATGCTAATAATAACAAAACAGAGACATAAAACCGAAAATTAAATTTTTTGGACACAATTTTTCTTTTTTTTCTGGCATGCAGTCATCTCTCAGTTCCATTAGTGATGTTTTGGATACAAGGAGCAGCAGAAGTAACCACATCAACTGGAAAATAATAATTAATTAATCTAAATGACTGCATCTAAGCCCAGCTGGCTTTTATCTCCATTTCAGTCATAACTGCTGAGATGGCCACTTCAGTCACAAGGCTAAAAGATATCCGCTCATCTCATGTCCATCCATGCGTGTCTTACAAAGGGAAGTTGCCTATTTTAGCCCCATTGCAGGTACTAATAAAACAAAACGCTTTGATTATATTGTAGGATGCTGTTGGGATAGCAGGAAGCATAAAAAAGCAGCAACAGAAATACGACTTTTAGTTCATTAGGAACATAGGTAATTGTAATCTGGTTCTTCCAATCGATGCAAATAAAAATGTATTATATGCAGGATTTCACAATGATGGTTTAGCAAAGTGATTTACATGATTGTAAAAGTGGCGCGTCTTTTACAATCATGTACGAAAACGGCGTTCTTCTTGTTGGTCATTGCTTTAAGTGACTTCTCAGACTGTTGCTAGAGAGTTTGAGTCATCTTATGAATGATTAAGTGGAGAGTTTCATCCAATCAATTGATTTGAGAGCAATTTTGCATTCATTTTGCAGTGAAATTAGGTGATGAGAATCTTTGACTGAAAAAACTAAAAATTACTTGCATTGCTGTGATTCATTCAGCTACGGATTCCATTTAATGATTTTGAATGATTCAAAGGAATCAGTTCATAGGAGTCACTTTTTTGTGAATCACGTTACACAGGTGGTTGTGCTGTAGAAAGACGTTTATCTGAATAACAATGCAGTGAATTCAAACTAAGTGTGTTCTTTTTGAGTGATTCAATAAAAGAATCAGTTCACAAGAGCCAAACTCAAGTGTTAAAGGGACAGTTCACCCACAAATCAAAAAATTCTGTGATTAATTACCCACCCACATGTTGTTCCAAACCCGTAAGACCTTCGTTCATCTTCAGAACACAAGTTAAGACGCTTTGGATAAAATCTGAGAGCTTCAATATATTTGTGTTTGCGCTGAGGGGAGCTTCAAAGGTTTCTATGTGTTTTTACAACGTTGAGTAATGTATAACAGACACTTCTCATGAATCCTTTCATAAACAAAGTGTAGAGAGAGTGTAAATAAGAGATTCATTGTGCAGTGCAGAGAGCTTTGTTAATTATAATCGAACTTTGTGAGATCACTAAGATGAGTGACAGGTTTTAGGGGGGTTTGTAAATGAGATATTGATTTAATACAACAGTTAAATAAACAGTAAGGTAGTATTAAGTGACTTATATTGTCTGACTATAACACTGTTGTCTGATTTTGCTCTATTTCACCATCAAAAATAATTTGAAACAAGTCACAAATGAGCCACTGCACATCAGTTTAAACACAGCAGTGTTTCGTTTATGAATGAACGTGCGTTTTTAAATGAATCTAGTGAGTCAGTGATTCAATTTCCCATTCATAAAGAGAGTCACTTGCTTTATTCCTGAATGAATCAGCCGTTCGAACGAATCAAATGAATGAATGATTTAGTAATTAAATCAGTAACTTGCCGCCACCTACTGGCAGTTTTAGTTTAATTTTTAAGTATTTTTTCAGTTATTTAAATCATTTAATATTTCTATATTCAAAATGTAAAATATTTAATACATGGACTCATGCCACCTCTAAGCCTCATTAAATATGAAAATACACCTACAAGCCACTTTTATGTTCTTCTGTGCCACCTCTGTAGTACAAATCAATTATGTTAATACTGATTTCATTTGATTGGTAACTTATTCTTATTCTACTTGTTCTTATTCTGTTGTTTCGATTAGAAGTGTTAAAAAGAAAAAAAACTGACATAAAAGATGACATACACTTGTAAAAATAAAAGTGCTTCACGATGCCATAGAAGAACCTTTTTTGTCTAAATGGTTCCATAAAGAACCTTGAACATCTGAAGAACCTTTCAGTTTCACAAAAGGTTCTTTGTGACGAAAGAAGGTTCTTCACATTATAAAAAGGTAAGAAAGAGATGGTTCTTTAAAGAACCTTTGACTGAATGGTTCTTTGTGGAACCAAAAATGGTTCTTCTATGGTATCGCTGTGAAGAACCTTTTAAAACACCTTTATTTTTAAGAGCGTACCTTTAATAAAGTTAGAAAAATGCCATTACAAAGGTAAAAACAAAATTCCCCTGTAAATCACTTTAAGGAGTCAAATATCACCTCGTAATGGGAAGGTGCTCCTGAAATTTTGACTGTGCTCCTACATTTTTTTTTTTTTTTTAAGTTAGGAGCACGCGCGTAGAGCCCTGTCTGAACGCGTCAGGAATTCAACAAAAATATCTTAACTTGTGTTTCAAAAATGAACAAAGGTTCTTTGTGGCGAAAGAAGGTTCTTCAGATTATAAAAAGGTAAAAGAGAGATGGTTCTTAGAGAACCTTTGACTGGATGGTTCTTTGTGGAACCAAAAATGGTTCTTCTATGGCATCGCTGTGAAGAACCTTTTAAAGCACTTTAATTTTTAAAAGTGTACACAAAACATTACTTGCTTCATTTCAAGTAAGCAAGAAATGACTTGCAGTTCAGTGAATCAAAGAATGAATGAATCATCACTACTCTGACAGATAGTGATTGATTCAGCTAAGAATTTTACATTTTTAAAAAGAGTTTAAATGATTCAAACAGGGTTTGTGAACATTTTTGAGCAAATCATAGATCACATTACTTGAGGTTCAGTGAAAGATTCTGTGTAAGTGATGACAATTTTTGAATATTTTTTAGAAATTCATTAAAAGAATCAACTTATAAGAGTCACTCGTTCATGAAATTACATTACACTGGTGGTTGTGCTGTAGAATGACGTGTTTATCGACGCGTTTATCTGGATCACACTACAAGCTCAACTAAGTACACGAAACATTTCTTCATTTCGAGCAAAGCAAGAACTGACTAGCGGTTCAATGAATCAGCAAATCAGATAATTGTGTAACACTGACAGATTAAATTATTTATCCAGCTAAGGATTAGGTTTGTCTTCTGAGTGTTTTATTTACTTCATAAGAGTCACTTGCTTGTGAATCGCATTAAACTGGTGGTCGTGTTGTAGAAAGACACGTTTATCTGATCACACTCGGGTAAAATTGAATTTCTTTCTCCTGTAAATTGAGGAAACATCTGCGCTAAGTGTCTTAAAACAATATGTGGCGGCAAATAGCTCTAAGCCCATGAGCTGTTATTATTGTAAGGGCGACTTCCCACGCGGAGGTTGTTCGAGATGTCAGGAAATGAGCAGGTCTTTTGACGTCAATTCTCATGTAATCAAGCGTAAGCTTGCATTGGATTGGTCTCGCATTGCCCTTTGTAACGCTTTCAAAATCCAGAAAACGGAAAGAAAGCTGTTGAAGCAAGCTATCGGGTCTTGAAATTTCAATAACAATTAACCTTTCGCAGACCCGGAGTGCAAAAATATCGACTTTATTTCTCGCCGAATGCCATGTGTACATTCTCCGACAAGCAGGCAATGGATCAAAACGTCTTTGATCATAAAACAGTGCTTTCAAATCCTTAAAAAAAACAAAAGGACGCCACAAGAACATTGAAAGTTTTCCCAAATGCTCCTAAAGGTGCTCTATTATCATAAATATCCTCACGTTTCTTCGCTGGCTGTGAATGTGAGAGCCGCCAGCTGTGGGGGGATGCTGGGAGTAAATCATGTCCAAGTGGAAATGTCAGAGAGGGCCTTTCAGACAGGGCTGCCTTGAAATCGATAAGAGCCAGAATCATGTGGTTAATCAGCCCCGCGTTAGCACTCAGGAGTGAAGGAGCGGATCAGAGCCCTGCCGAGAGAACGTTCCTGCTCCCGTACAGAGAGGAGATCGCGTATACGCTCTCGCACCCGCACACAAGGGCGACTCCTGCTGTTCGCCCCTGCCAGAACTCTGCTTCAGTGCTTAATTGATGTCTTTATGATAATATGACATGACAGACACACACACTCACTCACTCGCTCACGCACACTCACTTATCTACCAGATCAACCAATCCGGTCTCAGTCACGCACATTTTTCCATGTAGTAAAAAGCAGCAATCTGTTTTGATGAGGTCTGTGGAGGGCTCTTAGCCTGCTAATGAAAGCTGTCCGTCAGCTCGCGATACGCTCCTCAGCTGAAGAAATACACTGATTCCTTCACCTTTTCCAGGTCGAAATCACCTACAAGAGAGAAATTACATGATTACGGTCTTTTAGGATGGGATATGTAACAATGAAAACAGAGCGGTTGATTTTAGCACTCATTATGAAGTCATTTAAACTGGAACAATACTTGTATAAAAGATTAAAGAAATCAGTATGAAGTCTACTGTATATAGATTAAGATATTTTTTTGCTCTTGATGGCTGCTCACCAAGGCTGCGTTTTTTTTGATATAGTAAAAACAGTAATATTGCTTTATTGCAAATTAATATAGTTTTATTGCAGTAATATTATTTCAGTTTAAAATAACTGCCAGTGGGGTAAGTTAAAATACTCTTGTTTTAAGAATATTTTACTTACCCACTGGCAGATAATTTTACTTGTTTCCAGGGGTAAAAAACTAAATTAAGTTAATTTTGCTTAAAACAAGACTAAATAGCTAATGTTATTTTGCTTATCTAGTAAATGCATCTTGATTTAAGAATTTTTAGATATTTTGACTAGAAACAAGGCACAAATACTAAGTAAGATAAGCCTTTTTTTGCAGTGTAGCAGCCATAACTTCAGTCTTTGTTGCTTATTTTTTGTCACAGTTCTCAATATAATATCGAACCGTTTGGTACGACATCCACGGTTCAATACACGCTTGTGAATTGCGGTTTTCCGGTTTTGCGTTTAAATAACTTCCTTATTTTATTTCTCTTGGAATTTGATGCATGTGTGCCTGCGATTTCACGTGCTGAAACGAAGAAACGTTTCCCCGCTTATATTTAAAAAAGCAACACACGCAGAGCATCTTCCCTTCTAAAGACGTGCAATAATAAGCCTTTCAAAACCTGTAGTCCAACAAAAGAGTTATAAAAACAAAAGTTATAATAAAACAGTCTAACTTATTTTTAATTTTAATTCACAACATCAGTCGAGTGTTTGAAATGACTTCCTTGTGTGATCTGATGTGGATTCTTATCACAGAATGAGGCAGACAATAAATTCTTTAGAGCTCGAGAGTCTACGTAACTGCGCATTGCATTCTGGGTAGCCGCCGCCATTTTTTAGGACACGCTAAATAGCGTACAATGACAATAAATACAAATCACTAGAGGAAAAAACGACTGTATTTGCGTTCATATTTTTAAGAGTTGCTTGCACTTGCTTAGAATAAATGTACTAATATTTGACTCCATTGCATTTGAGCACTTAATTGTGTCTCCAGAACACGACACATAGACACTCACAGAAATCATACAGCTGCCTTCTATTGTACCACACTCAGGACTGAATTAATTTCTCTTTTGCAGTTTTTAATAACTAGGTGACACTGATATATTTGCTAGATAAAATAAACACACTATAGGTTGATCTCAGCCAGTTGGTCTTTTAAATGAATCACCGCTTTGCACATTTTGTGTGTATCACAGATGTCTGTTCCATTCAAAAGTAAGTGCCCTGCGAACTTGAAATATTCCACCCTCATTCCAGTTCGAAGACAGCGTACGTGTTCCATTCAACGAGCATTAAAGTGTGCAAGACTTGAATTTAAATTGCATTTATTTACAGAGGTATATGTCACACTTCTCTAGTAACTTAAGTTTAGTCTGCGTTAAGATGATGCAGGCGGTGGCATAGCGCAAATCCATGAATAAATATTCCTAAGTAAAGTAAACTTCAACTGATTTCCACTGCTCAGGGAGTAGGGAGCGATTAATAAAATATATATATATATATATATATATATATATATATATATATATATATATCAATCAATAAAAATCATTACATTAACATTATAAATGTCTTTATTGACACTTTTGATCAATTTAACACATTATAATTGTGAAAAGTAAATACATTTTGCCTAAAGAACAACAAAATTACTGTTATATTTACAAAAAAAAAAAGTGACCTAACAACGTTAATACATAAATGTTACAAATACACTTTAAAATTTAAAATTGAACTGTTTTTAAACTCACCAAAGCTGCCTTTCTTTGATCAAAAACACAGTAAAACAGTAATATTGTGAAATATTATTATTATTAACATTATTTAAAACAACCATTTTCTATTTCAATATATTTTTGAAATGTAATTTATTCCTGTGATGGAAAAGCTTAAGTTTTGCAGATTTGCGTGTAAATAGTTCATATCATTTTTAGTGTTTATTAATTACCTTTGAACTGACAATTATTTTCACACATAACTGTCATGAAAATATATATTTTATATATACATATATATATATATATATATTTTTTTTTTTTTGCAAAATATAATCTTTTTTTTCTTAACATAAAACAAAACTGCCGTTGTGCAAATACGCAAATATAACTTTAAGTAAACGTAGAACCTGAAATCAATGAACACTGAAAATTTTAGCCATATTAAACAATACCATACCACTCTATTTAATCAATCCATTCAACTCCAATCAATTTCATTCGTACTTGTAAACATGAAATGAATCCCACAGGAGGTATAAACATAGATAAAACACTTCAGCAGAGACTCTCTTGTGCAAACAATTGTGGGTGGTCTGCTTGCCTGTGCACCAAGGCACAAGACGTCACCTTGTTCTGACGAACAGGCCTATGGGACACACATGGATGGACACACACTCCTCAGGGAGACGATTTCATTAGTGAAAATCAGGAGGGGTCTTGGAAAAATACTGAGCGTGACTCCATCAGGATCAAAACTATAGAAATAATATTAGGCTATTTTATCACAAAAATAAAATCAGTGCGTGTATCACTGTTTCATGGTGAATGAATCATCTTATTGCTTGCTTTTTATTGACGCTGAGCTTTTAAACATGTTGTAAAAGCGTCCCCGCAATATCGTCTCTGCTGAATCAGCGTTTTGATGTGCCAGATGTGTGCGATTCTGCTGTAAATGCGCCCATGTTGTCCAGTGTGTTTCCTTCCGGCCAGTGTTATGTAAACAGATTAACCAGTTGACAGAATTAATTGTCATCAGTTTAATGAAATCTATCTCGCTGATGAACATAAAATCACGTGTGCTTCTGCGAGACGGTGCGGCGTTACGCAACAGTAAAAAGCTGCCTTAAACCTGACAAGCTGTCAATCGGATGAGGTCGAGTCGCCGATTTGTGTGTTAGAAAGTGACGGCTGCGGCGCTCAGGGTTTAACTTACCTGTTTGAGGAACGCTGGCCAGAAGCTGTGCCATCTTATAGTACTCTTCAAACTTCTTTGGCTTGGATACAACCCTGTGTGAGAGAGAACCGGACTCAATTGAACTGAACCATCAGATAGATGACAAAACATTTTACTTGTTTGATATAGGTGATATTTTTTTTGTATTTATTGTACAGGTGATATTTGACACTTATTTGTTACTGTCTATGTGAAATTAATTTTAAGCACACAAACTATTTATTTTAGATGTCAGCGTATAAATAGTTTATAATTTATGGAAGCTGTTTCTGCCACTGAATAAAAAATAAAAAAATACTTTTTTTTGCAATTCTGAGTTCTCATCTCGCAATTCAGACTTTTTTTCTCAGAATTGCAAGTTTATATCAATTCTGTGGAAAAAAAGTAAGAATTGTGACTTTATATCTTGCGATTAAGTTTATAATCACACAATTCTGGGAAAAGTAAGAATTGAAAGATAAAAAGTCGCAATAACATTTTATTTTTTGTTCAGTGGTGAAAACGGGCTTCCATAATAAGTTGATCAGCTACAACATAAAAATAATTATTGGTATCATCTACAGTTTTAACAATATTTCATTCCTAGATGCTGATTTTAAATATTCCTTAGCAAAAATTTGACATTTAGTTATTTCCGGAGATTTTTAATTCACTTGTAGTATAAGAAAATATTGACTTAAGCTTTTTAGTACTATTTTCATCCTTTTTTAAAACAAAAGCAGAAAAGATTTATAATGCTAACCATTTATCAGTTATTAGCCTTATAGTTTTTAAGTATTTATTTATTTTCTTTTTTCACTAAAGAAAAAAAAGAAAGTAGCATAGATTTATAATTTCACCAATTTATCGGTAATCATCGTACTTGATTTTTAATTCCAAATACAAACTATTTATACACACTGTTTTTAGTGTGTATCACTTTTCTTTAAGTATTATAGATTCATAATCAGCCATTTATCAGTTATTGGCGATAAACTGAAAGATACTGTAATTATTGATATCGGCCGAATATTAATACCAGTACTCTAGTAGTTATCAGTTTACTGCTTAAATACTATTTTTGTATTTATCAGAGTCACCTGATACTGAGTATTTAGTTGCCAATATATTTAGATTTGGATATTTAATGGTTTCTGCCTATTCCAAATTCACTATTAGTATTTAGTACTATAAGATTTTATCAGTTTTCTATGGAAACCTGTTTCCACAACTAAATAAAAAATAAAAAAGCTAATTGCATTTACAATTACAAGTTTACATCTCACAATTTTTTTTTTTTTTTTTTTTTATTTCAGAATTGTGTGATACTAACTATCTCACAATTCTGAGAAATGAAGTCAGAATTTCATGATATATACTTGCAACTGCAGGTTATAAAGTCAGAATTGCGAGACAAACTCGTCTTCATAACTTTATAACTCACAATTGCGAGTTTATATCACACATTTCTGACAAAAAATTCTGACTTCAATCCTCAAAATTGTGAGTTTATATCTGGCAATTCTGACTTTATAATTCACATTTGCGAGCTATCTTACAATTCTGAGAAAAAAAAAAGTCAGCATTGTGAGATAAAAAGTTAAAATAACTTTTTTAATTTTTGTATCCAGTGGTGGAAACAGGCTTCCATACTTCCATATCTGTTTAAGTGTGTATGAATTTTCTTGAAGTACTTTTGTAATATCAAACATTTATCAGATATTGGCTACAAACTGAAATATACTGTAACTATTGTTATCGGCCAAATATATATAATACTACTCTAGTAGTTTAGCTTCACCTGATTTTGGATATTTATTGCCCAATATTAGATATTTAATTTGGATTCCAAGTTCACTTTTAGTATCCAAACATATATCGGTTTTCTGCCTTAATGTGATTTATCTCTCAATATTTGATTATTATTTCTAAACACAAAGTATTTATACACACCATTTAAGTGTGTATGAATTTTCTTTTAGTATAGATTTGTAAAACAACCATTTATCGGTTATTGGCCATAAACAGGAAGATACTGTAATTATTAATACTGACCAAATATTAATATCAGTATTCTAGTAGTTAGCAATTTAGTTGGTAAATACTATTTTTGTATTTATCAGTTTCACCTGATATTGGATATGTATTGGCTGATATTAGATATTTAATGGTTTCTGCCTTTTCCAAATTCCTTGTTAGTATCCAAACTAGGGCTGTCAAATGATGAATCGTGATTAATCGCATACAAAATAAAAGTTTGATTTTGCCTAATATACACTACCGTTCAAAAGTTTGGGGTCAGTAAGACTTGTAATAGTCTTTAAAGTAGTCTCTTATGCTCATCAAGGCTGCATTTATTTGATTAAAAATATAGAAAAAAAAAAAACAGTAATATTACAAAATGTTTTTACAATATAAAATAATGTTTTTTATTTTAACATACTTTAAAATAGAATTTATTCCTGTGATGAAAAGCTGAATTTTTATCAGCTGTTACTCCAGTCTTAAGTGTCACATGATCCTTCAGAAATCATTCTAATATGCGGATTTATTATTAGAATGATCAATGTTGGATAATATCAACAGTTGTGCTGCCAAATATTTTTTGGAACCTGTAATTTTTTTTTTTCAGGATTCTTTCATGAATAACAAGTTTAAAAAGTACAATGTTTATTCAAAATATAAATATTTTATAACAATGTAAATTATTTATTATTAACTTTTAATAAACTTTTAATTATTAACTTAATAATCCTTGGTGAATAAAAGTATTAATTTCTTAAAAAAAACAAACAAAAAAAAAAACAATAAAAATGTACTGACCCCAAACTTTTGAACGGTAGTGTATATGTGTGTACTGTGTGTAATTATTAGGTATATATAAATACAAACACATTCATCTATATATTTAAGAAATATTAACAAGTACATGTATTTTTGATAATGTTTATATAATTGATATTATATATAAATAAAAATATTTTGTACATAAATAACATTTCTTTTAAATATATAGATTCATTTATACATAATAATTACACACAGTACACACACATATATGAGGAAAACTCAAACTTTCATTTTATATAGGATTAATCGCGATTAATCGTTCGACAGCACTAATCCAAACATTTATCAGTTTTCTGCCTTAACGTGGAAATGATCATTCATCTGTCAATATCTGTATTTATACACACAGTTTAAGTGTGTATGAATTTTCTTTATGCAGTATAGATTTGTAATATCGACCATTTATCGGTTATTGGCCATAAACAGGAAGATACTGCGATTATTGGTATCGGTTGAATATTAATATCAGTACTCTAGCTGTTAGCAGTTTAGTGGTTAAATACAATTTTTTTTTTTTTTTTTTTTCTGTATTACCTGATTTTGGATATGTATTGGCTGATATTGGATATTTTATGGTTTCTGCCTTTTCCAAATTCACTTTTATTATCCAAGCATTTATCAGTTATGTGCCTTAACGTGGAAATGATCATTTATCTCCCAATATTTGGTATTTAATTCTAAACACAAAACATTCATACACACGGTTTAAGTTTTTAAGAATTTTCTTTAAGTAGTGTAGATTTGTAATATCAGCTATTTATCGGTTATTGGCAATAAACAGGAAGATAATGTAATTATTGGTATATGACCAAATTTTCAACAGGTCAGGACTCCATTAGTTCGCAATTTAGTGGTTAAATACTATTTTTGTATTTATCAGTATCACCTGATATTGGATATTTATAAGCTGATATTAGATATTTAATGGTTTCTGCCGTTTCCAAATTCACTTTTAGTATCCAAACATTTATTGGTTATCTGCCATAATGTGGAAATGACCATTTATCTGCCAATAATCGATATTTACTTCTAAACACAAAGTGTTTATACACACTGTTTAAGTTTTTAAGAATTTTCTTTAAGTAGTATGGATTTGTAAAATCGGCTATTTATCGGTTATCGGCAATAAACAGGAAGATACTGTAATTATTGGTATATGGCCAAATTTATAATATCAGGACTCCATTAGTTAACGTTTAAGTGGTTAAATACATTTTTAAAAATATTTTTCGGTTGACATTGGATATTTAATGGTTTCTTCCCATTCACTGCAGCATATAAGATATTTATTTGATAGTTTTTAGTGTTTATTAAAAAGAGAATATCATATATTTATAATTGGACTTTTGGACTTATTGGACTCTTTATTTATGTTTTTAAGTGTTAAGAGTTTTTTTTTTTTTTTTTTTTTAAGAAAGTTGCATACAATCAGCCATTCATCAGTTTACTTAATACGAGAATAATCATTTATCTGTTTCCAAACAATTCAATACACTAACTACTAATTATAGTAGTTAAATACCATTTAGTAGTTAAAAACCAGCAATATGCAATGGGACTTACGGAGGCCTGCTGCAATATTTCTTCAGAAGAAACCCGGACAGCTCCTCTAGAATGGGCTGACTGTGCAAAGCCACAAACTGTTCACGACACACCTGAGAAGCGACAAAGAGCACTCAGTCAATCATTATGCACTCTAATGCGCCGGCTTCAATGCTATCTCCCTCTCGCTTCCCCTTTCTCTCAGACGTTTCACCTCTCTCCTGTTTGAACTTTCCCATTTTAAGAGGAATCTGTGGTCACAAAGCATGTCAGGGAAAGACTCGCAGACAATAGACCACTCACAGAAGGAGAGAAGGATGGGAAAAGATAAAAGTCCAAAAAGAGTCTCAATTCAGACAGCTGAATATGGTTCGAGGGACTAGATGGAGTTATTAAGCTTCAGTGTCATGGAGGTTAAACTTATCTAATGAAGGTGACTGTAAAGTAAGTAAAGCTGCTGAAAAAAACATGATGGTAAGTAAATGATGACATAACTTTCATTTTTGGGTGAATTATTCCTTTTGTTTATCAAAATGTAGTTCTAAAATAGAGGAATCCGCTGAGGTAAATGAGATTAAATGCTGAAGCAAATAAGCTTTTTTTTTTGTATTTGAAGATAAGTCTAGTTAATGGCAGCTTTCCAAAAAATGCTTCAGTTGAGAGGATGAGAGGTATGGCCAGTCAATACCGAAATAACCCATGCTGACAGGGTTGGTTATTGAACATATGGTGAACTCAGCATGCAAACATCTGGCCGTTAAGCTGACATGGTCGGGCCGCTTAGTCATTCCTGTTGAAAGAATACGCATTGAAAAACATTCGGCAGTGAACGCTCTGTTCCTTACACACCCTGTTCATGATGTCCACAGTCACAGCATGGGTCCAATAACAGTCATGGACGGACACAAACGTCAAACCAGCCCTGCATGATTGAAGAAAACAGGAAAATGTATTTGTACAAACCACCCTTCAAACAAAAACAACACCAACAAATAATAACAAAAATAATAATAACGGATATTAATATAACTTATTAATATTATAAAATGTATTGTTATTTTACAAATATGATTAATTATAAAAATGCATTACATTTATTATTATTATTATTATTAGTAGTAGTAGTAGTAGTAGTAGTAGCAGTAGTAATAAAACAATAATAAATATTGATATGTTGACATTGTTATATGAATACAATATTTATTATTATTACTATTAACAATAAAAACAATGAAGAATTATTAACATTATATAACTATTATTAATACAAATTATTAAATTATTACCATTGTTATTCATAAAATACTATGATTGTTATTATTATTATTATTAATGATTATTGCTAATATAATTTATGTACATAACATGTATTACAATGTTAATTATTTTAAAAATATTTTTGAAATGTATTTTTTATTAATATTATTATATTTATGAATAGTTATTATTTTTATTTTTAATAATAATGAATATTGATATGTTGATATTACAAAGGTTCCATTTATTATTATTATTATTATTATTATTAAATCATTTAATAATAATTAGAATATCTGAAATGGTATTAACATTACTACAAATATTACTATTAATAATACAAAATGAAGCGCTATTATTTGTATTAATACTATTATATAATATTAATACTATTATTGTTCTTAATAATATTAATGAATAGTGTTAATATAATTTATGCATATTATTAAATATTTGCATTACAATATGCTAATTATTTTATATAAAAATATTTTTATAAATATACTGTATTAATAAATTATTATTATTATTATTATTATTATTATTATTATTATTATTAATACTAATAATAATAATAATAATAATACTAATAACAGTCGTTATTATGTCTATTATTTTGAACATTGGTATTATTTAGTAAATATATTATTATTATTATTATTATTACTGCGTTATTAAATATCAAAAACATTTAATAATAATAATTTGAATATCTGTATTATTATTTTATTAGTATTATTAAGTAAATATTATATATATATATATAGAGAGAGAGAGAGAGAGAGAGAGAGAGAGAGAGAGAGAGAATTAAATTTCTGGAACATTTAATAATAATAATAGTAATAATAATAATAATAATAATAATAATAATAATAATAATAATATTAAATCAACATTACAACAGATATTACTTCTAATAATAAAAAATTGAGAGAATACAATAGTATTATTAACACTATTAAACAATAATTCTATTATTGTTATTATTAATATTAATGAATACTCTTAATATAATGTATATTATTAAATGCATGCATTACAATTTGTTTATCATTTTATAATATTTTTAATTAATGTATTATTTTTATTACTATAATAATAATAATAATAATAATAATAATAATGCATATATTTCTGGTATAATGCGCATTTAGTCATTATGGTGTCAAAAACAAAAATCAGTTCTGCATATTTAACAAAATATAATCTGTATCGTACGTCAAGGTAAGGTAACCAACTCTTGGTTTTCTAACACTCTTCAAATCTTGGTATTCAAATTAGTTCTTATTTGCATGTTTATGTGATATAATAGTGACTGAAGAACCAAAAACAAACAATACAGTCTCTGAATTTCTTATGTTTGCTGGTATTACAATTTTCATTTTGAAAAAATACAGTGCATGAAAAATTCTGCGACTGTACAGAACTCATATACAGTTAAGTATAAGATAGGTGGCTTGTTGTTAAGCAACCTGCTGCAATGTTCAAGCCTAGAGTCTAAAAACATGTCAACTCAGTGTTAAAAGCCTGTTTGAGTGTGGGATGTCCTTAAAAGAGTCAGCTCATCACCTGTAACAATGCAGTGATGTCAGCATCATGTGAGTGGAGTCCAGAGAGTGGATGAAATTAGGAGGGAAGGCGTTTTTCTGCTTCATGCTGTCTGGTTTCCTAAAAAAGGCACAAGAAGAACAAGCTCAGGTTTGAAGCTCACTCGGGTAATTAAGGCCGGCATCATCATCTTCTCGCTGGGCAATACATACACCTGTAGCGCCAGGAGCCATACATCACTGAACAGGTAGGTCAGTCTTAATTATCATCCAACACAGGGACACACAATGAACAGAGCACCTGCTAGACCAGCAAAGAGTAAAGAATAATGCGTGTGCTTATTATGGCTGAAGATATTCCATTATGCTGCTCCATATCAGACAAAATAGTTCAGAATAAGAAAAGTGATATTTTAGGTCAGATACTCTCAGATTGGGTTATATGAAGTAAAACCCCTTCCTCAGGCAGTGAAGTCAAAGAGATAATTCACTCAAAAATCAGCCTCATTCTGAGTTCTGACTCCGTATGGCCTTCGTTCATCCTCGATACACAAATTCAGATTTTTTTTTATCCTTTCTGATCCTGCATAGATAGCAATGCAACTGATACGTTCAAGTACCAAAAAGGTAGTAAGGACATCTTAAAATTCATGTGACATCAGTAGTTCAACTGTAATTTAAATTTATGAAGCTACAAGGATACTTTTTTGTGTACAAAGAAAAAAAAAAAGAACGACTTTATTCAACAGTTTGTCTGCGCCAGTCTTTGCTGCATATAACTAGAGTGTGGCGACAATTCATAACACCTTTTTGGGCCTTGAACGTGGTAGTTGTGTTGCTGTCTGTGCAGGATCAGAAAGCTCTCGGATTTCAACAAAAACATCTTAAAGGGTTACTCCACCCCAAAATGAAAATTTTGTCAATCACTTACCCCCATGTCGTTCCAAACCCAACACAATTTAAGATATTTTGGATGTAAATCGGGAGGTTTGTGACTGTCCCATTGACCGCCAAGTAAATACCACAGTCAAGGTCCAGAAAAGTTTGAAAGACATTGTCAAAATAGTCCATCTACCATCAGATGTTTAACCATAATTTTACGAAGCTACGAAAATCATTTTTGTACGCAAAGAAAACAAAAATAAAGACTTTATTCAACAATTCGCCTCCTCTGTGTCACTGTAGCACCATTTTGGAGAGTATCCGCTGGACGCAAACAGCGTACGCTGTTCTGTGTCAGCAACACAACACGGATACGAAAACAGCGTATCCGCGTGGCGCAGCTGACACCGAACAGCGTACGCTGTTTGTGTCCAGTGGATACTCTCCAAAATGGCACTACGGTGAAGCGGAGGAGACTAATTGTTAAATAAAGTTGTTACTTTTGTTTTCCTTCAGTACAAAAAGTATTTTCGTAGTTTAGTAAAATTATGGTTGAACCACTGACGGCAGATAGACTATTTTGACTACGTCTTTCATTCTTTTCTGGGTCTTGACAATGGTATTTACTTGGCGGTCAATGGGACAGTCACAAACCTCCCAGTTTTCATCCAAAATACTTTAAATTGTGTTCTGAAGACGAACGAAGATTTTAAGACAATTTGTGGTCTGAAGTACTGAGCACTGAAGCGGTCAAGAACTAACCATCTATATTCTCTAGGCTTCATAGAGCGTTATTGTGCCGGCGATAATTTCTGAGAATTCAGTGAGGGCTTCAGGTCACTGGCCACAAGAGAGCTGCTGCCACCCTCGTAATTTCATCATTTATTTAAGACTCCTCATTAATGAGGGTCTATTCAGCCTCTAATTAGAGCACATGAAGGATCTCTGAATCGGTCCGTGGTCTGTGTGAAACTCCGGTCGGGGCCTCACTGTCAGCTGGTCTCGAACAAGCTTCTTCAGCTGCATCCCACCTGGAAACTGTCCTCTGGGAAATTAAACCGCTTCTACTGGATAAGCTTGAGATTTCTTTCAGCACCTAGAAGTGTGACTGACATCTAGTACATAGACATCAGAAGTACATATCTGAAGAACAGCCCTTGCATGGACACCCAAGGCCATTTCCCAAGCCTGAGAGTGACGTACAATCGCAGTGGCGGCTGTCGGTCTAGCTGCCATCTTAGAGAAACGGGAGATCCCTTTTCGGCACTTCGGCTTCTGCTAATGCGATTCTTGTGATAGTCCGTACTTGTGTGGTTGTCTATGACAGGCCGTGACAGAGAAATACAAGTGAGGCCTGTCATAAGTGGTTTTTAATCACGTCCTTGCGGCTTCTGGAGGAAGGTCAGCAAGATAACTCCCAACTGAGGCTTCTCCGAGTGGTATTAGCCAAGCCTGGGTAAAGCTCTGCTAGGATTGAAACTGCGAAATGAGGTGATGGTATTAAAACAGCAGATGCTTGCGTACGGATTGAACATTTGGGGTTTCGGTGGGAAGCACAGAAGTGTTTGTTTAATAAAAGATGACTGACTTGGGAACATATGGTAAAGTGGTGGATGATGGTACGCTTGTCTATGCATGAAAATTTTGGAGACAGAGTTGAATAAGCAAAGATCCTGCCGCCATGTAAACAAACTGTTACCAATGAGGCTTTAAGAGATATTTCTTGCAAAAAATATAATTCAGTCATCATATATCCACCCTCATGTTGTTTAAAACAATAATGACCTTCGTTTTTCTGTTTAGCACAAATAAGGAAAGATTTTTATACCTCAAGTTGTGTTCTAGCCATTTTGACTAGAATTTTATTTATTTATTTTTTTTAATTTTCTAGAAATTGCTAGTAATGTTATCACATTGGACTAAAACTTGATGACTTTGTTCACATGGGGTATAACAACCTGCCCCTAAAAATTGGATAATTTTTGTACTTCTTCTGAATTTTTCTTTAACCTCATTACATCTGTGAAATTTCCAGTCAAAAAAAAAAAAGTTATTTTCTTTCAACATTTTCTTTTAATTAGCACAGTTTTAGTACTTTTTTTTTTTTTTTAACCAACCGGTCTGACAAAAAGATTAAAGAAAAATTGAACACCACAAATGTAACAAGGTCCTATGTCATCGGCTAAAACGCCACTTTCTCGTGAACGTGCGTACAACAGTTAGCGGAAGTTTTAAACATGGATGTTTTTGTCACGCAAGCACACTGAATCACTTCGGAAGGCCTTTATTATTCCCCCAAAACCATGTGGAAATCTTGTATGATAGATGGATGCACTTTACTAGACTTCAAATTCTCAACAACCATTCACTGCCATTATAAAGCTCGGAAAAGCCAGGACATTTTTTTTATACAACTCTGACTCTATTCGTCTGAAAGAAGAAAGTCATATACACCTAGGATGGCTTGAGGGCAAGTATATCATGGGGCAATTTCCACAAAAGAAAGCAAGTCTTTCAGGTTTGAAACATCATGAGGATGAACAGACATCCTACTATCTCTTTAAAACAATTACATTTAGAAACAACACAGTTCCAACTCAAACAAGCCAAAACATACTTGGTCTCCGATGTAAGTATCCATCAACAGATGATAAAACCAGCAATGATGTTAATTCATTGTTCATTCTGGGTAGCCATCCATTCAGTAAATGACATACAGGATGTGCAGCGGTGACATTTCAACACGAAATGCCACTCTTCTCATCTGAGGGACTTTCTGCTTCTTTCATATCCTCCAGGGGTTTCTGTATATGATAATGAATTCTGGCCATCCACTGACAGGCCCAAAATAGTGTCAAACACTTATGTGACACGGGCGCTGCCTTTAGGTGTGCCTGTTACTTTTTTTATTTAATATGCTCTGTGGGGTACAGTGCAATGATACTGTACATAAGGAACTGTACATCATATAACTCTAATTTTATTCGCCTGAAAGAATGTCATTTGCACCTAGGATGGCTTGAGGGTCACTAAATCATGGGGTAATTTTCATTACTGGGTGAACTATCCCTTTAAGTCACAACATTACAAAATGAAGCTGCAAAACAAAGTGTCACAACACAGCTACATTAAGCCACAACGTAACAGAAAGTTTAGTTTTTGATACATAGTTTTGTTATCTTAACTGATTACTTTTTATTCGATTTTATTGCAGTCCCCCTTCCTATTTTAATCAAGAACAATTCAATACAATTCATTTTCACCAAGATTTGGAGACTAAATTATTGTTCAAAACCTCTTGAAAAGATTAAGAGAACAGAAACATTATTCAAAATGCCAAATGAATCACTCTCCATGTAAATAATACAACTAATAAGAAGCCATGGAAATGTGGGGAGAGGTCAGAGGTCAGAGGTCAACGTCAATACAGGGGTCAAAGTAAGAAAGAGGTACTTACTCATTGGCATCATGACTTATATGGATGCTCAGGTTCTGCATGCTGCTCTTGAGCTGCGGAAAACAAAAGAAGACGAGTTTGAACGTGTCATGAGGAAGCAACTACTGTGAAGAGAAAAGCGAACAGCTTTTGTAGCAGTTTCACTGTTTTTAAACTCAATTGTAGCACTTTATTTCCTCATATACATACTATGTACTTATTATAGTAATTACAATAACTAGGTACCACCCCTGAACCTATCCCTAAACCTAACCCTACCCCATGTAGTAACCTTATATTATCAGAACTTTCTTAGGTAGATACACTGTGAGTACATATAAGTACATGTACTGGTAAATAAAGTGCAACCAATGCAAGTATTGCATTGTTTACAGGGGACGTTATCATGTAAAAATTGGCATTAACTGGGTTGCTGTTAAATGTTCCAAGTTTAAATATGATATTAGTTGACCTTTATCCAACTTACCACATTGATCTCTAATATAAACCAATGCATACGAATATTGCAATCAATCTCCTCATCTTTCTGCGCCAGACTGACCTTCAAGTTTCCTATTGATCCCCTTCAAAAACATTGATAGAAATTTGAGTGAGTCTCTTAATCTGAGACCGACCAAATGTTCACTGAAACCCCCACAAACCACTAATATTGACACAATGCCATTAAAGAACAGGAGTTTAACCTTAGTAAAGGTTGGCGTCCATCACGTAGATGCTGAGGTCGGGCTACAACCCATGAGTGAGTGACTGCTCTTGGTATAGGAACTGTCAGCGTCAGGGGTGCTTCCATCACATTACTTCTTTGATTAGTCTCTACGGCGCCCCAGGAGCCCATCCCGATGCGGCTCAATTCAACAGAGAAGTGCAGGATGACAGGGAATGAAGACTCGGACAGTGACGGATGGACATAAACAAAAGGAAAATGTATAGAAAGTGCTGACGGGGATGGTGGGGTAAAAGGTTTTGCTGGTAAACTGGTGTGCAGGTTTACTGGGACGTGAAGGGGGCATAAGTGGGGTGAAAAAGTAAAGTGGAAAGAGTTAATGCATGGTTTCTCAACTCTAGCCCTCCAGGTCCACTGTCCTGCAGAGTTTAGCTACAACACTTATCGAACACACCCGAACAAGCTAATCAAGGTCTTCAGAATTGCTAGAAAGTTACAGGCTGGTGAGTTCGATCAAGGTTAAAGCTAAACTCTGCAGAAAAGTGGATCTCAAAGGCCAGAGTTGAGAATCTATGTCCATTATGGATTTTTAAATTGGTGGAATGGGGTAGGACATATGCACCAAACTCCGCTCCTTGAAGCCACTGTACTGGCGAGTGTAGCTCAAACCATCTCCAAAACATCTGCTTAGAAATTTCTAGTAATCCTGAAGACCTTGATTATCTGGGTCAGATGTGTTTAATTAGGGTTGGAGCTAAACTCTGCAGGACAGTGACCTTCCAGGAACTAAGTTTGACGGTCCCGGCACACGGCAAAATGACACAAGTGGCCCTTGTTGCAATGATTTATGAGTCCATTAAGGCTCATTAACAGGAACAACAAAATTGAGGAGACATTAAGGGGCGTGATAGGGGTGAGCCAGGCCTTTTGACTCATAAAGAGTCAATGTACATCCTCGAAAGCTCTCGGGGAAGACCTTACTTCCAATAGGAATTGCAATATACTCCCAATCCGTTGGTTCTGGCGGCTCAACTAAAACTCCTCATCAGGGAAGACGAGACCAAAGCAAGCCATGTTGTCAAGCTGGCTTGATGCCCAGACAGTTGAAAGGGGGTTCCTATCTAAAGTGCGATGACTCCTGGCTTGGACAGCTGCCTCCTCTTGAAAATAAACCATTTTGCGAAAGAGCAGCTGTATCTCCTTCACTCGTTTTCTAGTGTCCTTTATTGCAGAATTCAACAAGAGGGCCAACTACAAAAGATCTTAGATGAATCTAAAGCGTTTTAGCCATTTTACTGGAACCAAAAGTAGAGAGTATGATGAGGAAATCAAGGAGGAACGGGATTGAGACAAGTTGCGGTTGGGATTTGATCAGTCTCCTGCATGAGCATCCTATATGGTATGCCAGAAGGGCAGCATCTAGCTTCCAAGCTTCCAGCTATCCACAAAGCTGCCACCTCTTTTATTGAGCGCATCCATCTGAGCCTCACGGTAAGACTCTCTAATCTTTCAGCATCCCCAAGAGAGAGGCTTTACACCACCGGTGACCTCTTGCCTGGTTAAGTCCTCTGGGAATACTCTTGAAATATCCGCTGTATTCATCAAGGCTTCTACAAAAACAACTGTGTTTTGCTGAAGGATCAATTAAAATGGATGATTCATGCTCCGCCGCCATGCACAGCCCTGAAAATCTTGTGGTGCACATATTACAGTACCTCGTTTTTGATCTGACTTTCAGACTGGGTCGAAACTTCAGCTTTAGCCAATTAGTAGGATGTAGAAGTCAAGAAAGTAGCGTTTTGGGTCATAAGAGTTGCAGTGGGGCTTGACATCCTTTTGGGATCAGACTGGAGACAAGGAACACCACAAGAGCCTCAGGGGAAATCACATTTCCCCTTTTTCCAAGGACACCGCAAGTGTTTGGCCACTAAAGCAAAGGCGACAAATGATTCCCCACGGCTTTCCCACTGGTTGTCTTCTTTACAGAATTACCAGTTTTTCTTCAGCTTGATGCATAGCCTTTAAAAGAAACATTTCAGCCTCCAAATGTGACCCCTAAACTGATTAACAGCAAACAATCACATTAGCGAGCTTTACTGATGCATATCCCAAGTCTGGTTCCCTCCCAAGTGTAATTTCCTTTCCCCTATCAACAGACACAGCACTGCACAGTGACTGAATAAATACTGCCGACTTCACCCTGGTTTATTTGTTTACTCTGCTACGACGCCATTACACTCCCATTTCCCTGGCATCTAATTAATATGCCATTTCCCATGTTAAGAAAGATCAAGGGTGGGCTGCAAGAGATTGAATCATGGAGAGGTGACCTCAGATGAAGTGTCTCATTGATGCAGAATGAGAAAACATTTCCTTGATTACATTTGAAGTAGGGGGCTGAGATTAATACTGATTTGGATTTTCTACTGAGTTAAAGAGTAGCACGGCAGAAGAAAAACACCCAGATAGGTGGGAGAAGTTCCAAACACATAATGCTTGAAAACAACCCGTTTTAAAGGTGAATTTTAAAGTCAGCATTCACAACCCATTTTACTGGGTTGTGACAGGATATTCAGTAGAAAGAAAACTAGCATGGAACTTTGGGAATCGACTTGAACTGTTAAAAAAAAAAAAAAAAAGTGTACTACATACTAATAATCTGCAGAAAAAATAAAGAACTACTCCCCTACTAAAACACTAAGGGGCAGTTTTACTAACAGCTTTTATTATTTTTTAGAAAACGACTATTGTTACACTAGATAAGACCCTTATTCCTCGGCTAGGATCGTGTAGAGCCCTTTGAAGCTGCACTGAAACTGCAGTTTGGACCTTCAACCTGCTGACCACCATTGAAGTCCACTATATAGAGAAAAATCATGGAATGTTTTCCCCAAAAACCTTAATTTCTTTTCGACTCAAGAAAGATATGAACATCTTGGATGACATAGGGGTGAGTAAATTATACAGGTTTGAAACAACTCAAGGGTGAGTAAAAGATTTGCATTTTTGGGTAAGAGCTATACTCATAATGAGTATTAAGTAAAAAGGGTCAGTTTTAATTTTATGGCTGCGATTCCTTTTTTAGAAGGAATAATTAGCCATGATGTTTGATTTCACATTAATGAAGAAGTTCAAGCTTGTAGTACGGTCTGTGTGCAGTTTAATGCTGCTCACGTATCAGGTTCTTAGACCCTGTCAAGCTTCAATCACGGCAAAAATCCTCATTAGCAAACTGCACTGTGCGCGGAAGACCCAGATACCTTGAAACCACAAAGCTGATGATCTGCCAAGTCTGGCAGACTACTACGGGTTCCCCTCAGACATAAATAACCCAATATGCTAATGAAACGAAAACTATAAAAAAAGAGATAACCATAAAAAGTGACTGTAAAACTCATCCTTTATACAACACCATTAAGGGTCATTAAGATCCATCATGCAGGTTCATCTATGTAGGGGGTGGTACGGCTAACAGGTGGAGGTAGAGCTGGGGCTCGGAGGTGATTAATGGGGGTCTTGATGGTGCTACATTAATCTGGTCAGTGTGACATTTACAAGGGAATTGCACACCCCTGGTGTGACCGCCTAACGTGTCTCCATTGCTAGGTGAAATAAATATAGACTCACTATAATGTGGTTGATGCTCTAAATAGTGTTGTACATGATCAACCTTTGACCTTGACCTATCAACCATCATTTGAGGATAAAAGGGTGTACCATTCACAAAGATTGTGAAGTTTGTAGTAACGGACCTAGTGGCCTACATAATACATCACAACATGGACCACCTTCAAATGCTGGCATGATACATCCAAGCCTTCATTAAAGCAAAACATGCAAGATGGACGTACAGATCTTTGAAGGAAAGAGGCCAGTAGGCACATCAAATTGTCAAACTGCACGAATTTCAGCTAGGCCAATGCTTTCATGCTAAATTTAGCAAGTGAACCATTATAATTTTAATATTATCATGATTAAGCTCAAACATAAGCACTGAATACATTAATTATATTGTCATCAAACAGTCAGCATTCACATGAGTAGGATTTTAACATGCTGAATGCCATAAATGGCCTTCACACCTCTTGCTCAGTAAAAGAAAAGGGCTTAAACGGTGAAGAATTTATGAGGCCGCTAATGACGACCTTCATCAGAAATTCCACAAAAGTCCAATAAAATGTGATGACCTACATTTGTGGAAGTGGGTTATGATATTTAGGACCAGGCCGTACAGCCTGCGCTAGAGATTCAGTGAAATTTTAGGAAAATTTTAAATCGAAAACCTTAAAGGAGAAGTCCACTTTCAGAACAACAATTTATGAAAAATTTACTCACCCCCCTGTCATCCAAGATGTTCATGTCTTTCTGTCTTCAGTCATGAAGAAATTATGGTTTTTGAGGAGAAAAATTCAAGATGTTACTCCATATAATGGACTTCATTGGTGCCCCGATTTTGAACTTCCAAAATGTAGTTTAAATGCAGCTTCAAATGGGAAGAAGGGTCTTATCTAGCGAAACGATTGGTATTTATTTTTATTTTTTTTCAGAAAATAAAAATTTGTTTACTTTTTAAGCACAAAAGCTGGGATGCGCTTCCACGACACTAAGTATTACTGAATCACGCCGAAAGGTCATGTGGAACGTAGGCAGAACTACAGACCCAGTGTTTACAAAGCGAACACGCAAAGACTAAGGAAGTGCAAGTAAGTCAAACGCTGTTTACAAACAAAAAGGTACAACAATGTCAGACGATTCTGAAGTTGTAGGAGAAAATGAGATGGAGTTTTTCGCCATACTGTACCTTTTTGAGCCGGAGTACACAAATGATGAACTTAGACATGATTCGTAGTGTCGTGGACGCGCATCCCAGAGCCTGTGCTACACAAGCTTTTGTGCTTAAAAAGTATACAAATTTTTATTTTTCGAAAAAAATGACTGATTGTTTCGCTAGATAAGACCCTTCTTCCTCGGCTGGGATCGTTTAGAGCCCTTTGAAGCTGCATTTAAACTGCATTTTGGAAGTTCAAAAACGGGGCACCATTGAAGTCCATTACACAGAAAAAAATCCTGAAATGCTTTCCTCAAAAACCATAATTTCTTTACGACTGAAGACAGAAAGACATGAACATCTTAGATGACAAGGGGGTGAGTAAATTATTTGTAAATTGTTGTTCTGAAGGTAAAGCTCTCCTTTAAACTTTAAAAACCAAACTATTACTAGAATATTATTAAAGGGATCCCTGGGTATTAAGACTTTATGACCTGATATAATATAAATGATGTTTCTCACTTAAATATATAGTTGAAAACCAATGAAAGATGTTATTTACAAAATCTACATTGTCTTATACATATTTTGGACTATGGGTGGCGCCATTATTTTGAATGATGTAAAATGCTTGCACTTGGTGAGCTACTGTTTTCTACTACACATTTCAGTAAAATACATAATTTACGTTATTAAAATATTCAATATAAAAATTATTTTAAAAATACAATATGTGTTTTTGTAACAAAAATGTTATTATCAATAATAATAATTGTAAAAAAAAAAAAAAAAAAAAAAAAAGATATCTGCTTTAGGTCCTGGTCTTAGAAGTCAACATCTTCAAGCATTTGGAAAAGGGCAAGTGACAGCCAACAATGGCACCTTTACAACAGCAGAACCCCATTGAGGACAACACAGGCCATTAGGGTGCTATTACACATTATTTCCACTGCCTAGATACGCGGACCAAAGGGATGAAAGCTGGAAAAGGCCAGGCACATGACATTACACGTTCCCGGGAGTGATGGTGGAATGAATGGGTTCGGTTCTTCACAACTGTACAGGAATGAAGTAGAAAACCGGCACACCCATGCCATTCAGGTCCAAATGACATCAGCTGTACAGTCTTTTGACTTTCAAAGGCAGGGAAATATTAGCCAATGTTTGCATATTCATTTAAACACTGTGGGAAAAATGGCAGCACATTAAGTATGATATGAACATGGGTGTTTCTATGTGCACTTTTTGCCAAATCGAGTTTTAGGCATTAAGCCACACCCAGCAACAGCAGCAGCAGCAAATGCTCAGCGGCTGTAACACAGACGGGTTGCCAGATGCTCTCTGCTGGATCTCGGCACGCACTACAGGCCACCGCTGTGCCGCCTCAGCTCTGTTGCTGATGCTATCTGACAGCAGCGCGGGCCGTCTGCATGCAAAACCTCTGCCGTGTTACTTCACTGTTTCACTCCCAGACCTTTTTGACAAGCAGTGCTACAGAGATCTAAGCCGTGATGGAGACCGAGGGAGAGCGCGCCTGCTGGGCGGAAAGAGAGGTCGGACCCCCTGCTGAATTGTGCTGAGGAAGTACAGGGAAAGATCTCAAAGATGACGAAATAAAAGAACTTACCGTGTCTTTCAGAAAGGGGAAAATGTCAAATCAATCTAGTACCTGTTCAAGTACAAATCTGGCAACTTGCTAATACCAAAATAAGTGAATGGCCTTAAGGTTACTTTCAAACAATGCAGCTTTCTGATGGTCAACGTGGCAAATTTGCACGACCATTTAGTGACAATCTGCTTATGGAAATCTTTCATTCTCAAGCAAAATTCCCACTTTTATGGTTTTGTATTGAAATAGCTGGATTTTGCTGGCAAAAATTTGCCTGACAGGGGCAAACTGAGTCACTACACTATTTAATTTGATAAGAAAACTACTGCCAGATACACACAGAAACTCAACCTGCCAAAAAAAAAAAAGTTTGGTTGAAGAACTTATGACAGAATTTACAATTCGATTTACAGTTTGATTCAATTTCTGATTCAACTCAATATTAATTATTTTGGATATATATCAGGTACAGTACATGTCAAATTTTCTCCAGGAAAAAGAAATATCTCAACTAATGTTGTAAAATATACATGAGAGTCAGTTGGTACTACATTAATATAATGTTGAAGTTTAAAATTTGTATACAAATGCTTTAATTACACTTACACTTGTGTTTTATAATAGTAAAGTTACACAATTACATAATTATATTTTTCCTCCAATTTGTTTTTTTAAATATAAACATTTAAATGGTGGCTGTCATAAAAACTTGACAGATTTATTTAAACATAAATTAAACATTGAAGAACAGTAGAAATTACAACGAATATGTAATATGGTAAATATTTAGACTCATCTCAGCACTTTGGCAAACCAAGGTTGAATTTAAATGTGCTTTAGAAATAAAACCGAATGATGAACTGCACGTTGCCGCTTCTCTTGAACTGAGGCGTTACAGCGATCTGTAACTCCACATTAAACAGCACCAAAACATTTATTGTTTGAATACTGTAATAAAATGGACAGAATTTAAAATCTGAGACTTTGTTTTATATCAAAAGTAACAAAGCACAAAGCTTATTACGATTCATTGGATAGGATGTGTGCTACAATGTTCCATTCATTAACTGAGAACAGGCTAGACTAATCGTTTAATTTAAGAATCAATATCATTTCATAAAAAAATGAGAATCAATAAAAATCAAACAATCAATATTTTTTTAACCAGGCCTAGTGGATTTGCATGCCAAAAATGTAAAGGAATTGCTCATTTAATTACATTTTAAAAGTTTAATTAAATTGTTAAAATTGTTAAAAGTTTTGAGCAATAATTCAATAATAAATTTGTATTAAAAATTAAAACATACAACAAAATCTCAGAAAAAATAAAATGCTGGGCACTATTATTTTTAAATTACACTTTTATTAAATTAATTAGACATACTTTTTAATTTTTTAATTTACTTTTGAATGTAATTAAACTATTAAAACGGAATCTAGAAAAATTCAAACAGAAAACGTGAAAACAGAAAACAAAACAAAAACAAAAAAACGGATTCCATATGGCCCTAATTACATCATTAGAGGGTTACTCCACCCCAAAATAAAAATTTTGTCATTAATCACTTATTCCCATGTCGTTCCAAAGCCGTAAAAGCTTTGTTTGTCTTCGAAACACAAATTAAGATATTTAGTCACTTCCACTGGGGACAGTGGGACATGTCCCCCGCACTTTTCGAAATCCGGGTGAGTCCCCCTTACTTTCAAATTTGTTTGTTAAATTAATGTCTAATTAATGTCTAAAGTTTAGAAAGCGTTTTCCCAATGCACACAAATTAGGCTACATAACATATCTAGTCTGTTATTCGTATGTAGGCTATAACAGGTTGTGTAGTCGTCTATAGCTCTGTATTATGCTTGAAAAATTTGGTCTCTATTTGCACTTTGAATATTGAGAGAGTAGCCTAGCCTACTTTGATTATAGCTGAACTTATTGTTTGCACTTAATACGACTAAGAAAGAACTGTTTTTTAGCCTATTTTTTTTATTACATATACTGTTTTTATTTATATGTTCAATTTGCGAAAAGATCTTCAGTTTAGGAGGCCAAACGTTCTAGAAGCTCATAATTCATGTACAGTTTTAAGGTCTGAAGAGACTCACATGAAATCATACAGGAGAGAAGCCAGTCAGTTGAGTTTTTACTGTATGTAAATGCAGGAAATGGGATTCAAATCAAAAGTATTTTCCCCCATTTTGTGTCCCCTACCCCACTTCTCAAACCAAATTTACACTCTTGAAATAATCCATGTGACATCAGGGGTTCAACCGTAATTTTCCGAAGCTACAAGAATACTTTTTGTACGCAAAGAAAACAAAAATAACGACTTTATTCAACAATTCGTGGATATGCAGAGGAGACGAATTGTTGAATGAGTGATTAACGACAAAATTTTAAAACATGGAGGCCCATAAGGGGTCAGGGGTCCAACTGTGGGCCACTGTGTTTAAAATGGTAAACTAGTTATGTTGGAACATTCATTTTAAAACGCTTACCGTTTGGTTCTTAATTCGGTGGTAGGGCTGAACGATAGGAAGTCCCAGTGGTGTCACCCATTCCACCGTTCTCCCAGACTTAGCTATTAACCTAGCGCTTTCCGTCAGCCATTCCTGAAAGAAAAAAAAAGTCAGAACAGCGTCAACTCAGTTTGCATATATTAAGAACTCAGAACCAAACCAAATTTGCATGATGCTTTGAACTAGATAAACCGAAACTGAAACCCTTATCCGTAACGATTTGTCTTCACCGCGATAAAGCAGTTGCGATAAAGTAGTCTCCGGCTGCGCCAGCTGGAAAAATCCAGATGCACAGGTGGGAAGTTGTTGCTGAGACGAGGCGTTTAAAAAACCTGCTGATCCGCAGCAACAGTGCTGGCTGCGCAACTTGGCTGCCACATTCGCAACGTCCCCAGTGCTCTCCCCGAAACGCTTTGTGTGAGATAAATTCCTCTGTTCATCTGGAAGCGGGCCGGGCATGAAGTGGGTCCATTCATCAGAGCGTTCACCAACAGCCGGGCCCCCCCACCCCTCATTTTCCGCTCCTGTATCACCTTTTCTCGGTAACGGGAATGATCAACTACCTGGGCTCGACTGCCGCCCCTCCCGAGGATCTGACCTATTTAGGAAGCTGCTTGTGTCTGTAGGCAAAGTGGGGGATATTTCACATTCGCTCTGCCTGTCTGCTCGTCTCCCCAGGGGGGTGCAACAGGAGACAGTGAGCGGCTGGTCCTTGATCTACTGCACCAGGGACGTTCATTCCTTTTCTGTTTCCTGCAGCTGTAATTCATGAGCCGCTGCCAGTTGCATCATGGGAGAACTATATCTGGCGATTCACAAAAATATTCTTTTCATTCAAAAAAAAAAAAATAAAAATAAAAAAAATGGAGAGAAGCAACAAGGGTTGGGTTTTGTTTAAAAACCACTGATAAACACTACTGTTCAAAGGTTGGTAAGGGTCATTAGGATGCTTTTGAAAGAAGTCTCTAATATGCTCACCAAAGCTGCATTTATTTCATTAAAACAGAAATATCGTAAAAGAATTTTAATACATTTTAATACACGTTTTTATTTTAATAAATTTTCAAATGTAATTTATTCCTGTGATGCAAAGCTAAATTTGTACTGCATCATTACTTCAGTCTTCAGTGTCACATGATCCTTCAGAAATCATTCTAATATGCTGATTTGCTGCTCAAGAAACAATTCCTATTATTGTGCTGCTTAATATTTTTGTGTAAATGTGAGACATTTTTTTCCACAAGATTCTTTGATGAACAGCAAGGATAAAAGAACAGCATTTACTTTAAATAAAAATCTTTACTGCCACTTTTGATCAATTTAATGCATCCTTGCATTAATAAAATAAGAAAAAAAAAAAAAAAATAATAATATATATATATATATATATATAAAAACGGTGGTGTGTAAGATTTATGTGACAAATCATGCAATTTTACTAGACTAAAACATTAGTTCTAGTCTATCAGCTGATATCCACGATTTTATCAGTGTTAACACTGTTAACAAAACACAAACGAAAACGTTGTTATTAAATGAAATAAAAATGTGACCCTGGACCACAAAACCAGTCATCAGGGTCATTTTTTTTTACATTGAGATTTATACAAAAACCAAATAAATAAGCTTTCCATTGATGTATGGTTTGTTAGGATTTGGGTGAGATACAATTATTTGAAAATCTGGAATCTGTGGGTGCAAAAAATAAAAAAAACCTGAGAAAATCACCTTTAAAATTGTCCAAATTAAGTTCTTAGCAAAGCATGTTACTAATCAAAAATTACGTTTTGATATATTTATGGTAGGAATTTTCCAAAATATCTTCATGGAACATAATTTTAATATCCTAATGATTTTTGGCATAAAAGAAAAATTGATAATTTTGACTCATACAATGTATTTTTGGCTAATGCTACAAATATACTCGTGCTACTTAAGGCTGGTTTTGTGGTCTAGGGTCACAAATAAGAATTAATATAATCTGAAATATTACTCATAAGATGAGCTAAAAAAATAACGAAAATGGCCACAAATTAACTTTAGATTTAGCTTTTGGTACAGAACATATTGTAAAGGATTCACACATTAAAAACATGAAAATCCCAACACTTGACAACCATGAAAAATATTTTTCCTCTTTTTAAATTCTATAATTTATTTAGTACATTAATTTTAGTAGTAATAAAAATAACACTAAAATTAAACTTGTAATGATTTGCACTCATGTTGTGGACTTAGTTTGTAGTTTATAGTTTATAGTTATAGTTATAAACATGTATGTTTATAGTGTAGTGTATAAACCCTTCAGATGGCTGGATGTTTAGTTGCTCAGTTTTGTTTTCTCTGTTATCTGTTTCCTGTTTTTCAAGCTTCTTGTATTTTTTAAATTACTTTTATAAAAAAAAAAAAAAAGTCATTGTATCCTGCTCTCTCTCATCTCTGAGTAAAAGGATTAGTTCACTTCCAGAATAAATATTTCCTGATGATTTACTAACCCCCTTGTCATCCAAGATGTTTATGTCTTTCTTTCTTCAGTTGCAAAGAAATTAAGGTTTTTGAGAAAAACATTCTGGAATTTTTCTCTATATAGTAGACTTCAATGGGGATCAACAGTTTGAAGGTCAAAATTGCAGTTTCAATGCAGCTTCAAAGGGCTCTACACGATCCTACCTGAGGAAAAAGGCTCTTATCTAGCAAAACTCTCATTTTCTAAAAAAAAAATAAAAATAAAATAATAATTTATATACTTTTGTATATGTAATTACAAAGGTCACACGTGAGGCAGGCCGAAGTACCGACCCAGTGTTTAGAAAGCCAACGTGCAAAGAAAGTCAAACTCCCTTTACAAAACAATGTAACACAATGATGTTGGACGATTTTGAAGTTGGAGGAAAAAATGAGATGGAGTTGATGGATTAATGCATGAAGTCATAGACACGTATTGTAGAGGTAGTGCAAGATGAGCATTTATGGCCCAAAAAAAAGTATATTCATTGAAATAAATTGTATTTTTCTCTATAAAATTACAGATCGTTTCACTAGATAAGACCCTTATTCCTCAGCTGGGATCCTGTAGAGCTCTTTGAAGCTGAATTGAAACTGCAATTTGGATCTTCATCCCGTTGATCCCCACTGAAGTCCACTATATGGAGAAAAATCCTGGAATGTTTTCCTCAAAAACCTTCATTTCTTTTCGACTGAAGAAAGAAAGACATGAACATCTTGGATGGCGTGGGGGTGAGTAGATTATGGGGAAATTTTAATTCAGGAGTGAACTAATCCATTAACCATTAGTTAAAAAACTCAAACCATATGTGACCCTGGACGACAAAACCTCATGTCTTATGTTGCACGGGTTTATTTGTAGCAATAGCCAAAAATACATCGGACAGGTCAAATTTATCGATTTTTTTTTTATGACAAAAATCATTAGGATATTAAGTAAAGATCATGTTCGATAAAGATATTTAGTAAATTTCCCACCTAAATATATCAAAACTTAATTTTTGACTAGCAATATGGATTGCTGTGAACGTCATTTGGACAACTTTAAAAGCGATTTTCTCAATTTTTTTTTTTTTTTTATTTGCACCATCAGATTCCAGATTTTCAAATAGTTGCATCTCGGCCAAATGTTGTCCTTTCCTAACAAACCATACATCAACGGAAAGCTTATTTATTCCGCTTTCAGATTATGTAAAATTTACATGTATGACTGGTTTTGTGGTCCAGGGTCACATATCATAAAAAAAAAAGATTTCTTTAAAAAGGTTCACTGTCTATTGTCAACAGTGTATTGATGTATGCAGCGCAGCTGCACCAAAAGTCACTTTTAAACCAAGCAACCACGCTTTTTGTTGGTCAACAAGACAAACTTGCAGGACCAACTTGAAATGGTTGCAAAATCTGAATCTGGAAATCTTTCGCTCTCACAAATTTCCAAATTCACATGAATTCCTATTGAAATGCCTGAATTCCACCTGTGAGAATTCGCTAAACAATGGTAAATGTGACGACGCAAGTTAAAAAAATATAACAGCCCTGATCATAAATGTGTATAAGGGAATGAGACATTATGTACCTGAATTTCTCTCGTCCCAGTGAACATTTCCTTCAAGCTGCTGAAAACCTGCTTCACCAGGTAATGTGAAGCATCCCATATGTGGTCCTGTGGAATGAAAATAGCACATTGTTAGAAACACACACAAATTCAACAGTGTGGATGCTCTATCTAAACCTAAAAGGTCATATTAGGATATAACACTACAGTTGAACCACTGATGTCACATGGACTATTTTAACAATGTCCTTACTACCTTTCTGGGTCTTGAGCGTGGCAGTTGCGTTGCTGTCTAAGCAGGGTCAGAAAGCTCGCGGATTTCATTAAAAATATCTTAATTTGTGTACTGAAAATGAACGAAGGTCTTATGGGTTTGGAACAACATGAGGGTGAGTAATTAATGACAGAATTTTCATTTTTTGGTGAACTGTCCCTTTAACGGAAACTTTTTGTCTTGGAGTGAAGACCATTTTAAAACTCCAAAGAACGTTTTTCCACTATAAAGAATCTTTTGTGGAATTAAAAAGGTTAAAGGTTCTTTTTGGAACCAATGATACCAATAAATTTGGAGTCTTCAAAGACACCAAAAAGACATGAAATTCAAACAAGAAACCACCACAAAACATGTTTAAGTTCAACAATCAAAAGTCTTGCTTTAGCAAGCAGAATGTAGAGATGAGATCCCTTGACTCTATAGGTGATAATTCCTCTTACATTCTCCACAACCTGGGAGATACGAGAAGAGCGTCAACTGTTACTATGACTGCCTATTGAGGGCCGCACTTGGGGAAATCAAGACTGACGCAAATGGGGAGAACGTAAATCCTTAAAGTTCATGTCATCTGCGATGTAAAGCAAGATTACCAAGCTTATTTTTACATTTAAAGGAGAAGTCCACTTCCAGAACGACAATTTACAAATAATTTACTCACCTTCTTGTCATCCAAGATATATGTCTTTCTGTCTTCAGTGGTAAAGAAACTATGGTTTTTGAGGAAAGCATTTCAGGATTTTTCTCCATATAATGGACTTCATTGGTGCCCCCGATATTGAACTTCCAAAGTGCAGTTTAAATGCAGCTTCAAAAGGGCTCTAAATGATCCCAGCCGAGGAAGAAGAGCCTTTTCTAGCAAAATGATCGGTCATTTTTTTCGGAAAATAAAAATTTGTATACTTTTTAAGCACAAAAGCTTGTGTAGCACAGGCTCTGGGATGTGCGTCCACGATGCTACGAATTAGTGATGGATCGTTCTTGAACAATTCATTAATTTTGAACGAATCTTTAATGTGACTCGGGACAAATGAGTCGTCTCAGGGAGTGATTCGTTCAGTCGTGCATGCGCAACATCCTATTAGGTTCTGTACTGGAATTAGTTCACCTGTTTGGAGTCTTCAGGTTTTCCAAGTCGTTTGTTCATCTTAAGGGGCTGTCACGTGATGCTGATTTTGCTAAAATGAACGAAATGACTCGAAAAAAGAAAAATTTATTTTCCTGAATGAGACTCAAAGGTCCGAGTCGGTAAAATGATCCGAACTTCCCATCACTACTACGAATCGCGTCTAAGTTCATTGTCTGTGCACTCCGGCTCACAAAGGTAGAGTATGTCGAAAAACTCGTTGTACCTTTTTGTTTGTAAACAGCGTTTGACTTACTTGCACTTTCTTAGTCTTTGCGTGTTCGCTTTGTAAACACTGGGTCTGTAGTTCCGAGTTTTTGTGCTTAAAAAGTATACAAATTTTTATTTTCTGAAAAAAATGGCTGATCGTTTTGCTAGATAAGACCCTTCTTCCTCGGCTGGGATCATTTAGAGCCCTTTGAAGCTGCATTTAAACTGCATTTTGGAAGTTCAAAATCAGGCACCAATGAAGTCCATTACATGGAGAAAAATCCTGAAATTCTTTCCTCAAAAACCATAATTTCTTCACGACTGAAGACAGAAAGACATGAACATCTTGGATGACAAGGGGGTGAGTGAATTATTTGTGAATTGTCGTTCTGGAAGTGGAGAAGGGCATTTTGAGATGTGGCTGCAAGAAGAACCAGATTAAGACTCTTTTACACCAAAAATGTGTCTATAATCAATCTGGGAGAGTTTCTGCTGTGGGTTCTGGGCCACATCCATCCAAACGTCATGCAGGCGAAGGTTTGTTTCACAAATCTGATCTTGAGTCATTTATCCATCCCACAGTTTGTTACTCTATCTATGATAATTTTATCCAAAGTGCACTGAGCCTCACCTTAGGGAAATCATCGATTTCCTTCAGTCGCTTTTCGATTTGCAGACGGCCCCCGTAGCGTGTGACGCCATAGACCACAGTCATCACCGTCTGCTTCACCACCTTCCTGCTGATGAAGCCCTCCAGCACCTGCGCGATCTTCAAACCCTTTTCTGCATCCCGAGCCCTGAACTCTTCCACCTATGAAACACGGGACAGCGCACCTTTATGAGACTCCACAAATCAATGCACTTATTAGTCACAGTTCGTTAGGGATGGGTCACAACCGACAGTTTGTTGAACTCGTCCAACTAGAGACTAATCATGTTATATACATGTTTATATACATATATATATTTATTTATATTTTTAAATAATAATAAAAAAAAACTTACAATTTTTAAACATTACAAAACATTTTTTTTTAAAGAATAAGATAAAATGCTATTACATATTATATTTACACTATTACATTTATTATTCTAATATCCTTTATAAATTTGTAATATAATAAATTATTTATTATTATTACTATTATTAATATATAAATAATAATAATATAAAATAATGTATTCTATTAAAAATGAATTAAATAAACTGTTACTATGAACATTAATTTTTTATTTTTTTTAAAAAAAGATAAATGTAAAAAAAAAATAAAAATACAAATAAAAACAAAAACAAAAAAAGGAAAGAAAAAAGAAAAAATGTATTACTATTTAACAATTTTATATTCTTAAATATAAAAAATATACAATATTTGAAACATTATGCAATATATTTTAAATGATTACAAGATTATATTTATTATTCTATTTTAAATATTTGTAATATATAATTAATTTTATTATTATTATTATTATTATTATAAAAGTGTATTCTTGTTCTTCTATTAAAATTATAAATAAAATATATATATTTATATGTATTACTACAAAATACATTATTATTATTTACAACAAAAATAAATTATTGGTAATATATAATCTCTCTCTCTCTCCATATATAGAATATTTATAGAGAATAAATATAATAAAAATATTATAAACATCATATTATGACATATGTTCTAATATATAATATAATAAAAGTGTGTATTACTATTAGATTTATAATATAATATAACAAATAAACACAAATTGAAAAAAATATAACATTTATATATCATTAAAAATTATTTCCATTTATATTTTAAATAATAACTATACTAAAAGAAAATAAAATATATAATAAATCATCATTACTTTTTTTTTTTTTTTTATTATTATTAGTTCACAAATAAGAATTTCATTACAGAGATTACAGAAACCCCTGGTTGGGAATCAATGTTCTATAACTTAGTTTAAAGACCCCTTAGGGGGAACTCAGAAATAAACCTACCAATAACAGAAATATCACAATTGTCCCGTACTTCAACTAGAAAAAGCTTAATCTGCATGTAGGGAGGAGCAGGTTCATTAATCACACATGAGGTGTGAACGGTGTTGACGGTCTTATTGGGGCTCTTGAGAGCTTACCCTACGAAACAGAAGGTCTGATGTCGACTACTGAGGAACAATGAGGCTGTTTAGGCCAAACTCTGACTCAGCAAAGCTCATTGAGATGTCTGCTATGTACCCTTCAGCTAAGGTTAGCGCAACCTGATGTTTATGGCAAGAGCGGTACAACACTGTAGTTAGAGAGTACACTGTGTTCCCAAAATACAGCCTAATCGATAGGTAGGTCAATATATCTCAGATAGTGTTCTCGAAAAAATACGGAGTCTGCCCAGGACTGAAATCTGGAGCTTCGAGACTATAAGTTGTGGAGTTGCAGCAATGTAAGATTAATATTCAGAAAACTAAAAAAGAGGATTAAACAAGCACCCCGACATAACATCAGCTTAAAAATAAAAATAAATCAAAATTAATAGAAATGAAAATGGATGATTGTGGATGGGTTCTAGTGCAGTGAGCCCCAAGCAGGAAATTTTGATTTTATTTTGTTTAACCTACAAAACATAAATTATGACCACTAAAATTATAAATAGTTAAATTCCTTTCGTATTATTAGAGTTCTGTACATTTATTACTTTTATAATACAGTTATATATTATAACGTTAATATTATTATTGCGGTTACTATTAAATGTTGTTATTACAATAAATCACATAATTGTTTTATTTTAAAAATAATTTAATTTATAAATATTTTGATTAAAATTGTTATATTATTTTAAATGTTAGATTTAAATGGAAATGTCATATTTAACTATTTATATACATGATATGATATTAATAACATAATACATATACAACTATATTATAAGCATGTTATAAATAAGTAATATAGACTGTCATTTAAATATATATTATAATTAAATTATATTGCATTTAAAAAAAAAAAAAGAATACAACAAAGAGAATGTTTACTATATATATATAGAGAGAGAGAGAGAGAGTATTTGTTATTGTAGACTTATTTAATTTTCATTTTGTAATGATATAAAGTTACATCATACTTAAATATTTATATATGATATAATCTTAATAATATAATAAACATATTATAAACATAATTCTAAACGTTATAAATGAGTAATTTTTTTTTCATTTAAATATGGAATTAATTTATAATGCATTTAAATAATAAATAAATAATATAACAAAAAGAATGTTCACTACTATAACATTATTATTATTATTATTATTATTGCAGTTACTATTAAATGTTATTAAACTGTCAAAAAAGAGTCATTTCAATTATACATTTGTAATTTAAATATAATATTATAGTGAACATTACAGTCGTTAATTAACAGTTATATTATTTTTAAAATTAGATTTAAATAGAAATGTCATACTTAAACATTTGTTATGATATAATAAATATATAACTACATTATAAACATGTTACAAATATATATATGTATATATATATATATATATATATATATATATATATATATATATATATATATATATATATGTATATATATATATATATATATATATATATATATATATATATATGTATATATATGTATATATATATATATTATAATGCATTTAAATAATAAAAAAATGACAAAGAACTTTTTTAAATTTCTATACACAATTTTACAAATAATATTGCATATTTTATTTATTCAGAAATATAGCTATTATTATTTAAATATATCTATATAAAATGCAAAATGTGTAATAACATTATATATTAGTTAATGATGCACTTCTTTATTAAATCTAAATAGAATTGTCACAATAATATTATATTTAAATCAAAACATTTATAAATGAAAGTGTTAACTTTATATGATTAAATAAATGAAAATAAATTATTAAATTAACATATACAATTGATGTTTAAATTAATAATACAATTTGTTGCAATAAGATTTAATAGTAACAGCAATAATAATAATAATAATAATAATAATAATAATAAAGTTATCAAATTAATTTGAGAGGAAGCTAGTTGTTGCTACTCTGTTTTCACCCAATTATGTTTAGCTTAAAAGTGAATGACTGAAATAATGTGCATTACATTACATTATTACATAACGCTAAATAATATTAGCCAGTATAATACGGGTTAAAACTAAACACAATAATGTTTTGGTGTTGATAAAGGGGTGTCTGAACATGATTGATGGAACTGTGGGGTAATTTAAAACGGGAAAAGATTGAGAAACGCTGCTCTGGAGGGCAGTAAGACGCACTGCCGCCCTCTGGTGCCACAGCGTGACTGACCTGCAGAGCTACACCGCTGTAGACATCCTGAGGCACTTCACAGGGCATGAGATTCACCGAAGTAGCTCCAATCACATCCCGCCCGAGGGCAGCATAGTGCTGGAGGCCGTTGCACGAACCGTCCTACGAGAGAGAGACAGAGAGGACACAAATTTATCGGTTTAAGGTCACTTTAAAGACTACAACTTATTCCTAAACATCAATTTGGATTAAAAGTATCTTGCATTTAAACAAGAACAGTTGACTGTTCTTCATATATTAAAATGGCAAAGTAAAGATTCAGTACCTGATGTACAGGGAAATAAGAGATGAATTTGGTGTGGTCGGGCGAGCGTGAGGCATTTGCTATCTCCATACAGCAAGCCAGCGCCTGCCACGGCTCATCTGCATTCATCCACCATTTGCGACCCTGCAAAGTAGAGCTGTGACTCTTTGGGGAACGAGGAATGTGACAATCATTTCAATAAAACACATAAATATGGCTCAGTCAGAGCTCACAGCCTGCAGTGTGAAACATTTTGATCTGAATGTACAGAATATACAGAAGGTCGAAATGCCGAGTAAACAGAGGACTGTAATAATAAAACCTGAACATGGGCTGCAAATATATCCAATTGTAGGGGAAAACCTGAAGATGGAACTGTAAATATGCTTGGTCAAAAAAATTAGAGGACTGGAACTCTTTATTATTAGTATTATTGTTAATAGCATATGATGATTGTAATATAATAATATCTAATGTTGAATGCTATTATAATACTTACATTCTTTACTGTATATTTTCTGTAATAATATTATATATGACTTGTTACAATATATTATAAATGTAAGAACTACACACTGTAGGGTTATGACTCCTAAATAAATCTCAGTAATGATAATATTTAATAGTAATTAATAATTATAATATTAATAATAATTATTTTATTTTATTTATTAATTTAATAGAGGTACAATATATTTAAATAAATTTAATATATTAAATATAAATTTATTAGATATATTTAATATATTAAATGTAAATATATTAGATATAATATAATTAAATAATAACTATCCCTATTAAATCTATATAGCTATTTAAATCATAACACTTATCATATCAAAATTACTAGTTAAAATTATTATTCCAATAATAATAATGATAATAATAATAATATTTATTATTAATATTAATACCGTTTATTAATTAATATTATTAACTTTTTAATCATGAATAATTACTAGTAGTTTTATCTAATTATTCCAATAAGAATGACTGGAGTATTATTATTATTATTATTATTATTATTATTATTATTAACAATAATAGTTATTATTAATAGTAAATGAAATAATTGTATTATTATTATTAACATTTTAAATGATGTATAATATAAACCATAGAATTACTTGCATTTGTATTTAATTATTCCAATGATAATAATAAATTAGTAATCACTATAAACAATAATTATTAACATTTATTTAAATTAATAATTATTCATTTATAATTACTAATAATAAATTAAATAACTTTATTATTATTGTTAACGTTTTAATCATAAAATCGTATCAAAATTACTAGTTAGAATTACTAGTAGTTTTATTATTATTATTATTATTATTATTATTATTATTAAGAATATTATTAATATTCTTGTCAGATAACAACAACAACAACAAACAATAATAATAATAATAATGTTTAATATGAATTAATAATTATAAGATTAATAATTATTTAATTAAGATTTATTCAATAAGATGTAATTAAAATTATACTATATTTAAATAATATAGATATTATTTATTACTCTTATTATCATCACCATTATCATCACTCATTGTATAATTATAATACTAATAATACTTATTTTATTTCATAAATTTTAATGAAATTGAATGTAATTAAAATTATAATATATTTAAATGATAATTATAGCTATTATAATTGTAATATATTAAAATATAACATATTTTAATAATAACTATAGCTATTACTTATTTTGTATCACTACCATTATCATTACTCATTGCAAACTACAAAACAATGAAAATTCATGATTGATCAAATATGAATTAATAATGATAATATTAATAATAATTATTGTATTTTATACATTTTAATTAAAAAACGCTAGTAAAAGTATAATATATTTAAATAATAACTACAGCTATTATGTATTTAAAATAAATATAATTATAAAAATACAATATATTTAAATAAAATGTAATATATTAAAATATAACATATTTAAATAATAACTGTAGCTATTATTTATTTTTGTATTACCACCATTATCATTATTTATTAACATTGCAAACGCCAAACCAACGAAAATTAATAATAATGATAATAGTATTTTAAAAATTTGAATTTAATAAAATGTAATTAAAATAATATTCAATATTTTAATATTTGAAAATAATAATTATAGCTTTTATTTATTACTATCACCATAATCAACAGCAGCATTATCACTCACTGTAAAATCTAAACCATTAAAAGTTCATTATCACATATGGTACACTGGCCTGAAACTATTCCCAAATGCATACTTCCAGTATACATATCATGTGTTGCACAAACCACTTCACTAATTAATCTGTCGTGTCACCAGTTGTACATAAGTTCATCCAACCGTACAACTCCTAGTGCGTAAGTAATATAAATGTGCTATTAAAATGCTTACATCAAGAGGACGGTCTGCCGAGTCTAGGATGTCGTCCATGATACTCTCAGCATACTCCAGTCGTCCAGCTAGTGAGCTACGCTTCTTCAACCCCGTGAGGTTCACCAGGTGGATCTTCAACCAGTCGAGGCCTTTTGGTCCAAGAGGTCGTCCCTCGGCAAACAGCAGCAACCCCCTGGTCACGTCACTACCGAGGTGGTTAAAATACGGCGGCCGGGGGTACGTACGCCCTCGGAAGTCCATATTGTGTGGAAACCAAAAGATCTCGTCCCTCATGTGGTTGGCGATGGACAACTTATACAGCGCGTCCATTCGGAGACTGTGCATCTCCGCCACCTTCTTCTTGGCTTTGACACCCTCGCGTTTCATGTAGGCCTTCTCGGCCTGAGTGTAGGACGGGTCGTGAGGGTTGAAGCGAGGAACCTCGGGCGCTTCGGACAGCGGCAGAGGGATGCAGAGCTTGTCGCTGCCTTTGTCGTTGAAGATCGAGATGATGATGTCCAACAGGGGCTTGTTGATCTTCCAGGGGGAGTTACCCACCTGGTTGAGGGAGTCCAACACGGCATGGAGATCCTCATCTCGGCCCTTCTCTAAGAGAAGTTGGTGTTGGATGGCTCCATCGGTGGAGCGCATCAGCTTGGTTGGCGTTAACAGGTAAGCGCCGCTCTTCGGGGACGTCCAGGGGACGGGTGGACACAGCATAGGCATCACGTAGGAGTCGAACGTGAGTTTGGTTTCCATCGCAACCCTCTGGATTTGTGTCACAATAGGATGCGGTTTGATGAAGCCAATCTGATAGAGGACAGCAAAAGAAAATTAAGACTTCCCTTAAAGACAAGTCACAAAAAGGACGTTTGACATGGACAATTAAGTCCTTAAATGGCATGACAGATCTACATTAATAAACATCTCTCGTCGCTAGCTCCCAACAGCCCTGTAACCCACCCCAAATAAACTAGAGACGATTTATGTGTGCTGCCGGTAAAGTGTTTATGGTGCACAACAAACTTAACTCTCTTTGACAGCCAGATAAGCAACTTCTATTCAAAGCGACAGAGAAAGCACATGTACCCCCACAAATGGCTACAAAATAGTCCCAAAAACACAATGGTGTGAATACTGAATCCTGAAATTCAACATATTGAAAAATGAATTGAAAACATTTTACAAAATGGTTCATTTGACCTGATCTGTTTTGTTTGTTCTTGTATAAACAAGCAGGGATGGGTATTGATGAAGAATTTGTAATTTGATTCTGATTCATTTGGGTAATTACAGTGATTCTGTATTCAAGGCTGTGTTTCAGAGTGTTTTGAAGCAGTAACTCAAAGTATTCTTTAAAAGAATTTGTTTATAAGAGTCAGTCATGAATCAGTCAGACTGCTCCTGCTGTATCTTGAGGATTTACTAAAATAATAATAGAGTTATTTGCTCGTAAATCAAACTACACTGGTCGTGCTCTATGTTTTTGAATCACTAAAAAGAATCAGTTCCAAGAGTCATTTGTTTCATGAATCAGACTAAACTATTCATGCTCTACGTTGTGGATTCATTAAAAAGAACCAATTCATAAGAGTCATTTGTTGCATGAATTGGACTAAAGTATTTTTTTTGGACTAAAGTAATTTCTTTGCGAATCAAACTACACTGGTTGTGCTGTATGTTTTTGAATCACTAAATAGAATCAGTTCACAAGAGTCATTTGTTTCATGAATCAGACTAAACTATTCATACTGTATGTTGTGGATTCCCTAAAAAAACAGTTTATTAAAGTAATTAGTTAGCGAATTGAACTACGCTGGTCATGCTGTATGTTTTTGAATCACTAAAAAGAATCAGTTCACAAGAGCCATTTGTTTCATGAATCAGACTTAATATTATTGATGTATGCTGTGAATTCACAAAAAAAAAAAAAAGAAAAAGTTTATTAAAGTAGCGAACTGAACTACACTGATCGTGCTGTATGTTTCTGATAACAAACAAATGACTCACAAGAGTCATTTGTTTGTTTTTGAATTACTAAGAAGAATCAGTTCACAAGGATCATTTGTTTCATGAATTGGTCATTAAAAGAGCTGGTTCATTAGAGTCAGTCATGAATCAGACTAAAATAGTCATGATATATGTGGTGAAACCAGTTCATTAAATTAGTTATTTTGTTAAAATTGTTCAGAAATCGAACTACACTGGTTGTGCAGTATGTTTTTAAATCACCAAAAAGAATCAGTCCACAAGAGTCATTAGTTTCATGAATCAGACTAACCTATTCTTGATGTATGGTTGTGGACTAATTTGTTAGAGAACTGAACTACACTGATTGTGCTGTATGTTTTTGAATCACTAAAAAAGAATCAGTTCATAAGAGTCATTTGTTTGTTTTTGAATTACTAAGAAGAATCAGTCGACAAGAATCATTTGTTTCATGAATCGGTCTAAACTATTTATGCTATATGTTGCGGATTCACTAAAAATAACCAGTTTATTAAAGTCATCTGTTTATGATTTGAAGCGGTAACTCGTCTTTTTGAAGTATTCATTAAAAGAACCGGTTCATTAGAGTCAGTCATGAATCAGACTAAACTATTATATGATATATGTGGTGGATTCACTAATAAGAACCAGTTCATTAAATTAGCTATTTTGTTAAAATTATTTGTTCATAAATCAAACTACACTGGTCGTGCTGTATGTTTTTGAATCACTAAAAAGAATCGGTTTACAAGAGTCATTTGTTTGTTTTTGAATCACTAAAAAGAATCAGTTGACAAGAATCATTTTTTTCATGAATCGGACTAAACTATACATATGCTGTATGTTACAGATTCACTAAAATGAACTAGTTTATTAAAGTAATTTGTTTGTGAATTGAACTACACTGGTCATGCTGTATGTTTTTTTTTTTTTTTTTGAATCATTAAAAAGACTCAGTTCACAAAGGTCATTTGTTTAATGAATCGGACTGACCTATTCTTGATATTGTGGATTCACTAAAAAGAATCAGTTTATTAAAGTAATTTGTTAGCGAATTAACATGTGCATTATGTTTTTAAATCACGAAAAAGAATCAGTTCACAAGAGTCACTTGTTTCATGAATCAGACTAAATTATTCATGCTGTATGTTGTGGATTCAGTAAAAAGAACCAGTTTATCAAAGTCATTTGTTTGTGAATCAAACTACACTGGTCATGTTATAGATTTTTGAATCATTAAAAAGAATCAGTTCATAAGATTCATTTGTTGTTTTATGAATCAGATGAACCTATTCTTGATGTATGTTGTGGATTCACTAAAAAGGACCAGTTTATTACAGTAATTTGTTTGCGAATGTTATTTGTTTCATTTGTTTCATGAATCAGACTAAAATATTCATACTGTATGTTGTGGATTCACTAAAAAGTTTATTATAGTAATTTGTTAGTGTATTGAACTACACTGCTCATGCTGTATGTTTTTGAATCACTAAAAAGAATCAGTTCACAAAAGTGATTTGTTTCATGAATCTGACTACACTGTCAAAAACAATGTCAAAATAAGACAGTAAACCGGATTTGTCAAGCCACTTCACAAGTCTAAACCTCAAAAAGACAAGATGGAGATCATCTTGCTACAAGGTGGCATTTTAAATGTCTCGAAAAGGAATGCGAATCCACTTGACAGCATTCATGCCACATGAATAATCCACAGACACGCTAAACTGAGAGCTCTTCCCTGCTGCACGGGCCATCTGCAAGCTCAGCGGAGGAACGGGAGTTAAGCTTCGGGTCTTTGAAGCCCACGGTGCATGCCGAGAGCCAGGGCAGCAGCCTTGGGAATGAGATTTCGAGGACAAAAAGGAAACTCTCCCAATCTTTTTGGGCTCCTCCTCCCCCTTTTTGCAATCCCTCGGCGGTTAATCAAACGGGCAATTAAGGGGACAGTAAAAAAGAGATTAGTTTCGCCACAATCCGTCTTCCTCCGCTGGCCCGCGATCACTCGCACAGGAAAAATGATTCCATAATTCATGAAAACACGCGTGTCCGTGAGAGGTTTTAGATGGGGAGCGGACGGTTTATGACACGGCTTTTAATGGACAGTCATTTGGTTGTCTGGCCATGAACAGCCTTCAATATGGAAGCAAAAACACTTCAGGGATGTGCAGAATTGTATCTAGCATGACTTCGAGTCCAGCTCTTACCTTATGATTGCTGCGAAATGTGTACATGTGGTAAAGGATGGGAATGAGCTTCTTCTCCTGAGCAGGATTGAGGATGTTGCTCCAAATTTTGAGCTCATGAACCATCAGGTCAACCAGGAAGCTGCCTAGTTGCACCATCAGAACCAGAGGCCAAGGGGTATCATCACTTAAAAGAGAGGGACCACTGCACCTGTCCATCTCAAGACTCGTCCAAAACTCCCGTGGCAGCACACCATTGGTCTACGATGAAACAGGAGGTCATATAGTGTAAAAGCCAATTCAGACATAAGCGAACTGAAGGTCAACCAAAGCTTGTACCTCAGTGTCGTTCGCCAGGAGCTCAGAATACGAGTTGTAGATACTCCCAAGCCTCTCGATCATCTGACTGTGGCTCTTCTGCCGGACTGAGTACAAATTGTAGACTCGGTTTCCCATCTCCTCCGCCATGATAAGCAAAGATTCACCGCTGGGTGAGAGTTTGTCTAAGCTCTACAAAAATGTGGAGAGAAATATCACTTCAAAGTTACGCCAAGTACGTCTTTTCCCACTCAAAAAGAAACGAAAAGTATCTGACCATGTTTTTTTTGGCTATAGTGGCCAAGAAATGATCATTTTTATCCACCTAATGGAAATTTAGCTCAAAGTCGGTACCTGAAGCATGATGTTCACATAATCCTGATCATCGAGGATACACAGGTATGGGTATATGCAGGTACTCCAGGACTTCTGGCTGTTGCTGGATAATATCCGTTTCTTTTCCTTCAGTGTTTGGAGGAGAGCTTTCTCCCAGTGTTTGCGCTGTGTTGCTAGTAATTCTCTCTATAAAAATATAAAAGTTTTTTTTTTGGATTCAGTAAGTGCAACCATATTAATGAACAATTGAAAATTAAAATGTTGACAATGAAGACGATGAACGAACTTCAACACGACCATTATCACAATGTGCACTAACAATTTTACTTTTATTATTTTTTGTATATGGGCCATTCTACAGAATTGGTTCAAAGTCAGAGTCATGTCTTGAAATGTCTTTTTCCACAAGTTTTATATGTATGCAAATTGTATAATATCCAAGGTATGCATTTCTAGTAACTGGGCAGTTAATTCTCATGTTGTATTTTCAAAACGTTTTGGAATATTTGTCCTCTCCCCAAATTTGTCACTACTGAAACACAGTAATATGTAATTCAAAAAGAAGTGTTATATTGACCTATTAAAGGAGAAATCCACTTTTAGAATCCAAGATGTTCATGTCTTTCTTTCTTTCTTTTTTTTGAGAAAAACATTTCAGGATTTTTCTCCATATGATGGACTGATATGGTTCCTCGAGTCTGAACTTCCAAAATGCAGCTTAAATGCGGCTTCAAATGATCCCAAATGAGGTTGTAAACAATCCCAGCCAAGAAAGAAGGGTTTTATCTAGCGAAATGACTGGTTATTTTCATTAAAAAAATACAATTTAAATACTTTTTAATCTCAAACGCTCTTCTTGCCTTTCTCTCCCTGAACTCTGTATTCTGGTTCAAGACAGTTAGGGTATGTCGAAAAACTCCAAACGTATTTTCTCCCTCAACTTCAAAAATCATTTCAAAATCATCCTACATCACTGCAGAAGCACCGACCCAGTCTATGCAAAGTGAACATGCAAAGAAGATCAAACACCCTTAACAAAAAAGGTAAAACAGCGATGTAGGACAATTTTGAAATTGAGAGAGAACATGAGATGGGAGTTTTTCGACATACCCTAACTGTCATGAACCGGAAAAAAACAGAGTTCAGGGCAAGACAAGACGAGTGTTTGACATCAAAAAGTATATAAATTATATTATTTTTATGAAATAACCGATCGTTTCGCTAGATAAGAGCCTTCTTTTTCGGCTGGGATCATTTACAACCGCATTTGGGATCGTTTAGAGCCACATTTAAACTGCATGTTGGAAGTTCAAACTTGGGGCACCATAGAAGTCCACTATATGGAGAAAAATGCTGAAATGTTTTCCTCAAAAAACAATTTCTTGACGACTGAAGAAAGAAAGACATGAACACCTTGGATGACAAGGGGCTGAGTACATTATCTGCAAATCTTTGTTCTGGAAGTGGACTTCTCTAAGATTTTGCTTACATTTTCTATGTAAATATATATATTTTTCTATTTTATTAAAAAGCTTTCAGAGGTAAATCAATAATTACAATTTTAACAACATTTCAAGTGCTATTTATGAGATTTTTCTGTAAAAAGCAAAAAGTTGATCATGCTGATTTCAAAATTAAAGATTTATTACTCTGAATATACATTGAACCAAACACTATCATAATATCTGGATAATTCAGTATGCTTTATTTTTGACAAAACATCCCGTGTTTGGTCATGACTACACATTTTCGGTAGTGAAAGCAATGCTTTGGTAGCGACCACATCACATTAAAGAATTTTAACCCACATACTAAAACATACTAAAATACCAAAAATTTGCATAACTGTACTACATTTTTTTTAATTTCCCCCCCAAATATAGGACTTTATGTTCCCTTTTGTCACTACCGAAACAATGATGACATGTTTCAGTCGTTACTCTTACAGTAGTGACAATTTTATGGGATAACACGAAAAAAAAACAAAAACAAAGATGCGTGGTTGCATCTCGTAATTCTGAATATTTTCTCAGAATTGCATGATACAAACTTCCAATTCTAACTTTTTTTCTCAGTGAAACCTACGTTTCTTTTTGTTTTTGATATGAAACTTGCAATTGCGAGTAATAAAGTCAGAATTACAAGATACAAATTTGTAATTCTGACTTTATTTTCCAGAATTGTAAGTTTTTATCTCTTAATTCTGACTTCATAACTTGCAATTTCAAGTTTATATTATGCAATTCTGAGAAGAAAGTCAGGAATTCAAATTTATATCTTGCAACTGTGATTTTTTTCCCTCAGAACTGCGAGTTTATACCTCACAATTGTGCTCTTTTTTCAGAATTGCAAGTTTATATCTCAAAATTGTAACTTTTTTCAGAATTGCAAGTTTATGTCTCGCAATTGTGACTTTTTTTTTAGAATTAAGAATTGAAATGAAAGAAACATAGGTTTGACGAAATCTTGTAATTCTAAGAAAAAGGTACAATTGCGAGATTTCGTCAAATTTACGTTTTTTTTCATTTTGATATGAAACTCCCAAAGTTTATATCTCGTAATTCTGACTTTATAATTTGCAATTGTGAGTTTATCATGCAATTCTGAGAAAAGTCAGAATTTCGAATTTAAATCTTGCAATTGTGACTTTTCTTTTTTTTTCAGATTTTCGAAATTAAAACCAAAACTTCACCAAATGTATCGGTGGTCACAATTTTAGATACTTTTGAACCTATCTCAAAGATGCTAATCAGCACATGGTTACCTAGCAAAGTTCTGAACGGTTGTAAACATATAAAAACTATATGTTATTAAAGAACTCCCCAAAAAACTGTTTAATTATAGAAAAATCGTGTTCGGTAGTGACATTCTTTATAATTACATACACAGTTTCAACAGCTAATGGAAGGATGTTGGTAAACGTCTAAGATTTGAATACTTAAATGCTTTTTAAATGTTTTTTTTTTTGATTGTGGGACAGCAGTTTGCACCAATTCTGTAGAATGACCCATATATTGTAAATAACTTTAAATATAATACAGGGTTTCCTAAACTGCAGTAAGGTTGTGAATTGATGAAAAGCTAATGATGAATTAAATCATAAAAATAAAAATATAGTTGAAAAAAAATAAATAAATACATACATAGTTGTTATTGTTGTTAGAGTTATTATTATTGAAATATTAACTTCTCAGAGGGACTTCAAGTAAATATTTTAGGAGGTTAGCTGACAAAAAAGTTCGGGAATCTCTGATATAATACACTACTTGTCCCTATTACAGTAGCATGAGAATTTGGGAAGACGATGTGCTTGATTGTCATGAAAATAAAGCATCTTAACGTTCCTAAAATAGGGTTCATTATCATTTCATTACAGGCTTCGAATTACAAATTATATATTTTTTCCATTTGGATTTTAGGGTGAAATGTGACATTTCTGGGCAGTTTTCATGAGACTCGCTCGGTTAGCATTTGTGGCCTTTGCGTTACATCACATTCTCCTCTCAAGCAGCCTGTGGCTTCAAAAAATAAAATCTAATATAAATGTAGATGTGAATTTTATGCACGGCACAAATCGGGTTCGGTGGGCAGTCAGTGCCGCCCGACCGAAAGTGGGTCATCTCTTTATCAGGATGCTTTTCTGTTTCCCTGCAGACCGGCGGAGCAGACGAATGACACAGATCAGTTATGCTGACCCTCCGATGGAAAGGTGACTCTCTCTCAGGGATGGTGGGGACACATTACAATGCATTTCTATTCCATTAAACCCTAGCGCAAATGTTGCGGGACCACGGGGGACCTCTCTCGTGAGGGAACACAGACAGTGAAGCAAATGCCAGTTTAAAAAGAAGCCGGATTGTGGGAATATGGCTACTTTCAACGCATGAGTTGGAAACTTTCAAAAATGTCTGCGTTTAGTCAATGCATCATAGCTTAGGTGCGAATCTGGATCCTAAAAAAATATAAAGTGTTAACTATTGAAAGGAAAATACCCCACACGTGTGTAGAGCATGTGATTTTGAAAGGCCTCTTTATGGTAGTTTCCTATGTTTGAGGATTCACACTGTGCTTGTTTCAGAGAAACCAGTCATAGCAATATTAATTCTGGCCCACAAACGGGCATAAATAATAAGGTGTAAGGGAAAAGTGGGGTAAGCTGTGCCACTTTTAAAAACTAATATTCCTTATAAAAATAATCGACATTCCATTTGAATTCCCATTACATATTTCACAGCACATTACTGCATTTTGCATAAACCAGCCAAAAAAATGTTGCATATTTAGAATATTTTAATGGAGTGAAGCTGTTTTTTAACATTTTATGACATTACTTACTCTATCTGTACCATTTCCTAGCACTGGCACATCTTACCCCGAAGCTGGCACACCTTACCCCACATCTGTCATTTTGGGAAAAATGCTTCATTTTATAATCCGACGCTAATCTTTAGCCAAATTTACTTATGTTTTATACCACAGCAATGCACCAATACACTTTTAGACCTGGATAAATTAGTTTTTAGCCTAAAACAGCTATATATTATGATCTTGTTCTAAACATAAAGTTTGCTAGATTGCTAGACAACAGTGAACTTATACACTGACACATCTTACCCCACTCTGCCATAATTTCAATAATGGTAACCTTGGTTGTGGTTTCGTACCATTTTGGCCATATTCTCGGTGACTGGTTTTAAGGCCTCCACAGAGTCAATAGTGATGGTAGTGGCCTTCTCCATAGCCAGCTGAAGACTGAACCGGTCCCGCAGTTCTTTCAGGCTGAAGTCCAGTTTGGGATAAGTGGCACCTTCCCTCTGAAACACACAAGATGGGAATCAAGTCAGTAAAACAATAAAATAAATGCAAATTGAATGCACTTTGTGGTTTAGTTTATTAAAACAAGAAATGAAACTGAGATTTGATCTGAGAATCAAATTTGGCACTATTACCTTTTACTTTATTTATTTATTTATTTTTATTTTTTTATTTTTATTTATGTTTATGTCAGAAGTTTTATTTTTTAACATTTTTTAATTGATAGTACTAAATTGACAGTTCTACTATTAACAATAAGAGTACCTGATTGCATAACATTTGCTTTACTATTTATTTATTTATTTATTTATTGGTAACAACAGTATTAACAATGGTATAATTCAATAATGCTGACTTTCCAATGTAAATTTTTCATTTATATTTTAACAATTAATTATTAAATTAACGTTTTAAATGGATAGCCTTTGTTTTAACATACTTAGGTAACTGACTGCTTAATATTGTAACATCTACATTGCTTGATTTTATTTATTGGCGACAATTTTATTGTTATAATTATCATAAATTTTCCAATGCAAAATGTTAATTTCATTAATTGAATTAATTGTACTAAATTGACATGCTAAACTGATCATTCTTATATTAACAATAACAGTAACTGATTGCATAACATTATTTTTGCATAACATTTACTATTTTTTTATTAATCAGTAACAAATGTATTAGTATCATTTAATAAGCTGACTTTCCCATGTAAAATCTTAATTTATTTGAAAAAAAATTTAAATAATTGTATTAAATTAATGTTTTAAACTGACAGCCTTAGTATTACCATACTAAGTAACTGATTGCATAACATAATAACATTTACTTTGCTGATTTTAATTATTAGTAATACATTTCTTAGTATAATTCATACATGTATGTATTAGTAATCATGTCAAACTAAATTGACATGCTAAACTGACAGATTGCATAACATTGTAACATTTGCTTTACTATTTTTTATCTATTAGTAAAAAATGTTTTAGTATAATTTAAAAGTGCTGACTTTCCAATGTAAAATTTAAACTTATTTGAACAATTTTTAATTAATTTAACCAAACTAATGTTTTAAACTAACAGCCTTAGTATAAATATACAAAACAACTGATTGCATATTATAACATCTACTTTTTTTTTATTTATTAATAACAATTTTATTAGTAATTTTTAATTATTTTTTAACACTTTAAAATTAATTGTACTAAATGTACAAGTTAAAACGATTATTAAATAATTGTAAAATAGTATAACATCTTGGCACAACCATTAAGCTTTGTGTGCGTTTGTGTTGCTATTAGTGTAAAAAATCATGATAGAGCTCAAGACGACCAGCAAAATAATGAGCGCTGCAAATCTCTCATCGCCAGAGGCTCTAAGTTTAATATTACTGGCTCCTTATAACTGGATATGAAGGCTGAGAGGGTTTAAATCTCATTAGGATAAGCATAAAAAACCATCATTCATTTGACTGCCAATTACAGAGACTATTTACTTCAACCTTCCACAGGCTGCACACTTTGTTATGAGACCCGATCGAAAGAAGCCATTGCACTTTATAGCCCAATTAAGGAACCAAACATCATTACGTTTAAGTGCACTTATATATTTAAAAGAACCAAGCAAACTAGCAAGCTAAAACAACCATGCGAATGTCAAAAGTCGAATGTATTTATTCAGTCTCGTAACTTCCACGTACGGCCAATTAAAATCCAATGAGGTTGAACAGTCCCACTCTCGCGGGTCTGGCCGGCAGCCAAATGTGCGGCGGCGAAAAATACGAACTGTAAATACGGCATATATTATAGCAACAGTTTGCTAAGTGGTGCGGGGATCGTGTTAATGTGGGCTGTGCGTTGACATGTGCAGTCATTTATTATTCGAAGGGAGGCGTTGGCGGCCTGCACGGACATCTGGGAATTATCGCCAAACACATCACGGAAGGGCTGGGACAGAACAGGTCAGCCGGAGCGTTAATACTCGCGAGGAGAGAGCGACTGCTAAATCTGTCCTCAATAGAGATCACATGGACGCCGGCCAAAGCAAGCACAAAGGTTGTGGAGGGATAAATCATGCCCATGGCGATGACTACTACAGCCCGACCAGGCAGAACATAAGATGCAGTGTTGTGTACGGCTCGGCAGAGGCCCATATTTCCACTGAGCCACAACCCTGACAGGGAGAAACACGTGTGGGCGTTCGGGATGAGTTGTCCCAATCTTCAATGCTTTAGTGAGGTGGTATGGATAAAGGATGCATTTGGAGGCAAGAAATCCCATTTATGGCAATGCAACCGTGTGAGGCAACATCTCAAACTATCTAAACCTGGTGGACACAAGTCAAAGACACATTTTGAGAATTGAAAAAGAGGTTAATAAGAAGAATTGGTGGTATTCGATCACTTAGTGCTCAGTGACGGCCAATTAACTGGCTTGATGAAACTTTAATTGTGACTTTTGACAGTGACAGTACCCATTTTTTCTTCGCAAAGCAAAATATGAACTAAAGTGATCATGATCATGAACTGAAATTGATCCCTGGTCAACACTGTCAATCATTACAATAGTACTGATGAATATTTTATCCTCCTAACCCTCTACACTACGAGTAAATCACTCGTATACGAGACTAAATCTTCACTCTGGGCAGCTAAAAGATATTAGCCATTGGCTAATACATTCTTAGATTTTACCAAAGTCCCTTTAAGGCAAGTCATTTCACTCGGCGGCCATCTTTGAAACGCCTCTTGGGCAGGCAAGTGCAGCTCCTATGTATCTGAATGGGGAAACATCAAATTCTCCAAAACTGTTCACCAAGCTTATGATTGAATTTCATATTTGAATTCACCAATGAATTCTGACAAACAAACTACCTCATATTGTTCCTTATGCTCCAATAGTGTTAAAAAAAGCTTATTTGACAGCGCCTTGCGGTTAGCGCGCCGACATATAGCACAACTGTGCTCGCGGCGACCCAAGTTCGAATCCCGCTTTGAGGTCCTTTGCCGATCCCGCTCCACTTTCTCCGCACAGTACTTTCCTGTCATCTCTCTACTGTCCTGTCCATTAAAAAGCCTAAAAATATAACTTAAAAAAAAGTGCCTATTTTTCAGGCGAGATCAGCCAGTGCACATGCGCATGTCTCAGAACGCTGACTGTTTCTATAGCAACTGGGACTTCTAATGGCAGCTGCAGTGACGTGCTGACTTTACTAGTCAACGATTAGCTCTTTTTTTGATTATGAAGGCGGGACTTTGCAGACATAATGAGCGTTCCATCTTTTCCTATTCAAAACTATACGAGTGACAAGTCTTGAGTATTCTAAAGGTGATTTTACTCACCAGTGTATGAGTTGGAGGCTAAATATAATTATAAAATGGATAGTTTCGGTCCTTGATTCTGATTGGTTGAGCCACATCTGAAGCTGTTGTATCACTCTACAAACATACACCTTTGTTTCATTTTGTGTGTTGCTTGGCAACCACTTTACTGTGACCACAACTGCTTATTGTTTTAGTTTAGCACAGATATATTTTCACTCACTGAACAATCTGACTGAGCGCTTCAGAGTTTCGCTCCCCGTCACGCAATCTGAGCTATTTTTTAATTCATCTCAATGGATGCACAGCATAGCTGTATTTGACATACTGTAAATTCTAGTGTGAAGGTTGCCATTGCTTTGCACTGTTTCTCACACACACAAAGAAAGAGAGAGCAAGAGAGTAAGGGAGTCTTACATACTATACAAAATTGACGTGCTACATGTAAACGACATTCTTTGTTGTATTTTCCTGTTAAAATAACAGAGTTTAGTTGAAATTCTTCAGCTTTTAAGAACAACCATGAGTCACTGCTGGTTTCTCCAGTAGGGGGCGGAACTAATGTGTCAACGGCAATTTCATTGGTTGGCGCTCACCTATTATCGTCCCTGTTTTGATTTCAGCAAATCAGTTTGAGCGAATGCAAACAATGTGATTAATATTCATGAACCCAGCAGCTCATTAATGCTTAGTCCAATATATATTGTCAATAGTAGTAGAATTATTATTATTATTATTATTATTATTATTATCTTAACAGTATTTTTGATTTTTTTTTGCTTTGTATTTATTTATTTATTTGTTTTTTACAGAAACACTTAATGCCTGGCAATATCTTAAGCATCAACACCAGTTGTACACTCTAAAAAAAAAAAATGCTGGGTTATTATTATTAATTTTTTAACTCGAATGCTGGGTTCAGCCTGTTGGGTCATTTTATTGGGTTATTTTTCATATTTTTACCCAGGTGCTGGGTCATTTTTAATGCTGGGTTATTTTTTTTTCTACCCAACCACTGGGTTGAGCCTGTCTCTGATGAAATAACTCAGCTGCTGAGTTACAGTCAGTTAGAGCACGGGCTTTTTAAGTCCTCTACAGAAGAGAGCGGTTCTCAGCGCCGCCGATTTGCAGTTCAGCGAAACAAAGGTTTGTATACATTTTATTTCATTAATCAAGTCTTTCCTGAGTTGTAAATTGTATTATTTTAAGCAATGCAACATAAGGACGAGATGTCAGTCAGCTGCGTCAGCAGCGGTTGTTTTGCAGGATGGAAACGCCTTTTTCCTTGCATAAAACAAATGAATTTTATTCGTTATTGTACTCTTAAAATATGTTCTCTAATGTCAGTACTGTTTGTTTATAGGCAGTTTTTAGATTCAGTCATGGCATCTTTCAGTTACAAGTGAAACATGAGGCATTTAACAGTTAACTCAGCGAAAAGCAGCCCTTCAACAACTCAGATTTTGGCGACACACCGGCATTAGAATTAGCGCTACTTTGGTAAAAAACGATTACAGAGAACAGTTAAATACACTAAAATTAAAATTCTACTTTTAAATGTTACATTTTTTATATCTAAAATGCTTGTTAAATGAGTTTAAATGTATGTAATATTGTAAACAATGCTGTATTCACCCAAATAAATTCAATATGTCTTGTATTCTGTACATGTGTTCTTGTTTAATAAATGTTCATCGTTCGATTACTGCTGTTCCCTCTAGTAATTCTGTGTGTGTTTTTATAAGTTCCAGTCCATTTTAAACCAGTAATATAATGATTTTTAAACAATAGCTGACTTAAATAAAATATCAATATCCCAGCATGTTTGGTAAAAATATTTAACCCAACCAGCTGGGTCGAAATAACCCAGCATGTGTTCTGTCCAATATTTACCCAGCGCTGGGTTGCCAAAATAACCCAAGTTGGGTTGTTTTTGACCCAGCGTTTTTTAGAGTGTAGATCAGTTAAAATGACAGATGTTACCCTGGACCACAAAAGGAGTCATAAGGGTCATTTTTTTGAATTTAGATTTATACATTATGAATAAATAAGATTTCCACTGATGTATGGTTTGTTAGGATAGGACAATATTTGGACGAGATACAGCTATTGGAAAATCTGAGGGTGCAAAAAAAATAAATAAATAAAAAAATAAAAATAAAAATAAAAAATATTGGTCACATATATGCATTCAGCCATGTTACCAAGTTTTAATTCAAATAACTATTTATTATTAAAAAATGCTTGATTATCATAATATCCTATTTTAATATTATAATGCTTGACTGGCTAATGTTATTATGGCATGCCGTTCAGGAAATAATTATATTTATAATATGAAGTTTGAGTATATGGAACAAAACTCTGAGTATATGAAATGAAAGTTTGAATATATGAAATAAAAGTCAGGATATATAGAATGTAAGTCAGAATATATGTAATGAAAGTCAAGAATATATATATATAGAGAATTGAAGTATGTATATATGGAATGAAACTCTGAATATATGGAATGAAACTGAATATATGGAATAAAAGTCAGAATATATAGAATAAAAGTCAGAATATATAGAATGAAAGTCAGAATATTTGGAATGAAAGTCAGAATATATAGAATGAAAGTCTGAATATATGGAATGAAACTCTGAATATATAGAATAAAAGTCTGAATATATAGAATAAAAGTCAGAATATATAGAATGATAGTCTGAATATTTGGAATAAAAGTCTGAATATATAGAATGAATGTCTGATATATGGAATGAAAGTCAGAATATATATAGAATCAAAGTCTGAATATATAGAATAAAAGTCTAAATATATAAAATGAATGTCTGAATATATGGAAGAAAATTTGTAGCTATTGAAGGAAATCTGATGCACTAAGAATGTTGCAATAATGGAAACATGATCTTCAAGATGATGTGACGTAGACTCCAATCTGTGCTGGGGAAAAAAAAAAAAACTCTTTAAAAAAAAAGTAGAAAAGCACTTTCAAAAAAGGTTAAAGCACATGACAAAAAAAATTTCGTTTAGTCAACTTAATGTTACTTAATGGTTAATTTAAGTGACAACTGGAATATTTTAGTTGACCTAGTTATTTTTTATTTATTTATTTTTTAACAGTGTGTTTGTGTTGTTTGGAGTTTGACAAGCTGCTGCAAAAAAGTCTTGTAGTACAACAAAGTATTGGAAAATTTTAATCAAAATTCAAAAGCCTATTGCTCTGATAATGAGGATAAAGCAAGCTATACATTATTCAGTGAGAATTGTTTAATTTGCACTTTCTTTCCATATATTAACACTTTCACATACATTGACTTTCATTCCATATATTCAGAATTTCATTCTATATATTCAGACTTTCATTCCATATATTCTGAGTTTTGTTCAATATATATTCAGACTTTCCTTCCATATATACAGACTTTGATTCTATATACATATTCAGCCTTTAATTCCATATATTCGGAGTTTCATTCCATATATTCCGACTTTCATTCCATACACTCAAACTTCATATTATAAATAGAATTATTTCCTGAATGGCATTCCGTACATATCAGTCTGGTGAGTAAACTAAAAAAAAAAAAAAAATTACCAGCCAATGGCGACTCTATTGCCAAAGGGGTGCACAGAGGGTTGTTAAAGGAAAAGTCCACTTCCAAAACAAAGATTCACATATAAATGTACTCACCCCCTTGTCATCCAAGATGTTCATGTCTTTCTTTCTTCAGTTGTAAAGAAATTATGTTTTTTGAGGAAAACATTTCAGCATTTTTCTCCATATAATGGACTGATATGGTGCCCCAATTTTGAACTTCCAAAATGCAGCTTAAATGCGGCTTCAAACGATCCCAAATGTGGTTGTAAACGAGTCCAGCCGATCTAAGTACTTTTTAATGTCAAACGCTTGTCTTGTCTCGCTCTTCCTGAACTCTATGTATTCTGGCTCAAGGCAGTTAGGGTATGTCGGAAAAACACTGTATTTTTTGAAAATAAAAAATACTTTAAAAAAAAGAAAAAAAAAAAAAAAAAAAAGCTGAAAAATTTTATTTTCTCCCTCAACTTCAAAAATAATTTTTAAAATCATCCTAGATCACTGCAATAGTACCGACCCAGTCTTTGAGATCATCTGAAGCCGCATTTAAACTGCATTTTGGAAGTTCAAAATCGGGGCACCATATCAGTCCATTATATGGAGAAAAATGCTGAAATGTTTTCCTCAAAAAACATAATTTCTTTACAACTGAAGAAAGAAAGACATGAAAATCTTGGATGACAAGGGGGTGAGTACATTATATGTGAATCTTTGTTTTGAAAGTGGACTTCTCCTTTAAATGAAGATAAAATATTAAAATACTTTTTAAAAAAATTATATAAATAAATAAAAATCACAAAACAAAAACAGAAAAAAAAAAAAAAAAAAAACAGCAGTATATTTGAGCACGCATTTAGCTATGATCTCAATTTATTGTTAAGGGTCAATAATTACAATAGTTTTGTTATTGGTTTGTATCAGGACAACAAAAGAATAAAATGAAATGATTACAACAACAACAACAAAAAAAAAAAAAAAAAAAAAAAAACACACACACACACAATAAAACAAAAACAAAAGTAAAAGTAAAAAAGCTAAGCAAAACACAACACAACAAAGCAGTTTAACACAACAAAGCAAAGCAAATTCCAACCAAAAAAAAAAAAACACAATAAAACTTCTGCTAACAACACTGCATACTTGTACTGTTATGCATATCGTACTGTGAGATCACAGTTTGGTTTTGGCTTTTATCAGGACAACAACCATAAATGACAAAAGGTAAAAATTAAATAAAATAAATAAACAAATAAAACTATGCACAAGAAAGCAAAACATAGTAAATCAAGTAAAGCAAAACACAACACAGCAAAGCAAATTCTAACAAAACAAAGCAAAAATAAATAAATAAATAAATAAAAAATAAAAAAAAACACACGAAAACTTCTGCCAGCAACATATACTGTATACTAGTACTGTTCCGCATATCATACAGTTTGGTGAGATCACAGTTTTGCTTTGCCTTTTATCAGGACAACAAACATAAATAATAAAAGGAATAAAATAACTATAAAAAATAAATAAAAAGCAAACAAACAAAAGAAAGCACAAGAAAGTGCAAATCAAAGCACAAGCAAATCACAAAAAAGTAAAACACAACAAAGCAAGGCAAATTCCATCAAAACAAAAATCAAAGCAAAACAAAAGCAACAACAACAACAACAACAACATCAAAAGAAAACTTCTGCCAGCACCATATTTAAACACAAATTCAGCCTGTTGGGCACCTCTAAAAAGTTGGTAACAGAGCTTCTTTACTGCTTTGTGCTGAGAGTTGCAGCATTTTCATCACAGACCTTCACATGACCCAGTTCTTCTGTACTTTCCAGGAAAGTTTCCATTCAAGGTGTTAGGCAGAGGGGTGTGGGTTACAAATGGGCTCGTGTGCACCTGCGGTAATGAATCAGTTGGGGAAAAAGGGAGATGGCGGGGAATTGGTTGTGGGGCAGACTGGCCCAATAACACCCCCCCAATGTGGCCAAAAATAGAGCGGGCACCTCTGTTTGAAGGAATTATATAGCAGATGACAGCTGACATGGTCGTGAAACTCGTCATTTTGACACACAAGACAAGTTCAGGCAGGTCTTTTAAATGCTGACAGGGATGACAGGTATATAGTTTTATGAAAAGCACCACCTGTTTTATGGCACCAACCTCCACTTCAACTCCAATTTAGCAACGCAATTAACCTGTTTCACAACCTGTTCACTAACAATTCACGATGAGGGTTTAACACAAATCGTCATATCTATATATGAACAACTATAATGGGAGGAAAAAGGACAATAAAGTGTTTTGTGGGTAGTAAAATATGTACAGTCCAAGGTGTCAGAACACCATAAACACTATATAGCTCCTGCAATAATTCAGAAGATGGAATGAAAACACAATAGACTGGAGAGAATTAAATTAAAAATAGCTAAATGAATAAAAATGCATTTTATAAATACAATAGAACAAAGGTCTCTTATGCTCATCAACGTTTCATTTAATTATAATACAAAAAAAGTAATATTCTGAAATACTGTTGCAATTTAAAATAACAGTTTTCTATTTTAATGTACTTTAAAGTTTATTTCTGTGATGCAAAGCTGAATTTTCATCAGCTATTCACTCCTTTCTTAAGTGATTCTTCAGAAATCATTCTAATGTGCTGATTTATTATCAATAATGGAAAAAGTTATGCTGCTTAATTTGTTTTTTCAGGATTCTTTGATGAATAAAATGTTAAAAAGAACAGCATTTATTAAAAATAGATTTTTTTTCTAACAATATAGGTCTTTACTATCACTTTTTTATCAATTTAACACATCCTCGCTGAATAAAAGTATACATTTATTTCAAAGAAAATTAGCAGCCCAAACTTTGCACATCAGTGTATACTGTTATAAAAGATTTCTATTTTAAATAAATGCTGTTCTTTTTAATGTTTTATTCATCAAATAATCCTGAAAAAAGTATCATAGGTTCCCATACATTGATAATAAATCATCATAATGATTTCTGAAGAATTATCTGACACTGAAGACTGAAATAATGATGCTGAAAATTCAACTTTGCATCACAGGAATAAATTTTATTTTAAAGTATATTAAAATAGAAAACCACTATTTTATATTGCAATAATATTTCAAAATATTACTGTTTTTTCTGTATTTTTTAACAAATAAACGCAGCCTTGATGAGCACAAAAGACTTCTTCAAATAGCATTAAAAATCTTACCAGAAATTTATATATTTATTTATTTATATATAAACTACCTGTCAAAAGTAGTTAGAAAAGAAATTAATTTAATTATCTAGCAAGAATGTGATTAACCGTGATTAATCGCAATTAATCGATTTGACAGGACTAACTATTTCACAATATTACTATTTTTACCATATTTTTGAACTTATTTTATCCCAAACTTTTAAACAGTAATACAACATAATGTAATGTAATGTAACGGTACCTCAGCATAAAACTGTTCCACCAATGGCAGGGAACAGACAGGTTGATCTTTGGATACACTGGGTTGGTATTCAGGTTGCACCAATCGGACGGCCCTCAGAACCATTTCTCTTTCATCCTTTTTAAACACGCACTGTCTGAACACGTCATCCACGGACAGGCCATCCACCTCCATCTGCTCCAGACACCTGTGGACCACAAAAGAGAGGATTACATTTCACAATAACATGTATTTGAAACTTTTGCGTTGTTACTTTCCAATAGCCTTCTTTTTTCAAGTTCATTGCAATTACAGGCTAAATTCCCAGATGAAGCCATTTGTGTTTTAGAAATGACTTTGATCATCCAAAGATGGATGGGAAAGGCCTTATAATGAGAAAACTTCCACGACCGCAGCACCTGGGCTCACGGAGCTGAGACTGGCGGGGTGTCGGAGTGGAATATCAAATATTTGCATTGACACGGAGCGCCTTCGAACAGAACGTTCTGCTCCCTCCGGTAGTGGGTGTCAGATAGGCCACTGCCATATGTCCAAGAATTACAAGGCCGTGTTTATTCGAACAGAAAAAGTGTGAATAAAGTCAGAGCCCCACGCAGCTGGACTGCTCACTGTTGATGTAGAGTTATGTTCCTGTCGTGGACAGAATACAAATTACAGCACTCTGGAAGAGAGAATGAGAGTCTCTGCCAAAGAGAATAAGGAAGGAATAGTTGACGACAGACTACCAAAATTAAAAAAAAAAAAAAAATGTAACCAAAAAAATTTGCAGAATATTTACTCACCTTCAGGCCATCCAAGATGTAGATGAGTTTGTTCAAATCTAACAGATTTGGAAAAATTTTGCATTACATCACTTGCTCACCAATGGATGTGAATGGGTGCCATCAGAATGAGAGTCCAAACAGCTGATAAAAACATCTCAATAATCTACAAATAATCCACACGACTCAAGTCCATCGATTAATGTCTTGTGAATTGAAAAATCTACATGTTTTCATAAATCAAATCCATCATTATGAAGCTTTAGCTTCAAAATATGAGTCTATAATTCATAACAACACTTGCTCCAGTGAAAAAGTCCCATCTCCTGTTGTCTTCTCAAATCAAAATCCACCAACATATTTGTTTAGAACTGTTTTTGCATGTAAACTGTACTTGATCTGTGCATATTTCTCTCCTGATTCAGTCAAGATGACTTTTTCACTAGATGAAGCAATATTATGGACTTTTGTTTTAGCCAGAAGCAACAGTTTGAAGTTAAAGGGATGTTCCCCCGAAAATGAAAATTACCCCATGATCTACTCATCCTTAAGCCATCCTAGGTGTATATGACTTTCTTCTTTCAGACGAAAACAATCAGAGATATATTACAAAAAAAAGTCCTGGCTCTTCCAGGCTTTATAGTGGCAGTGAATGGCCGTTGAGATTTTGAAGTCCAGTAAAGTGCATCCATCCACCAAAAAAACACTCCACATGGCTCCGAGGAGGTTAATAATTACCTTCTGAAGTGAATCAATGAGTTTTTGTAAGAAAAAGCATCCATATTTAAAACTTTATAAACCTAGGATGGCTTGAGAGTAAATCATGTTGTAGTTTTATTTTTTATTTTTGGATGAACTATCCCTTTAAAGACAAATTAATGATCATTTGTATTACCGACACTCAGCATTTTGCTTTATAAGACATTAAAGAGCAGGTTATATGGTATTTTAAAGCATCCTAATATTGTGCTGGAGTCCCCTACAACAGGTTTAAATGCATCGTAGGTATAAAAAAAACATTGTAATTTTCTCAGAATATACATTTATACATATTTAATGATTTCAAAATGATTTGTTCGATCAGTTCCAAGCGTAAACCCCTCCCTTACATAAGCCTACTCTGCTCTGACTGGTCAGCTGGCCTAGCCTGTTGGGATTGGTACAGAGAGGAATACTCGAGCAAGTTAGCGAGCGCTGCCATCAGTGTTGCCAAGTCTGCGGTTGTTTTTGATGTCTGCGGCAGTGTTGCCAAGTCTGCAGTTTTCCCGCAGAATCGGGCTACTTTAACACTGTTGTTTTTCATGTCGGCGAGTTGAAGCGACCCCAATAACATGATATTTAGCCCTGGGAATGCTAATTGTACCCAGGGAATAAAACCAAAAAAACGTGTGTTTTATCCCTCAGAATGCAATTTTTACAGGGGGACCCCCCCTCAAAAAACCATAGGGTTACTTTTGGGCTAGTTTTGGGTAACAATTGGGTGGTTTTGTTGTGAAAACCTGGCAACCCTGTTCTGCAGGTTGAAGCAACCCCAATAACATTATATATAGCCCCTTGATTGTGAATTTACCAGGGGAACCCTGACAAAAAAGAAAAAAAAAAATTATATTTTACACCCAGGGGACCCCCCTCAAAATGCGACTGGGTTAGTTTAGGGCCAGTTTTGAGCAGCAGTTGGGCAATCCTGGCTACCACTGACGAAGCATGCCCCAAAACAATAATATGTGACCCTGGACCACAAAAAAAACAGTCTTAAGTCGCTGGGGTATATTTGTAGCAATAGCCAAAAACACATTGTATGGGTCAAAATGATTGATTTTTCCTTTATGGCAAAAATCATTAGGAAATTAAGTAAAGATCATGTTCCATGAAGATATTTTGTAAAATTCCTACTATAAATATATGAAAATTTAATTTTTGATTAGTGATATACATTGTTAAGAACTTTATTTGGACAACTTTAAACGCAATTTTCTAAATATTTAGATGTTTTTGCACCCTCAGATTCCAGGTTTTCAAATAATTGCATCTCGACCAAATATTGTCCTATCCTAACAAACCATACATCAGTGGAAAGCTTAAGCTTTCAGATGATGCATAAATCTCAATTTTGAAAAATGACTGGTTTTGTGATCCAGGGTCACATACAGTGCTCCAATCTATTCTTAAAATAATGACATAAAAACATTCGAACACTTATGCAAGTGAATCGTGCCCACAGCTAAAGTTTAACTGCTAAACTCTAAACGCTTAACAGACAATGACGTGGATACGCTAGCCGAGTGCTACCATGACTAACTGATGAAACAACACAGTCTGTAAACTAAAATATGTCTACATTCTTTTTTATTATACAAAGTAATTAGAACAACGACAGTCTACATTAATCAACACATTTTTAGGAAATAGTGGGTTCACAGCGAATGGGGGGGGCACAACGCTAAGGATTTTTTCTGTACATTGATTAAAATTTTTACTTGCCCGGTCAAAATTTTCACTGGTCCTACCACAAAAACATTAAATAGTTGCTGTTATCATTGTTTTTGACTTATGTTATCTTTTATTTTAATAAATGAGCGTATATGACAGCAAAAGTTTACATACCAAATAAAACTGTACAATTGTCGATTCGAATTTTGATACCACACCTGAAACCTACTAGCCTAACTAAAGTCCAAACATTGTTCAAAATTTAAAAAAAATAATTATTAATATTTCATTAAAAATTAAAAGATTCTTTAGAGAAAAACAGCAGACAGACTAAATAACGCAAACTCTTTGTCAGCAGGTGGCGCTTATGGAATAAGAGTGATATTACGTTTCTATGGTTACCCCTGTAAACAAAGCAGCTCCGTGCTTATGAACGCTCCTTTAAACACATCATACATGGGCAAATGAAAAGAAAACGGCATGTAAACTTTTCTTAACACAGTCAGTTCCCCTCACAGACACATCAATATTTTTCTAATATTTCGCGCATTCTGCACTGTGATCTTGGTCTGTCTACTACAGTATTTTTTTTCTCTTTACGTTCGTCTTTAGCGTCGCTGGCCTCTGTTAACGGATGTCTAAAGAGTTCGTAATATTTCCACACACATGACATTTTAAAAGAAGACTGCATGCAGTTCGTGTGCAAGCCCGTAATAAGATATCGGTTGAAATATGTCCGGTCGATCGGTGCATCTGTCTCTGTCACTGTATAAATTAAGTATGTATTGATCATTGTTAAAGCTACAAAGCTAATACTTTTGTAGGCTATTTGTCCGTCAGAGACGCGTCTCTCTGTGATCGCTTAAAAAATTAAATTATCAAGGTTAAAAAACACGTAAAAATGAATGTGAAACTTTCGTGTCAACGCGGCAGTGGCCCGATCGGGCCAGTGACATATTCGTCAACTGTCCCGAGTGTCTTTCACGCTGGCCCCGAAGGTTTGGGAACCCCTTGCAGAAACTGCGAAAATGTTAATAATTTTAAAATAAAAGAGATCACAGAGAATAGACGTTATTTTTTAATTTAGTACTATCTTAAGATATTTTACCCGAAAAAATGTTTACATATAGTCCACAAGACAAAAAATAACTGAAATTATTCAAATAAACTCCTTTCAAAAGTTTGGGAACTCTTAGATCTTAATACTGTGTGTGGTTACCTGAATGATCTATGACTGTTTTTTTTTGTTTTGTTTTGTTTTGTTTTGTGATGGTCCCTTGTTCATTCTGAACAGTTAAAATCTTCCAGGTCCTGCAGATTCTTTGGTTTTGCAGCATCTTTTGCATATTGGAACCCTTTCCAGCAGTGACTGTATGATTTTGAGATCCATCTTTTTACACTGAGGACAACTGAGGGACTCAAACACAACTATTCACTGATGCTCCAGAAGGAATCACGACACGTTAAGAGCAGGGGGGTGAAAACTTTTCGAATTTGAAGATCAAGGTAAACTGTACTTAATTTGTCTTCTAGGAAACATGCATTTTCTGTTGCTTCCGAAGAGCAGTACTAAATGGAAAAAAATGTTTCAACAAAATAAGAAAAATTTGGACATCATCATCCTGTTCAAAAGTTTTCACCCCCCAGCTCTTCATGCATCGTGTTTCCTTCTGGAGCACCAGTAAATGTTTTTGTCTTATGTTGTGTGGATTACTGTGATGTTTTTATCAGGTGTTTGGACTCTTATTCTGACGGCACCCATTCACTGCAGAAGATCCATTGGTGAGCAAGTGATGTAATGTTATATTTCTCCAAATCTGTTCTGATGAAGAAACAAATGGCCCAAGCTCCTATTTCTAGCTTAGAAAGAACATAATACAGAACGAACTTGCAACTACTTATTCAACATTAACCGACACCTTAGAAAGTCTATCAACCAATCAGAATCATGAATTCAGCAGCGCTGTGGTACTAGCTGTAAACTAGTGGTTTAAGCACATTAATTCTGTAAAGGTCTGCAACTATCTGAGCTATTTTACATTGCCAGGAGGCTGCAGGACTGGGTTATTCCTAAGCCTCTGAGAATGCAGCTATGGTTTCCAAAGCAACAGGCTTCTTTGAGAGTAAAACGCACTGACTATGAGTCATCATTGCCCTCTAGTGGGCGCACACGGAGCAGATGAAGCCGTTGAGGGTGACGTGAGGCCTTGAGAAAGACATTCCTTTACCCTTTCCATCTTGCGCGTGACAGAGGAACAATCGCATCATTACCTCCAGAGGGTTACATTCAATACTCTTGTAAATGTTAAACCCTGAGCTGATGCAAATGCAATTAGGAGAGGCGGAAAACTCTATATCAGGGTAATCCTGAAGCATTCTTTTAAAAGGCTGATCCTCTTGTCAGGGACAAAGGAAGATGATAAATATAGAGGTTGGTCAGAGCTGACTCTGCTTGGGATTTCTGCGGAGCGTTCAAAGCACTGCTTTTGTTTCATTTGTGTGGCTAAGCTGAACTAAGAGGAGTAGATCTACTACTATATAATCTTCATTATGTATATTCATTGAAAGAATTTTTTTCTGCTCACCAAGTCTGCATTTATTTGATCCAAAATACAGCAAAGCAGTAATATTATTAAATATTTTACTATTTAAAATGACTGCTTTTTATTTTAATAAATTTTAAAATGTAATTTATTCCTGTGATCAAAGCTAAATTTTCAGCATCATTATTCCAGTCTTCAGTGCAACATGATTTTTCAGAAATCATTCTAATATGCTGATTTGCTGCTCAAGAAACATTTATTGTTATTAAATGTCAATATTTAAAATAGTTGAGTACATTTTCAATTTCAGGATTCTTTTATGAATAGAAAGATCCAAAGATTAGCATTTATCTGAGATAAAAAGCTTTTGTAACATTATACACTATACCATTCAAAAGCTTTGAGTCAGTACAATTTCTTTTTTTTTTTTTTTTGGAAGAAATTATAGAAATTAATACTTTTATTTAGCAGGGATGCTTTAAATTGATCAAAAGTGATGATAAGATATTTATGTTACAAAATATTTCTATTTTAGATAAATGCTGTTCTTCAGAACTTTTTATTCATCAAAGAAAATTTCTACTCAGCTGTTCTCAAAATAATAATAAATGTTATTGAGCAGCAAATCAGAATATTAGAATGATTTCAGAAGGATCATGTGACTGGAGTAATGATGCTAAAAATTCTGCTTTGAAATCACAGGAATAAATTACATTTTAAAATATATTCAAATAGAAAACGGTTTTAAATAGTAACTGTAGATATTTAAACAGTTACTTTAAATATTTAAATAGTTACTGTTTTTCTGTACTTTAGATCAAATAAATGCAGGCTTGGTGAGCAGAAGAGACCTCTTTACAAAAACATTAAAAATCTTACTGTTCAAATACTTTTGACTGGTAGTGTATATATACATAAGATAAAATTAATTAGCATTTTCCATTCTGTACACTGATGTTATTTTAGTATTTTTGATATATTATTATTGTATTTATTAATATTCTAAATTGTTTTTTTTTATTATCAGTGTAAGCTTTTTTTTAATTGAGCTTTAATTTCACTGTACAGTATTTCAGTTTCAATATTACTAATTTTAGTACTACAAATTAAAATTATTCGTATTTCAGTTAGATGTCAAGGCAACACTACGTTTCTAAGTTTCATTTTTGATTGTATTTTTATATTGTACAGTATTTCATCTTTATTTCAATTCATAAACATTTTAATCGTTACCGTTAACAATAACAATGCTGCTAGATTATAGAGTTGTGATGATTTACAAAATTGTACTGAATTTACAAAATCATACTGAATTTTAACATCGCCATTTATCTGTTGCATACTTACAAACCGACTCAAAACCCATGTGGTGTGAATTCAGATTCAAATGCTTTTAGTGTGAACGGTCGCATCGGGTTTGTGATTTGGGCAAAACACAAGATGTGTAATATTTCATGTCCATTCAAATTCAATTACGTTTTACTAACTCCTTTCTACAGTAAACTATATGTGACATTCACTATATAGTGAACAGGTCAGCAATTTGGGACACATTAAAGAAATAGCTCACCCAAAAATGAAAATTCTGTCATTAATTACTCACCCTCTCGTTGTTCCAAACCTGTAAGACTTTTGTTCATCCTCTGAACACGAATTAAAATACTTTTGATGAAATCTAAGAGATTTTATTCGTTTAATGAAATCTGAGAGCTTATTCTTGTAGATTCATAACATTAAGGTTGAAGCACTGATGTCACATGGACTATTTTAACAATGTCCTTACTACCTTGCAGGCTCAAAGATTTGAACAAAAATGTCTTAATATGTGTTCTGAAGACGAACAAAGGTCTTGCGGGTTTGGAACGACATAAGGATAGATAAATAATGACGATTTTTGTGTGAACTATCCATTTAATTGAGTAAAACGTCTTTCAGATTTTTCTTTTCATGCATGCACCTTGTAAGGTCAAGAAGTCAAAATTTCCAGGTTTTTCCTCTTGGCATCATGCTGACGCTTACATCACCGGATACCGACTACACTGTTATTACAATCAAACGACAGCGTGAATGGCTAGTCCTAAAGATCGTGACTTGAAACCAAATGCGTAAAGAGCAAGCTTGGATTGCAGCAAAAGATGCAACAACCGTGCCGCACGAGAGCTGAAAGACAAATTGAAACTGTGGCAAGAGAACAAAGAGACAGATGGGTAAAAAATAAGCTCCTCTGGGGTTTGTAGAAAGAAGATTTCCACTGCACAACAGTGTGTGTTTGCCATCAGCTTACAGTGATCGATCACCCAGCCAGCTGCCACAAGCCACCCCTGCACCTGTCCCTCTGTGCTGTCACTGGGCGGAACCATATTCGCCTCAGCAGTCACCTTTAGCACTCATCAAATGCGGAGACTTTGTATAAAGCTTCACAGACGCACAGAAGCCTAATACAATCAATTAGATCACTTAAAATGGTTACAGTGTGGTAACAAAAAAGCTGCTGAAGATTGAGCACAAAGGGCACAACCAATGTGAATCTGATTATTTTAAGATATTCGGGAGATGCTTCCAGAGAGTTTACACATATCAACATATACACTACTATACAAAAAAATTATGTTTTTAAAAGAAGTCTATGGGAGCCCATAGAAATGCTTATGGGAAAGTGATGAAATTTGGCACACAGATAGCGCACACAGTCTCAATATTAACCATAGCAAATTTGGAGTCTCTATCTCAAACTCTCTAGCGCCACCAATAGGCCAAATTTGCACACACATTTCTGCTAATAACTTTTGAACTGTGAGGTTTAAAGCAAAACTCTTTTTTTTTTTTCTCTGATTCCTTGAGGGTTGAATGCATACCAAAACTTACATTTCCACAGGTCAATATTTTTCGCAATTTAGAAAAATCGACTTTTTCGGAATCATCCTAGATGGTTTGTCTGACATTGACCAAAAATGGCTCAGATCATCTTCAGACAATGTTGGCAAAAAGTTATCAAAAGCTTTTTGATGTACCAGACCGTTTTCGTAAAGCGTGTTAATGAATTTGACGAAATTGGTGCAAAAATGGACGAGGCTATATTTTCGCAACACTTTAGCGGATTCAGACCAAACTTGTTACATGTTATACCAAGCATGACCTGAGGGCACATGAGTAGTTTCAGCACAGCGCCACCTACTGGTCAAAAGACATACAAATTTGACAATTTGTATATACTTTCTTCCTATGTCAGTCATTTTAAGGGTGGACCAATTCGCATTTTGTAGTAAAATTTAGTATTTTTCAAACACTTTAACGTATTGTTATAAATCTTATGACCCTTACAGAATCGCTTGCGAAAAAGTTATGAAATTTGGCACACGGATAGAGGACAGCTATATTCATTACTATTATTATTATTATTATTATTATTATTATTAATGTCGGAAACTTAGAAAGTTTCTGACATTAAGTGAATAGAAAGTAAATAAAAGTGGTTTAGATCTATATAATGCATCTTTGCTCAATAAAAGTATTATTTCAAAAAGAACAGTAGTGTAGATATTTTGAAAAATGTTGCAACAGTTTTTGTTCACAAAACAATATTTTAGCATTTTGAAATACACAGTATCTACGTTTGTGTTCCATATAAGAATGATTTTCAAATCAGTATTAATCACTGATTAATGAATAAAATTAAATCACAATTAGATTATAAATGCTTGCTGAGAAAACCCTTCAAATGAAGACAATTCAGAGATACTTGATATATAAAGCTTTGTAATATATTTATTAACATATTAAACCATGTTTCATTAAATAATTATACTAAATTAAAAAGTGACATCCCTAATTAAAACACATGACAATTTAATATATGTGACGATGTAAGTGTGTTCCAAGAAAAAAACACAAAAAACTTTTTTTTTTCATCTGGCCTCATTCTGTCAAGGAGCTCCCTCGTATAAATGCAAGTGAGGAGGTGTTCATCTGCTAAATTCTTCTACCCCGAGATGAGCAGCACACAAAACAAATAGATGACCAGAGAGAAAATGGCGGTCCACTGAGTTAATGCTCCTTAGATGAATGACCACAATTTGAATTTCTATTTTTGGACACGGTCAAGGCAGGCTCAGAATAATCCTATAGTGCTATGGATGAATGCATCAGCTCATGGATGATGCATTCATAAAAAAAGCATATATATGAGTGCCATTACAAATTTGCATGTTTATCAGTTTAATTTGGATTATTATAGGGAATCTATGGAGATTAAAAAAGCCTTTGTTACACAGGAATTATTGCACACAGCAACACTGACATCTAGGGACACAGTCAGGAACTGTCAATCCATTAAACAATGTGTCACTCATATTGTTATTGCATATTTTAACACTGTAAAACTGAATTATTATGTAATCATTGTACATTTCTAACCATTCTGGGTCATATTTCACCGCAAAATTATATATATAAAATGTATATTATTTACATAAATTTTTGTTTATCATGTCTTTGAGAGATTCATGATACCGATAGCATTCATTCGACACGACAAAAAGCTTTACGAAACCTCCTCTTGACCAAAACGCATTATAAATGAAGTAAGTGGTTACCTTTTAATAATACATGTATGACACTCAGGCATGCGGCCCATGCACTCCAGAGCAGCACTGTAAGACGCGACATTGGGTTTCAGACCTGCTTCTTCGATCAGAATGAACAAGCGACGAATGTGATTGATGGAACCCTGCAAAGCACAGTTAAAAATGGTGTAAAGTGAAGGGTTACTGAACAATACTGAAAAATTATAAAAAGGAAAAAAATGGACAAGAACTAACAAAATATTGAATAATAAAGAATAAAACAATTTTAAAATGAAAAAGTAAGACTAAAAAGGGAAAAGATTTAGCAAAATACTAAAAAATACTGAGCAATTATTCAAAAATAATAATTATAAAAAAATAAAAAATATATTAAAAAAGCAAATAAAACATTATTTTTCAAATAAATTAATACTTTTATTTAGCATGGATGCATCAATTTGATCACAAGTATAAAATATTTCTATTTCAATTAAATTCTTTTCTTCTGAGCCTTCTATTCATCACATAATTCAGAATAAAATTATCATTTTCCACAAAAATACTAAGCAGCACAACTGTTTTAAACATTGAGCAGCAAATCAGCATATTAGAATGATTTCTGAAGGATCATGACACAAAAGACTGGAGTAATGGCTGCTGAGAATTCAGCTTTGCCATTGAAGTAATAAATTGCATCCAATAATATATAACAAAATAATAACAAACCAGCTATTTTAATTTGTAGTATTTGACATTATGACTATTTTACTATAGTTTTGATCAAAAGTGTTGTTTTACTGTAGAAAGAGAGATGCAAATGGTCCAAATTTCAGTGTTTTGTATTTTTCTGTTTGCTATATTTCTTTAAAAAAAAAAAAAACAAAGAATGATATAATGTAAAAAAAATAAAAAAGAGACTTTTCATACATACTTTTTTGGCCCACATCCTCATTATGATGTTGTAGGCGCTGATAGACAAGTGGATTCGTTTGGATAATTGACGGTGATGAGAAAGCAGGCAGCTCTGAGCTCGAGCTACGTCGTCAATGAAAACACATGCCTCCAAATAACAGCGAATTCTGAGCTGAGGATCTCCATAGCGGTTTCCTTCCTTATCCTCCAGAAGCTTTTCAGGAGCACTCAAGCTTTGCTGGTCAATCACGTTGTCTACATCAAGCTCCTCTTCCTCATCAAATTCTTTATTTGCCAGTTTCTCGTGTGTAGACATCTCTGAAAGGCTGCCTGCTTTACTGCTGGAGATCTTTTGCACCACTGGAAACCTGACGGCTGAATTTTCTTTGACTCTCGAAACCTTCTTTTTAGACTTTTTTTGCACAGCATTGACTTTAGAGGACGTTGTGGTAGACGCGGTGGCTTTGGAGTCTTCTGCTTTAGTTTTTGTCTCAGTACTTTTGCCTGTCGTGATGGTCTTTGTAGATGTTCCAGGAAGCATCAAACTCCCTTTGTTGCTTTTACCCGCAACTGGCTTGTCGTGCATTCTATGTGAAGTTTGTTTTTTGGGATTAATCCACTTTTCACGCTTGAGTTTCTCCATCCAGCGACTTGCGTGAGTTTCAAAAGGCGTGACATCTTCAGTTCCACCTTTTTTGGCAGATGCCCCACTTTTAAGAATTTCTGCTTTTTCTCCCGGCAAGCTTTTCTGACTCTTCCCAGGAGATGTTTTCTTTATTTTCTGCTGCATTTTGATGATTTGCACCTTTGAATGTTTGACGTCTACAACGACGTCAGATTGCAGCTGTTGGATTCTGGCCTCCAGAACTGTGGAAAAAAAAAAAAAATTGAGAGAAATTGTAGTGCACATGACAGCATTATGCATCTATGAAAAAGTAAACTTCATTGCAAATATTGTAATTATTAACATCCATTAATGTATATCAAGATAAATAATCTCAAGTTTAAATTTTATTTGTATCTTAACTGCTTGATAGCTCATATCCTCACACAGTATCACAGAGTAATATATTAAAATTAGGGCTGTAAAATGATTAATCGCATGCAAAATAAAAGTTTGTGTTTATCTACTATATGTGTGTACTGTGTATATTTATTATGTATATAAAACACACACATGCATGTATATATTTAAGAAAAATGTTATATTTATATACATAATATTTCTATACATATATTATTTATATGTACCTAAAGATTTTGTGTGTGTATATATATATACATATATATATATTTTTTTTAAATTACATACATGAATGTGTGTGTATTTATACATAATATACACAGTACACATGCATATTTTATGTAAACAAACTTTTGTTTTGCATGCGATTAATCACAATGAATTAATTAGTTAGTTAATTAAAAAACAGCTAATTAAAAGTTGGATATACAAGTACATTCAGATTTACCCACATACATTCAGTACTCACGTAAAGCAATATAAGCATCAGAAATAAATAAATAAAAAAAAATTAATACAAATTTTACATTAAAATGTGTCCTGTTTTTTTTCCCCCCCTGAGCAAAAAAATTTTAATTAGCAATAATTTAGATATGAAAAAAATCTTGTCAGGCATATTTTGAATAAAAATCATTAGATGACATTAAAAGACTTGGGTATCATAGTGCAGCACCCAAAACTTCAAAGTTTTATCTATTTGTCAGCAATACATTTTTAATCATTTAAAATATGACAATGAAAAATGACAATGAAACATTATTTCACCAATATTTTGACATTTTACTTTCAATAAAATATTGTAAACTCTAAACTACACACTTTAATTACATTAAACAAATGAAACCTTGTCTTTGACCCTATACAGCACTTTTTGGCAGTGTGATTATTATTATCATTGCAGAATATGATATATTATCACACAGCTCACTATATAAATATGGATATATACAGTATATACAACTTAATCTGCCTACATACGTAAACACACAAATATACATTTAATACAGCAAATCTAAATTGTTGGAATGTTTATATCATTGTAAAATATGAACTATACTATTGCCCAGCTCTAGTCCACTAAATGCTACTTTAAGACATAAAAATATTATAAACATTAACATTGGGATTTTCTGTAAAGCCTGTATAGTGAAAAGTGCTTCATAAAACCGACTTGGCTTGAAATTAAAATCTAAAAATCATACAGCCAGCATAACATCACTAATACACATCAGATATATAATCAAAAAGGAAAAAAATACCATACCATCCAACAGCTGAGACTGTTCCCAGAATCTTTTCTTCCCATCTTCCTTCTTAGGGATGACTGAATAGTGTCTTTGGTAAATTTTAGCCCATGTTTTGTCTGAGAAATGACAGATAAAACGGTGACCTAAAAAGTTTACCAACTTTACAATTTGTATTTGGTGCTAGGACACAAAATGAGACATAACTACTAAAACAAAGAACCCACAAAGACATAATATATTTAGATTAGATGTACATCAAAAAAGACCGAAAGTTTGCATAAAGAAGCAAAAATCATCGAGTCGTTTTAACTATGTCAGACTGTTAACGTTACATATCAAAGCCTCCTTGACACTGAGACAATAATGATCATCGATGTAAACAACAGTCTTGACGTTTTTTTGCAGTGAACATTTAAAATATACGTGATAAAAAAAATAAGAATTGCAGTAAAATAAAAAGACAGACTTGTTGTGTTTTGAAGGACAAGACACATGACAGCATGGAAATTAAACTGTTTATCATTACCTTGTATTTGTCTCTCTCCATTACTCCGTATTCTAAGACACAGGCGGCAATAATCACCATTCAGAAATCTCCGAGCACTTCTGTCAAACGCAAAACTGCGAGTTAAACCCGCTGAATAGGCACACAGTCTCAAAAGTGACATGTTGTTATGATAGTTTTGAAACACCGCGTTATTCGCTGCAGAAGGCCGCCATTTTGTTTAGACCTGACTAGTTCATAGACGACACGATGAGCTCAGACATCAAAGAGCGACGAGCAGATCGACCAAATGTCGTCTTAAGGTAGAAACACCTGCTAATACTGTACATCTCAGGTAAGCTGTATTTCCTTGATTTGTAATCACTTATTTCACGTAAGCTTTAGGAAATGTTCTAAACGCAAGGGAAATAGGAGACAAGTTAATATTATAATCAACTACTAAAAAACGTGTTGTCCGTTTGTTTATTTACAATATAAAAACGAGAGACTAATTTGATTTAGGTTTTGAGATATTAAACGATTTATTTGATATCAAATGATATCTGGTTTTAAAATGCCTGTATTGTTTAGAAACTGTACAGTAGATGGCGAACTTTGCCAAGTTATATCAAGCGATCCAGAACAAGATCACAATGAGCGCGCCTCAGTATTTGCCGCGCAAATCAACAGTACATAAATGTGTCTTTCAGTATTTCAATTTTATGTACATTATGCGCTGTCTTTCTGTTCTATGACACCTGCAACTTAACATTTGTGGGTAAATATGCTATTTTCTGTGTGGTTGAGTGATTTAGGCCTAGGTAATATTTAATATTTCAGTGCATTGAATACATGTATGGATGTGTGTTACTTCTGTACTTCTGTTTGGCTAGTGAACTTGTCACTAATTTAATCTTTGTATCATGAAGTGAAATTAAAAATGGAAATGGATGATGAGAGTAGCAAATAAAGTCGGAAACACAATATTTTTTAAAGAAATTAATACTTTTTATTTATTTATTCAGTTTATTCAGCAATTTATTCTGCATTAAATTGATTAAAAGTGACAGTTAAGACTTATATTGCTATAAAATATACATATTTCAAATAAACACTGTTCTTCTGAACTTTATATTAATCAAAGAATCTTGAAAACACGTATCATGGTTTCCACCAAAAAGCATTACCACTACTGTCAACACTGATATAATAATAATAATGTTTCTTAAGCACCCTGATTCAGTGCTTATTAGAATGATTTCTGAAGGATCGTGTGACACTGAAGACTGGAGAAATGCCTGTTGCCACCATAGGAATAGATTACATTTTAAAATATTTTCTAATAGAAAAGTTATTTTAAATTATAACAATATTTCACAACATTACTGTTTTACTTTATTTTTGATCAAATAAATGCATTTAAAAAATCTTACTGACCACAAAGTTTTGAACAGCAGTGTGTGTTATTTAGGGGGGTGGGGGAGCCATAAAAGCATTATTTAATTAGGCTCTAAAATTTATCTAAATTCTGAAATAAAGTCAGTAAAACACATTTATTATCAGCAATTAAATGGCAGTCATTAAAACAAGTTGTGCGTATCTAGTAGGTGGAGACCAGACGGTGTTTGACGCTATGGTTCACAGGGTCACCTTTCTGATAGGCCCATTTGATGTTTCAAGCTCTAGTGTGATAGTCATTACTGGGTGACTGGCTGTCAACAAAAGGAGAGAAGAGAGCCATTCAAGACTCTGATAATAACTCCAGCCAGGACAAGGCTGCCATTCTGTTGGACTCTGATATTCAGACTTCTTAGCACACCTATATGAAGGGTGTGTTTCTTTTTTTTTCTTTTTTTTTTTTTTGGAAGCAGGAGCTGCTTTTAAAATGTTCACTTGATTAGCCAATGCTTCATGCAAGTATGAGCTGAGGTTTTGGAAAAAGATCTGTAAAAAAATTCTGGAAAGAGAAAAATTCCCGCTCTGATTTTAGTCCTTTTTAGTCCTCTAAACATACCAATGCTTGGTGTATTTTACAACCACATTGAGAGGGTTAGCATACCCTCATGCAAGACATTTAGGAAAATCTCTCCACACCTGTCAATACTAATAATTCAGAATCAAAATAATATCCTCATGGCACTTGAAGGCACATTTGCTTGAGTTTCCACAATTAGTACTGAGACGCATCTCTTTTTGATTATCGCTGATGATGAAAGTCCGCCAATCATATCCGCAATCTTTTTTTCTTTAAAAAGTAACAGTCCATGTTATCACTCGTAGATCTCTGTCAACTATCCCGAGAGGACGAAGACTCTCAGGAGCTGTTGATCAGATAGACTACTCACTTATCACTGATTTCGGCTACAATGGACAATGGTCACGAAGGAGGAAATGCAAATAGGCTTGTTATAGATTGATCTTCAGTTGTGGCGGCAGTGTACAGATACTGAATTAGAAACGGATGTTTATGCAGGCGACCGCACAGTGTGGCACTCTGGTTATCTCGGCCACCTGCGTCGGAGGAATCTAGCAGGAAGTCTGTGGTTGACATGAGAGTTTCATAGTACGTTGCGTAACTGCAGTGCAATGGTGTGATGTACCACAGTCTTATTTAAAAATTATCAAATAATTTAGGAGTGTATAGAAAAACTAGTCCATAGAATATGTGTTACAATGGAGAAACCATGAAACGGAGACTGAGTTCATGTTGGCGATGGAGGTGGGTGATGGAGGGGGACTGGAAGAGACTCCATATGTTAGCAGGAGAGAGAAAACAATTAATAATAGGAGCTATTAGGGGGAGCTTGTCGGCGCAAAGAGGGAGGTCGGGTTTCAGGCCATTTCGGAGGACTTTGATGGTACAAAACAGGCCTCATTACTGAGATATTATCTCCATTCATACACTTCCAGAGTTGATGGGAGCCCTGCTGGGAAAGATTAGGTTCCTTTCGCCAGTGAACATCCCACATGGCCGGACAGATTTTCTCAGCTCAGGGCGCAACCGGCATAGCGTGGCATCATGGGAGCTAAGCAGAGGCCTATTGACGGCCAACGATGTGTGGAATTAGAGATAGTTACCTTTTCTCTGAGGTCATGTCAATCAAGATTGAGTTTCATATGTTTTTCTGTTGTTTGTGTGTTTTCCAGTACATTAAATACAGAGTTTTTCCAAATCTGTAAAATGTCTAAACTTAAAAAGAAAGAAAGCAAGAAAGAAAGAAAAAAATATGTGTTTTAAAATGTAATTTATTCCCTGTAATGGCAAAGCTGATTTTTCCACAGTCAAATACTCCGGTCTTCAGTGTCATGTGATCCTTCAGAAATCATTCTAATATTGACCGCCAGCCATGTTGAAGATTTATTGAAAGATTTAGACAATGGCTGTTGTCCTGCTGTGTCCTAAATGAGAGATGTGTTGTGGAGATGCATTTAGCAGAGGTACTAGAATCCACATCTTAGTTTGAGCAAGTTTATCATCACATCTGACATTCATACGGGGAAGTGGGGACAGAACTTTGTTCTCGAACTTCTAAGTGCAACATCTTACATCTTCCCTAAAAGAATCTAATTACCATCAATTTCCAAGGAAGCGGGGGCTGATGTAATGGACTTCCAGGGTCATTGAGTATGCTGGAGGAGTAGAAGATTGCTCATACCGTATCTGCATGGAAGGGTACATCTGTAAATTAGACAACAAGCAAGTCAAAAAAAGGAAGAACAAAGCAGGAGTTTAAGTGAATTGTATGATTTTTTGCTACAAAATCTTGGCTATATTGTCAACACTGGCTTGAAATATGTTTTCTGTTGACTTCCCTGTTTTTGAACTCCACATTTCTCTTATGACCTAGCTGTGCTGATTTCGAAAATTAACATTATTTGGACTTTCTTTTTGAGATTTAAAAGATTTTAAAGTATCTGAATAATAGGGTGCTGGTGCTTTGCTGAGCTGTTTTTGGGGGTTGTTGCAAGGTACGGTGACCATACATGCTATTTTCCAGGGACACGTTCTGGCCAGTATTTCTGTTTCGCCTAAAATATCCAGGTTTTGGCTTTGTTTTCCTGTTTTCATACTTGCTAAAGGTAAAGATCTAAAGGTATTTTGACCAATGACATGTGGGCATTGTACATAATTGACCAATCGTAGCATGTAAGAAGGTGGGATCTACAGAGAACGGTCAAAGCGATGCAAATACGCACACATATCAGGTGTGTTCGACTTAAAGCGGCGTTGCGCAGACTGATCGTTGTATGACATCAAAGTACTGTGAGAGCAATTCGAAAGCGGAGCCTGCTCTGCTCTCTATGGGCCAATTTTACTAATAGCTTGTGCCAGCGCAAACTGTCTTTTAGTGTTTAAATTGTACTGTCATGTTATACCAAAGGCACGCAGTGAAGACATATTTCACACATATTAATTTATTTGAAATGCCAGAAGAACACATTATCCGAACATATTGTTTGCCAAGCCATGTTATTTTTAATTTGCTTCACAAAATAAAAGACGACTTGGAACCCTCAACTAGGAGTCACGCAATACAAGGTCTATCAAAACTTCTAGCAAACAAAACAGACAAAACCTGCTTATTTTAGACAACACAAAAATCTTGGCCAGAACGTGTCCCCGGAAAATGGCAGCCCCTAGATACAGCTCAGGTAATCCAGCAATCATAAATCCAACCTGGTCTCACGGCGAAAACGTACCTGAAGGAACTTTTTTGCGAGATGCAAAATACGTACCAACAAGTACATAACATTGCAGTTTCCAACAGGAATGTCCACTGAGTGGCGCTAAAAGAGTGTTCAGTTTTTCCCCCGGAACAGATGAACACACAATATGATATGTTTTATGGCATACAGATGTACTGTACAATACAACAGGTGTAGACGTTAATAAAACACAAAATCTAATAGGTAGAACGTTTAAATTTATTTGGCGTTTTAAAAATAACGTGCCATCGGCACTACACCTAAACCTACCCGATAGGATATGAACAAAAGTGAATGTGACGAAAAAACGCAATTGCAAGCATGCCGTTTCAGTTTGTTTTCTGATCTCTTATCTTTCAGCTTTCATCGTGAGTTATGTTTTTCACAGGATTCGTACCCAAGCTTTCAACATCCTAAGTCCAATTCCTTGCCGCCTGAGCTGCCGAGCAAGCTTGTTACGTTTAGTGTTGTGTCCAGTTGTGCTACCCTGTTGTGTACCCCACCTACCCCAACCCTAAACCTTCCCTTACTGTATTAAAAATACAGTGTTGGAAGCATAATCTGATAGCTAGCATTATTTGTCAAAACACCGGAAAGTGAAACATATGGAGTTGTAATCATAACTGTGTATGTAAAACGATTAATAGTGCTCACTGTTTTACCGCCTCTAGGGTTCATTTCGTTTGGAAACTTCAGTGATATGTACTTATTGGTACATATTTCGCGTCTCGCGAAAGGTGCCCCCAGGTTTTTGTCATGAGGCCAGGTTGCAACAATCACATATCTCATTACTTATAAAAGTAATAGCATACGTTTCCTGAATAAGCTATGACTTTAGGTATTCATGTCTAGAGAATTAACAGAGCAAGATGAGCTCTAAGTTTAATAACTACAGTTAGGGGTTTGTTCAAATCCCTAATCTTAAGTATGAGCATGTAATTCTTGCCTTAAAAAGCTTCACTAATTAAAACTGCATCCACTTTTGCAGCTTTTTCTCAGATTGTAACCAGCTGTGGAAGTGCGCAGCATGATGGTGATGGGTATTTTTCTGTGCCATCCATTTTTGTGAGAAGCATAAATGTTGGTGGGGTGGAGAGAAATTAAAGGTAGGGGTCCACTTCAGTTAAGTTTAATTGGGGATGAAGAACTAAAATGTATGAGACTAGGCTTTGAAGTACAGTGGCAAAAAACCCAAAGGCTGATATGCCTAAGAAGATGGGAATGACTGCGGGGAGCTAAAAAAGACTGCAGACTGCTGTCTCCATAGGGTTTTATATGGCTAAGTATGAGTGCTAAAGCTTCAGAGAAGCTGTTAGTTAACTAGCTACAAAGTGTGAAGTGAAAGACTCTTCCCCTTAAAACACACTCTTCAAGATCATTTTCACCCTCTGCCCCTTGGCTGAACACTTCATTGAAACCAGGAGGCTTTGAAAAGGATGTTAGGTTAGGTTTGCTTAGACAAATGAGCCACTGCATGACACTCATTTGAGCAAAGCTTACAACATCTTGAGCACCGATAAACAAGGAAGTTGTAAATATTTTACTTGGTGTCCTTTCAGATACGCTGTTCCCCAGCTGTTCATGAATAAAATTTCAGAATCATATTCACCAGGTCCGAAGCTGACTCAGATGCCCATTGGGACTGTCAACATGCAAGTGCCATTACAGGTAATGGAGAGCTCATTTTTTGTATCCATTTTTAAAGTGGTTATAAAGACTTCAGCTCTGTAGTAAATTAAGTATATTTATCACCTGTTATTTACCTGATGATTAACTTACACAGACGCTGCAGTAAATCACTTGTGATGGCAACAGTTTATTTTGGTTTAGGGCGGGATGTAAAACGATATGGCACAACTGAGGATGATCTGTTTCCTGAATGGAAATGAATGACAGTACGATACAAGGTAAACAATATTGAGAGTGGCATTCACGTAAAGTGATTATGAATAATCCAGGCCCCACCCATCTCCTCTCAGTCCCCCAGATGCAAGCCCTGCCCTGAATAAAATGCAGGAAAGGACTGAGCCACCCCACCAAAGAGCAGGCAGACAGCAAGGCACAGAGAGTGAGAGAGAGAAAGACACCCATTTACAGCTTTACTGCCTTGTTCAGTCCGTCAGACTTACTCTCACTGCCACCTCTATCTTATCCGCTTTCTCTCCGTAGTCTTTTTGAATCTTTCTCTCTCATAGACACTCACACACTCATTGAAATACACTCACTGAACTCAGCTCATTCACAGGCACGGGTCAGGCAGCCTCACATTTCACCTTGCTCTGCCCCTGGCTAAGAGGAGAGAGCCCTGCAAGGTGCAGCCATCACACAGGACACAGGCTCCCACAACGCTGTCAGGCTGGACTGAGGGACCTGGATGGTCCGGGACAATCTAACAAGATCGAGACCTTTCTTTGGGATGGAATTGGCAAGTTCTCATTCATCATTCTGAAGAGCAAGACAGCTGGTTGCGAGACTAAAGAGAAACACTTGAGTTTGAAATTGGTCACTTACTTTTTCAAGGATTTGTTTTACCCTCTCCTCCCATGTTCCTGCTTTCGGGTTCTGTGTGAGGCAGAGTGCCCAGCGAAGACCCGCATCATGCTGACTACTTGTGCAAGGTGCACCTTGGGAGACTGACCCATCATGTGCAAATGGACACCTACGACCGACCTCACCTTCGCTGGGTCAGCCCTCCCTTCTTATCCTTTTTCCTTGGTATGCCTGTCCCTGCTCTTTCTGGCTTGCTCTGCTCTTGGAGGTTGCCCACCTGCACTGGGGCATGACCCCCTTCATGTGCTGACACAGGGCACAAACTGCTCGTGGACTCTGGAGCGGCACACGCGCAGCTACAACCACCTCGAGGGTGACGTCCGCCTTCGACGCCTCTATTCCGCAAACAAGTTCTTTCTCTGCATTGACAAGACGGGCAAGGTGGATGGCACACGTCGGAAGAATTACCCTGACAGTGAGTAGACGCCCAATGTTTGTTTCCTTGCAGAAAGGGAGTGGGGCTCATTTGTTCTTTATGATCTTCCATCGACTCTCTTATCACTTGTGGTTTATGGCTCTTTTATTCCTCTGCTCATAGGGTCAGATGTTTTATTACAAGCAGGTAAAAAAGGTGTTGCTAGGTAGGATTTGTAATACGCAAAACACTTCATTGGAAAGTAAAGGCCTTTCACTGTTATACTGGCTCACAAAATACTACGATTTGAAATATGGAAGTCTGTCTCCGCCCTAGAGACAAAAAAAAAAGGTAATTGTGACTTTATCTCTCATAATCGCAACTTTACATCTCCTAATTGCAACTTCATATCTTATAATTGCGACTTTATATCTCACAATGTGACTATTTCTTGTTACTTGACTTCTTGTTATTGTGACTTTATGTCTATTGCCTGTTTTATTTTTTTACTCAGAGGTAGAAACTGATTTCTGCATTGAAATGAGGTTGAGCAGGAAGATTTAACTTCAAACTGAACAGCAAATCCTTCAGTTTAAAACTGTAAATGTAATTGGCGGTTAAGTACAGTGTCAAATTCTCATGCGAGTTTAACGTGTTCAACATAAATGTTTTGTTGTAGAATCTTAAAATGCTCTGTGCACTGTCAGGAAAAATATACCTTTCGGGGTACAACACCTTGTCACTTGCTTGGTACTACTAAAAGATGCAAATTAGTACCTTAGAGCATTAATGTGCCCCAGTAGAGACCTGTTGTACCCCTAAAGGTGTAAAACAAATTTCTGAGAGTGTTTAATATTTTAGCCCCACTGAAAATTCTGGAAGTTTAAACAGCAATTCATTTTGAAATAGCAGGTGCAGTTGAAAAATCAACCAGATATTCCTTACAAATCACTTCTCTCCTACCTTCCAGTTTGATTCCATTATCTCTACACTTTTCCAGCTCAGATTTTACACTATATCATCCTGTGTCAGGGTTCAGCAGTGGCTTTCGGTTAGTTTGACTTTGGGATTTAACTGGTCTGGGTCACGGAGATCACAGTGGGTTGACCCTGGCTGTTGTGTAAGTGTGTGTTGTTGCAAAAGAGAGTGAGTCAGACTTTTTCCAGGCAAGTTGCTTTAACTGCTCTGCCACTGTGCAGATCTTAACTGTTGCATGACATTTGTTTACAAGTTCTGCTCTACATGGTTGTCAGCTTAGATGCTTGTGCTGGGTACAGCTGGGTGAAATTGTACAGCCCTCAGAAGCAATTTGCTTGCACATTTACTTACCATCCTCTCATTTCCTGTCCCTGAATTAAGTCCTTTTTTGCAAAGAGGGTCCCCTTTACAGAACGTTATCCTGCATTTACTAGCATTGCAGAGTTTTTCAATATTGCCTTTCCTTGTCTTCTCTTTTCTTTCCGAGTTCACATTAGTAGAGGAAATATTAGATTTTCACAATAAGGGTAGGAATCAGACTCAGAACTGTTTTTTGCTTTGATTTTGTTAGTGTTGCTTTGCTGCTGTCCACCTTGTCCTCTGCATAGCCCTCAGCGTCCGTCAACACTGCTGCATTGCCCAAACAGCCCCGCACTGACTCTCCCTCTCACTTTTTCCAACTCCCGCTCCCAAACTCTCAGGTGCAAAAACAGTTGGAATTAGTCAACGGGTCCTTGGCTAATTGAGGTAGGAAAATATTGTATCAATCCCAGTGAACTGAAGACTGGAACAGCTGAGAGAAGAGGCTTCGATGCAAAAAACTGAAAGAGAGATTGAGAGGTAAAAGGATGTAGGTGATTATTGCATTTGCACAAGTGCACTTGCATTGAACAAAACAAATTTCTGGTCCTTCTGAGGGTTTTAATAAAACTTTACTTACAATTTTTTTATGCTGAGGATTCATTTATAGAGTTGTAACAGCATGTTTGGAAGACTGCTCAAGTTAGCAAAATAATTTTAGATAGCACTGCTTGAGCCAGGACAAAATTAACCACCCCGACCTGGAGGAAATGGCTTGCATAAATGTGCAAATCATTTCACGGCTCCTATTCCTGAAACTTGTTTTTGTCCAGGTGCTCAATGGAACGCAGCACTTTGAGGTTTCAGGATTCAAAGTAGATTGATATCAACCAGCTACAATAAGATTCTCATCGTTCAGTTACTGGCAGAATAATGCAAACTAGACAAGCTGATTTGACTATAATTTCGAAGTTGGAGGTGAGTAAAAAATGGAGGGTGGTAATACTGCCTGACAGTGTCGGCAGGTCCTGACAGCGCTCACTGGCTGATGGAACTACAAAAACGGACACAGTTCCAATCCCTTCACTAGCAACTATTCTGCTATTGCATAGGCTTGACACTGGGAACAGACAAAAAAAAAATCTATGAAAGTCAAATTCCTCTCAAAACATTTGGTTAATGGCAAATCATCTGCTTTAAAATTCACAATTTATCATACTTGAATCTCCCATGAATGGAGAGATTTGCTTCTACCAGCAAGGGCTAACAAGTTAACCGACCAAACTCTGTGGAGACCCATGCAAGAACCAAGCCTCCTGTGAGTATTTACCTTGAATTTAACATGTAAGCCCATTTTGCAAAAGTGAAGCTGTCCATGAAATTAATGCTTTCTTCAGATATGTAGTACCCTGTGACCCTGGACCAAAAACCAGTCATAAGTAGCACAGGTATATTTGTAGCAATAGCTAACAAAACATTGTATGGGTCAAAATTATCGATTTTTCTTTTATGCCAAAAATCATTAGGATATTAAGTAAAGATCCATGAAGATATTTTGCCTACCGTAAATATATCAAAACTTAACTTAATTTTTGATTAGTAATGTGCATTGCTAAGAACTTCATTTAGACAACTTTAAAGGTGATTTTCTCAATATTTCAAAAGGTTAAATAGTTGTATCTCGGCCAAATATTGTCATATTCTAACAAACCGTACATCAATAGAAAGCTACTTACATAAATGCTCCAAAGTCCGAACAAGCCTCTGACACGATACGGGATGCCATTAAAAATAAACTATCCATTTCAGCTTTGAGATGATGTATAAATCTTAATTTCAGAAAACTGACCCTTATGACTGGTTTTGTGGTCCAGGGTCACAAATGTAGTAATGTAGTCTACAAGTAAAACTAGCAGAGAAATGGCAATCTCAGACTTCAAAGATAAAGACTGTAACCATTAACCACCACTTGATGGGTGGTGAGTGAGATACTAGATAAAAATCTTAACCCAAAGTTTCTGTCCATTCTTGTCTTAGCCAAGGTTGTTTTCTTTTACACTTTTTGAATTGCAGGTACTTCTAAAATATTGCTGGCTGACAAAACCAGCTTAGCTCTTTTTTCCCTTAACATTTGGCTTTAAAAAGAACACTGTTGAAGTCTAGGGCGTATGTGGTTGAGGACATCAAATGCTTGACTTGAGTCCAGGCAACAACACCGTGCTTAAGGAAATAAAGTCATGCGACAGGCATAATCAGAAAAGTCACTTTTGCTAAAATATGGCCATTTTGCAGTTTGCCAGGCCTTTTCCTCCATCTCCCATTTTCTTTCGCTCTCCTTCTTCCATTTCAGCTGTATTTACAAGAGTTGTGTCATGTTTACCAAGTTTCCCCTTGCTTCTCTGCATCTTGCTTTAGATGTTACCGTTTTCCCTTGCCGTGATTTCATAGGTGTGTTGAGCTTGGACCCAAGTCACGGGAAGAAAATCATCCACCCGTTCTGAATATATTGTGGAATTATTTAAAACATATTTCAAAAAGAAAGACTGTCAGTTCATAGACGCCTAGAGGCCACAGAAGAGAGACTGTGCACGACTGAATGCTGGCGCATAAACCCCTTGAGAATCACGGGAGGTGAAAATAAATTCACAATGTCATATTTATCTTCGTATCAGGTCTGCATGTGTTATATGCACGTTTTGAAAAATTACAGACAGTTGAATTCGGAAAACAGTCCTCCAGAAGTATTAAAATGATATGAGACAGTAGAGTTGGCTTCCTCAAAAAATGTGTTAAAGAGTGTGAGAAGGCATGTACTCTACTAAGGACCTTTCATAAATGTATAGTAGCGAAGCTCCTGGTCTATGACAGTTTAAGTGGTTAGGGCACATGGGTGCTACAGTAGGTGATTCCAGACACTTCTGGAAAGTCTGGGAATGTTGCTTACATTTAGCCTGTGGGGGCCTCATGGAGATTTCGGTGCCAGGAAAAAAAAAAAAAGAAAATCCTACAAATCCTGCCTTTTTAATCCTTCCGATGGACAGTGGTTCGGAGTATAGTGAGAAAATGCTCGAAATCCATCCAATGCCAGGTGTTTTTGGCCCTGAGAAAGGCCAACAAAAAAACTGACACACTCAGAGTTGCAGAGCTAAAATGCCCTAATTTTTCGAATCTATTCTCTATCCAAAGGCCAGTTTGGATGTCATGAATGGATGAAAAGACGTGTCGCAATTAGTAGTGTGCAGCTAGGAGCAAAGAAGCTGAGTAAAGCTACTTTAAAAGCCTTTGCCAACTGGTTGAATTGACAGTAGACTATAGGATCCACCAATAAGCAGATATATTATATAGGAATATATATAGAAATGGATTTCAAATGCTGTAGTGTGTATCTGTGTAAGCGTTCTGCGAGAAGCGTGAAGCAATGATCATTGTAGCCATTCACAGACATATCTGTTGAGCGCGTGAACACAACGGCCAATCAGAGGTGTTTAAGAATCCACGCAACAGCGCTCAAAATGCTAGCGGGAAATTCTGGTATCATCACATTTTTAAAATTTCAATACGACTGGTACCAATGTCGGTACTTTTGACAACACTAAAACACATCAAGTGTGTTTACCTAAAAAGGTTGGCCTGGCGCACATTACTTTACTTAAAGGGTCATTATGTTTTTTTCTAGTCATTAAGTCCGTTTACACTCACAGTTAAGACTCTGAAAAAAATTTCTGTTTGGCGAATATTTGCTGGGCAGATCCAGGTATTTTAATGGGAATTTTGTATAAGGGCAAAAAATTTAAGTGGTCATGACATGGATTTTATTTCTTTTTTTTATTTTATGTTCCTTGAGGTTTACTTATAATGTTAATGAAGTTTTTTTTTTTTTTTTTTGCAAAAAAGAAATAAATATGTGGAAACATTGTTATTTTCAACCCTCAATCTAATCCTCTGTCTGAAACGACCTGTTTTAAGGGGCAGGTTTTTTAAGGCTTGTCAGTAATATGCTAATGCTATCAACAGTATCAACACCCCCTCACTATTGCTGTTTTGTTTTGACAACATGATCAAAATAAAATGGTCATTCCAAGACAAAGCGTTATGAAATAATTTACTTACCGTTTGTGATGCAGCTGCAGTCAGATCTAGTACCGCTTTTTCTTTTAACAAATGTTTCTTTGTGAACTAACAACATGCTCTGAAGTCCAAACAATCCTCTGACATAATGTGAAATGAATGTTCTTGTGTCAGCCACACAACACGGATACATTTCCTATGTTTATTTACGCTTTGAATTGAATGAAAATAGTGTATCCGCGTGACGCAGCTGACACAGAACAGCATACGAATTGTTGAATAAAGTCTCTTTCTGTTTCTTTCTGTACAAAAAGTATTCTCGAAGCTTCATAAAATTATGCATCCAGCGGATATTCTCCATTTAATCATTTAATCTACTTTTAATCATTGGGGCAAATGATTAATGACAAAATTTTCATTTTGGGGTGGAGTAACTCTCTAATGTTTATATAGTCTAGGAGAAGATGAGCTAGGCCTAACTTTGCAAAATCCAACTAGCATGATTTCAATCAGGCTAAAACACCTATGTCACATTTTCAAATGACAAATCAACGCAAGTAAGCTTACTTATTGAGTCACACAGAGTGTCAGTTTGAATCTAGCGATCTCTGATGAGATCACAAAAACTGCCAACGATAACAACATAAAACTGTGCCTAGTCTTGCGATGACTCAACTAATGCAATATATATTTACATTTAAAGGTTGAGCACTCTATATACCCAGTGGTGCAATTACTGACAGGCAGTCTCTCGGTTCAGAAGGTATTGCTCGGATTCTCTCATCTTCGCTAGCCAAACAGTAATGTTTGCAGAAAATTGACCCGAGGCCATTTTTTTCCTGAATGAGAAGTCATTAGCACTGTTATTATTATTATAACTTTTTGTGAGGGATGTAAAACAAGTATTAATTAGATCAGTTGGGAACCCACAGCTTGGCTAACTCAGGCAGTACCATATGCTGACTAACATCTGCCAAAGCCAACACAGTCCACCTCTCTTGGCTCTGAGGCGAAATTAAACAGACAGACAGACTTGGTCTCATTGTGACTGGGTTCAGGCACTAGGCAGCGGTGAATTAAAACACCCTCTTGGGAACGTAGTCGCTCTGAATTGACCTTTTGATTAAAGCCGTTCACCTTCAAGCGTATGTTAACCCAGACGGTGTATCTTGGAGACTCTGAGCGACTACTGTGGGATTCCCCTGCATGCATTAATCACAATTTGAGATTTACACATTCTTCGTCTGTCACATTATATTGAGGTAACATTAATGTCTGGCATTTTGGGATAAATATCAGAAGTCGAAGTGCAGGCTTATTAAACTGATTTCTCTTAGTCTGAAATGATACAAGGAATACCGGCTACTGCTGTACGTCTTGCACTGGGTTTCCTTGCGAGTTCATTGCATTTGCTAGTGATCACACCTTAGTTTCTTGACCTAAATTGATGGTCTTTATCATTTGTTTATTTATAATAAAACATAAATAATTCAAAGTAAACAGGATAGTCCCGTACAAGCTCAAGTTTCTAATCAGCCCTAAAATCTAAGGAAACTCCTTATTAAATATAGTACGATAAGAATGTGACTCACCCAGTGCACACCTTTACACTTTTACACAGCTGACTTGTAAAAAACAGCAATAAAACCAGGCTGAGTCACACAAACAGACACATAGGATTCCTATGGCGACCACTGAACAACTTTTATCACATAATCTAAAGAACTTTCTAACATAGATAGTTCAATTCACGTGTTGTTGTACTTTGCAGGTAATAATGGAACAACAGATTTGGCAATTTTAGATTTATAAAACCCCATGATATAAAACTGAATTTTAACACGAAACTTTGAACAAGTCGTGCGGTATCTGTCTTACGTTTCGAAAGGTGTTGCACAATTTGCATCTTGCGTAATCATAGTTATAAAACAAGTTGCGTATTTAAAACAACATGACAACAAAAAACAATATAAAACAATGTAAAGCAAAAGCCATATCACCATAGTAGCACAGTTTACTCTGAGTATATCGCTACCGTTCAGAAGTTTGAGATTGGTAATGTATTTTTTGTAAAGAATTGTGATAAAAAGAGACAATAAAGACATTTAAAATGTTACAAAAGATTTCTAATTAAAATGAACGTTCTGTTTATCAAATGTTCCAGAAAAAGTATCACAGTTACCACACAAACATTAAGCAGCACAACAGTTTTACAGCATATTAGAATTATTTCTGAAGTGTTACCATCACCGGAATAAATGACATTTTAGAGTATATTCAAATGTAAAACAGTTATTTTAAATTCAAATAATATCTTGGATCAAATAAATGCAGTCTTGTTGGGCAAAAGAGACTCAAAAACATACAAAATTCTTACGACCCTAAACTTTTGAACAGTAGTGCATATTATAGCAATACATTAAGACTTATCAGCGTTCCTTTATGTGATTAGACAGTACAATTCTCTGGCCAGCCTTCAATCAGAACCAGATGATTCAGACAGTCTTTCCATACCTTATCATAAGTCCACCTGTTTGCACGAAATCAGGACAACAACAAAAGGCGGGCAACTGTGAAGGCCAACAATATGTGCCGAACGGTCCAACAGCTTTATCTCGCCACCCAAAGATATAAAGTAATTATGATGTGCTGAAATGTGCTGTCCTAATATGACAGGGCATTGTCATTGAGTCCATTCAGCACAATGAGTCATAAACACACAACTGAATGTGTGTGTGTGTGTGTAGTTATTGATTGCTAATACTGACAAGTTATATGGCCTCTATGATTTGATTTGGCTATTAAAGCTTGAATCAGTTTTCAGTGGCGATTGAAGTGATCATAAAGATTTACTGCACCTCTTTAATTGCTGGTTCACTCTACCTTCCACCAACCTTTGGCAAGCAGACTACATCTGTAACTGCTATGCTACCGTAATCATTAAAAAGCTGTCAAGATTGATATATTGTATCAATTTCCTGACGCATTTTTCTTTTGGCTTGCCCCATCACCACAGTTTTGATTTACAAACACTTCAACTGTAAATTTTCCCACACAATCTTCAAGATCTGTTTAGTTTCCTGTGTGGCCAATTAGCTGAAACAACATTTTCAGGATGTATGTTGTCTGTCAATTGCGATCCTTCATATGCAAGTTTACACATAGCAGAGCACACTATATTTATTCTTCTTCATGCATGTCTAATCGTAGCCAGACCTCATCCTATGAATAGTCTCTGTACAATAATACTTATATACTGATTTCTGTTTGATCTAAATGTTAGTCCAACCAGTGTAGTCCAGTTCAACAAATGACTCTTCTTAGTTCCTTATTTGTTCTTGATTCACTAAAGAGTTAGGCTGCGTTTCCCGAAAGCATTGTAGCAAGTAGATCGTAGAACCATTGGCCCCAACTTACCTTACAATGCTTTTTTTTTAAAGGGTTACTCCACTCCAAGATTAAAATTTTGTCATTAATCACTTACCCCCATGTGGTTCCAAACCCATAAAAGCTGTTTGTCTTCAAAACACAATTTAAGATATTTTGAATGAAAACCGGGAGATGTGTGACTGTCCCATTGACTGCCAAGTAAATAACACTGTCAAGGCCCAGAAAAGTATGAAAGACATCATTAAAATCTGCCATCAGTGGTTCAACCATAATTTTATGAAGCTACGAGAATACTTTTTGTATGCAAAGAAAACAAAAATAACGACTTTATTCAACAATTCATCTCCGCCGTGTCACTGTAGCGCCATTTTGGAGAGTATCTGATGGAAGCAAACAGCGTCGGACACGGATATGTTTTCTATGTTTATTTACGCTTTGAATCGAATGAAAACGGTGTATCCGCATGACGCAGCTGACACAGAACAGCGTATGCTGTTTGTGATGTGGAGGAGACGAATTGTTGAATAAAGTCGTTATTTTTGTTTTCTTTCCGTACAAAAAGTATTCTCGTAGCTTCGTAAAATTATGGTTGAACCACTGATGGCAGATGGACTATTTTGACAACGTCTTTCATACTTTTCTGGGCCTTGACAGTCTTTTTTACTTGGCAGTCAATGGGACAGTTACAAACCTCCCGGTTTTCATCCAATTATCTTAAATTGTGTTCCGAAGTCGAACTAAGCTTTTATGGGTTTAGAATGACATGGGGGTAAGTGATTAATGACAAAATTTTCATTTTGGGGTGGAGTAACCCTTTAAGTAATATTTCTGGGATTCTAAGCCTTTAATGGACAGGACCGTAGAGAGCAGACAGGAAAGCATTGGAAGCGGGATCGGCAAAGGACCTCGAACTCGGGTCACCGCAAGCACATTTTCACTATATGTTGGCACAATAACCACAAGGCTATTGGTGCCAGCAGCTTACAGTGCTTTTCCCAAAAGCTAACTATGGTCGCAAGTTCCATTGAACTCTATTGGTAACGACAGATTTTGTGACCATAGTTGCTTTTGGGAAACTCACCCCAGAGCAGTTACCGAATCAGTAATTGATTCACTTTCGGAATTGCAAGTTCTAATGGATTTTAGTAATTTAAGTATTGAATTGAAGCAAGTTTCATTGCCTTTGTAATAAAAGATAGTGTGATCCAGCAATGAAGAAGCCAACTGTGAGGTGAAATCTTTATCATTCCAATCACTACTGAAAACCTATTTAAAGGAGAAGTTCACTTCCAGAACAAAAATTTACAGATAATTTACTCACCCCCTTGTCATCCAAGATGTTCATGTCTTTCTTTCTTCAGTCGATAAGAAATTATGTTTCTTGAGGAAAACATTTCAGGAATGTTCTCAATATAGTGGACTTCAATGGTGCCCCAAAGTTTGAACTTCTAAAATTCAGTTTAAATGTAGCTTTAAATGGCTCTAAACGATCCCAGCCGTGAAAGAAGTGTCTTATCTAGCGAAATGATTGGTTATTTTTGAAACAGATTGACAATTTATATACTTTTTAACCTCAAATGCTCGTCTTGTCTCGTCTCTACAATGTGCATGTGTAGTCTGTGTAATCCGGGTCAATACAGTTAGGGTATGTCGAAAAACTCCAATCTCGCTTTCTTCTTCAAAGTCAAAATCATCCTACATTGCTGTTTTACCTTTTTTTTGTAAAAGGAGTTTGACCGTCTTTGTATGTTCACTTTGTAAACACTGGGTCGGTACTTCTGCAGCGATGTAAGATGATTTTGAAGCTGGGGAAGAAAATGAGATGGGAGTTTTTCAACATACCCTAGTTCACGCAAACCTAGACAAGACGAGCGTTTGAGGTTAAAAAGTATATAAATTGTTAATTTGTTTCAAAAATGACAGATCGTTTTGCGATCTGGGGGCACCATTAAAGTCCATTATATGGAGATAATTCCTCAATTCTTTTCCTCAAGAAACATAATTTCTTATCGACTGAAGCAAGAAAGACATGAACATCTTGGATGACAAGGGGGCGAGTAAATTATCTGTAAATTTTTGTTCTGGAAGTGAACTTCTTTAGGTTTTCAATAGCCAAATCATATATATATATATAATGTATACATTTATAGTGTGAACAAAAAGGTTTTTGAGGAGAACATTCCAGGAGTTTTCTCTATTTAGTGGACTTCAATGGGAGTCAATGAGTTGAAGGTCCAAATTGCAGTTTCAATGCAGCTTCAAAGAGTTCTACATAATCCCAGCCGAGGAATAAGGGTCTTATCTGGCGAAACAATTGATTTTCTTAAAAAAATAAATAAATAAATTAAAATGTATACTTTTAAATCACAAATGTTCTTTTTGCACTAGCTCAACTTTATGCATTACGTAGTTGCGTTAGAAAGGTCGGAAGCACCGACCCAGTGTTTGCAAGCCAACTGCAAAGAAAGTCAAACGCCCTTTGTAAAACAACAACGTCGGACAATTTTTAAGTTAGATAAGAAAATGAGATGGAGTTTTTCACCTAACCTACCTTTTTGAATCGAAGTACACAGATGAAGAACAAACCACGCATGATCTTTCCAACATGATTATGCGTGAAGTCACGAACCTGCATCGCAGAGCTAGTGCAAGACAAGCATATGTGGTTAAGAAAATGACCAATCATTTCGCTTGATAAGACCCTTATTCCTTGGCTGGGATCGTGTAGAGCTCTTTGAAGCTGCATTGAAACTGCAGTTTGGATCTTCAACTCATTGGCTTCCACTGAAGTCCACTATATGGAGAAAAATCCTGGAATGTTTTCCTCAAAAACCTTAATTTCTTTTCGACTGAAGAAACAAAGACATGAACATGTTGGATGACACAAAATTACCAATGTATTTCAGAAAAAACAGAAAAACCTTACGTCTGAATTTTAAACAATACATTTATATTTTATATTCTCATTTTGTGTTTTTTTTAATGGAAAAGTGTCACTTTTTTAAGTATATTTTGTTAGATCTATAGTCTCTGAAACACGGCGAGATGTTTTAACTCTCTGTGTTGCTGATTTCAGTTGCAGACTTTCAGGTCAGCTCCGATCAGAAAGTTCCAGACCAAGGTTGAGTGGACATGGGCCAAAAATCCCCCATGGAGGATAGTGTTAAGGTCAAGGCCTCTCGTACCAGCTGAGTGATTTGACAGATCTGACAAGAAGCTGATGGCCCCTTTGTGCTGCCTGTCAGCTTCCAGTTCAGTCCGTCTCATTTGAGTGCTTTGAAACACGGCGCGAGCTCCAGCCATGGAAAACATCCCGCTCCGGATTGACCAAGTGGAACTCCTTAGGCCAGATTTACTAAACAGGGCAAATTAGCGTGAGACCGCAATCCTATAAAAGTACAGATGGGAGTGGAAAGTTCTGAGGGTGATCTACTGACAATAAACAAATTAAAGAACACATTTCCATAATGACCAAAGCAAAAGGGTCACAAACAAGCAGAGAGACGACAAAACCTACCGCAAACCTTTTCATTTAAATACTCTCCTCCTTGCGCCTGAAAGGGAAACTCCTACAAATGCATATGCAATAAGGTCAACCATAGTTTGTTAACGGCAGAAGAGGGTTTGCGTTGGTGCAAATCTCGTCCTTTTTCTAGGCTTGGTTGGCGATGTTTCAAGTACTACCTTCTCTTCTGTTGTCAACGTAACATAACCTTTGTAACTTCATTGGTAATGGGTTAAGTACTTTGCTTAATGATAGTAAAACGGGTGATGCAATTGATTTGTGTGTTAGATTATGGTAATTGTTCTGTATGACGACAAGCATGAAGCCCTGTGGACTCGCACGGTTTCTGGAGAAGTGCAACCACAGCTTTGTTTGAATGAACCTTGCATGTATTTTCAACGATGAGGTAGTATGCTCTTGTCCCCAAGCCTGTTTTTAGTCAGGACGACTGCATCTGCATTTTGGCAGGCGGACGGTTCTCCTCTCATGCAACTTGGTGCAATTAACCACATTTCAACAATGACCTCAGCCTTAATCCTGGGCCTTTTGATAGCGCTGGGTGCAGAAAACAACAGAAGCCTTGAGTCACAAAATAGCCCTTGAATCTGCTTGTAACTATCCGTACGGGCCATTGATGGCTACCCGCTTGCTGGCAAAGGAAGTGATACGTGATTTGGAGGCATTGCTGCACACCCTCTCCTTGATTAAAGAAAAGCCCATTTATGGGGGTCTGCTTTCTTTCCGTGCCACCTCGCGCCTTTTAGTACCTCATAAGACCAGACACACCAGACCATGTCTTCGTTAACCTCTTGCGCCTTCACAGTCCTCACGACAGAGGCACCGCTTGCCCTCCGGCATGCTAAAACTCTTAGTGGGTGGGTGATTGTCTGCTGGTTTTTCCAATGAAGAAAAATGCTAGCAAGGGAACCATCCTGAGGGTTCGGTTTCACATGCGAAAGAAGCCAGATATGTACTATTCAGCCTTTAGGAGCAATAGAAATCGGTCTTGTTGAAGGTCTGGCCACTAGTTTGAGACCACCAGCGTAGTTCCAGCAACCTTACAGCGAAACAAGATAAATTTACTTGAAAAGGAACACTGCATAATATGTTAAAGGAATAGTTCACCTAAAAATGAAAATTCTGTCATTAATTACTCACCCTCATGTCATTCCAAACCCGTAAGATCTTTGTTCATCTTCGGAACACGAATGATGAAATCCGAGAGAACGTTTTATGGTTCAGAAAGGCAATGAGGACATCGACAAAATAGTCCATGTGACATCAGTGGTTCAACCGTAATGTTATGAAGCTACAAGAATACTTTTTGTGCAACCTTGGATTTCATAAAAATATCTTAATTTGTGTTCCAAAGATGAACTGATGTTTGAATTTTCATTTTTGGGTCAACTATTCCTTTAAGACATTTTCAGAGAATGTTTCTTTAATATAAGTCTATTTTATTTTATTGCACTGGTACATTTATTCTACTTGTTTTAAGTATAAACCAGGTAAAAAAAAAAGTGAAATCTAAAACCAGTGCAGTAAGATAAAATACACTCTAAACAAACAAGATGAATGTTCGGTGGAAAATTGATGGGATAAAAAAAATTAATTCTACCAACACAGATATTTGAAAACTATTTAAATGTTTTTTATAGTATTGCGAAAAAAAACTGATGTGCTCAAAATCTGAATGGCTGTTTGAAAATATTGTAATATTGTTTATTTTCTGTGACATGCGGGTGTTAGTAATGGAAAGTTGCACAGCACTTTTTTTTTTTTTCATTATTGGCCATCTAATTATTGGTTTATCAATTTTAGATAGAATTTGTAATATTGGTGGATCTCTAGCAATATGTAGATTTTAAAATAAAATGAAAATAGCATCGGCTATTGTAAATTGACACCTTTATTCTTACCAAAACAGCTTAGAACAGCTTAAAATATGTGACCCTGCTAAGATCTTCATTTGGACAACTTTCAAGGCGATTTTCTCAATATTTGAGATTTTTTTGCACCCTCAGATTTCATCTTGGCCAAATATTGTCCTATTCTAACAAACCATACATCAGTGGAAAGCTTATTTATTCTCAATTTCAAACAAATTACCATTATGACTGTTTTTTGTTTGTTTGTTTGTTTGTTTGTTTTTTGGTGCAGGATCGCATATAAATCTCCAAGTGCATTAAATCTTCATTTTGGATCATCTTTTGTTATAACTGCATTGGTATAAGTATATACTGTTCGTATAAGTATCAACTTCACGGCTAAGTTTGTGGTAAGCAGATTGCTAAATTGCTGTACTTAAAGCGTCCCAGTTTACCCCTTTGTGGGCCATACAGGGAGTACATTGGACATTCTGGGATCTTGTTTTAGGGGTTGATGATGTAATTTAGCCTCTGACCCTAGGATTCATTGACTCTGGCAGAGGACTCTTTATCTGGGACAGTAATTGACTAATGAATGACTTCCTCTGCCTTGTGAGGATCTCTTATCTCAGAGTCGAAAGCGAGGTCTCATCTCTAAATCTCGATAGCAGTGATTTAAACACATTTATACCATACATGTAACAATTAGCTAGTTTGACAAATCAGTCATTTGAACTCAGTGAACACAGACAGTCATTCCCAGTCAAGATAAGACTGTCAAGTCTCATATTAACACGCAACAAAGTGTTCAATATTCACAAACAGTCACAAACTTCAAACCTTCTGCAACATATGGGGAACCGGTCAGTGACAGAAAGAGCCGTCTGTAAATTTAGACAAGGTAGACGAACTGACAGAAAGAGACTTGGGGCCCTGGCTAAGTCTTTCTTTGTCCTCATCTGACCCCTGCTCTCCTTTCTGGCCTCTGTGCCTCTCACCTATGCCGTCTCTCTGTGTGCGGGGGGTAATGGGATACCTGTCACTGGCTCTAATGGCCTTTGAAGGACCTGGCTAATCCCCAGAGCTTGCATTCAGCGAGCCATAAAAGCGAAATGAGGCCAAGGGCAGGCCCCTGAAACTGTAACAGCTCTGAATTGTGCGAGAGGGAACATCACCCAAGTGTGCAACCCTGGCAAATGAGTGTGATAATGGACTCTCAACCGAGTTCAAGTGCCTTGATGGTTGCGGTTCAAATTTGCACAACCTCACTTGCTGGCACAATAGTATGTGAATGGCTTCTGTGTTGGTGGTGCCAAGGGACGTATATTATATCGGTACCATATCGGTTATCGGCTGATATTAGAGATTTTTTCATCACCATTTAATTGTGCATATTTATAACCCCTGTTTATATATATATATATATATATATATTTGGATTAGCTTTGTGGTCATTTAAAGTTTACTTAAAGTTCATCTTGGCAAACAACAGTGATGGGAATAACAGCATTACAAATAAATGGCATCACTAACGGCATTACTTTTTTCGGTTAAGAGTAATCAAACAAATTGCAGTCTCCCCCATTACCGTTACTGACAATAAAATACGGCATCACTATAATTGAGTTTACTGAAGCGGTTTTCATCTGAGTTGGTGTTGCCAAGTCTGCGGTTTTCCCGCGGAATTGGGCTACTTTAACACTGTCGCCGAGGGTTGTTTTTGATGTCCACGGGTTAAAGTGACCCCAAAAACATAATATTTAGCCCCTGAAATACGAATTCACCAAGGAACCTGGACAAAAAAGCGTGTATTTTATCCCCCGGGATGCGATTTTTAATGGGAGACCCCCCTCTAAACGTGATTGGTCTGGTTTTGGGCTAGTTTTAAGTAGCAATTGGGCGGGTTTTGTTGTGAAAACCTGGCAACCCTGATCTGAGTAGGCTCTCTCTCAGCCATAGGACCTGCAAAGCTGCGCATCGCATTGCATTGCATTCTTCTTCTGAGGTAAATTCTGGCTTGTTCCTCTCAGCGCATCTTCTTCCAGAAACAAAAAGTAGCCAAGATGAAGTTGATAAATGTTCACGTTTGTTTACAGAGGCGGTGTGGGTGTTTACCTATATGTCTGCGTGTCTCACATGGATGGATGTTTAAAATTTGAAAAGCGGAGCCACTCATGGCCATGATTACATTATAGATAATGAGTTTAGAATGGAAAAATATTGGTGCTTGCGTTGGTATCATACGGATTACTTTTTCAGAGAATATTCATTTTTGACGTGATGAAAAAGTTACACATTTCTCAAGCTTTCAAGCTTTCTATAAATGTATTTCTAATGTCTATGATGCAGGTATTCTCTGAGATTTAGGTAGTTTTATTTACGTGTCTGTGAAGAGAGGCGGCAGAGACCGAGACGGCAGAAAGCACACCCTGTTTATTTTCTTTACAAAAGCACATTAATTTGTTGTTATCATGACTATACACAAATAAAAATAGACTTTGCAGTTTCAAATGATATAACGTGATATTTAACTCCTGGAAGGTGTCTGTCACATTGTCCCACAGCAACATTAAAATAGTGTAGATTAGTGTTTTATTCATTTAACATATTTAATATTGGGGGCATTCAAGTTATTTGACATATTTGAACATTTAAAAAACAAGTAACAATAGTTACTTTCCCTAGTAATTAGCTACTTTTATAATGATGTAACTAGTAACTATAACTAATTACTTTTTTAAAGTAACATACCCAGCACTGGCAAACAATAATAATTTAATAACACTTAAATGTAATATTTTTTTAAACGGCACAATTTTCATATTGTATAATGTAGCATTATCGGCATCCCTAGTGCCTCCAATTGTATAGACTTTAAAATAAAAATGAACACTACTGTAAATTTACCCCTTTTTATCTTACCAAAACAACTTAGAAAAACCTATAAACCTCAATGCATTAAATCTCTATTCCTTATATTGGTAGAAGTATATCAATTTATTAGGATAAGTACAAACTTAACGTCAAAGTGTTCTGCTAGGAGCATCTGAGGTAAAATTCTGCAGCTCGGTTTCAGTATTTCGGATAAATGTCATTTTCCAACCATGACTCTTTGGTGCATAGAATCGAATACTGTTTTTTTAATTCTTTCATTCAGTCCAGATTGAGTGAATATGACATGCTCTTTATTATACTGGAGCCCTATGAAACATATGGTGAGAAGTAAAGAGCAAGTCTGAAACAGATGTTTCACATTACAGCCAATGGACATTTATGAGACTGGACAGTAAATAGTTGGCACAGTTATTTAACTTCAACGTGTGTGACACGGTCAAAAACCTCTTTATTTGATTTTATTTTTTAAAACATGGTGCAGATTTCATCACCTTTTATATGAACTATAGCAGTTCCTATTTGCTTTTGTTCATGCTGTCTGAAGTATGTCAATATTACAGTCCACATTATAACTCAGTAAAGTTTTCTATTTTTTTTACGTTTTTAAAAACGCAATTACTTCGCAATTTAATAACACTTAAATCACTGGCATATATTGAAATGAACATAGAAATGCACAAGTATTTAATTAGTTGTGATGCCAAAATCCAAACAATTGATTTTTATGGTTTTTAAATTTTAATATTGGCTATTTTTTGGTTAATTATTGGCTTGTTGTATTGAAAACTTCTTAAGGAGGTCTAATTATCTTTGAAACAAGTGTTTATAACTTTATAAAAGCATTGTTGGTGGTTTTCTGCTCTTGTGTAGCAACTCCAGCAAGGCCGCAACGCATCTTGTTCAGGCTTATTATTGCTGAAGAATCTATTTAACGACCAATTTAATTGTGAAAAAGAGCATGTTTACCTCACACGCAGGCCTCTGGTGCAATGGATAGCAGACTAATAGGATGAGAAAGACTGATGTTATCAAAGCCAGCGTAGTTTAACACACACCACCCCACCCCCTGGAGATGGCAAGAATGTGGGAACGAAGAGAGAAATCAGGCCAGGCAAAGAATCGCCTCAGCCACGTCCTTTCTTTGCACTCTCGTTGTTTCTTTCATCCCTTTCTTTTTACTGCTTTCGCAGTCCGGACGGACCCAAATGCAAGCGAGTACATCTTGAACAAACCATTGTCCTGCTTCTAAATGGCAGTGTATTTTTCATTATATTTTATGTGCTACTTGCATTTCTTCAGCCCCAAAGAATTTTGATACCCTGTAACTAATAACAGGACATTCAAGCATTTTTAAGTGTGACTAAAATGTCCAAACTATATATTTCTGGTGCCACCATAAAATAACTAGTTTGGTTGAACTTAAAAGTGCTTGTGAATTAATCAGCACTATAAAACATTCAGTTTCATACTGAAAATCCATTGACATGCAGATGGACTCCGTTTAGTGCCGAAATAGCTAGCTTTTTTCCACACTTTCGGCTTAGAGGGAGCATTGGAAACTGGTATAATAAACAGCTTAGCTGTACACATTTATTACATCAATAACAACCATAAGTTACGTTTATGGCTGTGTAGGTTGTCATGGGATCTAAATAAGACATGAGAATCATTACTATAGGCTGAAACGCCTAGACAGACTTGTGTAATTTGAATAATATACAGTAATACGAAGCCAAGGTGGAAAGTTGCACTAAATATTGGAGCATAGACAAGCTATATTAGTATACTAGGACTGTGGTTGCATGGTCATTTTCATAAAATATATGTGGTGTGTATGTGCAGTGAGTAGGTATAGGTGGATTTAGAAGAGGTTTATGTGTGCAGAGAAGACGTGTGTCATAGCTTGTAGCCTTTGCAGGCTTTGTATTGTTATGATGCATAGAAACCAGAAACTCCTCAGCTGTTCTCTGGAATATTCTCAGGATCATTTAGCTGTTAATTAGCTCATAAATTTAATAGCCCAGCACAAGCCGTTCATGCATTCAAGTGAAGTCGTCTTACCACACCTATGGTCAATGTGGAGCTACGTCTCAGTCATGCCAGGAGAAGTTGTAAAATGGTAGTTTATGCCATAAACGTTCATTTTCGGATTAAAACCATTATGAAATTACCACAGAATACCTGAAAACTTTTTAGACTTACATCCAAAGAGGGCTCCAAATCATACCTAGAGAACAAAATAGTGAACCACTATGAAGTTATACACAAATAAAAACATTTCTGTTTAACCCAACTATCTATTAATCAAAGAATCCTGACAAAAAATGTATCATTTGCTCAGTTTCCATTACAGATCTGTGTAAAACGTAACAACGTTACAATTAAACAATGTTATGCGACTAAAACATAGTTTTTCCTCTCACGATAATTCATGCCGACGGATGTTGGTAGATTTACATATATTACAGCCACTGCACTAACCATTATTTTTAATCGAAGGACACGTAGGTGTGTATTTTAAGCAAAGCAGTGTGGACAGTCGCTTCTGGGACAGAGCATTGACTGGAGTGGCCGCGATCAGCTCCGGTGGCATTGCCGAAACTGTAATGCAGTGTAAATAAGAGGTTATCCAAGCATGAATGGCAAGGAAAGCCCCTTATACTTGAGAGTGGTGATGTATGAGGTGTTATAATACGTTAAAGAATGATCGTGTCACTTTTACGTACGGTAGATGACTTGTAAACATGAATGTTTTCATTGCAGTTTTGCGAAATGTTCCTTTTTTCTTTTTCGATTTGCCTGAAAAACCACCCCATGCAAGAAAAAACTTTGTTTGCGATATATGGTTGTTTTTGCAAAATTGATGTGTTGGTGCTAATTTAATTAGAAATCTGCACGTTTAACTTACGTGCAAAATTGTAATATTGCATAAAACATTCGCGAATGAGAATTGTATCCATCCAACTAGTTAAAGAAAACAAAATTTGTCTTGACAAACTGGCACTAAATATCACTAAGAAAAGTTGAAGAAGCCAATGAATACGAAAATTTTTAGTATATAATAACTTACTTGTGCCTCAGAGAGACCAGACGAAATACTGTATATAAAAAAAAAAAAAAAAAAAAATGATTTCAACTTAAAATAACTTGTTACCCCGCTGCCTAAAAATTTTACGTTTAGTCAACACAAATATCTAAGTTGTCACTTAGTACAACTTAACATTTCAAGTTGACTAAACTTAGCAGCGGGGTAACATTATTTTAAGCTGCTCGACAATTTTTTTTTTTTTTTGAGGAATTTATTCACAAAATGCGTTTATATCTCCCATTATTCGCAATAACCCATTATTTGTAATAAACCATTCATTTTTTTGCGAATCAAGGGATTTTCTTTCTTTTTTTTTCTGAATTTTGCCATTTGCTTTAAAATGCACATAAAACAGCGTGATGGAAACATAGCTTTTGTTTTCATGGAATAATTAAGCAGCACTACTGTTTTCAGCATTAATAAACTAAAAAATCTTTTTTGAGCACCAAATCAGCATATTAGAATGATTTCTGAAGAATAATGTGACACTGCTAAAAATTCAGATTTGCCATCAAAGGAATAAAATACATTTTAAAATATATTAAAATAAGAATAGTTGTATAGTTTTAATGTTTTTACTGTATTTGATCAAATAAATGCAGTACTACATAATACTTCTTTCAAATCATTTTTAAAAAGACAAAAGTTTGAACGGTAGCATATATATAATTATTTATACAGTTACATATATGTAATCCATATTCCACCATTTGTGGATTTTTTTTTTTTGTGCCTAAGCATGTAACATAACACTCCATATGACATATTTTACCACGCTGAAATCCTGAATTTCATAGATTCTTAGTCAGAATCAGTGCAGAAAATTAGTGTACAATAGACTAGTGACACCATCAGCACTGTTGGGGGTAATGCATTACAAGTAACACAAATTACGTTATCAGACTACTCCCCCCTAAGTAATTAGTAAAGTAACGCATTACTTTTAAATTTATAACAAAATATTTAAGTTACATTTTTACAAATAAGTAACAGAAGTTACTTTGTTTTCCCATTTATTCACCGACAGAAATTGAAAAAATATAACTTTTGGGTGTTTTGTTATTGAAAATAAATAAGCAAGCCCAGCTCAGTTGTAATGTAAGTAATGTAATTAGTTACTTTTTTTTTTTTTTTTTTATGGAGTAACACAATATTGTAATGCATTATTTTCAAATGTTACTTTCCCCAACACTGTCCATCATATGATAAGATTTTTCCCTAGGGCACCAGCGTTAGGTGAAAATTCGATTTTGAGGGTAACGCTGTCCAAAAGTAGGACAGAGCGGTTTCCCGCACACTTGAAACTCAAGCTGTTTAAAGCAGCGGTGACTGGGGTGGGCTCACGGCCTGAACGCTCATCCCACACACATAGGCCTCGAGTTCATTCGGCTCAAGAGCACCTAGGAGGAGGCTGATCTGATCAAAGGTGCTGGTCACGGCCATTAGGCGCAGCAATAAGGGCCCAGCATGAAAAGGTTGTGATCTGAAAAGGGTTAGGAAAGAAAAGGAGAAAAAACAACATCAGGACCCTCAAAAGGAAGAAAGCAAACTGTGAAAAAATTGAAAAGGTATGTCAATCAACTACAAGCACCCAGTTGGACACAAGAGATTCCCAGGCTTTCACCCGAAGGGGCGACAGGCCAGAGAGGGCTGCTGGAGGGGGCAACCTGGGAAATTAAAGACCCTCTTTAAAAAGCACGTACGGGAGGGGGTTTGCCGGAGAAACTTAGCTCCATCTTTCACCCTGTCGACCCCCTCCTTCTCTTTTAATTGATGTGGGTGGAACTTTGCTCTGTGTGACAAAAGCCGGGTCATTAATGAGACCTTGTCAGCTTCCAAATCTCAGGTAGGTAACAAAGGCCTATTGGGAGCAAAGGGCCAGTTGAAGGAAACATAATTTTAGGAACCTCCTGACCTCCGCCCTGGCTTTCCTTATTACCAGCATCCACATCCCACGTTCTCCACCAACTCCTCCTTCTGCTCCTCTCACCCGACGATAATTCTGACAAAGGAAACGCTTTGAGAGCTCCTTCCTGCTTTTTTTTTCTCTTAAATGATTTGCTTTCAACGTCAAAAAGGGCTGAATGATCTGAAGATGGGCTCACTTCCAGAAACTAAAGGGTGGGAGATTAAGGCAAAAGTGAAAGAGTAAAAAGACTGTGCAAAGGGCTTTCAGAAGTTACTTGCGAGATGGGAAGAATGGGTAGTCTACACTTGACTAAGTCTGTAGAAATGAGGATTTCGCTTGTAATAGTTCAAGCAGCTTATTGCCAACTCTGGCCAAAACATGACAAAGGTCAAGAGAGTTTGCCGAAGATGAGATGCAAACAAACTCCATTCAGTTTCACTGAATTTATTCTCACCTACCAAACCCAATGGTCATTTTTGGGAATCTTGCATAATTCATTCATTAACTGTGCTGAAAATCCTTTACCTAATTTGTAGCTGTGTTTCCATTATCCTTCAAATTGCGCAAATTGAAATTGCGCCAAAATTTTAATTAAAATTAGTAGCTTAGTTGCAGAAAAATTACACACAGTCCATGATGGACAGATTGCTAACGGCTGGTCTATGTGGTAATATAGTACATTGGACAGGACATCCAAACACCTATCATTCATGGACCTCAAATATGGTTCTTCAAGATGTATGTAGTAGCAACTTCACATGGCGGCTCAATCTAATGTGAACCTAGAAAAATGTGCACTATTCAAGTGTCTGTGCAGAGTGTGGAAGCTGAATAGTAGCACGCTCACTGCATGACAGATGGAGGCGCCAGTGCGGTCACTTGCACTTAAAATACTCCGTCATTTTGGTCATACAGATGAGAGTAATACATCTTTCAAATCTGTAAAGACTCTACATTTACTTGTGTGCACTCAGAATAACAACGAAACATTGCGCTTTTGTAAAATAATGAAAGCAAACAGGATACGCATTCTGCCATCTCGGTCTCTGAGAACTTGTGTGCGTAAAAAAAATGAAACGTAATTCTGTGTATACTTGCCTTACAGGCATGAAACAAACATATATAGAGAGTGAAATGTCTACTTTTAAATGAACCAATTCCAATGGAAAGCAAATATTCTCAGATTATGTAATCCATACGAAATACAGGCACATCCACGACCTCGGAGATGATGAGTGTCGCCAACTTCATCTCTTAAGTCGAAAAACAAAGAAAGCAGTAGTTTATCAAAAAATCATTAAAATGTTAATGCAGTCTCCTTGCTGTTTTTCCCTGACACATTCATAATTATTATATCTGCCAGTGCACCGTGGTAAGCTTTTTTAAGGCTTATTATTATGATTTATATGATTTATTAATAAACATGCGACAAATAGACAACTAATGCTTAAAATGAATGACTACTAGTTGACCAGAAAAATCTCTAGTCGAGGGCAGCCCTAGAAAACACCCAATGGAAACACGTCAATTTTGCAAAAACTACCATATATCACAAAAAAGTTTTAAAGTTCACATGAGGTGGTTTTTGAGGCAATTCGAAAAATAAATATTGCAAAATTGCCAATTGGTGTATGTAAAACTCACATGATTCGTGTGAACATCTGTCGCCATGACTTATTGCAAGAGGAAAAAATAAGGTTTTCGTTGCATAACATTGGTTAATGGAAACGTTGACATTTTGGGCACATCTGTAATGGAAATGCAGCTAATGAGGAGTCAGTTCTAAAAAGAAATACAAAATTCCAATATATAGGAATAGTATAGCATAATGAGAGATTTACAATCTCTCAGTGTAGATTGGTCATTTTAGACTAGGAACACCATGATCGGTGGAGACAAAAGTCCTAAAAAAGTACAAAAATTATCCTTTTATTTTCACAAGTCTTCATGTCCTGTGCGAGCAACGTTTTAGTCCAATGTGATAACATAAACTAAAAGAAAATCTTCTCCAAGTTAAAATGACTGGAACACTACATGAGTGTCTATGGTGTATATTCTAAATGGTTTATCCATTCACATTACTTTACTATACTATGGGTCCATGTAGGTCTCACAGTTAGTTGTAAGCTGTATCTGTTGAATCACTACAAAGAACCATCTCATTCGGGCCATTCTGTCGGGATTCAGACAAAAATGGCTGCACTGTGAAGATTAACCTTCAAAGTTTTGGGTTGTGTTGGAAATTTTTTTTCATGAAAAATTTAATTCCTTGAGCACTCCTGAGACCCTGAGCTCAAGACACAATAGAAGACATTTTCAAAAGGGAATAAAGATTAATAAAGGTCCGACTGGCCTTTATTAATGTTTGGTCATGCGTCAAGAACTTGAATAATTTCACCTAGACAAATCCGCACTGACTAACTTTCGGATTTTCTCAACTGTGGTTCAACTGAGTTCAAATAATGGCAAAGAAAGTAACATTTATATGAAAATTAGATGACAAATGATGGGAAAATGGGATTTTTTCTTTTTCTTCTTTCTTTAGAAAGATAAGGTTTTAGCGCATTAAATAAAGCGCTAAAACCACTTCTTTATTCAAGAGGTCTTCCTGGCTTTCACAGCTGAATTAGACTTGACTCACACCTTTGAGCAGCTAATAATGAAAATTAGAAGTAACAGCACTTACTTCAGACTCGGCGCTTTTCATTTGACTGAAGCGTTCCTCATAAACTCAATGTGAGCTCCAATCATCTGGGAGACAGGCTGGATGTCTCATGGGCTGTTTGCACGCGTCTGTCACCAAAGATACCATGTTAGTAAACACAGCAAGTAAATAACATATTGGCCTTCAAAGGACAAACATTATAGAATGAGTTTGCAGCTGTATACCCGAGCGATCTATCAGCGCGTCTTCATGATGAAGGTCTACATTATCCACATAAGTTTATGAAGAATGACATTACTTAATTTACTTACATATCATGTCACTTTCTGTTGCCTGTCAGCTGCCTTATTATTGCTTCCTTTATTTAATATATCATTTTCATATTTTAGTTCTGCATTTTCTAGGTTGTAATTTGATAGATGCTTTTTAAAATATATTCAAGTCGATTTGGATAAAAGCATCTGCCATCTTAATTTCCAAACCCTTCAGAAATAACTTATGCTCACGGATGTTATTCTACCGTTACATTTTCTACTCCGTTTTCCAAGTCTTTCTGATAGAACACAGTATTTTTAAATCATAAAACGACATGTATAATTCAACAAGTACATTCATCCCAGGAAGTGTCACAAAGTTGCAGACGATAATTAGTCTACGAGTTTAAACTGGAAGAACCAGCTGTTGAGAAATAGCTACACCTGCTCAAACCTGACGGCGAGGGTTTACTCAGTCACAGCTGAAAAGCTTTAACCAGAATCCCAAACCCCGAGTTCTTCAGTCTGCCACCTGCAACACATGTGTTCAACAGATCAGCCTTCCTGTGTTTTTTTGTGTTCATTTCCCAACTGGCGCAAGGTCAACATCTCATTCAGCACCTCGATGTGTTACAGTGTTTACAGTCCTTGTCCAAAGCCAACAGCTGATTTGTCTGCACCGTTTCCCCTTGCAGTATTATAGAGAGGCACCCAGCTGACAGTAAATGGTTTGCAGCGTTTTGTCTTTTTTCCTTTTAAGCTGCTTTTTATGAGCCTTGAAAAAAAACTCATGGACAGATAACATCAGACATTATAAAGTATGTGATGTAATGGAGAGGAATGCTCTCAGAACGCAATCAAATCTTTTTCACAGGACAATCTCAGGTCATCTCCATAACAATCTGCCCTATTGTCATGACAATTGGCCAGTCTCCACTGTAGAGCAAAAACTGCATTAGAAGAACATTGTGGCTTTTGGTTGTAATTTTTAGTCGAAGGGTAACACGAGAAGCATTGTAAGTCTTCACTGCTTTCCTAGTGATAAGAAGAGGAGAAAAGAATGGGAAGATGCCTGTGGATGAATAAAACTTCCTAAAAACCTGCGTGTTTATTCCTTTCAGTTTAGCCCTGATGCCTTTGAGCCTTTTAGTAGACCACGGCTACTAAAAGAGCTTACAAAAGGCAAAGACAAGAAATGCTAGATGCCATCCTGGCAGAATGTAAACATGCCGACATTTGTCATGGCGCCGCACCCACATTTACATTACATTTAAATCATTTTTTTTTAAATGGTTTTCATAGTTATCCGACTTAGAGGCCAAAACATGAAAAGCAGAGCAGTGGAATTTACAAAAAAAAAAAAAAAAAAAAAAAAGGAAAATCACAGCATGCATGTTTTTTTTTTTTTTTTTTTTTGTTTAAATAAATAAATAATATATGTATTTAAAATATAGTTAATACACCAATTTTTTATATTAAAATGATCAAAAAGCGATTTGATTCAATAGCTATGTTTCCATCACCCTGTTTTTATGTGCATTTTGAAGTATCGCATCAGAAACTAGTTACGGAAACTCCACATTTTGAATAAAAATGTTTTTACGCTCGCTTGAGGTGTTTTTTTGACTTGTGCAAAAAGGGTTAATGTGAATAATGGGAGATGGAAACGCATTTTTTTTGCATATAAGTTAAATTCACAACTTTGGATGGAAACACGGCTAATGACTCATACATACTTGTTTTATTACTGGATGAATCAGCATTTTTGAACAAATGTCTTCAATGAATGAGTCAATGACAAATACATTTTTTTAACAGTCACTTGTTGCCACCTAGTGATGAAACGACAAAATCAACAAAAACCTTTTTTTTTTTTTTTTTTTTTTTGAAGTGCCAGTTACTTTTAAAAGGGGATTTTGATGGCTACCATAGACATCAATGTTTATATCCGAACTATTCACTTTCATCCCAGAATTTCTGTGTTAACATGAATGACTGTAAGACAGAAATAAAAAGACTGTTTGTGAAGCTGTTTTTTACCTAACATGGTACCTTTCTGCTCTCTGTGTCAGCGGTAGTGCGAACGCAGATTTGAATGTTCCGGTAAGACTTTTTCAAAAGGTTAACAGACACGGGAAAATCGCTGTCACTGAGAAATGAGATTATATGGGTGTTTGAATTAAGATCGCGATATTTTAACGATTAATCATGCATCTCTAAGGTGAACTCAATCATCAAACATGTCCATTTCGCACATATTTGGAAGCGCAACAAAGGAAAATGCAAAAATTCATTCTCTGTAAACTCTCTCAAACATTTTCCTTTACACTAACACAGCTATTTTTCCTGTAGCAGTTTTAAAGCAATCTGTAACTATTTTAATTTGTTGCAAAATCTTATAAATACAACTTAAGCAAATTCATTATACGGACAATTGAAAGGTATGTTTTAGGGTGAGTTCGGGATAAACTTTAATACTCATTTTTTTCACACAAACAGTATTGCCAAGTCATGTTGCTGGTTTACTTGCGGAATTGGGCTACTTTAGCACTGTTAAAACCCAATAACATTATATTTAGCACCTGGAATGCGAACTTTACCTGGGGAACCCCACTAAAAAACGTGTATTTTACCCCATGGAGCACAATTTTTACTGGGGGACCCCCCTCAAAACATGACTGGGCTAGTTTTGAGTAGCAAATTATCATTGAGTATGAATTACATCATACGAAAGTGTACAAAATTGCGCCCTCATACAATAACTGTTTTCTCGAAAGATTAGGTGGAAATTTCATTCTTGTGAGCAACCAACAGAGAATAAGATCACCATAAAATGATTAAAAAAAATGTGCTAGCCGTAATATCAGTGTAACATATTGTCGTTTTCTACATTTGCATTCATTATGCCATAAGTGCCACATGAAAACCATGTCTGGAAATCTAGGTTGTTCTTGGTTGATTCACAAAGAGCATCATTCAAACTGGCCTATTGTAGCGTGTCCTGTTTTTTCTTGTCCTGGGATAGAAAAAAAACCATCCCTTGAGCATATGGATGCCTGGTTTTCTAATCAGCAATGATAGAGTTGCTTTTGATGGAGAAACTTGCCCTTTCTAAACCAGACTTCTGTTCCTTTTTTCCCCCTCCTCAGGTCTGATGGAAATCCGATCTGTCAGTGTGGGAGTTGTCGCCATCAAATCTGTCAGCACCGGCCTGTACTTAGCTATGTCCAAAAAGGGAACGCTCTTCGGATCGGTAGGTACATCGCAACGTTTCAGCATCTTGTAGTATTAACCTTTCACAAATTACATTTTTTTGGTGGTGTCATGTAGTGAATTTTCTGGAACTCACATTTGATCTTTAACCGGAATCTTTGGTCTCTTACTGTTTTTGTGAAGTTAGTGCGTGCCACCAGACAGTTGTTTGTGGCTTGTTTAATGAAGACGCCCCATTGCATGGTGCGCTGTAACTGCTCTCTGAGAAATCTCACCCTGGCAATCTGTCACCCAGCCATGATAAGATGGCTTACAGATGGCGATATCTGCCCTCCGATCCCCAGAGTAAACATGACAAACCTTGGGAATCACTCGAGGCCCAAGCACCCTTCTTTTCTTACCCCTTTGAATGATTATTAGTCGCATTCACTCATTCCACAGCGATCTTATCAGACTGTAGGCTAAGGCTGTCTTGACCAGGACTCTTAAGTGTTATTGTCATCATCCTTTTTGTCCCTTTTCAAGTTAATAGCTCTATCCAGCTGCGGCAGAGCGGCAGAGCTCTCTTGGCTTCGTCAGGCAGCTTTTTGAGCCCATGCGAGATGGTGATGGTTGATTTACAATGACAGGCTGGTTGAGATAAATACAAATGCGTAATGGGTACACAATGGGATGTTTGGAACGTAACTCACTCTCAGATTACTGGTGCTGTTTTTCACCACATGGCTCATTTAGCTTGGTAATACACTATGGTTTAATATGCTAAACACTAAAAGGAAACAACATACTCAGGACTTGGTGATCCAGATGTAATTGTTTAAGAAAACCTCTAATCTGAATATTGGGACATTAAATCTCTAAATCTGCTATTTATGTTACATTTTTGGGAAAAACAAAATATATTCAGGATCAAAACATGTATTTTCTTGTCATTTGAGGTACATCTGGCAATATTTTTGTCATCTGAATGTGCAGATAAATAGAAGTTTCTTTAAAGGATTAGTTCACTCCTGAATTAAAATTTCCTGATCATTTACCCACCCCCATGTCATCCAAGATGTTCATGTCCTTGTTTCTTCAGTCAAAAAGAAATAAAGGTTTTTGAGGTAAACATTCCAGGATTTTTCTTCATATAGTGGACTTCAGCGTGGATCAATGGGTTGAAGGTCCAAACTGCAGTTTCAAAGGACTCTACCCAGCCAAGGAATAAGGGTCTTATCTAGCAAAACGATTGCTCATTTTTTAAAAGAAAAAATTTAGATACTTTTTAACCACTTTGGTACACAGTTCCCCCAACTTCAAAATTGTCCGACATCGTTGTTTTGTAAGGCCTTTGACTTAGTCTTTGCACAATTGATTTGTAAACACTGAGTCGGTACTTCTGCCTACATCATGTGACCTTTCCAACGCAACTACATAATGGGTAAGTAGTGGATGCTGAGACATGCATTTGTGGTTTAAAAGTATATAAAATTGTATTTTTTATTTTTTATTTTTTTTGAAAATGACCAATTATTTTCGCTAAACAAGACCATTATTTCTCGGCTGAAGTTGGATTGAAGCTGGATTGAAACTGCAATTTGGACCTACAACCAGTTGATCTCCATTAAAGTCCAGTATATGGAGAAAAATCCAGGAATGCTGTCCTCAAAAACCTTGATTTCTTTTCAACTGAAGAAAGAAAGACCTGAACATGAATCTAAAAATGAGATATCTACTAAAATGAAAGAATACTGTTGTCAAATGACAAGTGTATAAACAAGAACACTGCATGTACTAAACTACTGTAAATGTTCGAACACAGTTTGAGTAGTAACTCAACCTGCACTTTTGATTTGACTCATTGCAGGTCAGATACAGCCCCAGTTGCAAGTTTAAGGAGCGCATCGAAGAGAACGGCTATAACACCTACGCCTCCCTGCGCTGGAAGCACAGGGGGAGGCAGATGTTCGTATCGCTGAACGGCCGAGGAAAACCCCGCAGAGGCCACAAAGCCAGACGGAGACACCCATCTACTCATTTCCTCCCTATGCTGGCCACATAGCTGGACTCTTCCTCATGAGCAATGCTATGCCATCTGCATTTGATGGGGACCTATTAAATGTTATTAAGTTCTGGTTTGTCTGTTTATTTTTTCCTGAGTACTGTCGCACAGTACATTAACTTATTATTCTGTCTTCTGGCTCAGCTTAAGACCCAGTACAGTTTAAAGCAAGGCTGTTAATATGATGTATATACAGGTTACGTATTAATGTTATTGTTGAATTAACTAGGCATTTACTGCATCTACCTGTTCTTCTGTTATGGCAGGTTTGTGACTAACATCACCAACCCAGTCTCATTGTAAAAAATGTACCTGTACATACAATTCACTGCAGTTTCCAACTGAAATAAACACTAGTGGCAGTAAAACACCAACACCCTTTTATTCCTTTTCACACCAATTATGATTATGGGGCATTTTGTCCGTTATAAAAGACTATACATACTGTTTCAAAGGTTTGAACGCATTAAATTGATCAAAGGTAAGAGTAAAGACATTTGTAAGGGTTAGATAAGATAGTGATTTCAAAATTTCATCAAAGAATCATGACAAAAAAAATGTATCATGGTTTCCACATTCATTAAGGAGCACAACTGTTTTCGACATTGATAAGTTTCTTAATGAATCAGAATGTTAGAATGATTTCTGAAGGATCTTGACACTGAAGACTGGAGGAAGGATGCTGAAAATTCAGCTTTGCATCACTGAATTACTTTTTAAAATACACTTAAATAGAAAACAGTTCCAAAACTTTAATAATGTTTCTCAATATTACTTTTTATAGTATTTTTAATCAAATAAATTAAGTCTTGGTGAGCATACGGCATTAAAAAAAACGTATGAACGGCAGTTCATGTAATATGTGAAAACACAATACTCAACAGATGATTTTGAAGTGTCGTATAGAAATAAGTTAAAATGGCGCGGTTGTTTCAGTGCGGTTTTAATCTCGCACTTGCTTTTGTTAACACCGTTGGAAGGGTTTAATGTAGTGGATATGTTTTTATCTCTCTGAAATCGATAGAGAATTTGCTTTTTAGCGCCACTTTCCTGACATTTCACTTTCGAATTGGCGCGATATGTCCGAATTGCGTTACGTTCGTTTGTTCCGGCGAAAACTAAACGCGCCTTTTACGCTATTTCCCTTGGGAACTTAAGTGATTCGCGCTAATATAATTTTGAAAAAGTGCCGCGACGGACACTCTTTTTTTTTTTTCATGAGACTGGGCTGGACATAACGGTTGGTGACTTGTTATTTTTCAAAAACAACTACAGGAAGTGGTTGTTTGAAAATTCAAAAAAAAAAAAAAATTCCAAAACAAACTGTTGCATCTTGAAATACGAACTTGGCAGCTACAGTATGAGTGTGAAAGCCATGTATGGAATGATGTAACAATGAAAATCTCACATATTACTCTGCCGACATGTACTGTAAAGACCAATAACATAAAAAAGAGGAACATACAGCATCACAGACAGACAAAAAGTCAGTCAAATGCAAATAGATTAAGTACTCAGATCAATGTTTAGCATAACAAACTTCCTGTAGCACTCTGAAAAGGTGTTTTATACCATGTGTTCTTCCTGTCACATTAACATGTTTTCTTTTCACAACTTGTCGCAAAATAGAACATTTAATATATTTCAACCTTTTGAACTCCACTGTTCAGTTGTGATGTTATTGTCTACGCTTTGTCCTCCTCAACCACCGTCTGCTCCATGTATCGGTGAGAATCTGGCTCCCTCCACGTGCCACCGACCACAACTGCATGTTCTGCCTACTAATGATCAGCATCACCTGCTGAGTGGTTAGCCATGGCAGAAAGTCCAAAGATGCCGTCCAAAAAGGCGGAATTCTAGCTGCGCTAATGGAAGCTTCATCTGTTTGAGTCAAAACAGGGGTCTGCTTTCACCTGTTGCTGGCAGTCGCTAAAAAGCTCCGGAGACTTCTATGCCCATCTCGTCTGTTAGTCAAAAAGTAAAAGGATTTTATTCACTGTGTGAAATGTTGGTTGACATTTTGTGTAGTTATATGTGTTTGAACAAGACGATGAAACTAATGGGGTATGCTGAGGTATGTGCGGATATTACGTTACAAGAGTGCTGTGGTTTATTAGCCTCATTGATTCTCATCTTATTTGGAGGTTTAATGACAACAAAAATCCTTAATGCTACTACTAGTGACATAATGATCCAACAAAACTTCAGTATATGGTCACACTTGGGCTGTAAAGCTTGGAAGACAGTAGAAAAGCTCTATTCAGAAGGAAAATCACACAAAATTGAAGACCAATGGATCTAAAGGGGTTTTTAAGCTGGATACTAACTGCACAAAGAATATTTATTATCTGGTTTTTATAAAAATCTATGTTCAGAAACCAGTATGCTCATCTGAAGAACCTACAGTATAAAGCAATACCAAGAACTTGTTTTAATCTCCCCAAAAAAAAAAAAAAGTACAACTCAAGAGTCTTAAACAGCCACAAATGGTTCTTGATATGAGGATTTCTTGTTGGGCAATGTAAAAATGAAAGACCAACTGACCACCACACTAGAGGAACCTTTTGGAGAACATCTAAAAATCCTTTTGAAGGTCCCTCAAAACTCAGATGTCCTAATTTGTGCTCAAAGAACTTTAAAATACCTCAAAATCTTTCCCTTATGATGGGAAAGTAGAAAAGCTCTGTTCAAAAGGGAAAAAAATCACACTTATAAAATACCAATGGATCTAAACGGGTTTTTAAGCCTGATATTAACTGCACAAAGAATATTTATTCTCTGGTTCTTATAAAAACCATTGTTCAGAAACCAGTATGCTCATCCCCAGCAGGCACAGGACATCAATATAACATCAGGTTGACACTGACATTGATGTCGGACAGACGTTGGATTTTGGTTGAGAATGAAAATCGGGTTAACGTCAGTATTTGATGTCAGTATTTGATGTCAGTATTATGACGTCAGTTTGCCATTGAATTAACATTGGATTTTGGTTACACAACCTATAAACAACAAAATACCAATGTCAGCTGACAATAGACATTGAACTGACATCGAATTTCGGTCACCCAATGTCGCAACCGAAATTTAACCAAATATCAACATCTTATGACGTTGTGTGTCTGCAGGGTTTGAAGAACCTACAGTAGTTCAACTAAAGTTGAAATGGAAATGGTTCTTGATATGAGGATTCTTTGTTGGACCTGCAAGGTAAAAAATAAAGAAAAATTAACCACCACCTTAGAGGAACCTTTTGGAGAGCATCTAAGAATGCTTTTGAAGGTCCCTCAAAACTCAAATATCCTATTTTGTGCTCAAGGAACTACAAAATATATTTCAAATTCCTAAAAACATTTCCCTTATGATGGGATTCCTGGAAGAACGCTTGATGTCTTCAAAAGTCTTGGAGGAAGATGTGGGTTCCTACAGGATCTTCTAAGTTCCTCACAGAACTGCCCTTAATTTAAACCCTGCAGATACATACTCAAAACATGCTTTGAAAATAAATAAATTTGAATGTAGATGAGAGAAAATTTTCGCAGAGACATCTAAGAATCCTTTTGAAGGTCCCTCAAAACTCAACTATCCTATTTTGTGCTCAAGGAACTACAAATACCTTAAAACCTTTCCCTTATGATGGTACTCCTGGAAGAACGCTTGATGTCTTCAAAAGTCTTGGAGGAAAATATGGGTTCCTACAGGATCTTTCAAAACTGTCCTTTGTTAGAAGCCCTGCAGATACATTTTCAGAGCATGCTTTAAAAAAGTTTTGGTTTAAGATACCATTTAGTAATAATGTACATGAGAGCAAAGCTTCATAGAGACACCAACTTTCTATCATGCAGAAATGCTATATCCTCTTTTAATCTATACTCTAAAGAGTAAAAGCACTTTAGTTTTCTTCTTTTCTCTCTCTCCGTGCTACAGGCCAGGAATTCAGGCTGTAGTGCAGAGTGTCTGTTTATGCCATTTTTTTTTGCTTGAAAGACACAGAAAGAAACATAAAGAGGAGCCTGTAATTATCATTGTTGGTCTACTGTCCTGTCAGTTCGCTCGCCAGAGAGACCGGAGTGATCTTTTGGCAGCACTAGGACGAAAGATCAAAGCTGTGGACCTTTGATCAATGCTAAAACAGCCCACAAAACGTCTCTGTGGAAAATCAGGATGGAATGCCTGAGAAAATAGAGGACAAGACCCTGGAAAGCTTGGCGAAGACATCTTCTGTCTTCTTCCATTTTTAGACAGTGGTGGCAGTTTGATTGTTCAGATTTCAAAGACAGTGAGCATCCCTGTATTACATTTTATATATATTGTATAATATGGTTATAGTATTATAAAGCATCTACAAAAAAGCATCTACCAAAGGGTAACAGGGGGACCATATTAACCGACCTCTTGGTCACTAGCTTCACAAAAAAGAGTTTTAATGTTCTGTAAACACTCTACCCATCTGCCACCAATTATTTATTAAAATTGCACCATTGTAGTGTTGTACAACTGTGATAAACTGTGTATTTTCATTCTCTCCTCTTTTCCTGCTCTCCTCTTTTTTTCCTTAATGTATTTTCCATCTGTTCCATTTATAATCGACCTAAAGGCCAAAAAATATCTGCAGGATCAACATTTGCAACTAATAACTGGTGAACCTGTTCAGTGTTTTCAATGTAAATCAAGTTTGCCTCACAAACAGCTCGCTGCTTTAGAGACAAGAATGAACAGAATCTAAATTCTCCTCAATTTGTTGGGGTAACTCCCAGGGTTGCTTTGAAATCGATCCAGTTTCGTAGGCAATTCAATATTCCTTTAGCCTCCAACTATTTCTGCTTTTGATTTTGTCCAGCATGATGGCTTTCTCAAGTCTGTCAAAGAGCCTGGCGTTACAGCACTGCATCTGTGCAAGACAGTTTAGGATGGCAGTTAAAATGAGTTGTTGCATGACTCTCAGGCTGAAAAAACACAGCTTTCAGAAACCCCTTGTCCTTTTCCTCTTGCGGTCGCTCTCCTTCTCTCAACCTTGGCAGTCACGACAAGATTCATCATAGCGTCGATTGTCATCACGTCGAGGATTAGTGCGTGTTGTCTGAAGCGACTGGACGCACATGAATCCTGGAGTGGTGCGAGTGCCTCGTGGCCCTCATGAACCCCACCATGCCACTGTCGCGGTATGTGCCGCCACCACAAAGTCTTCCCTGACTTCTACGCCATTTTGGCATTCCCAGAATGTCTGCGGTCAAGCCAATGCTGGCGAGTGGGTTGAGCAGGCTGCCGTGAGGAGGGATTGCTGTCCATTGTTATAGGTTTTGGGCAATTGAAGCAGGCCGTATATTGGCTGCCATCCCAGTCAGCATCGTAAGGTTGTCTTTGGATTTTGAGGGACTGGAAAAGACATAAGATGGATTGGGGATCAAACAGTATTCATTTTGATTTTGTCTTTTGTGGAAGATATCCTTTAAAGGGAACCTTGGGTTATGTTATATTAATGGCTTAATATAACATCAATGATGTCTCTTACTGAAATATGGAGTAGAAAACCCATGAAAGACTTACATTATTTAAAAATCCACATAGTTTTATATATATTTTGGACTATGGGGTGCCATTATTTTGATGACGTGAAATGGCTCCACTCGGTGAGCTTACCTTTTGCTATTTTTACCGTGACACAGAAAACAAAATACAGATATGATGCCACATTGTGTGGCTTTTGGTCATAATTTTATTAGTTGTAAGGACAACAAGTGAAGCATTGTAGGTCTTCACTGTTTTTCCTAGCGATAATAAGAGGAGAAAAGAATGGGAAGATGCCTGTGGACAAATATAATTTCCTAAAGACCTGCGTCTTTGTTCTCTCCACTTTAGCCTTGATATCTTTGAGGCTTTTAGTAGACCACAGCTACTGAAAGAGCTTGCAAACGGCAGAGACAAGAAACACTAAATGCCATCCTGGCAGGATGAAAACATGTCGAAGCTTGTTATGATGCCGCAGCCACTGAAGGAGTTTCTCAGCACAGATTTCACTCGATATCCAGGAGCGTTCAGACTCTTTGCGGGAAAAAAATCGATGGTATGGCATTTGGTTTAAGCCTATGCGTATATCCATCGCCACCTGTAAGCTCTTTCAGTAGCTGTGGTCATCTGTTAGCGTTTTATTTTAATAGCAACAAAATAGCAACAGGTAGCAACCAGTAGCTCACAGAGTGCAACCATTTCACGTCATAATGGCGGCCCCTATAGTCCAAAATATGTATGTGTATTTTTTAAAATATCATAAATCCTTCATGGGTTTTCTACTACATATTTCAGTTAGAGACACAACTTACCTTATATTAAGCCATACATGTCTTAATACTGGTGTTCCCTTTAAATGTAGTCAATATTTTGCCATGTCATATTCATTCATTTTAGCCAATTTTACTCTAACTAAAAGGGCATCCAATTTCAGTCTACAAGAATAGTATTTAGTGAAAACATCAGTGCAAAAACCAAAATATTCACATTTACATTTTAATTTAAGCTTGTCTCACGTATGAAACTTGTGAAAACCTAAACTCCAAAAATAACATTACAATGATTAGCTTGCACTATACAGTACTGTAATTCTGCTTTATTGTCCACGTTTTAGCGCGTTGTTACCGAAGGAGCGCATTCATGACGTGATTTACACAGTCTGACTAGCGCGTAATTTAATTCAAATTCACTTATGCATCCGCGTCATTTTATCCAATTGTAAGCTATATACATCTATTTTTACTATTCATTATTCACTGTTCTGCTTCACTTTACGCAACTCAAGCGGGTCAATCAAAAACATTGTTAATATCGTGCGGTATTATTTTTCGCAATAACTTGCGTACTAGTTAAAATGGTAAACAACAATAAAAAATCCCTCGTCTGTAACTCCTTTGACAGGATTAATACTGGCGGGAATCCCCAAATCATGCCAAATCGCTGCCATTTGTCTGCGTCTTCTGTCACCATCTGGACTGTGATATATTTCTCAGCAGCAAGTTGTATTTTCTCTCACTGAATGTTTAAAGTTAGGCTTTCATCAGTTTCTTTTCCTCCAATCCAACACATTTGGTAAAATAAGCTTGTCTAGCAGTGACCAGGCCATTTATTTTGGACTCCTTCCATTAGGCAAGTATCAGAAACGCTGAGTGCACTAGCCAATCAGGTTTCAGCTTCGACTGTCTGTCATTATTTTTTCTGACAGAGAAGATAACTTGATACTGATGGCTGTATCAGATGTACATACTGGTTCGTCTGAGCCTGTTAATTTCTAGATATGTTATTGACCGGGCTAACAGCATTTAAAAATGAGTCATATACACCAGACAGGGGTGTGTCTGTTGCATATCAATGGCATCTCTATCAATGGCACAACAAGAAATCATAATAAAATGCTTACGTTTATATAACCGTAACTATAACGGTTTATATAACCGTTTATTTAAACTTATGTAACTAAGTTTAAATAAAGAAAATAAATAAATAAATAAAGATTTCTTATAAGAAGAAAAGAAAGTGTTTATATCTTTATGGACACATATTTCAACTTAACCACATAAAAATGCTGTCCACTTAGATATGAATTCATAGTATACTAGCTATAATGAAGTACAGTATGTAAGTATAATTAAATATATTAAACGTCTGATCACTAGGTACATGTCTGCATCTGTATTTGATATATTTCAACACCTTTGTCACTTTCTGTGACATTTTGCACTGAGACCTGGCGAAGCCAAGTTAAAACTCACATCAGATGTGTTTATACAGCCCTCTTCTGACAGAAAGAATGTATTGCAACATAAAGAACAAGCTATACGATTGTGCCCCCTGTAGGATTATGTGTGGAAATGCCAAAAAATACAGATTTTTTTTTATTTATTTATTTTTTATTTTTTTATATTTTTATATAATAGTGCTTATTTGAATCATTGAATCAGTCTTAATTTTTAATTTTGAGATATTTGTACTGTATTTGTATAGAGTGAACGGGCATGCCATAAAGGTACTTTGGGCCTTGCTTTTTTCACACACCAGTGCCAGTGTTGATGCCTGCTAGATGAGGTGCAACATGCTGGTAACAAGTTTTGGTTTTGGACATGAGACCACAAGGCTTAACAAGAAATTGAGAAGTGTTACTGACATCACAAGCTGAGAAACAGACTCTCCACCCACCCTTATATTTATACTCTGTTTCTACTGCAAACACTCACTGATTGTCATCATGATCATCATCTCTTTGCTCCTGCTGGCCTCTCGGCTGCCACACCTGACCTTCACTGGTGAGACTTACATAACAACATATTTTGCAGATTATTAAATAATGTTTAATTGGAAGTAATGGCTATTAATTAATGGCTTCTTTTAATGGCTCATTGAAAATACGTGCCTCTATATACATTTCTGCAAACCTGAAAAAACGTACCTATATGTACGAATCATTGCAGTTTCCAGTTAAAATGAACGCTAGAGGCAGTAAAACTTTTATTCCTTTTCACACATAGTATGATTTACACACAGAGTTTTGATTAATAAAGCCTAATTTTCAGATGATTACTACTGCTGAATATTATATTATGGTTTTAAAACAATTTTAACATCCTGCGCGATTTGAAAATTGATACTTTTGAACGTTGTTATAATAAAAATGCAGAAATCCGTGCCTGTACCAACGTAATAAAAACGTGCCAAGGTCACGCATTGTCCTAATGTGCACAGCAAAATCTCCAGTGTTAAAGACTTTTAGAATAACTAAAGAGTTAAATTTAGGATTAAAACTAGCTAGTGTAAACAGCACCCTCTAAATATAGAAAGTGACACTTATTAACACTGTTGAGTTTTTTTTAGTCACACGGGACATTTGCTTGCTGTGTGCGCCTAACCCATCTGAAATATTTTTCACAGACGCCATTTTCTTTGCTCGCAATGCGGAGCAAATATGGACGCGAACAGCAAAATAATGTGTTAAATCTTACTCACAAAATGTGTTTTGTAATATCATATCGTTTTATCTATATTTAATCGTTTTATTTATATCTAAACTTTTCTCAAAGACATTTTTTTCCCACTCGCAATGCGGAACAGACAAGAGTGCTGTTTTTCTCAGAGATATTTTCTTTCACTTGTGATGCAGAGCAGACAGGGAAGTTTGTTTTATCAAGAAAAACACCGCACCGAAAGTCAGTGTTTTACTTTATTTACATTATGTATTTTATAAGATAATATTACTTTATGACGATATCTATATGCTGTATGCGTTTCTCACAGATTTGAATTGCTGTGCAGTGCAGACGCGGAGGTTGCTTTTAACAGGGAAACAC